>JBBMOI010000001.1:14685000-14745000 GCA_038088405.1 Porites divaricata
GTCTTATTTTTGACAGTTGACACATTTATTCGCAGATAAATTGTAAAATATTTATTAGTACGTCTATGATACTCTTTACAATATATAAATATATTCTTTTTAGTTTAAAATGAACCATTACTAAGAGAAGACGGAGATCTTTTAGACGGTTGGACAACAACCATTTGCGTCATTTTCTGTGTTTTTATTTTTATTTTATTTTTTGGGGATATTTTTTTAGTTGGTTGTTCTTTGTTTTCTCATTGTTGTTGTTGCTGTTATTTTTGTAAATTACAAGGGGAAACGTCCCTAAAGATTCTCTTATGGGCAAGTGAATAACAAATCTTGCAACATATAAACATGTCTCTTTCTATTTTTTACATGTAGCGAATTCCTCCAATATTAATGAGGGGCCTGAGGGGGGGAACAAGGGCAAGTTTCATTCAGTCTAATCCTAGGGGTGAATAATAGCCAATGCTTGCGCTTCCCCTTCATCTTAAAAAGACTCCGAAAGGGACCATGGCACTGACACAGTTGGAGAAAGAGGAATGCTCGGGTGACTGCACATTACAACGGGACATGCTCCTGTCCGCCTCTCGTCTTTCCTTTTTCATAGATAGATACGTAGATAGAATATTTAACAATTATTCCTCGAGCCCGAATGGGCTCTGAGTCAATAGCCCATGAGGCCGAAGGCCGAATGGGCTATTGACTCAGAGGCCATGAGGGCGAGAGGAATAATTGTTTTAGTAAAATCCAACTAGTTGGTCAAAAATATCGAGAATAAAATAAACTTTAGCTAGTTAAAGCTAGACTATAATCCTTTTTTGCCGCCAAAAAGCCCGCGCTTTTCGCTACTAGTAGGCTATAACATATAGCCTAGTAGTAGCTCAACCAATCAGAACGCAGCATTGATGATAGACCACTAGTTGGATTTTACTAATGATGTTTAGTTAAGTCATAAGCGTTTAGTCAGCGAAGAAATGCTGCCTCTCATAAACCACTCGTAAACCATTTTAATTTCCCGTAACCTTTGATCCGAGGCCGGGTAAGTCTCTTATTCTTTGAGATCATCAAACAGTTCTTCCTCCTTCTGTTTGATCATTAAGAGGAATTAATGGAACTCATCTGGGAAGCGTTGCAAATTGAAGACATCCTGCGTAGCCATGGATTGCTAAGATCTCACGCGCGCACTCTCCAAAAGATGATTGGAATTATTTCACTCGACAAGCGGAGGCGTATCATTTGTTGAGTTGATAGCAGGCAGGACTGGCTATGCACGATCTAATGCGCGCACGGCATCAGCCTCGTACTGACTTGATATCGCATCTTTTAACAAGTTCTTACTCTGATGGGATGATGCCAAACAAAGAGTTTCCAACAATTTTGTCTGATCTTCATTTGTCTTTCTAAACTTAAAAAGAAGTGGTCCACACATTACTTAAAAGTTACTTTTTTAGGTACCCACGTGTGTATCATGCAAACAGAAGCTACGCCCCTGAGCATGTGAATTTAGCTATAAATGATAAACGGAGTAACTAGGCCGCTGCCCTTCTATCTAAATAAAAGTCTCTGTCGCTAGCTCTAGCTTTTGTCGCCACTTTCGAGGACTGGTTAACGTTATAAAAGGACGCTTTACACTCGGGTGAGAACCCAACCGTACAAATTAGGATTTTTTGTAGTTGCAATTAGCTTGCGCAAGCGCAATAAAAGGAAAGAGGAGAGGAAGACTAAGGAAAGAAAATGTCGATCGAATCGCAATCTTTCCAATCCCTTCTCTTTTTTCCCTCTCCTGCCACGTAGGCTAAATTGCCATTAGATAAGGAAATCAACTTACTCTGTCTTTGACCTTCTTCGCACACTTTTCTCGCATCTCCTTCTGTTTCTGTTTCTTTTTGCTTTCACTTCTCTGTTGTTGCTTCACCTTTTTTTTCTCAGTCTTCTGCTTCTTCCGTTCAATTCTAGACTCAAGCTGGTCGCGTATGCGTTCTAGCTCCTTCAGCTTCCTTTCTTCTGCTTCGCACCTTTTTTCGTGCACGTCCGCCAAAGTGACTCCTGACGCCACTTTCCCACGTTTCCCTAAGTGCGGCGAAACTATTGAGGATGAACAAATCGTCTTCTCATCAGTTACAGCTTTGTTGAAAGCCACTGCTGTTTTTTGTTCCGGAAAAGTGGGATTAATCGAACTCAGAGGCTGCGTAGAGTTGCAACTTGAAGACGTCTTGTAGTCATGGATCTCTCGCGCACTCTCCAAATGATGATTGGAATTCCTCGTCGCAAGCGGAGACGCCACATTTGTTGGGTTGAAAGCAGATAGTACTTGCTTTGCAGGATCTAATGCGCGCACGGCATTAGCCTCGCACTGACTTAGCACCGCACCTTTTAACAAGTTCTTGCCCTGATGAGGTGATGCCAATGCATATGCCAATGAACGAGTTTCCGATACTTTGTCTGATCTCCTTTGTCCCCAAATCCTCTGTCTTCATCACATGCTGAGTCTTCGTTAGAAGGCTTCCTTGAGCTTTTACCTTTTCCTGGCTTGGGAAGATAGTTATTCCTCGGTAAATCATGTTTTTTTTCTTTCTAAGCTTGGAAAGAAGTGACCCACACATAATTTAAAAGTCACTTTTAAACTGTTCAAAGCACAAAACGCCAATATTTCTTCCCATGCAATAGTCAAAAGTGCTGCTTGCACCTTACAAAAACTCTGCGAACGTATATCTTTGATAGGGAAACAAACTTTGCGTTGCCTAGGATTCGTTTATTGCGTCCTGTTGCGCGCGCGCCAGAATTCTTTGCATACAGTTTGTCTTACGCTAAAACAAGGCTACCATATTGCCATTCAGTTCAAATTCCTTTCCTTCGTAACATGATAACCTCGCCACATCGGTAAGAAAGCAAATGTAGGCAAGGAACACGGCGTAGGGGAACAGTAGTGGTTTGGGCAAAATTACAGTGGGTGTTATTATAATAATAAAACCAAAAGAAAAAAACAAAACAAAACAAACAAACAACTTGAAATTGGATTTTGTTAAGCAAGGACCAGCTTACAAAAAAGAAGGACCGGATCCTAATAAAGGATCTAATCAGCAATAAGTGAAAATATAAGACAAAAAAAGCAAGGCTGATTTTACAGTCGGGAATATATGATCCTTTAACCAATAATGAATATTTCGGAAGGCCTTCTTCAGGGTCTTACATGTAAGACCCTGAAGAACGCCAGGGACTCTCCCTAAAGTAAAGTGAAACCTGTATTAAGCGGACAACGTACCTTCGGGGCCTTCTCAAGTGTCCGCTTAATAGAGGGTGTCCGCTTACCAGAGGTTTGTAAAAATTGCGCAATATGTTTGTTAACGATTTACACCCATGTTGTTAAACTAAATTTGTTTGTAAATGCAAAAACATTAACCGCAGTACGTATTTCCAGGACGTAATCCAATACTACTATTTTAAATTCAGTCCTGTGTCCGTTTAATAGAGGTTTTTAACGATAGAAATAAGCCAAATGCGATTTATTTTGGTGTCTGCGTCCGCTTAATATAGGTGTCCGCTGAATCAGGGGTTCGTTAAAAAGGGAAATATGAGACGTTAATTTCGGGAACCGGCTTAGTGTCCGCTAAATAGAGGGTGTCCGCTTAATTAGGGGTCTGCTTAATAGAGGTTTCACTGTAATATCATTTAGTGCTCTGTATGTTTTTGTCTTACAGACAGGTTCAGTACCTCCCCACTGGGGTGGGCCACCATTACACTTTTTCCGAGAAAAAAGAGATTCTGAAAAAAACACATGTTTGAAAAATACCGAGGCGGATGTATTCATAGGTAAGCTATTTCTGTAAGTAAAGATAAAATAAACCAAATACTGAAATAAAATATAGAGAGCCATCTAAAAGTGTAGCTCCCCACCCCCACTCCGGCTACCAACTCTCTCTGCCCGCGGCCCCGCATAGACCTGTGCCCCGACTGCCCCGACAAGTAACGCATTCTGCATTCTTCGCATCCTCGGAGACCCAGGGGCAGATAGTGGGGACGAGGAAAAGTCTAAACGGGCGAAAAAATATATGGCACGAAGAAAAGTAAAGAACGGCGAGAAGAGCCCCTGGGGACAATGTCTTACCAGACCAGTTCCAAACGGTCGCCGCCGTTCTGGCTTCCGATTGGTGCCAGAAAACACATCTCGCCGTTCTTTACTTTTCTTCGTGCCATATATTTTTCCGCCCGTTTAGACTTTTCCTCGTCCCCACTATCTGCCCCTGGGTCTCCGAGGATGCATTCTTCGCTGACCTTCGCTGGTTATATCTCCAGCTGTAGGATGGTGCTGTGTTTTAATAGACGTAGCACGATGTAGGCGTTAGCCGTCGATTTCACAATCAGTGCAAGGAAGGTAAACAAATTGTTTTAAAAAGGAAGGAAGGAAAAAGCAACAAAGATCTTGATTCTTAAAAGAGCGCGCTGGTTAACGAGAAGGCATCGTTGGAAAACATGCCAGTTTTTGGCTAAAAATGGTCATCTGAGAGCTGGAAATATCATCACGTTTTCTATGTGATGGAAAAAGCATCTGCTGTGTTGAGACTGAGCTTAAGTGGGAAGGAGGAATTCAGTTAACGACAAGAAATGGAGGCTTTGTTAGTCTCTCGTGGCATATCTACTGACAGAACGAGTCAAAAGGGCTTAACGTTTATGCATTGAAATGCAATTTGCTCGCTATACTATTTGCGTTCACTTTGCTCTAATATCACGTAACTGTCAAGGTCCAAGGGCAAATTGAGTGGTTAAAAAAGAAGAAGGTATTCAAAGGACTGCCATATTAAAATACGCAGTCGGTTGAGCTGGGTTGCGGATTCTGTGTTGATCACAACCGGAACGAACCGCTTCCGTTCCGTTTCCACCGCACTTGACGTTTATCTCATCAGTCATGGAGCCTACTGAAACGAGGAATATTTGTGACGTGGACAAAAAAGTGGGAAATTTACGGAGAAATAAAATTTCTGTGGTCAGTCATGGGAGCGTCGATGTGGAAATGCACGATTACATGCCTTCCCCCTCAGTAACCAAGGTACGCAAAAAATAAAATTAAGCTTAAGAAGCCTAGTTTGCTAATTAGTAAAGAATTATAAGCTTCTCTGAAGTCCTCTAAAGAGGTAAGCTTATGTCAGCGGGTTTGGGGCAGGGGGGGGGGCACTTTCAGATTTTGGCCAAAAGGGTATACGTGCTGCTGTGAAGAGAGAGGTATGTATTTAGGCAGTTTAGAGTGAAATAGGGTATAGAAATCAGAGGATTTTGGTTTAGAAGAGTGGTGGCTATTGTGTCACTCTTGTTTTAATAGGGTAGTGACTTTTTGGTTTATAGGTTCCCCTGGGGGGGCTCCCATATAAAAGTGACAGGGATGCTTGGCATGTCGCTTAGAGCTAGAAATTGCAGGTTTTTGTCTCACTCAGGGAGATTATGATGGAATGCCAATTCTAAGGGTCAGTTACGGAGATAAATATCCATATGAAATAGCAAATGCCTTCACAGTTTTGTTGGAGAATGGTCTCCTTCACAGGTCAAATAAAGCCTGAACCATGCCCAGATTTCTAAAATAGATCTGTTTGGCTATAGTGACAGTGTTGAGGAATGTCACAGTAGCTCAAATTAGGCTAAGGTTTCCATGGTTACTAGAGGCACACATCCCCACTAAAAATCATAGAGTCCCCCCCTTAAGGTTAAAAACACAATGAAGCTACCTACTGTGATCCTAATGTTTTTTTGGTAGTGTGGGGTGAAGCTAATGTCCCCCAAAGAAGCTGATTTTAGGTATTTTCAGGTGGGAAGATCCAGGTATTTTGACTTGAACTCCTAAAACAAATTTTTCTTGTGTTGTGACTGTGTTTGTATTTCATGTTTTTCTACAAAAAATCTGCAGCGGTTTAAGTTTCAATTACTGATAGCAAGAATACCTGTCATAGTGTATTGGTTACTTCACCCAGGAAATTTGTCTAAATCATATTTAGTTTCCCCTAAATTAGAAGAAAATTAATATTCTTTCAGACCTTGTTTATACAGGTCACATGTGTTTTAACAATTTAGACAACTTCTGCATGGATCTAAAATTCATTGTCAGATTGCAGACTTATGTCACATGTATACTGTCTAGTAGGCCTTGGCAGATCTGGCAGCACTTTGTCAAGGGTGGAAAAAGTTTTAGATGAAAAACATTATTACCTCCATCAATTAGCCAATATTTTCCTTTGTTGCTGGTGGCTGAACTACTGTATGGTAGGCTTGATCTGGTGAAGATGTAAATGTTATGCTTCAGCTTTTATATGTGGTTTTGAAAATACTTGCCCACTTTTCAACTAAAAAAGAATTAGATATCTTCCAGCCTAAAGCAAGTGTAAAAACACAGACTTTGGTTAAGGGTTTTAAGTTTTTGCTTTCCTTGAGTCACCTATACTGACCTCATGAAAAATGTATTGCATACATGTGTATTTTGCTGCTCATAATCGGATATCCTTTTCGTTAAATCAGTTAGTAGTAACTAAATCAGATAATTGTGCAGATTTCTTAACAAGTTCAATACTCAACTATAATCTCTTATTTACAAATGCAAGACAAAAACTATATATATTACATCAAAACTGGCACACACAATTTAACAATTACAAAAAAATTAAATTGAGGGACTTGTTTTTCTCTGTCTAATCCCTTGAGAGCTTGCTTGGGCCAAAACAAAATAACCAATTTTCAAGAAATGAATGAAAAAAATTTAAGTTTATGAGCTACATCATTGACTGTAGGTGGACAGAATAAATGTGATTGACAGAACAAGTTTTGCAAGTTGCCGACCATGAATTTATTGCTTTTGATTAATTATAAACTCATATTTTCAACCTTTTGTACACATGTTCAAGATATATGACTCTTATGTCAACAGATAGGTAATTAGTTTACAGCAGGATTAACGTAATATTAATGAGATATTTTTTTTGTGTCTGAGCCATTGTTGCAGCTGCCAGTTATTTTTTGGTGAAATTCAATGAGAGCCTGCAAGCATCAATTATGAAACACCATAAACATTCCCTAAAAACACAAGATTCCCATAGAAACAGTCAAGAGGGGTTTGTAAAAAAATTATTGGAATTAACATCACAAATTTGCACAAATTGGTCATGCATAAGCTGCCACTATATGCTGTGAGTCATAGTTGCAACCCAGGACAAGAGGTGCCTGCATGTGTGTGTGTTTGTGGGAGGAGTGGGGTGTATTCCCCTGCATGATCTAGAATATACAGCCCAGAGATCTCCAGTAAATCTTAAGTAGACTAGAAGAGGAAAAATTTAAGAATGTGGCAACAGAGAGTCAATAGAGTGGATTGCAGATCATCTAAGGAGTACCATTTACTCCACTTCAGGCCAACTTTGGGAGGTAGAGAGAAGTTGCCCCAAGGGAAAATTAAATTTGGGGGCCCTAAAAAGGGAATTTCAGCCCTGTCAATGAGATTAAATTCCGACATTCAAGCAAGATGGCCTTGAAACAGTGACAGAAGACAGTCAGATAAAATGGCAACAAATGACCCAAAGATAGCTTCTTGCTCATTACATGAAACAAATTGTTTTGAAATTCATGCCATGGACTCCCCACATCCCTGCTAAAAGGACCTCACTTTCGAACTTGGGTATGTTTTTATTTGCAGGATGCATTTACCAAAAGTGAATCACAGCAGGATTTGCTGAATGAGTCATCAATCCGGGATCAGGACAAGGAGGCTGAACGCAGAAGGAGAAGGCTCATCTTTATTTTTTGTATAGCAGCTGTAACTACAGTCCTTCTAGTACTGGCAGCAGTTATTCCTTTCTTGCTCGGTAACACATGCAGCTTATTATTAATTTTTTTCAGTTGCTTAGGTCAAACCTCATTCCTAAGCCTCTCTCTTCTTCCCTTGCCTGGAGCAGTGAAAGAAGGGCAAGTCCTAAGACTGAGTTTGTTAGTACAGTAAAGTGCATTTTTATGTGGCAAAAGAGATCTAAGAATACATGTATAGTGATCTGCAAACCAAAATATGTGATTGGAAAGCTACTAAAACCGTCACTTTTATGAACTTTGATGCTAGAAATTACTTGTTTAGTGTGAATTATTGAATATACATTTTTCATGTTTTTTTTTTAAGTGTTCCTCATTTATAAAACATCCTTTTGACACATTTTATTTTGTAATAATTGTAATAAATTTATTTCATTTTTTTTAATCAGCTATATTTTTCACATGTATCATTAGCAGGGCTGTCAACCCCCACAGTATCTGACGTCATTTGTGCAAAAGATACTTGTTGACCCAATTGTCACAAATTTGTGATGTTTCACATTATTACATACATTGCAATACATTGCAATGGCATAATATGCCATACCGAAGTTTATGAGGAAATGTTCAATGCTAACAATAAAAAAGCTCAAACAATGCAAAATATTTTAAAGTTTATTGTTGGAAAGTTGAATCTACAACTGAATGGCAAACTTTGGTAAATATCCAGGAGATTTCGTACTCTAATCCAGAGACCAGGAGATACGGTCCAAAATCTGGAGTCTCCCGGATTATCCGGGAGAGTTGACAGCACTGCATTAGCTGATCCCACTTGATCTCTTCAGAACACATGACTTTTCAGCTGTTATTTTTTCTCATCCTAAAGTGTTTTACATGCCAAAATAAGCTGTCTTATAATAATAATAATAAAAAAAAATGTTAACACAAAGCTTGTTTAATGCATTCAGGATCAAGGAAGTCAGATACTGATGTCAAAGATGATGCAGGTTTAAGCAGAGCAACAACTGGAGAGCAGCTGAAGTGTCAGGCTTTGTCTCGAGTTCTGGAAAATGGATACCTGGTCTGTAATGGGATAAACATCAACTCAACCTGCTGGACAAGATGTATCGAAGGCTACGAGAAAGAAAATGCTCTGAGTGGAAGTTACATATGTCTGGAGAATGGGGAATGGGAAGGAGAGGAGACAACGTGTGTTCGAAGAGACTGTGGATCTCTTGATGAGGTAATAGTTAGCTTAAGGCCAATGAGAACACTTACGTCCCAAACATCTTGAATAGCAACCGGAATTTCGATTGTTGTACTTGATGGAACACTGTTACTTTCCACAACAAATCTGAATGCCTTTGTTTTAACTCCAGCTGTATGAATTTGTCATGCCAGAGCACTGAAAGAGAGGAAGTATCGACTTCGATGGCCATTTTTTATTTCCGGAATGTCAACGTTCTCGTTGCTTAACCCCCGCTAATGAAAAGATTAGATCCTATCTTGTACGTCCTAAAATCCACATACAAATTGTCTGGACTTGCAGTTAAGCTCTATACATTTCCTGACAGAGTAAGTTGGGAGATAAAAGATCAAAGTATTTTACCTTTGGTGATCATTTTATGAATTCCCACAACCTTTTCTCTTGATGATGTTTTGATTTTGTTAGGAGAAAATTAGTGTTGGTCACTCTTGGGATTTAAAAGGTCGAATAATTAGCAATTATTGGACGAGGTTGAGCAAAATATCGTGATTTGTCAGTGGCGAGCAGATCAATTATTTGCCTCAGCCTTCGGCTTCGGCAAATAATTGATCTGCGAGACACTGACAAATCACGATATTTTGCGATAACTGAGTTCAATAATTGTTTTATCATTCGATCCCTGAGTTTGTTTTTTAATAAACAATATCTTCGGAAAGCGGTTAGCGCGCGCTGCCTTCCAGGAGTAATCACAGAGATCACATAAACGAGCAAGGAGCAAGCGTGGTTTCATCTACGCATGAGCAGAATAGTATTTGCAGCCCAAAAAAGTCGAACGACATTGCACACGAGCAAACCATTATTTGTAGGCAGTTATTTGCAGGTCACGTGGTGGGCTCTCGGCCAATGAAAAGGAAGAAACATTTGCATCGAATGATAAAGGTTGTTTGGGGGTCTAAAGGTGGACAATCTATCATACAACTTCTTCTCACAAGATTATTTATACATTTTTATTTTACTGGGAATGGATTTGCTGGATAAATGACAAAAAAAGCATTAAATCTTTAATTGGGCAGTGTTGTTCTTCACAGGACTTTAAAGACTAATTTCCTTTCAGTGTTCTGAACAATCCTGTTTGAGTGCAAGGGAGTGTAAGCATCAAAATCGCTAAATTTCATAAGAATATGGTTTTCCTTATTTCATCTGGTATGACTGTAAAAGGACACTGTTATATATTAACACAGTATCAAGCCAAGGCCCACAGTTATTGACAACTCATGCAAGCCTTCCTATATGTTGTTCATGTACTTCACTATTGAATTAAAACCTGTGAAAATGTAGAGAAAAATATGTGAAATATCCTGTGACAAGAAAACACCCTGTAAAAAACCTGTGAATTTTGCACAGCCTAAATTTTGAGAGAATTTTCAAAATTTAGGACCTTGTGAAAAAAACCGGTGACTAAAATAATCCTTTGAAAAACCCTGTGAAAAAAACCTATGATCAAGCCTGCAATTTTTTAAAGAAGATTTTTTAAATAAGGAGTGAAATGACAGCTGAGTCTGATTTGCTAAGTAATTCACTGTTTCTTTTAGGTGCGTAATTCATTACAGACCTGCAGTGGTACAAAATACAGGGACAGCTGTAATGTACATTGTGTTGAAGGATATGAAAAGAGAAGTCCTTTAACTGGTGAATATCTCTGTCTGGAGAGTGGACAGTGGATTGGAAATGAGACATTTTGTGATCCTAAAGACTGTGGGTCCCCTCATGAGGTGTGTTATGCTGTATAGAGAAGCTAGGAGGAGAAATAATTTAAGTTCCAGTAGCAGTATTCAAATTTGTCAAACTTCAAACTTCAACTTCCATTATATATAATTGGGCAGCACTAAAACATGGAATGCGGAATCCGGAAACGGAAACGGAATCACGGAAACGGAACGGAACGGAATACGGAATCAAATATCAATAATAGAAAATTAAAGAATTTCATATTGCATAATTTAGTACAATCCAAAGAGAATTTGTTTTAGTTTTCTTGGCAGTTCCCTTAAATATATTCTTGTTTTTGTGTCTTGATAAGGTTTGCCGTAGTGTGAGTTATTGCACTGGTTTTATGATTAATTTTTATTCGCGAGTCTATGGGTTGGATAATACAGTTAAATATTGCCTTTGTAGCTGAATGTCAAGCACAGTAGTAATTGGCCTCAGACCACACCACGTTTGGCAATAAGTTCAACTTTTTCGCCAAGCTGAATACTGATCGATGGAATATTGGTGTACCAGTAATTGAGTTTACGTTGACGTCCGTATTTTTGTTGAAGAGGCTTATTAAACATGGTGCATTATTTTGATGTAATCAGTTGTGGAATCAAGCAAATGCATGCGCAATTCTCTCTTCTCTTTGGACTCCACAATGCCATGGTTCTCTTGAGTAAGTTGTCTTGATAAATAACGCTAATGCTGTTGAAGACAACCCAGAATAGACACTCAGGAAAAACTTGACGGCGACGCCTTTCAGTTATATAAACGATGCCTCTGTCAATTTAAACGAAGTCTGTCTCCATATAACTTACCTTTTTCTTCAGGAACTAGTTTTTGTCATTGCCGTTTTTCTCCTCGCTTTGCTGTCCCATGAGAATTTGCATTCTTTCCTGGAAGTGGTATCAAGAGTCTTTTCACCGGAATCGACACCTCTAGTGATAAAGCAGTCTCCTCTACTGAGCTAATTTACTCATTTATGTCTTCTTTTTTTTATCTGTTTAGTTATTTTACTGTCATTGCTAACATTTTTTTTCAAATCGATCGCTTGGAACCTTCTTTCATGGATTCCGTACTCCGTTTCTGTATTCCGTGATTCCGTTTCCGTTTCCGTTTCCGGATTCCGTCTTTTAGTGCTGCCCTATATAATTACTTCCAAGTGCTTCCTATATTGCAGGTTATGAAGTAAGAAAATTTCTTTCAATGTATAATTGACGACTAAAAATTATTTTAAGTTGTAAGTAAAACAATATTGCTGACCCTGTTGCACTGCAGATAATTCAAGAATTTTTAAAAATATGAAATTGAATTTTGAAAAATTTCCACTTAACTGCACAAACTGATAGTGTCAGTACAAATTAAAGTCATGGATTCCATTGATGTATTTCAAGACAAATAATATATTGAAAAGTAGATTTAGTCTGAGACCGTGGTAAATGATTGTGAGGTTTCTGTGGTACAAAGTTGTTATATAGTTACTGCATGCTAATATTGGTAAAACATGTCAGTGTTGTTTTTTTTATTGACTGTTTAGAAGACTTATATTATTATTATTTTCTAATTCTGTTTAAGGTGTCAATACCTGGTGAGTTTGAAAACTGCACAGGGACAAAATTGAGCAACACTTGTGAAGTGAGGTGCCATGAGAATTTTGAGAGAATGATACCTTATATTCAATGTGGTTTGAATGGTACTTGGAGCAACATTGCTGAAGGCAAGTACCCGTACTACCTTGTCAACCATAAAAACTGATATCCACATTCAAAAGCTAAAAGAATCGAAAATGTTTTATTATTAATTATAAATTAATATAGTTAAGCCTCTATGTGCAATCTCCTCTCGTAAGAGACCACCTCCCATAAGCAACCATCTATATCCAAGACACCGTCAAAATTTTCCCAATCAAATCCCTATAGTTAGAACCTCTCGTAAACGATCACCTCGATCTTTTAAGCGTCACATGTATACTGTATACTGTTACTATCTAGCGTCCGCAACTAATTTTTGAGCAGGTAGTTTTATCATTTTTCATTGTTTTGAAAATCAACTGCTTATAAGTATCACGGTCTGATCTTTATGTTCTCTGTGTACTACACTACTCAGAAAAGAACCTTCAGTGAAACATGGAGCTGCACATATGGTAACTTAGAAATTGGGTACTGCTATCAATTCTCTTCCAAAAAGTAGATGTATCAGAATCTCCTCTTGGAGGGGACCCCCTGTTATTCTTGTGAGTGACTGCTTCCCCTAAGTGATGACTAACTCTTTACATGGGTGATGGCTTGTGGGAGATTCGACTGTGGTTAGCAAACAATCAGAAAAATAGGAATGTTCACATGTAAGATATGACTGCAGTTGCTTGTTAATTTAATGCTCTCGATCATCATTCAAGGATTCACAACTGTCAGAAGCAAGTGGGCACAATACTGGGAGTCTTGTAATCACAATGATTGTTTATACATTTCTTGCAGTTTGTATTGCAAGTGTCAATCCTTGTATACTGTGTAACAAAGTGAATGGCTCCTGCATTCAGTTGCCACACAACAAACACTTAGCTTTCTGCCAGTGCAATGTTGGATTTGCTGGAGACGGTGAGCACTGTCGACAGGATCTGGACATGGATGGCTTCCCTGACGAACAACTGCCTTGTAAAGAAAAACACTGCACTGTGGACAACTGTCGGTTAATACCTAACAGTGGACAAGAAGACAACGATGGTGACAGTGTTGGTGATGTCTGTGATAATGATGATGATAATGATAGTATTTCTGATGGCCAGGACAACTGTCAGTACAAAGCCAATCAAGGGCAGGCAGATCAAGACAATGATACAATTGGCGATGCTTGCGATAACTGTGTCAGTGTTTTTAACACTGAGCAGAGAGACTCTGATGGTGACTATCTTGGCGATGCCTGTGACGAGGATATAGACAATGATGGAGTTCTGAACTTGGCAGATAACTGTGCCGTAGTGCCAAATCCAAGCCAGAAAGATACTGATGTTGATGGTATCGGTGATGCTTGTGATAACTGCATTCATGTTGGGAACAGTAATCAGACTGATTCTGATGAAAATCTTATTGGTGATGCATGTGATGAGAGTGCAGACATGGATAGGGATGGTGTGAGTGATAATAGAGACAACTGCATAAGCATCCCAAACGGTGATCAGGTAGAAGCTAATTAAGAAAAAAGATCTTTATTAATTAAAGATTGTCATTTAGATAAGCATAGAATTTTGTATCAATGTTTTAATCTGTTTTTTTGGGAAATCCTTGCGTTACTATGTCCTAAGTTATTCACATATTATTGTTATTAAAATATTTCAAAGGATGTGGTCACCTTCGGAAACATGATTTGATCCCCTGTACAATTTTTCTTCCCACAGCTTGACACTGATGGTGACCTGCAAGGGGATAATTGTGATAATGATAAAGATGGAGATGGAGTTTTGAACCTAGATGACAACTGTCCTCTTGTACCAAATGCAGATCAGGTAAATTACAAAAGAATGTATTTAAATAGCACAAATTAATAATTGTTGCTTTACAGAGGAGATGTGTGGTGTCACATTACCATGGAAGCCAATTTTCTGGATCACAACAATGGGAGCTTAAGCAATGACAAATGCGAGAGTAACGAGGTCGGCAAAAAGGCAATAGGTTTACATTTACGCTAAACAACAATTTTGCACGTGCATCATGCTTTTTTGTATCTTTCTTAGTTGTGGTTGCATGATTACAACTTCAAACTTCCTACTTTCTTGTGCCCTCTTTAAGGAGTAGGTAAACACAACAGAAAAATTTTCTTAAATTTCTAAACTTAGATACAGTCCTTTGGATTCAACCGCAGAAAATTGCGTACATTTGAGAAAAAAAATGAAATTGAATAAGGCGGATGAAATTTGCAGGAGTGTGAACTCACTTTTTTAAGTGGCGTTTTCTGTTTGTTGTCATCCAGAAATATTGCTACCATGACAATGTGACATAACGACTTCTCCTCTCTATTATTCAAGAAAGTATCAAGTTTATCAGCTGCCATGTTGTGTTCTGAACTAAATCATTTGACATAACATGACACCACAGACAGAAATCATGTGCCAATTTGGCTGCTTGATAGGGCAGACATTTTTAGAGGCAAAATAAGTGTTTTGAAGACAAAAAACAGGTTTCGCAAGATTTTGACCGATTTTATTTTTGGAAACATATATTACACATAAAAATTGAGGAACTATACACGTCAAAAAAAAATTGTATGTCATATACACTTTAAGACAGTTGAGGCTTGATTCAAGTTACTTTTTCTCCAAAACTATGATCGTGACTTCTAGATGGTCATCTGGGTTTAACCTTGGATACACTGCATGATTCTTGCTTTCTTGTTAATAATATTGTTTTCATATCACAACCGATTCAAATACATTGTAACAACTATTCCCAGGCAGACCTCTCTATTCAGTCTGTAAGTAATGCTTTTCCTTGTACATGAAAGCTGAAAGGTCATTAAGCAAGGTTCTATTTCAGTCTTACTGTAGCTTAATATTGGTATTCCAAATTGTTTTGTCTTTTCCTGGTAACAGTTAGGTAATATTTAATTTACATACTAGTAATAACCAAAGGTTCGGGAGTGCAGGTGACAATGACTGGAGGTCCAAATGCTTTTGCTCTATAACTGTGTTTTGAGTAAGTTTTTCGAGATAGATGGTCAAAACACGCACGATCAGATTATGAGGGGTAGAAGGTTGAAACGTACGTGATCAAGTTGCATTTTGTGCATTCCATTCACTCTTAGTGGGAGTCCAAACAAATGCTGGCTATACATACGTGCAACGCATGTGTAATAATAACCTGGGCTGAGTTGTTCAAAGCTGGGTTAAGATAACCCAAGTTCAATGCAAGATTTGAATTCAGATTTGAAAGGTTTAAAAGCAGTTAAGTCTTAATTCTTTTGGTCTACAAGATGATGATTGGAGGCTCTAAAAATAACAGAGAAAAGTACCCGAGAAAATGCTTTTGAACACAAGAAGAAGAAACGCAGGTTAAATTTAACCCCGGGTTAAGTTCTAATTGCCCTTCCAACAACCAGGCCCTGGAGATTAGGATTGCATGCCCCTCGATCTTGTCGCCCACAAATATATTGTAATTTTCACTTGGCTTCTGGGCAGAAAAAGAAAACTACTGCAGATTGAGCTCGGAGAAAGAATGTTTTTTATTACTAAAGATCATGCCTACTGCTGAAAACAAACCTTCACACCATTGCTTATCTCTAGAAGTGTTAACATGAACCATTGGCTTGTGATTCATTTTAACATGCCCATCCCCTGTGGGTTGTGATCTCAGATACTACAGTTGTATGTTTTCTTATTTGGATTATACAAAGCTCATACAATTGAAAATTATCACAAGGATGTATACTACAAGAGTGGCAATGTTGCAATACATTTAATAATAGAATAATTTTTAAGAACCAAATAGTTAAGACCAGGATACTATTTTTAATTCTAGGCTTACAATGACAGTTATGATGTTGGTAGTGCCTGTGCTGGTGACACTGATAGTGACTCAGTAATTGATTATAAGGTATTTGTTGTCAGCTTGTCACTCACTAATACTAGTACTACTCCTTGATTATTACTGCTTTTTTGATGATTATTACTAAATGTCTACAGATACAATCTGCATGTTACAAGCAAATTAATTATTTTGATGTGATTTCAAATTAAATTGTATTTATTAATACATTGTACTCACTATCTGTCTTCTCATTGGCTAAGGGTTCTTCAGTTAATTTTGATACAGATTAGTTAGTTATTTGTATTTTGTTAGTTAGTTTTATTGTATTTGTATTTGTATTTTATTAGTGATCTCAAACTGTTTTCCATGCAAAGGCATGTTTGTTGTTATTTTCATCAAAATAATGTATAATGAATCAATTATCATTATTAGATTTGCTCTTAGTGATATTCAGAATAACTAGGTTTCAATTAGCGTTATATATCTAACTAGGCCTTTGACCTGTAGCTGATAACATTTATCTTGAACTTCACTATTCGGAATATTGCAAAAACAGACACTGGCAATAGTTTGGAAACTTCTCAGTGCAATAATTGGAGGCATATTTCATGTTAACTGTATAGTTTAAATTTTTACCTCTTCCCTTTGACTGCAAATGGTAACATTAATAAGTTGCATCTCTTAATTTTTCAAGTATCTGAAAGGAAAACATTTTCCATAATTTTCTGCATTGATGGGTGCAATCATGTATTTATTACATAAATTTGTTTTAAAATCATTTAGCCACCAGATGGAAATTTAATAATAATTATTAAATTTCATCAATTATTGTTTACATGTATGCCAACTCTTTTTTTCTTCTGATGACGATGAAATAACCCTGAAAACTGATATGCTTAGCAAATATTGTACTCAGTTCTGACTCAATATTTTATGCAACACACGTCACCCTAGCTGCGAGCAGAGGTTACTCAGTGAAAATGTAGCTTAATTAATTCTGCTCACACTGTATGTCTTTAAGTGCTTATAGAAACTCCCTAGCTAGCTACTTTAGCCACTTCTCCTCAGAAAAAAGTACAAGGAAGAATGTTAATAAAAAAATTATTCTTTTGAAGGATGATTATCCAGTGAACAAGTTCTTGAACAAAACCTACTTTGGTTTTTATCAAGAGGTGGTTTTAGATGGAGTTGGTAAAGCCCAGGTACCTCCAAAGTGGAAGGTTTATGACAATGGAAGAGAAATTGTACAATTTGCTAATGGGTAAAATTGATTGACATGTCATTTGTGAGTTTCCTAAATGTTGTCATCATTAAGTAGTGGTAGTTATGGTATAGTAAGACTTATTTCCTGCACTTTTCTAAAACATGCAAATTTACAACATTGCTGACAATTTAATGCTGCTGATGATCATATATAATATAATAAACAATCACAAGCAATGAACCTTTAAACACAGAAAAAAACAATGGATTGAAATCGAACGTATCACAAACCAGGACCTTTTGAAGTCATTTAAGTAAACTCCAGTTTGTTAAGGGGTTTGATAGGAAGATTGACGGCAGTAAATTAAAGAATGCAAATGTTGCATTATAGTTAGCTTTTGAACTTCAGAGTTTGCGTATTATTAAAAAGCGTAGTAATGAGTAACAATTGACAGTAGTAAAACTACATGTAATACACCTGTGTGCCTCTGCCAAGTGGAGTACTTGCAGTTGCTTGCTGGGTGGATTTTAACTGTCACGCAATTTTACTTGCATATACACATACCATTAATTTTATTGTACAAGTGAAATAGAGACAGTATATGAAAGGCTGCACGTAAACATAAAAATTGAGCATTCCACTTTTATTTATCATTTTCATATATCTTCTGTCACTTCCCAGAAATCCAGGCCTTATGATAAGCTATACAAGATTTGGCCAGGTTGACTACAGAGGAACATTATTTATATCAGATACCCGAGATGATGACTTTGCTGGCATTGTGTTTGGTTACCAGAGTAATAGGTAAGATGGTTGATTTTTGCTATTGTACCAAATAAAAAGGAGGAAAGAAAGCAAAAGAGAATACGTATAAGGCAGACATAAGGTACGATTCTCCCCACCTTAGTGGAGAGAATTGCAAGCGCATCGAGGCACCCAGGGCTGGAGAAATCTGAGCTTAGCCAGACATCTGCTGCCAAAATATCCGCCTAGACTTCACTAGAAATTCCTTTAATCTGCACCTGCAGTCTAAAATGCTTCATTTTTGTGTGTACTGAATACCTAATTTAAAATGAGTTTGCACTTTTATTACTGAGTACTGCACAACAACCCACATTTGTTAAATAGCATTATTTATCTTATTTCCCTCCTGGATTTTCTAGAAGTAGATCGGTATCATGAGTCAAAACTTACTATCATAGGTTTTTTTCCTGGTAGTATAATATTATATAATGATATGCACCCAAAGTGGCTGACAACATCATAAAAAAATTTTTTTTTGTAGGAGCGAAATTTAAACAGTACCATCAGTATATAAGCTACAAGTTTTGGCTGATCTGCTTGATTCTATGTTCCTTTTTATAGAGAATTCTATCTGTGCTCCTGGAAGAAAAAGGATCAGTATTACAATTTAGATAAAAATGCCTCTTATCCAAGACCGACTGCGAGACAAGGAATTAGTCTTATGGTATGTACAGACAATGATTTTCAAGTTAGCTGGAAATGAGTTTCATGTTTTTGAAGGTAAACAAATGCACTTTTTAGGTCTGCATTAATTAGACTGGTGAATGAACTTACCATCCACATCCAGCTTTCAGAGACTTACATGCCACACCTTCTTTAACCTTTTAGGCCAGTAACCAAATCATACCTTAACAATCTTCTTTTGAAGTTCTGTGTTAAAGTTGTAATATTTCATGATTAACTACTTTTGGTTTGTCATGTTTTTTACCTTTAGTCCATTAACCTCCATTATAATATCCTTAACAATAATAACAAAAAGAAAGTTAAGAAACTTCTTAATTGACTGAAATTACTCTAGGCTGTTGAGTCTATCACTGGCCCTGGTGTCGGCCTTCGTGATGCCTTGTGGGAGACAGGAAACACTGTCAATCAGACACATGTACTCTGGTATGACCCCATCCCTCAGTGGAATTCAAATGTGGCATATCGTTGGAGGCTACTGCTTAATCCAGACTCTGGCAGAATCCGTATGCGTTGGTACGAGGTGAGTTTACCTTGAAGAAATCACAATATGGCCCTGTGGCCCACACAGATGATGAGTGAAACAAGGCCTGTACTGTTTTATTTTAATGGTTTCAATAACTGATAAAATAACATAAATAAGACATTTGTAAAGTATAGGAAGCAAGAAGTTAATCATAAGCTAAAAATGTCAAGGATAAACAATTTCTGATGTTGAAAAGGCTTAAAAAGAAACCTTTTCACCATAGACCTTCTTAAATGATGATGATGATGATGATGATAATGATAACAACAAAACTAATAGTGATAAGGATTGAGAATTTATAGTGTTTATTGAGTAAAACAATAAAACATTAGTTCTGTGATGCTTGCAGGGGAGAAAACTACTGGCAGACTCAGGGAATTTAATTGATAAGCGATACAGAGGTGGTCGTCTTGGCATGTATGTCTACTCACAGTCAGGGGTGTACTACTCAGCATTATATGCAGGCTCCCCAGAGGTAAAAGTTAAGCTTTTTCTTTTAGAAATCAGGTTAAATATTTCATGTAATTTTAGGGCAAATAGCATTGATGAACACCCACTTAGAAATGTTTCTGACAATAACAAATCAAGACTAGTTGTTCTTCCAATCTTTCATGAAGGTTAACACTCAGCATCACATTGAAAACAGCATGTGGCAAATGGCAAATGAATGCAGCACATGTAAATGGCACTCAAAAATAGTTGCATGGTCAACTTTGCTATTTGCTGTAAACAGGTTTGTGATGTTTTATCTCCCCATTGCTTCCTTTTACGAGACATAAAAAGGAATGTGAACATGATTTACACGAACATTTTGTTCACAGAAGTATGCTTATTATAAGTTAGAGCTCTCAAAGTTCATTAAGTTGGGATATGTGTGCATAGTTTTTTTTTGTGTAAATTCCAAAACTGTTGATGGTGGAGGAAGCTGTCAGTCCCTGCTTGTATTTTCTGTAAGGTCACCTGTGAGATGGCAGTATTTCAAAGACACACCTTTGATTGCAACTTTGTTCATCAGCAGTGTGATGGGCCTGCATATGCACCTCCTTTTCCCAGGACACCATCCCAAAGAACCATAAATTGTCCACTGCACTGGGTCTCAGAATTATCACTACCTCCTCTTCGCACCTTCAACCACATGCTTCATCCTTATGCCACTTTAATTATGTTCTTGTCAAATTCGTGCTCTCTAAATCATTAATAATGTCATTAATTGCCAAAAAGATTACAGTGATTATTATTATTATTATTATTATTATTTTTGTTATCATTATTATTAATTTTTATCTTCCTAGATAAATGACTATACTCTGAACTTTAAAGGCAAAGATGGTTATGCAGAGTTGGGAGCCCTCAGTGACATTCTGGGAAACTCTATGAGTTTTACCATGGCAGCATGGGTATGGTTAATTGGTGCCAAGTGAGTATCTTCATTTAGGTGCTTTTTTTTCTGGAGAGGTTATTTTTTCTGCAAGGCTTACAACCCTCAGGGCTGTGAACTTGAAGATCACATTACTTTTCATTTTCATAAGTCATTCATTATGCTTTGTGTATTCACTGACTTGAAAACAAATTCAGTGCCTTCAATCTTCGCTTTGATTGTGCCACACTTTTCATAAAAGCTCTTAACAACTGTAGCAATTAATCTATTAAATATATTAGCTTACAGCAAAGCCTGAATATGCAGTTAGCCAAAACATCAGTACACTGTGGAGTTCCAGGAATTGCTACAAATACCGGTATTCTGAGAAACGCATCATTTTAATTCACGGGAATTTGTATTACGTTCGCTTGCTTTGAAACTCTTCACTTGCAAAGGTTATCGCGTATAGAGAGGAAAAGTTATTACGTCACGTTGTCAAGGTAGCAAAATTTCTGGATGACAACAAACCCAAAATGTCACTTGAAAAGTGAATGCACACATACTGTTTCAAACTTCATCGATCTTAATATTTATTATTTCATTTAATTGTCCAAATTTTATGTGTACAAAATTTTCTGGGGTTGAATCTGAAGAGACTGCATCTATGTTTACTAAAAAGAAAAAGAAAATTGTTAAAATGTGTTATTTCACCCACTCCATAAAGCGGGCACATAAAACTAGGAAATTTCATGTTGCAGTTGTGCAATGATGGCTAAGAAATGTACAAAAAAGTGTGATGCACATGCAAAGTTGTTGTTTTGCTAATATAAAACTATCTTTTTTGCCATTTTCATTGCTGTTGCCATCGGTGTCGTCTTTGCTAAAGCTCCCTATTGTTGTGGTCCAAAAATTTTGATAATATGGTAATGCAACATCATGCTTCTCTCTTTTTTAGTGTTAGATTTGGTTTTTAGACAGTGCCATGGATCACATACCTTTTTATAATAGTTAAAATTATCTTTATAGTGGAAGAACAATTTGTCACATGCCTGTGATAGATTTTGGGAACAGTACACATTCTAGTCTGGGATTTCTCCAGGAGTCGTCAAATGATGAGCAGGACTGGAAATTGATGAACACAAAAACCCCATCAAAATATACTGGGCCAACAAAGGACCACACTTCTGGATCAGGATACTATGCATATTTGGAGTCATCATCTCCTGTTAAAAAAGGAGATCGGGTGTGTATAAATTCACAAAAAAACAGTGTTATCAAATGAGTGAAGTAAAAAAATGATTCAAATTGGGCTTTTTGCTCCCAGGGATGATCTCTCCTACTCATTCCTGTGGAGGACGAGAGGCCGAGCAGGAGAGAAGACTGGGAATGAGGTTGGATTCAAATGAGCTCTGATGAATAGCTATCTCAAAAATTCAGCTTTTGATAATCTGGATAGGGTGCCCAATCTTGTTTTAATAATAATTTATCACGCCACTTCATTTGATTAAACCAGTTTTTTGTTTCTCACTGACACAGCACCAAAACTACCCTAACATCTGTTTTTGTGGCAGAACCCTCAATCTCTCGATCTAGTCATAGTTACGAATCAGTTTATTATTTTCAGTTTAATCAAAATAATAGTTATATTTAGTATATACCGGTACGCTGTGATACATGGAGTCAATAAACACATTTAACACTGAATCCAAAAATGGAAGAAATTGTGGCAAAATATAATAACTTATTTATTATTCTTCTATTTTTAAAAGTTGCATGAATAAAACAAATGGCAATTAATAATGTACTAAGTTGTATCACTAATTCCTGTCCTTGAACACACAAACTTTACCATAACCAATATTCCCTAGTCTAAGAACTATACACTAAAGATTGAAAGAAATACTTTAATCTGATTGTACCCCCCCCCCCCCAACAAAACAAACAGACTTTTAGAAGTGGCAATGTTTCATTCATAAAAGCAGCCCTGGCACTCTTTTTGTAGACAGTACATATTGTACATTCCTTAGAATACCGGAATTTACTGGGAAGTTTGCAATGACTGTCCAACATTTCTTTCTCTTCACAGGCTTCATATGTGACTCCATGGTTTGCCACTGGTCATAACTGCAACATGACTTTCTTTTATCACATGTCTTGTCGTAAACTGTATGGTCCTAAGAAGGTGGACCAGATGGGGACACTTACTGTGGAAGTAAAGACTGTGGATAAAACATGGTTTGCAGTGTTTCATAAGGGTGGAGATCAAGGCAATACATGGCATCAGGGCAGTGTGGATCTGTCAGTAAGTATCAGGCATTAAAAGGCTTATTAATGACAGAAAACATTAGAAACACTCATTGCAGCACACATATTGCTGATCAAAATTGGTAAATTAAAGCTGCAGTCATCTCATGTCTTAATGGATTTCTCCCTGAAATAAACACCTACAACTGGTAATGTGTTGGCACTTCCATTCTTCAATCATTCTTGTCAACTCTCTGTAAAGAGGACAATAATTTGGTCTTTGGAAAGGCTACCTAATAGTTTAATAGATGCACCTTGAATCAGGTCTGCAAATCATTGTTTTATCATTCAATGCAAATTTTTCTTCTTTTTCATTGGCCCAGAGCCCACCATGTGGCGTACAAATTACTTACAAATAGTGGTCCGCTCATGTGCAATGTCATCCAACTGTGCTTGGCTGCAAATAATATTCTGCTAATGCGTAAATGAAACCATTCTTTTCTCCTTCTTGCGATTGCTCTTGCATAAAATTGGCAGATTGCTTTGCTGACCTAAAAGACAAACTCTCTAATATTGAACTAGGTTATCACAAAATATCATGATTTGTCACACATATCAATTATTGGCCTCAGCCTTCTGCAAATAATTGATTGGCTCCCCACTAACAACCTCGTCCCACAACTGTTTTTGGAAAGGGCATATGGAGCTGGTAACCTCTTCAGTCAGACAAACCTGAACGGTTGTCAGACATTCATGATGTTGACTTTTTATTTCCTTAGCCAGTAATTACCGTAAATCCTCTATTAAGTCCCCTCTCAAACAGAGAGGAGAAGTGTGATGTTATGTTACCATGGTAGCCAAATTTCTGGATCACAACAGTGAGAGCTTAAGGAACAACGATGATGATGGCAACAAAAACAGGGAAAAGCATATAGGTTTAGCTTAGCAAAAAAACAACTTTGCACATGCATCACGCTTTTTTGTACATTTCTTAGCCATCGTTGCACGACTATGACATGAAATTTCCTAATTTCATGCCCCCGCTTTATGGAGGAGCTTAACACAACAAAAATTTTCGCTTTCTTTTACTAAACTTAGATTCGGTCCTTTGAGATTCAATGCCACAAAATTTGACCAACATTTGACAAATTAAATGAAACTGAATAAGATCGATGAAACAGTATTTAACTATGCAACTCTTAAGCTACAAAATGATAGTCCTTTTTTTTTAATCTCTCTGGTCTCAGTTGTTCAAAAGGTGGAAAGTACTATTACTGAATACATTTCTGTCCAGTGGATAGTGTAATTGGTTTTGTTTTCCTAATACTTATCCACTGGATAGTACTATCCATCATCTGAATTACCAGGGCCTGCTCCTCATGTCTTACTACGCATAGGATTTTTAGACATGACCAAATTTTAGCAGGACAATGTTCAACGACTGACTGTTATTTGAACCTCTTCTGATCATGAATGTATTGGAAGTGATCAGTACCATTAGTTTCATGTCTCTTGTATTGTTTCCATATCAGCAGTTAGCTTGAGCAGACCAAGAAATTCCTTTTAATAAATCCACCTTAGAAACATTGCACCATTACACAATCAGATAATGTCCAAAGTGAAGAAGTGCAAAGTGAATACCAAGTAAAAAATCACTTAATGAATAAATAAAGAGGCTTAGATCATAATAAATTTCACATTATAATCAGTCATGTACACTGTATATAGCTCTGCGTGGCCAACAATCTTTATGCTGAACAAATAGATGCTGGCAGTTTAAGGAATTTTTTTAACCTGAACATGAATGAAATATGAAAGTTCAAGTCACTTAAGTCAGTTGTTGTTAGGTCCATGTAGCTGTTGCATTCCTTTTCAATTTCCTGGGGGACTTCACAGTTTCTCAGTTTTATACAAAGGAGATACTTTCCTTGAATGGCGTCAGAAATCTCAGAGAAAAATGTCTCATTAAAAAGCTCTGGTGTGAGGACAAGGATAACTCTTGAACCATTTCTTGATGGTTGTTTGTTAGTGGTGATGTTAAATCTATTTGCCTCCATCATTCCTGATATCCACTGTTTCACCCATACTCTGTCCTTTTTGCTGTGGTAAATGTGTACTTGATAATCCTCAGGCACTAGAAATTCATTAGCAAAACAACCACACTAATAAATTATTATGTAATGTAGCATTTATTTTTTCTTCCATATTTTCCTTAATTTAGCCCCTAGCCTCTCAGCCCCCAGTGTGAGGTGCATGAAATTAGATAAATCCCCAAAGAGTGTTTATTTTATTACTGGAGGATGAGATGACTCATCAAAGAAAATGGTGTGACAATGTTCATGCCTCCCACATCAACCACCAAATGTGGCCTAGCTGGTTCAAGTCTCAAAGGTGTTGCCATCGGTGGCTTAAGTTTTTTGTTGGTTTTCTCCCTTGCTCTGAGAGGGTTTTTCTTTCCAGTTTTACCCTCCCCTCAAAACCCAACATTTTCAAGACCCAATTCAATTAACAGGAATGCATGGTAGGTGAAGAACCACTTTCAAATTTTTCATAAAAATATGGTACTTTGGATGTGGATAATTTCTTGGATCCTGGCCTTTTTTGTCATTTTTTTTTTGGAACAAACGTTTAATTGAGAAAATAATCCCTCGAAAAAAATTAGATTGGTTAAGATAAAACCAGCTAATATAAGGTGAATGAATTGAGGGGAAAAGCATTTTAATGAGGTTAATTTGTTTCATGTGAACTGTGAGTAGCAGTTTTTCAAATGCTTTAAAATGCAGATGGTCATTAACTTGGCACCAGTATCCTTAAGCAATAAAAAAGTGAACTTCTACAGACCCAAGACTGACTTTTCTGAAGAAAAATGCTATGGAAAATGCTGACAAGAGCATTTCTGAGCCTCTAGATTTTAATTTTTTTTGGGGGGGGGGTATACCCCCGGACCCCCCTAGTGTACTGAAGTCTGGCTACGGCCCTACCTTGCTACAATAAATTATTATACTCATCATGTAAAGAACAATCAAAATGTGCAATATTTTTGAGTTATTACATTGCGAGCTTACATGAGTCTTGGTCAGTAGATGGCTTGGGCGTTGTCATTCTTAATGGATATCTTGCACTGCTGCTGGGTGTCCATCGCCGCAAGTCAGGTTGCCACTGATCCATGTTGTTTAGTGAGAACACGTTGTTATCTAGAAGCCACTGCAAATGTGCTGTTCTGTATTTCACAGCTTTGTTCTCTCCTTGTTTTGAAAACCCATCAAAATCTGTTGAGGATCAAATGTGTGCTGAGAACACTTTTTGAAAAATGACATTTAATTACTACAGTTAAACCCCCCTTTATGGACACCCACTTAATATGGACACCTCTTTATTGCAGACAGCTTGACTTGTCCCTCCATAAAAAAAGGCCTCATATTTTCTCTAAATTCAACCCTCTTGATATGGACACCCTGTTAATACGGACACTTTCTGTGGCCCCCTCAGTGGCCGTATTTAAAGGGTTTGACTGTATATTTTAGTTGTGAGAAAGATTTTTTACAAAGCCACCTGCTCTGGTCTCTAGCATGCACTTCTTATTAATTTTCCTCCCTCTAAGGAGTTCTGTAAGGCAGGTTTACTGACCTATGCACTCCTTTGGATATCCCCTTGAGGCAGGACTCCTGTTGTCTGACTTTCTCTGATTGCGTTTCATTTTACTTCGCTGGCTGTCACAGGTTGATGATATCCTTGAATTGTTTCTTTGTGCAGCTGGCTTTTTGTGAACCTCTCCACTAGAATAAGTTTTGACTTTTTGAAGACAATTTTCAGTCAAAGTTTGAGTAACTGTTTAAAAAAAAAATCGAAAAAACAATATATTGATTTCAATAAATATTCATTAAAATTTGGTTTGACTCATTACTAAGTTAATACAGTTTTAACAGATTTGAGGATTGAGGACATTATTAGCCTGCACAGCCAGAGGGATCATTCACACAAGGAAAGTTTGGCAGAGAGGTTGTGAAGCAGTGCCGGGAGTGGGATGGAGACGCTTTGAACTCGTACATTCCACGCTCCCTTCTCATGCGAGAATGGTGGCTTTGCTTCCAAAACTCTCACGTGCTAATAAAAACATTTCTGCCAGCTATACAGGCTCGGACATAATATGAGAAGTTGTCAGTTACATTTATTCTTGTATTCCCAAATAAAAATCCACTAGGCTTTGTGCAGTTTTTATTCTTTCACAGTACCGTACCACTGGGAAATACTCAAAGCTGACTCACCACATAATTACTGTTAGGCAACATTTTCCCCTATAAAGAGAGCCCCAGGTTTTACTAGTGAGTTAATTTAAGCTTCATGAGCAGATTTTCTAAGTGTTTATATAATCACTGCTTGCATGTTGATTAAAACTTGACCGGACTCTATGAAATTTTCAGGCTGCATCTTAAAGTAAAAGAGGTTCGATCCCCAAAATCTTGTAGTAGGTGGTGATTTTTACCTGCTTATGGCTATTTTGGACAACCTTAAGTTGTGACTTACTCAATTCAATATTCTATGGAAAAAGTTCTGATTATTATTAGTTTTTTTCTTGCATTACTAAAATAATTATACATTCACTTTGACTTACTTGAATTCCATGGAGTATATATAGAACTTCAGATTATTGACAAATTCAATCACCATGGTTTCAGGGTTTCACATCATTTCTTATTTATAAAGAACTGGTTTCAATTTACAATAGTGTGATTTACATACTTCAGAATGTTGTCAAGCTGTGGGGTCATGATAAAACAAATTAAGTGAAAACATTTTATATTAGTGTTTTGTGAATAATATAATATAGATCTATACTATTTGCAATGAAAGTTGTTAAGATAAAAGTTCGAATTTTGTTGAAGATTAAACTAAACATGAACAAAGTTCTTTCTTAAAAAAACACTTAGTAATAATATAGTCTCTTTTTATCACAAAGCAGTTTTGCCTGCCATTTAAATATTTCTCATTACACACATTCATTTAGTGTAAAAAGGAATTATAATATACGGTATATGCTGTGTATACATCAAACTAGTGGAACTTAAAGCAGAACTTGGAGCAGATGTAAAAATTGTTTAATTTGTAGTAAAAATATATTCATGAGCTGTTGAGAATTAGTGGTGTTAATTTGTTCTCCACAACACTATTCAATATTGTTTTTTGGTACAACATACTGTACAGGTGTATACACAACAAACCCATGGAGTATCAGTGTTTGTTAATACTATTCTTATACATGAATTGGTGATAAAATGATGAAAACCTTGAAATTTACTAGATAATTCAGTGAAAACTACAGAAAGAATATATTATGTTTTGTTAAAAAGTACAGTTATTCTAAAATAACCAATTTTTTAAAATACTTCCACCAAGTATTTGACAGATTTCTATGACACATCAAAGGTTTACTACATCAATCTTGTGGAGTTATTGCAATTCTGAAAATTTGGCAAAAAAGGTCAATAAAATATTTTGCCACATTGTAGTAGAGAGCTCTGAATAATTTTATCTTTGTAGGTCTATGAGGGACTTGTTGCTGTTCGATTCATAGCAGCCAGAGGATTTGCGGGTGAAAGTGATATTGCTATTGATGACATCTCATTTAGGTATTCAAAATATCTACTAGTTGAATAGTTTTTTCAGTTATCTGGCTACTTTTTAATTTATCTTCATTTGATTTTAAGAGTTTTCTTTCTTTTGTTGTTTTTGTCTAATAATGTGCTTTTGATCCCAGAATTGTCATTTCCATCCTGTTGCTTGCCAGGCACCTGTTGTTCAAAAGATGGATAGCACTATCCAATGGATAAATCACTATCCAGTGGATAAGTATTAGGAAAACCAATTGCGCTATCCAGTGGATAGAGATTTATCCAATGGATAATGCTATCCGCCTTTTGAACAACTGGGGCCTGAGAACATTAAGAGACAGATAAATTTACTGGGATATTAGCTTGTATGCAGATGTCTGAAAACTCTCCTACTCTCTTTGTCCCTTTTTTGCATGTAACAAAGAAAGTGGGAGAGTGTTGTTTTCTTGAACTTCCAAATAATTTGAACCAAAACTGACTGCCTCTCCTCAGTTGAACTCTACCTACATCCCAAACCTCTTGATAATTCAAGCCATTTTCCTTTAATTTTCCATGTGTTTTAAAAGTTGTAATTATAGTTCCTGTAAATTGTGTTTTTTTTAAATAACGTTCTATGCCACTAAATACCTGTTTGTTGTCACCTGAATTCTATTAGTCCAAGTTGTGGATCCAGAAAAGTTTGCAATAGCCCAGATGTTATTCCTGTCTTTGGCACCAAGGAAGGCACTGGTATGTCTTGTGGATTTTCTGTCTTTTAAAGCTTCCACGTTAGTAGCAATTAAGTAGTGATGTATACCGGTAATTAACTTCTTTGTCTATGTTACATGAATGGTACATGTAAGGTTTTAATGGGAACATTTAAATTACTAAATTACTATTAATTATTATTGTTTTAGGGGTATACCTGTCAGTGAGAGGTGGAAAAGTTCATGGTGGATTGAATAGCACACAAGTGATCACAGGCAACTTTATGTACAACACGTGGACTCACATTGCCTTGCAGTACAGCAATGAGACAAAGGAGATGGTAAGCTTCAAAATAAATGTGGAGCTAATAGGAACATGGTGGAAAAAAACGCAGAGTGTATTGCTCCTTGAATGGGTAACTGACAGTGGTGACCAAGCTAGTTTAAGTACATGGACAATGGAATTAAAGACAAAAGTACAATTAATATTCTAGTGTTTTTCTATAAACATGTAATGTTATTGCACTCGGTGTATCTACTGGTTTGAGGCACATGTATTTGGCTTGTCTACCATAGCCTTGCAGCTCTTCAGAACCTCTAATTGAATTGGACCTCAATGGGCTGCAGCTCTTTTGTATTTGCATTCTTGACTTTGTTTGTTCATTGTTTTCCCAACCAATCCTGTGGGTTTCTCTGAGAGCTGCAAGGTTGCCCTTTGTTTAACCCAAATGTTTTAACCATACAATTTTATGATTAAGTTATGATTTAATTTTTTTCCTATGGTTTAAAAACTTGTGAACCACTTTTATTTTGATTAACAACAGGAAGGCAGGGTTCGCACAGTCTTGAAAAGTATAACCTGCGATCAGGCGATATTTGTTTTTTTGGGTGGCAAAAAAAAAAACAAAAAAAATCGCCTGATTGCAGGTTATGAAAAGTATTTGAATTCCATTTTTCCTTAAAATTCTTTGCTAGTCCTTGAATTTTCTTCAATTTTGAATGTAGTGGGTGGGAAAGTATTTTAAATGCTTTTTGCTTGTGCAAGACAGACTTAAGAAAATCATAGCTGAGCAGAGAAGTTAAAGGTGATTTACATAAAGTGCCTTTTGTTTTATGCAATAATTAACTACCAATTTAAGACAACTGGACTGAAAACTTTAGAGAGGTTGGAGGAGCAGTCCAAGCCTTAAAGTCCTGTTAGAATGGACCGCAAAAGTGCATTCTTGTGCAATCTGTGAATATTCTCACTGCATACATAATTTGCCCATAACACGGGAAGGTTTAACTCAGTTAAATTCCGTCCTGCCGGGCCTGCGTGCTGCCGGGCATGATGCCTTGCGGCCCTTGCTTCAAATAGCACGGTTTTAGCTGCTCCCTGGCCAGTTCTACGGAGTTCGGTGAAAGTGGCGTTTAAGTTTCGCCCCTCCCACCTCCCCTGGTGGCTTTTGGCACCGCTTTTGCTCGATGTTCGGTATGTCTATTGCCCTAACTGTTGCGGCATCTTTCCATAACTTAGTTCTCCTTGACAGGGTAATAGGTGTGCAGTGAGGATATTTTACTATATATATTCCTGGTAGGTGGTCACTGAAAATTGAATGTGGTCATTAAAAATCATTAAAAACGGTTGGGATTGGTAGAGTACCATAATATGAGACAAACAAAAACAGAAGTGAGTGCAGTGTGAAAACTTTTAAACTAGATAGAAAATTGGAATCACAACATCAGGATGCTGGTAATGCTTTGTCATTTTAGGTTCTGTATGTCAATGGCAAAAAGGAGCAGCAGTTGGGCAACATTTCAGCACCATCTGTGCCTAACAACCTCCTTATTGGACAAAATGGTGACAAGTTTATGATGGGACAGATTGATGAGGTAATTGTCTTTTTGTGAAGAACCTTTGAAACTGTCTCAGATTTTTTCCTAATATTTTTCTCAATTAGACTGGAAACATCAAAGCAAATCAGTACTAGTTCATGTTATTGTTGTTGATGGCAAAGTTTTTTGCCTGCAGATTCAAATCTGGAATACTGCTGTCAATGTGTCTGCATTCCATGACAAGTACTTAGAAGGCACTGAGCAAGATTTGGTCAGATATTACAAGTATGTTTTGCCCAATCTTGGTTTTAATTCAGCTGCATGCAAACTTCTTTTTTTCTCGGTCAAAATTATCATGTGCCCTTTTCCACTAACCCAGGGTTGTCAGAAGGAATAGCCCACCAGAGAAGTCAGCCAAAAACACAAAGAAGGTGGTTATTTTCTGGCTGCTGGTGATTTTTGACAACACTGCTTACTCCTTAGCCCATCATTGCACAGCCACCACTGAAAATTTTGAGATATATATTAACCTATCATCAATAATACTATTATACACTGTACTTGCTATCTGTCTTCCCACTGGTGTAGAGCCTACAGTTACATTACATTTTTTGAAATCTGAATAATCTACAGATAAGCTAGTTTTTTCCCAGCACAAAACTGCATTCCCTGCAACATTGTTTTTGTTGGTGTTTCTTCCAAACAATGTATAATTTTAAATAATACAATAATTATTGTAGATTTGGTTTTGTGTTATTTGGAATAATCATAGTCTCTGTAAGTTTTATCAGCCTCTGCTGATAACTTAATTCTACCTTAAATATTTCTTATATCACATTTATCATGTTACATATATACAGGTGTAACCAAGGAGAGGGGCAACAGCTCAGAGACAGTAGCCCTGCACAAAAAGATGGCTTCCTTAATGGAACCCAGTGGCTCTCCTCATCGTTAGAGCTCAGCAAGATCAACTAACGGAGATCATAACATGCTATGACAGCGTAGTTGTCACTGTTTGTAAAGAAACAGCTGACAAGTAGTAGGTGATCATAAAGCAAGTTTGGTAGAAGTGTGAACAGTTTACTGGATCAATAACTAGCCAAAGACTTAAAATGTGATTAGAGAAGCTGTTTGCTTGCATACATTATTTTGTGACATGTTATATATCATACAAAGAACCACTGAGGTATGCTAGAGAAATTAAACATTAGAATAGTCTGCATAGTTCTATAGTATAATTATCAGCTGCTCTTATTTGATCATTGCAAAAGGGGTAAATCAGCACCAGTCTAAGTGTAATATAATATTTATTATTCACTAAAGTGGAGGTGAAAGGTCATCAGGGCTATGTTCTGCCATTGCAAAGTGGCCCTTGGCAGCTTACCTTGCCATTTGGCAATGAGAAAGTTAAGAGTTTTAGCTGCTACATGCTCTTACATACATACATACACTTTATTACGACGCCATTTGCATGGCTATTCTGCCCTAATTACAACAGAGATACAAATATATAGCTATAAAATAGGTTAACAAAGCAAAGATAAATAGTAAAAATTAATAGTAGCTCTTTCTACAAAACAGAGTTTTTGCTCACAAATTGTGAGCTTGTACATGTAGCATCTACAATTTACAACTTTTTTGTGATGCTTAAGATTCCCTGTGCAATTTATGCCCTGCTATTTCTAGGAACAGGTTTAGCTTTTGCACAAAACTTATGTGCTGGGCACCCAAGATTTCACAGGTTGTCAGTTCTTTTTTGAGCCTGTACCATTTTTCATAGAGCATCACCTTTGAAATTGGACATTTAGAAAGTTGTAAAGAACCCTAGATTATATTTTAGGCAATAAATGCTTTTACAATATTTGTGTCATGAGGATAAAAGATGATTGAGTCAGCTTATACACTGTAGTTTTATAAAATAAAGCAATTTTGATGCAGCTGTTGGTACTAAAAAATACAATATTCTTGCTGTGTGTGTGTAGTTGAAAAAAAATTACTAGGAATTTCATACAATACCGTATTTTCTTGAATAATAGCCGAATAGTAACAGGGATGGGACAAAAGAAAGAGAAGATGGCCAGAGCGGTTGTAGCCTGCCCCGCAGACATTCATTCCCCACGGGGAAGGAATGCGTGACGTGCCCCTAAGAATGTCTGCGGGGGAGGCTAGAGCGGTTGTGGTGGGGGGATTATTAATTTTGATGGAGGCGATTAATTGAGGGATGGCTATTGTTTGAGGAAATAAGGTAACTGATACTCTGTCTACTACATCATTCAAAAAGAACCCAAGGTTCCATCCCATTTGACACCATGATGACAATAAATTAATGCTTTTAAACCAACTTTATTTAGATCCCACACTACTGTTACAATATTTATTTTTCATGTTCACTTCATTCTTTAAGCCATTTAATATACATCTTAACCTGAAATGGCACCAAAATAAACTTTCTGGTTTAAACAAGGGTTCATGTTACAAAACATGGCACTGTACAGGTGTTTGTTCCAACCTCTTAAAGTAAGTCACTGTCATCATTAATCAGTATTCTTATGTCAAACAATGTGTAAAGCTCATGTTCCTTTCATTGCGTTGATGGTGTTTCTTCCTTGGGTGGCCATTTTCCCGCCCTTATCAGCTTTTCTTTCTGTTTCTGAATCTTTTCAAGTCTTGTGTACTATTGGAAACAATACCATCAAAGGATAGTGTAAGTCAGGTTTCTGATACTTTTTAATCTACTGTAACACCATTGGATTGCTGAAGTGTACTTGTTCAATGAGGACTTCAAAAGCTACATCCATGCAACATTTCAAAAGGTCACGTTTGAAGATGAGCATTTAATTTTTGTAGTTCAACTGCCAATCGACATTATGAGGATTTTGTCAGTCAAGGTGGCTGCCATAATTCTAGGAATCTCAAAGTAGTTCACATAACAGAGAGAAATATATAAGATGTACTGTAAGAAATAAATTTTATCAAACAGGAAAGTCACTTCAGTTACCTTTTGCAGTCTGCCTATTTCAATATATCTTGTTGTAGGAAATTAACATCCAATAATATTAAGGTATTGGAAATTTCGCTGTGAAATATTGCCAAAATGTTGGATGAATGTTCAAATTGCTCTTAAAGTCTCAAATTTGTCAATTATTTTTCTAAAATTCCCAAGATATTCTTAAGTTCTTTTCAATGCCTAAAATTGCCAAAAGAATTACCACAAACCATGATAAATGCAAATAATAATCAATTTACAACTTTACAATCTGCAAAATCTGAGAGGGGCTTTTGACAACACATTGGGCTAAAGTGATGGAAATTTGAACAGGCCCGTCTTAAAAAGTTCAACCGCACATGGGTTCCCCAAGTGCATGTTGTGCTCTAAAGGCCCCGATTGCCTGAGGCAAATAACATGTAGCTTCAGGCGAGTGAAAAAAAATTCCTGGTCACCCAGCCAGGCGCTCTTGCTTCTAGTACAGTGTTGAGTTAAGCAGGCAGAAAAATTTAACTTTCTCATGTTAGCTTGTTGAGTCAGAGTTGACTATAGCCTACAGAAAATACAAATGGTGGGTGTCAATTTTCAAAGGTCGTTCTGCATGATTTCCCATGTAACATAATCCATGACTTAAAACGTGAAAAGCAGCACAGATTTTTATTTGTACCACTTCTCAAAATAGTTTTAAATTTTTCCCTTTCAGATAGAATGGTTTATTATGTATAGTTTTTAGGAGAAATTATTACGGTGCTGACAGGCATACAGTGTTTTCCCTAAATTTTAGCTCAGAAGGTAAGGGACGATTCATGGCCGGTAAGGCACAAGATATGTAACAGAGGCTCACTTTCCTGAGGGGTGGGGGGGATAATAGAGTGAGGAACATGGCTCGGCCCTTGCTGCAAAATTTTGGAGCTAAGTTCTCTGAAATGTCATTCCCTTTATTTTAAGCAAATTGGCCATTGTTTTCTTTAGACAACAATTTAAAATGTTTGATTCCAATAAGTTTACTCTGTCTTCAATACGCTCTTTTCAAAATGCATGGCCCATAAAAAGAAAAGCTGTGTATACTTCACTACTTTTTAATATATTCATTCATTTACTTGTGAGAATCGGATCAGATTACAACTCACTTGCGTATTTTTTTAACATTTCTTCTTAAATTTTAGTAAACCTGCAGGCGGTAAGTGGTATTACTTCAGGTGGTAAATTTTACTGGTTACCGCCTGATAAGGAGAACACTGGGCATAGAGCACTGCTGGCCAGGAGGGGCAATTTATTTTTGTATAATATACTGGTATGCAAATTCTTTATGGTTTTTCTGCTGCTGTGCATGCTTGGCTAAAACACAACTTATGATTGTTTTCATCCCGTAGATAAAATAACAAAATATAAAAACAAAAGATATGGTCATTTTTGTTGTTGTTTTAGAAACAGGGCCCAGTTGTTTGAAGGCCGATTAGTGCTTAACCCAGGGTTAAATTTAACCCGGGTTTCTTTTTCTTTTGTTCAAAGCATTTTCTCGGATAACTTTCTCTGTTATTTTTAACGGCATTCAATCATCAACTTGCTTGAAAGAAAGAATTAAACTGAATTTACTTTTTAAGCTTTCAAATCTGAATTCCAATTTTTGCACTAACCCTGTCTCGGCCATTTATGTATCGAAAACTAAATTTAGCTGCAAAAAACGGGAAAGAAGAGCTGGTTATGCTTATGCTTCGACCAAGTCCACAAAAAGCTCAATTATTATAAAAGATTCACTGATAATATAGGAAAGAAAATTAAAGACAACATTTAAAAAAACAAAAGGTTTGAGGCCATGGCAGTTTCACTGTTTCACAGAAGCCTTAACAGGAACTTGAGTTTGATCTGCCAAGTAACCAGCGTCAATTATTTCATGCCACATCGATTCACCGTTTGGAAATTTCTTTTCAACTTTAGTATTACTAGTAAAAAGCACATTTTCCTATGTTTGACCCAAACGTCTTAATGAAAATTGAGGTCTGGGCACCTTAGCTAAAATGCTGAAATTTTCCTTAGAGCACAGCCTTGCCAAGGGAGATGCTGAAGTTTCTGGGGCATTTCTGAGTACAGTATGTGGTCCTTGGTCTGCGTCTTTTCCGAAAATGATAAAATATTTCATCAAGAAAAAAAAAAAGTTGAATAATGAAAGATATCGTGATTCACTGATTAGCATTCTTTCATATGATGAAGTTTCAGCCTTCTTGCTGCGGGTGAAGACGCGAAATTAAAGTTTGTTGAAAGGGAGGTTAATTTGTCTTTCTTGAAGTTTGGATTTTTGCGGCACCGTAAATTACATGGTCATGTTTACTTAGCCTGCCAATAACTAAAATGCAACAGGAAGACTTGCCTTTTTGCATAACAGGTTTTCAGATCAACTTATTTCTGCTGTTGGAAGCATATTGCTGTAGACACTAAATTTTTTGTTTTAGCGACTCTTGAAAAATATCACCAATTTCGCTTAGCGGTCCTTGGTCCGCATCCTATGACCTTGGTTGAATAAAACTTTCCAAAGTAAAAAGCGACGGCCTTTGTTTTCAAAGAATGTTTTCAAAGTCGTGCCTATACATGTCTACAAGTTCTCTTTTTTAATACCTCGAGTACATACAGAGTTTTTTGGTAATTATTTTCGACCGCGCTAAAAACCGCTTGTCGATGCTCATGTGGGAGACTCGAGGAGACTGTTGTCTGAAGTCTTTGAAAGAAAAGCAGATTATTTTATGCTCACAACATCTTCCGAAAAAAACTTTTAGCTTAATTGCATCATGAAAAGAAGACAAATACAAGAAATACTGTGAAAATCACGTTTTCATGTGGAAACTATAACATTTTTACGTTTTTATCGTGCTGCTTACCTGAGACGCGAACCAAGGACCATCGAAAACGGTCACCTTTTTACGAATTCCAAGCAAAATATTAATTTTAAGCTATCTTCAGGGAGTACTTCAGCTCGTTACATGAAGATTCGGTTAAGATATTCAAGTTAATGACTCTTACACGCGGACCAAGGACCACATAAGGAACCAGAAACTCTCACTTTCAAAACAAGACGAAGTGCAAAACCTTTGTTGTGAAAATGAGTTTTATTCCCAAGAGAAAAAAATCATTTTCATGTTAATGGTTTGGACTTCATCTCGCTTTGAAATGGAGGCTTGGTGCAACTCAAAAATAGCTATTGCTCGGAGAGAAGCCAATTTCATTTAAAACCTCACGGAGAAACCTCTTCTCGACTTATCTAGGAAGATCGAAGGACCTCTACTCGCAGCCCACATACCCACAACTTGCCTATCAAGCCTACAACATTCCAGAGGAAGGTGTCCCACACAAAGGTCGCATGGTAGACTACTAAATGGCTCTTCCGAATTTTCTAATTAACACCCTTGGAAATTTATATTATTTAGCGGATATTACGGTTACAATATTGTTTAACGCCCCCTAACCTACCGCCTACCCTAATCGGAATTGCCAAGGAACAACTGCAGATTGAGGCCTCAAAGTTTGTCTTTAAACAAATAAGTCTCATTTCATACCAGTTTCTTGTGGTGCAGACATTCAAAGTAATCCTCCCGGTGATTCTGACATTTTATCCACTGATCATTGCGGCCGTTCAGTTCAACACATCTCATAAGGTCGTCCCAAAACGCAGAGCAACGCGACCTGTTTCCGTCCACTCCGTACATATTTCCCGGGAAAAATGGCCTAATAAAACAATAAAAAGGACTGATGATAGCTACTGACCTTAAAGTATCTAAATTGTCAATGCCTATCAAGTAAACTGCAAAAACAACTGGAATGTAAGGAAGAAACATACCAATCGTTTAAAAACAAAATGGCGCTTGGTATCCGGGAATTCTTGCACCAAGCACTCCGCTGCTATTTACCACGCGGGCGACGCGGGCGCTCAAATATCGGCTTCCCGCAGCTGCTTCCCGCTGTTTACTGTTGTTTGGCGCTTTTGTTTTCCAAACATGGTGTGATTGACAACAGATTGAATACGAGATTTTTCCCGGGAATAAAACAAACCAATGATAAATCGAACCACATATGTAATAAACACTCTGATTGGTTGGTTTACTTGTGCCGCGCGAATTCAAGTTCGGCGAAGCGTCCATCGACGATCAGTCCTTCTTCAGCCTCTTTGTACAAAGCATACTCTTGCTGTGTTATTCCTGTCTTTAGTTATAGTTTTTAGCTATATTTCAACATGCTTGGTGTAGATACCTTTATCGTGCAGAATGATGACCTTAGCAAGCTTGCAAAGAGCATGGAAGACCTCGACTGCAACGAGAAAGATGACAATTCCAACGAGAAGAACGGCGAGGTAAGTCAAAGAACTCTCAACGACATCTTTGGTTTTGGCGGGAGAAAAAAAATTTCCTTTCTAGCACTGGCCTGTAAAATAGCACATACATAGCCAAAAGCATGCGAAGTAAGTGTAGTTTAGTTAGATAAGATATTTAATGACTCGATAATTGCTTTGTAGTTCTAGAATTTTTGTTGCATGTATTTAACCTCTAATTTTTGAGACGCCAATCACGAGACTTATGGAATGACGAAGTTTGAATTTTTCTTCCTTTGACAATAGTCGTTCAACAGAATACTGAAGGCTTGTTTAAGGTTATCTTTCACCAAGGTTTTAAAATCTGGTTAGCGACTTCATTTTTACTTTTATCAAACTAAACTTCAAAGATCGCAAACCGTTAAAGTTCGGTACGATTCCAACGGTATTTGGCGCAAGGGAAAAATCAAAGAGCACGTTTCAATACTTCATTATTGTGGCAGGCATTTTATGTTCCCTAACAAATTTTAGCTCTAAAATTAACATGTGTGTTTCCTTTAAGGTCCAAGGTCCAGTAAAGCCAGTTTACAAAACAAAGTCGAAGTTCAACACTGAAGATGAGCCTCTGCTCCGTGAAAATCCACATAGATTTGTTCTTCTTCCCATCCAATATAAAGATATATGGGAAATGTACAAAAAGGCCGAAGGTAAGTTTGAAACGAGGGAATACTCACATAATACCAATCCCTGTTTCAATGCCCAACTTTGATTTTAATTTTAAGCTTATGATTGCATAACAATTGGTGTATAACTGGTGAGCTTCCCTTGCCTATTAGACAATTGTTACTAGAGAAAAAGAGTACGGTAGAAAACTTAGTGGAAGTGTTTAAACAAACCAGGGAAGAAAAACCTGTCAAAATACCAATACATGTTTTAATGCCCAACTTTGATGTTGAATATAAGCTTGTCATTGCATAACAATTTGTGCATTAAAACTGATGAGCCTCCCTATTAAACAATAACATTGGTAGTAGGAAAAAAATGAATACCCTTGAAAACTTGGTAGAAAATCAAAAACTTGTTTAAAAAACTTTAATTTGAAAGATACGGAGAACAAAGAAACTTCCTGACCTCATCTAGTAGAATGTTATACTTTCCAATGTGATGGCATGCTCTTCTCTTCTTGTAGCTTCTTTCTGGACTGCAGAGGAAGTTGACCTATCCAAGGACAAAGATGACTGGGTTTCACTCACAGTAAGTATCTTGACTTGAAGGCTGCCATTTTTATTAACTTTCTTAGATAAAGATATTAGTTAGTGAATATATTCCTCACCCATTAATTGCTAATTCTCGGTCCTCCTGGCTCACTGAATTGTTTCATTTTGTTTATAGGATAATGAAAGGTACTTCATCTCGCATGTCCTGGCCTTCTTTGCTGCTAGTGATGGCATTGTGAACGAAAACCTGGTGGAATGCTTCAGTCAAGAAGTCCAGGTTCCAGAGGCCAGGTGCTTCTATGGTTTTCAAATTGCAATTGAGGTAAGATTATTTTCTCTTGTTGTAATAAGCGAAAGTGATAACTCTGTATTTTGAGGGAAAAGAGAGGACTTGATAATGTGGGTCAGCCAACTCATGGGAAGTCCGTCTACAGTGTTCTCCTTATAAGGTGGTAACCAGTAAAATTAACTGCCTTAAGCAACACTTACCCCCTGCAAACACTCCACTACCACTGGCTATGAATTGTCCCTTCTGCTGAGCTAAAAGTTAAGGAGAACCCTGCACATAATTTAACACAAGTTTAAGAGCTAAGACAGAATAGTTAGATACAACTATTGCAGTTTTTATTTTAACCTTTCTCTTCTAGAATATCCATTCAGAGATGTACAGTTTGTTGATTGAAACCTACATTGAAGACTCTTTTGAAAAGTAAGTTGTCTATGCCTCTACATTTCCTAATGTAGGAAAACGTTAACTGCATTTCTTTCAGAGTATGGGGCTAGATAAAGTATCGCTTGAAATAAAACGTTTTTTTTTATCTTCTTAGGCAAAGGCTTTTTAATGCTATTGAAACAATGCCCTGTGTCACAAAGAAAGCTCAATGGGCCCTGAACTGGATAAACCCACACAGAGTAAGTCAAGTGAAATTCTTTGAAGACTTAAAGTCACCCTTGAAAGGTGCCATATCAGAGCTGTGCCTGGTGACCTTTCCAAGTGAAAAAGAGATCTAAGCTTTGACATAAAATGTAGTGGTATCATGTGCACGTTGTCCTCCAGGGCCGGGTTGTTTGAAGCTGGGTTAAGATAACCCATGGTTTGTGCAAAATTTGAATTCAGATAGGAGAACTTAGAAAGTGAATACAGTTTAATTCTCTTTGCCTACAATTTGATGATTGGGTACTCTAAAAAGAATAGAGAAAATTATCCGAGAGTGCTTTTCATAGAGAGATAAAGAAACCCGGGTTAGCGCTAACCGGCGTTCGAACAACTAGGCCCAGAGGTTTAAATTATTCCTTAGGTTCCCAAAATTTATCCTTAAAGAAAACAGCCTTCCAATTTAAGACTTCATTGCCTTGTTTCTTATTTTTCCATTTTAATGTTGTGCAATATAGAGCCTGACAATTCCAGACACAAACATAAAAACTATATTTCAGCAAGTCTAACAGTATGACTGATTATTGTTTTTTTTTATTATTTTCTAGGCATCTTATGGTGAGAGAATAGTTGCCTTTGCTGCTGTAGAAGGAATCTTTTTCTCTGGTTCCTTTGCTGCCATTTTCTGGCTGAAAAAGCGAGGAAAGATGCCAGGGCTTACCTTCTCAAATGAACTCATTAGCCGTGATGAGGTCTGTAGTAATGCTTGCTATTTTGATGAAAGTGCACACTCTAGTGTTAATTTTAAAAAAGATTGACAATAATTTTTCCATAGTCTAAATAACATAAGATTAGAATGTGTAAAACTTAAAAGGTCAGGAACTGTAAGCCACCCTGAAAAGTTTTAAATAATGGCAAAGTTTCTTACTTACAAATTGTGTCATTTTTATGTCATTTATGTGGCTATACTCTAATAAACCACTTCTCTGAACCAGGAGCTCCAGAAATCGTAGTTATTGTGACATGTTAGGCTAACAGTTTCGTTTTGAGCCTCCTTTTCATAAGAACCTATTTAGGCTAAAATTTTCAATAGGCTCTTATTTTACAAAAAGGGCAATGATGAAAATACAGAAAAATTTTAGTTTAGGTTTCAGTCAGCAAGATTCAAAGAGTCGAAAATGTAACACAGCATTTTATGCACACTGTAGCATAAAAGACCTGCATGCTAGTCCTTTGGAGAGATAAATTTGCTGTATGGTTAAGTTCTTATATGCAGGTTTTTACTGTATTGTCTTGCGGCTAATGTACTCAGATTTTACAATGTATTATCATGTATGGTTTTGATATCTGTAACACAGGGTCTTCATTGTGACTTTGCCTGCTTGATGTTCTCATACCTCAAAAACAAGCCATCTGAGGAGAGGATCAAAGAAATCATCAAGGATGCTGTTGTCATTGAGCAAGAGTTCCTCACAGAGGCCCTCCCTGTAAAACTCATCGGGATGAACCACATCCTTATGAAGCAGTATATTGAATTTGTAGCTGACAGACTCCTGGTTGCTCTTAAATGCTCTAAGGTAAAAATAGCTTGTTTGCCTGATTCTTTCCCCTCAGGTGCCGTGGTAATTAAGGTGTTTTGACTTAGTAAACGTTACCAAAAGCTTCAGGGAGTTAATGTCTTGGTCAAATCAAAATGCAACATTTCTTCCCTGTTTTCTAATTCCCCACTCGATCCCAAGCCAAACAGCTGTTTAAATGCCCATCATAGGTACATTTTAGGTCATCAAATGTGCCCATCATGTAAAACCATATTACTCTTTTATACTTTTGCCAGAGCAAAGCTTATGTAATGGTTTGCTTTAAGTCAAAATCTTCACCTTAACCAAACTCTGCTACTCTGGTAATTTATTAAACCGCATGCAAGTACACCCTTAGAAAAATTTATCTGCAATGTGAACCAATTAAATTTTACAAGGAGAGGAACAAATTATGGGAACTTACTACAGTTAAAAATATTATTCTTTTTTTCTGACAGGTCTACAACGTTCAGAATCCGTTTGATTTCATGGAGAACATTTCCTTGGAAGGAAAAACAAATTTCTTTGAGAAGAGAGTTGCAGAATATCAGAAGTCAGGAGTAATGAGCAGAAAGTCATCTACTACATCAGAACATGTATTCAAAACAGATGAAAATTTCTAAACATTTTTCATACATACCAGTAAAATAGAGAAAGAAATTTAAAAAAAACTTGCCAGAAATTTAAACAGAATTACGTTCTTACATTAATTAAGGTTGTATATATTTCCACGCTGTTGTCAACTTTGCATAAGTAAGTTAGACTTTTCATTTTTAGCACCAAAAATCCTTTTTATTGCTATTTTTAAAGCTACTTTACATATTTTTTTTTATCAGTGTACAGTTTACATCTCAGTATGAAATAAGCTATTTTGGTTAGCCTTAAGTGTCATTAAACAAAGTTTTACTAAAGTTGTGGTCAGTTGCTCATCTTTGTTCACCTTGCATAATACATAAGTGTTTTGTCACTAAGTCCGGTGTTCTTGTCATAATCAATTTACACCTGGTTAAGCCTTCAACGTAAACCTTCCAATTAGATCGGTGGGTTTGTGGTGCACTGCAGCCTTACTTTTCCTCGCCCTCCCCCCCCCCCCCCCACCCATTCTTGCTGACATTCGCTGCCAAAATTTTTCAACAAACTTGCACAAGTGAGCAGTAGCAGTAGGTCCAAAGTTGGTTTAACTCGGGGAGAGAGTTTAAAATAAGTTTCCCCCAGTTAAACCAACTGAACTGAATTTAACAATGACAATTAGCCTTCTCCGAAAGGTAGCTGAATTATGCTTGTGTGCTATTTCAAACCAAGTTATCTGCAATTAATAACGAAGGCGTAGCCAATAATACCGTATTGACTTGAATAAGCACCATGGCATTTCACACGCGGTACTTATTCGAGTTTGGCGTAAGTTGTTAAAGTTAAACGCTACCAACTGAGAAATGTTTTAACTACGTTATTCTAATTTTCCGAATTTTACAAACTAACATGATAAAGTGTTCTTTTTTAGGGTTAACTACAAAAGGCGCAGTCTTCAATTCATGCCATGCGTAAATAAGATCCAAATATCGTCAGGCATCACGATTAACGGCAAACATTCAGTCTACAGCGGCAAACTTCTACCAGCGTTCTTCTACTGCTGTAAGACAACAAAGATTAATCACTAAGCCGACCAAAAACAGAACACACGAACTGCAAACAGTATCGTGACGGGCTCATTAAGCACCTCCTGTCTGAATTGGGGATTCCCTTTGCTGCGGGCTCCAAGACGTTTCTTTGATTGAAAAAAACGCGCGGGGGCTGAGGAGAGAGATTTTCTCTCCTTTTCCCGCCGCAGTTTCTGTGATGTAGACATCCCCATTCGAAAAGGCCTAGTGATATGGGCATCCACTTTTCATATTACCTTGGCGATTTGAGTTAGGGTTACAGTAGACTCGCTAAAAAGTCGGCCTCTTATAAGTCCTTAGCGAGCGTAGCGAACCAAAAAAAGTTAGCTTCAACGAGGTTGCGCAGCGAGCGAGGGAGTCGCGAGGTCAAGGAAAAACCAACCAGAAAAAAAAATTCAAAGGACTTTTAGAAAGTCTAGGGTAACAGGGGATGCCCATATCAATGTGGTTTTGGTAATGGGGGTGCCCAAACGTGGGGATGCCCATATTGACTGTGACATCGCTGCCAACTTTTTCGGATTCCAGATCACGCGCGTCTTACTTTTCTCCATGACCATAACCTGAGATCAGGCGTTATTTTTTTTCTTTTTTTTTTTTGCTTCTTTGCTTCTTTGGCTCGAGAGGGAGAGACCTAAAAGGCTAATAGGGAGAGGGCATGATCTCAGGCTACCATGGCCACAGCCCCCTTTCCTTGACTTTGTTTTCGCGACGTTTTTACTTTCTGAAGGCTGGTCCTCAAGGCGACCGTAGTAACCTATTTCACAAGAATCATAAGGACGTCTAAGCAAAAAACGTACAGAATATCTTGCATTGACAGGCTAGGAATGTCCCGATTTTATTTGTCACGTTAAACCCACTCACGCGCGAGGACACACGTCCCACGGGAGTATCTTTTAGAATACCGAATTTTTACAAAATGTGTAGAAAGGATTTACAGCTATTCTATTGCCGTGATTTAATAAAGTTATTCTGAGCACTTATACTCATAGACAAAATCTGCGTGGTGAACTTGGTTTTTTAATATCACTGTAGATCATTCTCTAACAAGAACTCACGAAGATGAAATCCTTGGTACAAGCCAGAAATAAAAAAAAGTAGTAGAAGAAGAAAAGAAACAAAAACTCACCCATCTCGATTCAAATGTCAGGCATGTAATCGTGTTCGACGGGCTCTCTCCTGGGCAGTCTCATATCGGCAGCTGGGTGAAGAGCTTCTCTACCTTCAGCTTTCTCTTGTTCTTGCCCGCCGGTCCGATCGCCGTAAATATTGAGCGCCAACATAGCACCCAAAACACCGCCAATGACACCCCCAAAAAGTGCACTCCAGAAAAAATATTTGAAGGAAATCATATTATCTGTCGCTCAAATAGTGCCTCCTAAGACCTTGCTTCTCCCAACAACAATATCCTCTTTTGCGCCAGCTACAATCGTCCTTTCCCAATGTTGTTGCTTTTGATTGCCGGAACATTGACCATCACTGCACCGTGGAAGAGGAGGATGAGGGGTCCGGAATCGGGGGTCGAGGATCGGGGATTCGGGGATCGGTAAAAAGAAAATTAATGACACATAACATAACCGAAGAATTGCAGAAATAAATATAAGAAATTTACGTATATACTTCCATGTTGATTTTTGCGCCTTATCGTCCCGATTACCTGCGCGAACAGTTTCTAGATTATGGACAAGGTTGTAAAAAGCGGTGCGTTGGTTCTGTTTTGCCTGGTTTAGAGTGTTTTGAAAGTGGTAAAATTCTTCATTTTTTGGCGATGTAGACAAGAAAATATTCAGATGTTGTGTCAGGTCGCCAAGAAGAAGCCTGTTTCTCTGGTGATACACGTAGCTGGCTGAGAACTTTCACCCCAGACCAGAGGAAATGAGCAAGGCAGGGTATAAGCGCCTACTAAAGAATTGTGCTGTGATGGTGGTAAAATTACTGTCTTTTTTTTTCGCGAACCCGAAATCAGAGGTAGCGGATTGAATCCATATTGGTCAATGTCTGCCAGATTTTTAGTATGAATGAAGGATATTTGCTGTTACAATGAAAATCATCCCATAGGTCGAAGAACCGTTTAATTTGCTCTTATCACAATTAGAATCCCATGCATCAACCCCGTCGAAGAGCATGACTGCCTAACCTGTGTACAGACGCCCCCCTCTCCTCTGTACACAGGCTAATCACTGCAAAGGAAATAGTATTGTCGTCAAAGGCGCTGGTGCTGTTATCTTTCGATTATCCTACTTTTTCGTTTGGAGTAAAAACGAGTGTTCAATATCATAATGTAAATACTCAAAACATCACCGGCATAACTTGAAAAAAGAGTTAAGAAAGACTGGAAACATGTTGAAATCTAAACTGGTAGTCGAAGGTAGATTATCATGTGGAGGGTACATTTTTGTTGTTATTCAGTAATGTCATGCAGATTAGCCTGCGTAGAAGGCGTTTCCAATCGAGTTATTCCTTTTTTGCTCTCGCCCCAGCTTTCTTGACGAACTCGCGCGGAAACGCTTCGGCGGCTTGCTACACAGGCTATACACAGCCTTTAGCGATACAATTTAACAAAAAATGCATTAAAAATGGACGCAGTTCGAAAAGAGAACTTAAAGCGCTTCATTTACCTGCATCAAAAATTCACCTTCATTGAGACTCGGAGTAGCCTGAATTTCAGACGAGTTAGCCTGCGAGCAAGCTCTCCTATTTGGGCGTTCTCGCGAGGCTCACTTCGCTTACCCAAATAGGAGAGCTTGCTCGCAGGCTACAGACGAGTCGTAGTTTATTTCAATTTAGTGCTCAGTACAGCTAACGTGGGATATGTTCTGTGAATTTTTTTTTTACACAGTCTTCGGCCCACTAACCACGTTCCACGAGAGTTCTACAATTCTTCAGTTTACCGATCCCCGATTTCCAGTAACTGTTTGAGCATATGAATAACTAATTTTCAGGGGAACACACACTTGTCGCATGACCTGATTGGCCCAGCAAAAAGATATTTTGGGACCACTTTTCAAAAAGCTTGGTAACCATTCAAGTTTTTACGAGTGGAACCTGGGCTCCAATCGGACTCAAAAATGGCGGAAACTAGTTCTCACTTCGTTTCGCTCCCTTCGCGAGCGTCAAGCAAGCTTTCCATTCATTTCAGTGGCGGAACGACAGCGATTAAAGCTTGGAATGTTGGAAGAGAAGGACATCAATTGTTCCAGAAGATTATGAGGAAAGATTACCTGTGGCGACGTAAAAAGTGTTCCCAAAATATTTGGACAGTCACAGGAGAGATAATTTGGGACCACTTTGAAATCCGAGATACTAGAGTTATGACGTTTCTATGTACATTTTCTTTGTAACTTAATATTTTTGGCGGGAATTTGGCGCACAGGTCTTTCTGTTTAGTTGTCTGTCGACGACAGATAAAAAATCTTTTCTGTCCGGTGTAAAGTTTATAGTCTGCTACTCCATTTCACTTCCCTAAGGATTGGTGTACATCATGTGTATGAAACCAAAAGGTATTCAGAATTTAAATAATACTTGCTTTGCAAATAGTGTTTTGCAAGCTTTGTTATCAGTGAAAAGGTTTTCAAAGGGCCTTGAAGGCACTCCACATAGCAGAGACAAATGTGTTGCCAAAAGAACAGGTGAGATGCAGTCCCATTTTTTTCCTTTCTCATATATTTTTTTTTATGATCAAAATATGCTCGTCAGTTTTGAACATCATGCAAGTATATCTGAAGTTCTCCTAGACCGCTCAAGTGCATACTCACACTCAACTATTTCAAAGGGTCACCTTTGCTATTGCAGTAGTGGATCCAGGAGGGGGCACCTGCCACCCCCTATTTTTAGATTAAACTGAGGCCTAAAGGGCCAAAAAATTGTTTTAGTTTTCCTTCACCCATCCCCCACATAAATAGTTCTTTCAGCCCAAAGTTGCCAAAAAAAAAAAAAGAAAAAGAAAACATGGTCACTGAAAGAATATTGGTTCAGTTTTATTCACTCAAAAGCCTCTGCAGAAAATAAGCTCAGTCCTTGGACATTATCTTATAATAGAATGATAATAATAATTATAATTATAAAAGTACTATAATTATTTTTATTTAGGGGCATAGCCTGGGCCTACATTTTCTTGGTTGGATCACTCAACCACTTGTAATAAATAATCGATAAATAATCCAAGTTTGATATATGAAAAAAATGCTCACATGACTCTAAGGCTTTAGGGTGAAAACTGCAAATTTCTCACAACCCATTTGTCTCCCAATTCCCGGAGACTTGAGCACAAAAAAAAAGACCAAATATAGAGGAATGACCAGAAATCCTTGGAGTCATGTTAGAGTTATATTTTAATATATCAAATGTGGGCTAATTTATTTGTTGTCAGGGCAAGCCAAAAAGCTCTAAATTTAGGTCAGTTCTATGCATACCAGTCATGCTTGCAATCAAGAGAGTTGTAAACCAGAATTTCTCAGGACATGTGAACTGAAATTAGAGGCAGCAATGGACCAGGCTTACAACTAGTGGACTTGTCTGTATTTAAAAAACAATAATTTACACATGGAATAAAAGTACCATTAAATCACTAAAAAAATTGTCCAAGTCATTGGTAAAACAGAACAGAACACCATGTAACTCCCCCATCCCTCTGAAGTATTCCAATCAAGTACAAGTGGTCAGCACAGAAAAAAAAATCCTAGTCAAAATAAGTTGTGTTTATTTTGCCCAGCAATCCCAAGTATTCTTTTCTGCTCTAATTGATATTCCACAGGAAAACCTTGCATTGTGTGTAGCACCAAATCCTTCACCACTGCATATGAGACTGCTCCTGGTTTAGTTTATCCAGCTACTCTTATGAGCATGCTTCCCAACATTAACTCCAGGTTTCAAAAAGGGGTACAACAATGTGCTGCTGAGTTCTTTCAGGAATACTGTCGTTGTCTTGGCTATAGATTCAACGAGTGCCAAAACAATGGTTTCATTCCCCAGCACATTGATTTGTCATATTTGAAAACATTTTTTTTTCAATCTGAGAAGTGAAATACTTTGCTTGAAGTGTAACACTGTGAGCTGCAACTCTAGCATGGAGACACTTCTTCCTCTTCACCTTGCCCAGGTAACAACCTACGTGTAGTATGATGACTAACTAGAAAAGAGAACATATGTTAGGTCTCAGCAAATGATCACTGATATGGTGGCCTTTTTCCTGAAAATACATCTTGAAAGCATGCTAAACAATCATGGTTAACATACTGTTCACATCTTGTTAACCAATTGGCAAATCGACCATCACAGGTCAAAAGCCAATAATGAAAGCCACTTGGAAAATACAGTGTTACTATGATAGCCACAAAACATACATATAAGGATGTAACACATCACATAATTGATAAATTTTTATCAAGTAATATAATTATGAAACATGAGACACTGGTTTGTCACAACAGATCGAACATTTGCACTGTAAAGAATGACTTGTACTAACCTGGAGGTGTTACTGCTACTTTTCAAAAAACCTTTTCTTAGAAAATAAGAAATATATCAGCCTAAGGGTGCAAAGATGGGCATAATTTCAAGTTGGTCCTATCAATGATGTGAACTTCGCATCAATATGTTGTTCCTGGAAAATATCCATACTTCTTTTCACAGAAAGGTTTCTGGATTTCTACCCTCCCTTCTCCCCTAGACACTCATGGACAAACCTCACTCCCCAGTAGCCTTTCTGTAAAGTCTCATAAATTTGGCATTTTTAAGACTTGCTTTCCTCCCATAATTTCTAGATTTGCTTGTATGGATATTGTCTGGAGTCAAACAAATGATTATTATCCACTTTTTACTGCCATTCCATATGTAAATTCCATTTCTTAGGATAAACCGGACGGGTTTTTGGGGTTAGAAGATTATATTCGGTTTCTGTGATATCCGGGATAATAGAGATTGAGGTAAGTCTTATATCAGCCAAGCTGAAGGCCGAGGCTGATAACACTTACTTCTTTATTCTGGATATCATAAAAACTGAATACAATAATACATTTTATTACACATTGTTTTGAAATAAATAATAACAAATACGCCAGCGCACAGAACTGTTTTGACATTGCTTTTTGAAATCATAGAAGTTAGCAGATAACTAACTAATCTGTAGATTGTTCTGCTTTCCAAAAGTAACTGTAGGCTGTTAGTCAATGAGGAGATAGATAGTGAATGACACAGTTTGCAAATAATAAAAAAAATGCAGTACTTGTTGTTAGAAAAACGATCACAAAAAGCCGTTATAACAATCTATTAATAGTTTGCCCCTTAGGTGAACATTGGGCTCCCAGCACAAAGTTTTAATACTAATACAAGTAGGTAGGATATTATGATTGAACAGGTTTTTTTAACCCAATGTAAATGGGGTTGTGGTAAATCAAATTCTGCATAAGAATTGACATTATAAAGCATTAAAGTTGATAAACAACCTCTTCTCCAGTTTTTACGTACTTTTCACTTCGAAAAAATTTAAGATAGTTCGGCAAAGTAAAAAGTGTTCCCAAATTATCGTGTGAGAGACTTGGCAGCATATTTTGGGACCATTTCTTCGTCACTAACCTTAGGACGAACTAGAAAAACGTAAATTACTCTACCATATGTACTTACCTCTTCTGTATTGTGATGAAACTCATCTGTACGCTTTTTATCCAAGAACAATGCGAATGCCGTATTAAACTACAGTGTTCATCACATATCGCTACGTATCCGCCACTTTTGAGTCCGATTGGAGCCCAGGTTCCACTCGTAAAAACTTGAATGGTTACCAAGCTTTTTGAAAAGTGGTCCCAAAAAATCTTTTTGCATTGGCCCATGTCTCATACGTCAGGGGGGTTTTCTTGTTTTCCGGAAAACGAGAAGACCCTGGGTACAAGGTTGGACATACTTGGTACCATTTTGGAAAAGGACCGAAGCATGATTGCAATTTTTGGATTTGGTGTGTAAAAGTCGATGATTAGGGGATGTCTGCTCCTCGAAAGCCTTGGGAAGGAGCAGTAGTAAACACAAGGTCCAGTGTAGTGTCGTTTGATTCCCCATCTCGCCTTCCATTAGCAGCTGGACCCCCTAGATTGAATGCACTACGCGATCGTGATTTTGGCAAAATGGCGAGTTCAACTTCGGAATCCACAAAACCTCCACCTTTGCCTCCCAGACCTCAAACACAGAGATCAAATGGGGGATTAATGTATGGAGGGTCAAGACACGGTAAATATCTTCCACGTCAATGCAAACATTAATGTTAAGAAGTTGTGATAGCTGTAAGCATCATAATAATATTGTACTTTGACATCACTTCTTTGAGAACCACGTTTTTAACTCCTTATATAAGCTTAAAGTATCTTAAATTCTAAGTATCTGTTTAAAAAAAATCATAAGAAAAAATAGCTCTACACAAATGTTCTGTCAAAAACGACCAAAGAGGTTTTGTTTGAATAGTGACACCACTGATGCAGAAATAGGCCATTTGCACTAAGAGGTAATGTGAAGTCGTTTTTATGAAAATGAAGGTTATATGATTTTACCTTCGAAAATCAGTTAGTGGGTCATATCTTAAACAAAATAATAGTGATTTGGTTTTTCAAACACACACCATTTTCTTAAAATGAGTAAGTTTGTATCTGGTCACGTGACAAAAAATGTGATTTTTAAAATTGTGAATTACCTCTTTCTGAACGCAAGTTTTGCACTTAAACTTCAAGAAAAATGTTGAAAAGATGATGTGGTAACGTTTACAGCACATCTGAGGGTAACTATCAAACGTTTAACAAGATATAAGCAAAAAGTAGTTTTGGCCGCCATGTTGGAGGGCAAGAGTATGCCCTCCAACATGGCGGCCAATACAAATCATACTACTTTGCTGAAAAATCAAAGAGCCATAAAATAACTCCCTTAAATGCGTTTCCTTTCAAATTTCGAGTGTAAGATAATTCATATAATTTGCTCTTTCGATTTTTGGCATCAGCAAGATTCCAACTCATTGTTTAAAGGAAGCATTGGTCACGTGACCTCTTAGTGCAAGTGGCCTATTGGAATTATGTCACTACATGCATAAGTCTGTCCAAAAGTGAAAGAGTTAAAGAAGAATAGTTTGTAATAAAATGAGTGTATTCATTGGAAACAACTATTGACATGTTAGAGAATTGGCTTCTGTTTTATAAATAGTAATATATTGGAATTTCAGGTTATGGAAGTGGTATGTATGGACGCTATAGTGGGATGTATGGTGGAGGATTTGGGGGTGAGTATAACCAGAATCTCATAAGGGGTTGAAACGTTTAACTCTCATGTGTTTGCTTTGCTTTCAGCTCATGTCATGAGATATGTCTCCGAAAAATTAACCTCGAAAAAGTGTGGAAAGGGAGGTGTTTACAGTGCTTACAATTGCTTATTTCCAAGGTCCTGTTAATTTGAAACACAATGTATTTCCAACCACTAGTACACTAAACATTTCACAATACTGCATGATGTTTGGTTAACAAAGCTATAGCTTAGTATTTGCATACACCGTGGACCAACCAATTTCTCGGCCGTGAAAGTGGCAAACAATAATATTGCAATTAGTCACTACAGTCAAATTCTCTGAGTCTAAAGAAAACAAATCCATCCACAGACTTGATTTGTCTGGCTCAAGAGGTCCAGGGGGGGCAGCTGCCCCCCCTGCCCCCGGCTAGCTACAGCTCTGGGGAGTTTGCGAAATGACATGCCAACATGCGAGTTTAATTAAAATTATCCTTTTGTTTCCATTGCATGGGAAATACAAAACACCATGTCCTATGAAACAATGCAGTGTTGGACTGAGCTAAATAACACTCCTAACATGTGACGGTTTGTATGTAGATGCACTGTCTGCAAAGGTGTAAAAAGATTGAAACTGATCAAAAATCACTGCCTCGACTCTTTTACGGGCATCAATCATGTTTTTGCAAGCCTTTCAGAACTTACCAGAAACTGAACCAGAAAGTAAAAATTGTATAAATTTTGCTGAGATCTTCGCAAAGGTGATGCCTGTAATGTGTCTGCTTGGGTGCTGTACAGTATCATGATCATGTTTTAAGCTTATGAATGAAAAAACTCAAAACAATAGTCAGAGAAGCCATTTCTTGAAAATTGTTATTCAGAATTCAAAAAGACAATCCTTTAAAGCAATTCGCACAACACTATCTGGATCGTGGATATGTCGATGCAAGTAAAATTGGCTGAGCACATGGTAAAATTCAACACAAACTCCATCTCGAATCAGGGAACATTTTGTAATTTTTCTGTAGCGCCGAAGAAAAAATGTTTATAAAACATCTATGAAACGTTTATAAGTCCAAAAAAAACTCCTTTCAAAAATGTAATTTTCTTGGCCATAGAGTACAAAATGTACCAGAAGATTCGGCAAAAACTTTGCTGCCTTGGCTGTATTTCAAAACAGACTATGTGCTCCACCGTGAAGAAAACAAGGTTGAATTCCTCAAAGGACGATTTCTTTATGAAAAGCTTGAATCCCTTCCTCCACAAAAAGAAAACTGAGCATTCTTTCTCTTTTCATTTAATTGTGTATTTTAGCCTTGAAATGCAAAACTTTGGGTGATCACACTGCAGCCATTTTGTTGAAAATGGTATCCTTCACTATAAGGTTTGCAAATATGATAAGAGTGAATATTCATGAGCATTGAATGCGAGTTACGTGTTTCAACCCCTTATGAGTTTCTGGTATAACGAATGTTGTTATATCAATTTTGAAATCACTGGTGATCCCTACAATCTGTTGGGCTCTCAGCAGTGTGTTTTATTCATGACTCACACTACTTTTTACTCTGAATCACATCTGTTCTAAATTGCCTCATTCATGTTCTAAATTGCTTCATTTCTGTATTAAATCACAACATTTTTGCTCTATATCGGGTCATTTCTATGTCAAATACAAAATGAGTTTTAAAAGCCCTTTTGTTTTCCACTTTTCAACAAACTGCCCACTTGGTCAAAAAAATATTGGTACTGACTGAATTATGCAATTTCAAAACGGCTGAGTGTAATAAAGTGGTAATTGAACTTTGTGTCTTGCAATATACTTGTGATTTCAAATAGTACTTGTACTGGCAGTGTGCTCATCCAATTTTGAAACCATGCATATGATTTAAGATCAAATTGCACTCCACTCAGTTCAATTACCATTAATTATTGTTAATTCAAAACATTTCTCTGTTTCTGATTAGCTTAAATCCTCTGGCTAATTCTTCATAACCAGATACTGTTAACTAAATACAATTTGGATAATTATGTAATGGTAACAGGACTGAGTGGAGTCCAATTCGGTCTGTAATCATACGAGTGATTAACAAAATCGGACGACCGCGTAGCGGGAGTCTGATTTGTTTAATCATGAGTATGATTACAGACCGAATTGGACAACACAAAGTTCTGTTACCAATTAATCATAACATTAACAAAATTTGTGATATAATAATAGGCTATTTTTTAAATCAAAATGCAAGAAATTTGAAATTTTGTTTTGCTAGCAGTGAAAAAAAAAAGCCATCTAAGCGCGCGCATGATGGCGCGTACTGTCCAATTACTTTAATAGGCATGATGCGTACTGTCCTATTAAACTGTCCAATTAAGGCTGAAATCAGGACAGTTGATAGCCAATCAGATTTGACAATTTTGTTATAGTTATGATTACTATACAAATTGGTGTCAGTTGTAAAGCTATTAAAAGGGAAACGGGACAGAGGAAAGTGCAGTTGATCAGCTGTTTTGGAAGAGCTGTAGAAAAGGGTTGAAGATTTTATGAGTTATGCTAACTGTTAATCCCTGGAGCCTCCTGGGTCAGGTTTTTTTTCTCATGCACACTTGAGGGAGGGGTCACTGAATAGCAGGGGAGGGGGGGCTTATAATAATAATATTTTATTATTTTATTAATTTTTATTTATTTTTTAATAATAATAATAATAATAAGGATCACTATAGTGCCATAGGCTCATGGTGCTTTACAACTGAATATTTCAAATCAAAAATTTTGTAGATTAAAAATTTACATCAATAATAGAAAACAAATATATAAAAATACAGGTTAAAAATTCTTATCTAAAACTTAAAATTAAAAGTAAAAGTAAAGATTAAAAATTAAAGTTCTTATCGCAATATTTACACTATAGATATTATTCTAACAGAACTTTAATTAAGATGTTCTTTGAATAAGAAAGGCTTAATAGAAGTTTTAAATTCTTAAATGTCATCAATGTCATCTTATTTAATTTAAGGGGAGCTTATTTAGTCTAGTGAAGTGGGTTACTGTTAGCAAAAAGAAAAACAGTAGAGTCAAGTTGCCCTGCTTCCTGTTTAAAACCAGGGCAATACATGTCCATTTTAATAATCTAATAATATGAAGATTTGAATGATGGGAGCAAGGTTTTAGGGTGGACTTGTGGTCCTGGGGCACTATACTGGTTTTGTAAACAGAGAGGTAAGTGTTATCAGCCGAGCCGAAGGCCAAGGCTGATAACACTTACCAAGAGCTTGATTATTTAGGATATCACAAAAACCGAAGATCTCATAATTAATTGTTTTATTTAGTACATTGTTTTGAAGAAAACAATGACAAGGAACCTTAATATTTATTTTGTTATTGGAAATTATGCATTGCGCATGCAAGGTACAGATTAGTCAGTAACTAACTAATCTGTAGGTTGCGCTGATTTTCAAAATATGCCGTTGGCTCTTAGCCGATGAGAAGACTGATAGTGAGTACAATGTATAACAATAAAGTTTATTATTGCACAGTTAAGCAATAATTTGTACTATACCTTGTATAAAAAAACCACGCCAAGTCAGATCTTATGTTGATATCACTTTGCTGATAGGCGTGCATACATATCAACTGGTACATTTTACCTTATAGATACAATTTCAATAGCCTAAGGGTAATAAAAAAATAATGCATATCTATTTCTTTGAGCAGCTGTTTAACTGTAAGAACCATGCACAGTAATAAAAAAAGTTTAATAAAAATGGAATAAACTTTATTTATTTGATTGCCTTTCTTCTCCAGGTTATGGAATGTATGGAGGAGGCTATGGAGGTTATGGTAGTTATGGCAGCTATGGAATGGGTATTAATCGATTTGGAAGCCCATTGAGCCAATCAGGCTCAAGCTCATTTGTGGGACGTGCTGAAGAGAGCAGCAGAGCAGCATTTCAGTCCATAGAGTCAATTGTTCAGGCTTTTGGCTCCGTAGCCATGATGCTTGAATCAACGCACTTTGCCATGCATAATACATTTCTTGCTGTTTTGAGCATGGCAGACCATTTTAGTAGACTCCGCACTCATTTGGTTAGTGCACTTGGGGCGCTGACCTTATTTAAAGCCATTCGTTACATCTTTAGAAAGATCCGTTCCTTATTAGGTTTTACACAAGACAATGGCTTGGAAGAAGAGTTGTGGGATAAAGCAAAAACAGCAGTTGTTCCATCCAGTGGTCAAGGTGGCGGTGATTCTAAAAAGGCATTATCATGGCCCATTTTGTTATTTTTTGGGGTTGTTCTTGGTACTCCTCTCATCATATGGAAGCTTTTACAGTCACTTATGAATGATGAATCTAACACAAAAGACTGGAAAACAGGTAATTATAAGCCTTTTATGGTATTAATAACAAAATCTTTGTGAAATATCACTGCAATAATGAAACATCATGAGTGTTAGGTACACTTCAAATACGGCAGGATACAATAGTATATTGCCCCAATATACAACAGCGAACAAAGTTTCCAGGCAGCTGAGGTACAGCCTACAATCCCAGACAAAAGTTGTGTGGAAGGTTGTACAACTCAATGTAGTTTATTTCAGTTATGTTAAAAAAGATGGTTCCCCCACCTAATTCAATGGTATATAACAGAACAGTTATGCACACAAGCACTTATTTTTGTCTTTGTTTAACTTTGGGCATGGGTGGGGTGGGAGAAGAAGGAGAGAAGTCAGGTAAAATCTAGCAGAAATGAACTCAAGTAAATGGTGAAAGAGTACTTAATAAAATATCATACACTTTTTGAGGAATATCTGCAAACCAAATTCGGTTTATATAAATTTATGAAACCATGCTGAGAAACAGGAAAATGTTTTGAAGAACTCCATGAGAAAGAAAGATGGTTGAGAAGGATATTAAAAACCTGGGCCCAGTTGTTCAAACGCCGGTTAGCGCTAACCTGGGGTTAAATTTTAAGCTGGCTTTCTTTTTCTTGTTATCAAAAGCAGTTTCTCGGATAATTTTCTCTATTCTTTTTAGAGTATCCAATCATCAATTGATAGGCAAAGAGAATTAAACTAAATTTGGTTTTTAATCTCTCATATTTGAGTTCAAATTTCGCACTAACCCTGGGTTATCTTAACCCAGCTTCGAACAACCCGACCCTGTTGAATATGGCTTTTGCAGATATGCAGATCTTGGACTGAGGCTGCTATCCTCAATCCATAATTCTTTACATCATACTCAGTTAATGTTTTTAAATTTGTGATCGTCAAAATTAATTTTACCTGTTGTTACCATTCTGCAGGGGAAGGAGATCATGTGATTGCAAGAGCAGAGTATGACTTTGATGCTGAAGGAGAAGATGAATTATCTTTCCGTACTGGCAATATTCTGCGACTTGCTCCCAAGGGCAAACAGCCACGCATTAGAGGATGGCTTCTTGGTACAGTTGATGGCGCCACTGAAGGCATTGTTCCTGCTAATTATGTCAAGGTTGTCTAAGCCTCTGCATTTTATCATAATCCAAATTCTCTCTCTAAACCCTGTGTAAATTCAAAGTGTTGTTGAAATATCACAGGGATTTTTCTAAGGTCTTAACCTAATCCCGTTGAATATGTGTTGATTTATGACCCTGGTTTGAGAGGTTTTTCCCAGGGTGCAAACTGGTGAGAGAAGAATCCTTTGTTCCTTCTTTCCCCACTTTGCATCTTGCTGCTATTACTATGTGGTTCATTTGAGGAGGAAAAACAGATATAAAGAAAACCTGGGACCAGGGTATACTTTCTTCAAAGTAACAGAAGACCCATGCCATTTTTATTCACAGCTTTTTGCACATAAAAAACCACATTCATTTCCAATTTTTGTTTTCACGACACTTTAATTTATTGTATTTTGAGGAAGAAAAAGGAAAGGATTACAGAAAAAGTTAAAATTGTGGAAAATTTCATTGAACACTTCTGTAAGACAGACACAACCTTACTCTACAGAGTCCATAGGACAAGGTTAACTATAGTGCAGGTAGCCCAAGCTCAAAATATGAACATCAGCATTGTTGTATAACTTTCAAAAATTATAAGAATTTGAGGAAAATGATTGTTTCTGTAACCTAGGAATGTAGAGAGAAATATAGTTTTGGAAATCGAGTTAATCGACTTATAAACTTATAGTGAGGTCAGGTGATTTACATGTATATTTAAATCCCTTTACTCCTAGGATGCAGACACAATCCTTTTTTCCTGATACGTACACACCAGTCACATCCCTCAAAACCAAGAAAGGAAATTTTTGAACTAAATGTCAATGTGGCATGTTTTTATGACTTAATATGCAAACAAAAACTTTTAGAAGAGTCTTGTGTACACAAATGACCTGTCAAAATCAAATCAACTTGTTCACAGTTTGCAATGAACACGTTTATTGGCCAATCAGAGATGGTTTTTTTCAGATTCTTCCAGAGGTTAGTGATCCTTGTTGCTGACCAAAAGGATCGCAGCCTCGGGGAACGAGATTGGATACACCCTTATATTTCAAAGGTTATGCAACAGTGCCCATGCTCTGCATATTTTGAGTTAAGGCAACCTGTGACTATAGTGTCTTTGTCATTAATAGGTATTTCTTTTGCCTGAGTATGACTGAGTTTGCTTTCGTTTCTAGAAGATGCTTATTTACATGCTTACTTTAAGCTTCTTGTTCCGGCAGATTTTAGGTCTTCGTCGAGGTAAAAAGAAACCAAAAGATAGCAAACAGGAGAGCAGAGAAGCATCATCAACATCACAAAAAGACCAAACTAGTAGTTCTGAACCTAATATGGATCAAGAATTTGACACTATAACAGAGAAAACAGATGGAAACACTTTGATACCTTCACAGAACTTACTCACTGAGGAGTGTTCAGTTGAGAGAACTCTTGTAGATGATGACCTTTCAGATACTGACTTTTCAAGTTTTAATGAAGGACAAGCCTAATCAACAGCTGATTCAGATGCTGATATAGATTTGTTGTGTGTGGTATATGGAAGTCCCTGTGAAGCTTCAAAACATTGTGGAGTGAATCATTAAGAATGAAACTAGGGTGAAATAAATTTAACTTAAATTTTTGTTTTGAATTACAAAACGTACCCTTAAAATGGACACTGAAGAGGCCATAGACAGTGTCCATATTAATGGCTTGTCCATATTAAGTGGCTTACTGTGTGGCACAAAATTTTTGCGGGTTCTAATTTTGGCAATTTTTTCAGTGATCCGCTAAAATAGGTTCCCACAAATAAAAATTACCTCAAACATATTTCCCGCAAAATTTTACTCCAGAGTAAATATTCTCTTACTTTCTGAAAATCATAAAAGTTTTCCCAGCAAGAAAAACCAATTTGTCCTAATTGCAAAAATTAGTTCCCACAAAGCACAAAAAATTGCCCATCCGCAAAAATGAACTCTCGCAAAACATTTTGTGCCACACAGTAAATCTAGAGAAAATATGAGGCTTACTTCCCCCAGGGGCATGGACAACTGTCTGTAATAGTGAGGTGTCCATATTAAGTGAGTGTCATTAAAGCATTAGCCAGCCAGCAAGCTCTTCATTTGGGGGAGTTGTGAGATGTCACGTGATAACTTGTCTTTGGTAGCTAGTTCCCTGCTGGAAACTTGTCATCACACAAATGTAAAGCTTGAAAGCACCTGTAAATGCTACACGAACCTTTCTTTACAGACGCTGTCATGATACAGACAGGGCTCCACTGAAAACAGTTCATCTGCTCTCAATGATGCCATCTTTATACAACTTTTTCCTCTATAATATGGACACCTCCAAAACACAAACACTAAAAGGCTCTGTCTCCTTGATGTCCGTGGAGGCTTGACTGTGTCAAATACGGAGGGCATACTTTTTACTTTTCCTTTGATCTTTGATCATTGTAAGGATGGAGTTCTTGCTCCATGTGAGGTAATTCAGAAATTTTTACTTTTGGAGTCTGCAATCCGGAAACGTTTT
>JBBMOI010000001.1:14750000-14962500 GCA_038088405.1 Porites divaricata
CTCTATCCAAGGTGGTTGTGGTTATTACATACAATGGAGCTGCTATCAAGTTTATCTGAAAAAGGAAAGGGAAATGATTTGGTACATTAAAATTTTAGCCTGCAGTGTGAATAATATACACTTATAAAACCTTTAGGTTTTGCGAGTTTAACTTTTGTACTTTGGGTTTATGGCAAATCCCTTCACTTGGCCTGCAAACAATTAAGTAAAATTATTTTCAAACTAAACTAGATTTTAAGTGAAATCTACTAACTGATATAATTTGATGCAAAATGACACCGTGGTGAAGAATAAATACTTTACTGGTTTCAATACAAATCAAAGAAAGACTATCGTCAACTCGTGGGTACATTGTTTAGAAAACAATCAATTAGTTATCACCTCTGGTTTTCCCACAGTAAATTTTAGGAAATGATAGAAATTCAGATTATAAATATGCTGTCCTTGTTCTGGAAACACAATACTTTTCTTGCTGTTTGTTGCACTTTATTTATAACAGTTATTTAGGTAAATATTTAAAAACAAAAAAATAAAAAAACCAGCAAAACAAATAAGCTGATCTTGCGATCCCTCAGTCTCTTGGTTTGCGGTCTATAGAATGTGTAATGAAACGACTAACGAAACTGTAACGCGATCAAAATAACCCATTTTTTTCAGAGGTTTTCGACGGGTTTTGATGTTCTAGCGACAAACAGATCTCCTCTGGACCCTGTGGCCATACTTAACCGATTGGAAAAACGACTCGAAGCAATCGGATGAAATTTAAGGCTAATTGAAATCAGGTTACTGACAGTAAAAAACAATATAAACACATTTCATGGCAATGAAAGAACATATGCGATACAAAGTCGACACAACTCCTCCGCAAAATAGGACGCAAAACATAAGCTTATGTTTTCTTATCTCAATACTTCTGCTGTTATTTTAAAGCTAATGCTCAAAATCACATCCATTTCCCCCCCGTGATTTTAAGGAGTCCTTATAAAGAAGAAGAAGAAGAAGTGCCTTTATTTATTATACATTCATTCATACACATAACCTACTACATTACTACAAGGTATGAGATCAAGCCAGCGTCGAAGTTGAAGGAGTAGAGGAGCAAATGCTCATCTTCTCGTCAAGTTTAACGCCTGGATGAGTCAAAGGCTCTTGAATTGTACTAATCTGAAAGATTCCTGCGCGTCTTAAATTTGGTAAGACCTCTATCCTCTGACCGTGCTGTAGCGCACTATGCACGCTCTCAGCGAGGAATTTGATGCCACCGAACTTCGGTGAGCGCATGCTTCTTTGGAAACGATAGATCTTCGCGCTCTCGAGTTCGGACCCAATTAATTACGAAAGCGTCTACTACGAGTGAGCGAGTGACTCATTTGCATATCCATGTCCCTGCAATAACTCGTGGTACGCTCGCGTGTACCCACAAGTTAAAAAGGAAAAAAAATTTCACGCTTCAAGTTTAAAGCTCTGAGTTTCATTACTTCCACACAACAAGAAAATAGATTTAAATTATTAATAAAAATCTGAAAAATGTGGATCAAGCGATTCAACCGTGAATCCAGTTTAAAAGAGATGGCACAACTACATGTTATCTTTAACAGAAGCCAATTTGACATATGTACTGTTAAAATACCATGAAAATTCTGTGAGTTATAATAAGTCATAACAAACCTTAATAGGAACATCTTCTGAGGAACATTTCAGTCCCTCAAGTAAGGAATTCTTCACAGCATCGATACCATCATAAGCATAACACGACACTTCCACATCAGCACGGACCTTGACAGCTTGAGGAGTAAGTCTTCTCTTGATATTAGTTAACAGAGTTGATTTAGTTTTCTCATCCAGATCTAGCTCATCTAGCACTGTTGGATCGCTGAACAAAAAAAAAAGAAAAGTCATATATTTATGTTTAAAATACAGCACAATTTACATGTAAATCAATGCAGTTTATTCAAGGCATTATGTTTATATCAAAGGAGATTTTTCTGGATTCACAAAATATTTCTGGATTTATCACACTAAGGGTATTCCAATTTCCAGGCATTTATGTTACAGGTCAAAACTAAATTCAGGTTAAAATTTTTTAACCTAGGTTGATTCTCTATTTCCATTGTTTCCTAGCCCTAAGTTGAGAATCAGCCTAAGTTTAAAAATTTTAACCCTCGATATAATTTTGACCTGTAACATTTACACACATCTACAAATCTGATAACACTGATTTGGATACAAAGAGTGTACTTTAGATTCTGGATTCAAAACCTCCAGACATGCAACCAAATTAGGACATTTTAATTTCAGATTCATGCGTCTACAGGCATGTTGAGTTAATGGCAAAAAGAATCCAAAAGAATCTCAACTACTGTAAATGCAGCCTTAGTGCAGTGGAGCCCTATAAACCACTCTATTACAATAACCTTATTTTTCTGGGCCCCGAACGAAAGTAAAAAAATAATTTTATTCACATCTGGCATGCCAATAAGTGGGTTGAAAGAAAGAGGAATAGATGATGAGTTTTATCTGAGCACCTTTAAGGAATATGGAAATCAGATAAAACATTCTTGATTGTTTTCTTATGGTAATACCATAAACCTCTGCTTATACAAGCCCTGGGCTTATGTAACATGTGTTGGAGTTTAAAGACTTACAAATGGGAGAAGAGGGGGCAGGGGGTGAGGGCTTAAGCTTCAAAATTTCCAAAAAAATGAATTCATTTCAATACAAACTAGAGGGGGTGTACTTTCTTTTGTTTACTGGTAGATGGACCAATACTGGGGGATGGGGTTAGCCTCCCACACAGATGTTCTTAGGGGTTTGTCATGCATTCCTGCCCTGCTAACATCTGCTAAAATGAAGAGCCACTTCCATTCTTTGACTGTTTGCTTTTGTTTAAAGAAACCAATCAGCATTGTGAAGGAAGGGAAATCAACATGTGTCGTTCACCTCGGGAGTAATTTTCACAACAACAAAAATAACCAAACCAAAATATTCCACATTCTCATTCAACTCTCAAGAATTAAGGTATCAATTCAGAGCGATTTCTTTGCGCTTCTATCTTGAGTAAGGACAGGGTTCGATTTTTGATTCAGTGCTATAGACATTTTAAAAAGGCCTAATCAAAACTATGATTTCATCTGCAAGGTGTGAGGCCCACACATGTTTTCCACCACTGAGTACAAACTGTACCAAGCCAATATTTGCCTGCTAAAGAAAAAGATACAGCAAAGAACAAAGATTCTTTCCACTGACTCAAAAATCAGAAGTTTTTATTATGGTCCAAGTAAATTTATGATATACATGTACAGGGCATGTAGTTATTTTCAAAATATTATGCACCTATCAATGTTAAGCCGGCGGGGGAGGGGGGGAGGCAGGGCATGGAGTGGGGATTTGACATTTTTGAAAAATTTGCCGTCAAATTCCTTGCCCACGGGCAAGTCATTCCAGTCAAATGCAACCAAATTTCCCCTCCCCGGGCTGCACATTGCTGTCAAATATCCCAAGGCTGGACCCAACAAAGGCACAATTGAAATATCTCCAAATAAAACTCTACAATCTTTATTTATGAACATTGTTGCATCACCAAAGATACATGTTCCTGTCACAGCAGCAGTTATACGATATCCAGCGCACCTTTTTTCAGCAAATCTTTGAAGGATTGAACGTCAAATACAAACTTTTTGACAGTTCTTTCTGCGTTCCATACTTTCACCGCTTTTATGCTCTGCAAAGAACAAGAGCAGCGTATTAAGTTTACAGTGATTGTAGTGAATGAGCCAAACACTGATCAATTGTACTTGTAAAAATCTACTTGGTTTCTCTTTACTTCCAATTCCTTTGGTACTCCAGTATCTTTTAAGGTTCAACTGAACAAAAATACGCTAAAACAAACGAAATTTGAAGACAAAACAGTGAAATCCACTCACCTTTCGCTTGCTCTCGTTAATGGCCTCCATGATTTTCCAGATTTCCCAGACCGTACGGCGCATGCATGAAGCGTGGAAGCAGGAAACATATGCTCGGTCTCAGTCTCTTTCTTCTGAGTCGGCAGTCAAATATCCCCAAGTTGGGCGACGAAAGATTCAAATATTCCCTCCCCCAGAAGAAGATCAGTCAAATGCCCTACCCCAGGGCCAACAAAGACAATCAAATCCCCACCCCATGCCCCGCCCCGGCGGGCTTAACATTGATAGGTGCATTATTATTTAATTAAGATACTTACCCCACAGCTAATTTAAAAACCTCATAAGAGCTTCCTGGAGACTTGTACTTTTCATCAAAATACCAAGCACTTTTCTCATAAAGTTCCTCCAGCTGTTTATCTGTTTCATATCCCAAAATCTCTGCACAGTGTCTCAAAATACTGTAAACCTGAACAAAATACACAACTGTCTTTTTTTATTTGAAGGAAGATCATCGCAGTTATATACGCAACTTATACAGTTGTGTTTTTTACATAACAAAAATCAAACGAGATGCAGATATTACAACACAGCTGTCAACAAGGTCTGTGGGCTAAGGATTTCCCCCCAACACTATGATACTACAGCTGCAGATACTTTCATAGGAAACAAAAGAAAATAGAACCAAAGAACTTCCTATAATTCAATTCTCTGCTGGTACTTACAAATTGCACACTCAGTAACTTAGTACAGCCCTGTTATTGTGATAAATGCTTATATGACCCAAATAGGACATTTCCAAGTTTAATATCCCCAGCTTGCCCTTTTTAAAAAAATATGGGTATACTAAGAGAAATGTTTTGGATAAAAAATAAGTAAAAGTTTTTATTATCGTAATGATAATAAGCAACATACACATTTTTTAGCAATAGCATACCAATATCATAAAAATGCAAAAGAACAAAGACTATAGACAATAGATATAGAAAACAAAGGTTGTGAAATATAACATTAAAATTTGAAGCACAAAAAGGATGAAATAACCAAGTAAAGAGTTTCCCTGGAATGGATTGTTTTGGAGTGTTCAAGGTTGGTCTCTGTTCCAATTAGCAGAATCTCATAAATATGGTACTCAAAGAAGATAAGATCAGCATCTCAAATTGTCCCAGAAGATTAATTGGCTCTTGTTGAAAATTTTTTTTTTCATTATGTGAAAAAAACTTTTTCTCAGTCATGAAACATTGTTTTCTTTTTATCTTAGAAAATGGCCTATGCTATAGATCTGTCAAATATTTGAGTAAAAAAGTTAATGTCCAGTGTTTTTTTTAAAGTTAAGATACATGTGGTTTCAGCCTAGTCCTATTCAGTAATTTTCCTTTGATTCCGACCCTATTTAATCATATTCATGAATAATTCTTTATTAGGGCTAGGAGACAAAAGAAAAGGAGAATCAAACTAAGATGGTTCAAGGCAATTTACAATAATTTCAGTAAAAGTTTCAACGTATAGATAATTTATGTATTTATAAAAAAAGAGGAAACACAAATAATAATAAAAGGAAAATACATCACTTGCATCACATACCGTTTTGGCTTTTGTAAACTTTTCCTCACATTTCTTGATTTCTTCTGGAGAAACTCTCCTCTTTGACAAATCAATGTAACCTGCAAAGTATTCCAGTGTCATAGACTTAAACTTTTCACCAGTTTAAATGTTCCAGGATCTTCTAACATCAAGTTGCCAAAATTACAAAAAAATTCTTCATACTCCTGAACTTAAAACATTTCCCAGATTTGCAATGTAAAGATGACTATGTTACCTATTTATCTTCAAGGTTTGTGCTCATAATCCCAACCTGTCAGTTTTCCAACTATGAAAAGAAGCCTAAGATAACTGCCCTGGCCTGGGTTTCTGTCTCTGGTACTACATTTAATACTAAATGTAGTCATTCTAACTACAAGCTGAATTTTTTTCTCAGCAGTTCTAAGTTTCAAGTTTAAATCCTGGTGGTGCTTGTAAATAGCTAACTGGTTTGTTTCCTGCCAGTTGAAATTCTAAACACTGTTATGTCAATTTTTAATTACCACATTTCTTCACACTCTAACAAGCACCCTCCCCTGAAATAAGCGCCCATCCCATAGGCTATAATATCAAACAAACACCCCCTCGAATAAGGGCCCCCCTCTCTTCTTCCCATCATTTTCTTAAATGATAGTATGGATACAAGAGGAATACAAAGATCTGCATATCACTGACAAGGACTCAACGATGATGAGATAATCGATATTTTAAGAACAGGCACACTGATACATCTCCATGTTCAGTGTTTAATGTGACTGTGGTGTGTTTTGAAGGAGTTTTGGGTTTTTCTGTTCCGTCGATCATCTTAGCGGACCTCTTAGGAAACACATGTTTACTTGAACGAGTTCAAAAGGTCATGGTTTGTGATTTGTGATTGGTGGATTTCAATTCATTTTGTTTGTAAATTGTTTCTCTGTTGAAGGTTTGTTCATGTGGTTGTCCTGTTTCGGGAAATATTCGACTAGTTTGCTCCGCAGATTTTTCTGATCTTTCTTACTCTTGTGACTTGCAAGAGTAAAGCAATATCTACCTTCTTCCCTCAACAAAATTTCCACTCACCATTGCGATTTTCTTTGCTATTCTTGAGCAGTCTAGAGTCAGGAGTTATTCTCAGTTTTTTTTGCAGGCCAAGCTCATTGTGATTTACATTCACTCACTCAAATGATTGACGGAATAGAAAAACCCAAAATCCCTTTGAGGTTTTCAAAATGCACAGCATGATACAACAAATTTCGCTGTAAGAATTGGGCAAAACAAATGTTACACTTCATTGAAAGAAAAACGTAATACATGTCTCCCTCGATTAAGCGCCAACCTTTCAATAAGGGCCCATCCTTTAAGGAATAATTTTAAATTAGCACCTAGGTGCTTACTCAAGAAAATACGGTATTTTTCTTTCAAAAATTTGCCCAACCTCTCTGCTGTGAATGTTAAAGGTCAAATCAGTTCTCAGTAAACCAGTAATAATCTACTGGGCTAAACTTAGCCAGTTAGTAGGGTCCTAACACTAGTCATTACTTATGACATTTAGCAATTATTAAATGAGGCTGAGTGATCCGATGAATTGGGCAAATCAGGGAGGTAGTCTTCTGTCGAGGGAATTTTTGCTAGGGATGAGAGTGCATTGTTTTGGTAGAACTAGGGCTTCTCAATTGCCATGCCTTTTTACGCAGGTCATCCTGCAACACTGACACAATTTTATTGGAAAATTTGGCATCCATCAAATTGGGTTAATGCTACCTGGTTGTGAAGAATTAGCCAGGGAATTTAAGCCAACCAGATAAAGCTTAGTACAATTATTAGTTTTATACTTTTTCTTACCATCGGCTTATTCTGATGTTCTTAAACGAAGGCCATCACTCAAACACAGTTAATGTGACTCCCTCTCATTTAAAAATTGTATTATTGTTGCCTTCATCACTTTTAGCGTCAATTAAAAACCTTTATTTTCTGTGAGCTTACAATAATACTTAAGCTAAGCTTAAAAACGTGAACCAACTATGGTTGTTTATTATTACTTCAGTAGAGATCAAAATGGCGAGAGTATCGGGATTATTCTAACAGTTATTTAAGCGACAAACCTTTGTCCTTGTCGACACGAATGACTACCACACATTCGCTTCTACCGACTCTGATAAGCTTGTTGATTGAACGAATTCGCCTCCTCGACAATTCACTTAAAAGAATCATCCCTTCGATGTTGTTGTATTCCAGCAAATTGACGTAAGCTCCCATCTCCGCGATGCTTCGAACATTGACCATCACTACATCGTCGATTTCTGGGTACTTGTGTTTGTAAAATCTACAGCTGAAAGGCATTCTGGAGAGGAAATAACCTGAGAAGTTAATGCTATAAAATTTTTGGATCACTGTTCCACATGGGCAACAAACTGACGCAATAGCGCAGCCGCTGACCATATTTAGCTGTTGTACCCACACAGGTAGCCCAAGCTCGAAATTGCGTAGCCTGCGTGGCCGGCGTTAAAAGGGGTCCGGAAGGGGAAGGCGAAGGGGGAATTTGGCCGCGCGCCCTTATTCCCTACCCCTTCCCTTTCGATCGCCTGCTACGCAGGCTAGAAATTGCGTAAAAATGTTTAAAATAATATTTAAGAGCGGCTGTCTGTAAATATCGAGAACTTGCCGTCAAATGGAAATTTCGAAATTCTTCATATTCAGTCAGAAAAAACCCTTTGGTGAAACGTTTTCGAAAATCACAATCAAAGTTCCTAAAGAGTTTTCTTTTTTGAGAAAACCGGCAAAAAGTGAAAAGCTGCCCCACGCCATATAGTCTCCGGTCTAAAACCTTTGAATTAGACCATTTTCAAAGCCCTCGGGAAGAAAGACGGTTCGAGGAAACAAGTTCATCCTTGGCAGGTAAGTAAGGCATCCCAGTTACAATAGTCTGTGGTAAAAATATTGCAAGATAATGAATTTTTTACTCGGTTAAAAGACGCCCGAAGATTCCTATCTTCAGCACTTTCATAAACAATTAAATTTTGCAAAACTTTGAAGGAAAAAGTCACGGCTTGGTACATGGAATTTTAGAAGAATTATTACACCTCAGAAAAGCCCTACTGTTGTAGTACAACATATAAAAAATCCAGCTTGGGCAATTAAAAAGCAACCTGCCGAGAGAGGTAAACGCGCAGTTCATTTTCGATGTTTTTGCATAAAACGCACATTAAAACCGTCACGCAACCGAGGGTAACACAAACTCCAAAAACTTGTCTTGACTTACATTTTTTCGCGGTGATCAGGAAAAAATAGTTTTTACATGTAAAATCGAAAGATTGATCGAGTCTTTTATTGCTCTGGTATGAATTGACTAGTTAGAAAGTTAGATGAGGGCGATCGCAATGAACCAGCTCTGAAAGGTCAAACGGCCGTTTCCATAAATGTCAACAATGCTGAGGAAAGTAAGGAGTCTTGTTTCAAAATATACATATTTTGAAATTCAATTTAATTGATATAAATTTTTTGAGTGGTTGGGTGTATTTTATAGATAGAAATTGCTGGAAAGAAAACGGACTAAGATTCAGACAAACATTGAATTGAAAAGGTAAATAATATGAGTTTCCTAAACGAGCTGATTGAAAGATCATTTGCCGTGTCAAATGCGTATCAATCTTGAAATGTGTGATCTCAGGCTATAGCTACTTTATTAGGAAAGGGGCATTTTATTTGGAGAGGCGGAGGGAGAGTAGAGGCTGAGCAATTTCTTTCATTTCTTTCAGCCGCTCTTATTTGCAGAAGTTTTTTTTTCGAGACAACTGTACAAGTATATTACTTAATATATTCATAGCCTTTTATCACAGCCCACGCTTCATAAGTTTAGTAAAATCAGAGTCACCGACCTTAGTACCTCTAGCAACAGTTGTTGTATTCTATTTTAATATATGGAGTTAATCTCCATGGGTTTTTAATTTGAAACTGGTTCCAGATTCATTCAAAATCTGTAACTTCTCACAAGTTATAATTAGGCAAGCCTCTGTTACTTAACATTAACAATGGAACAACTGGCTTTCTCTGTTCTCTATTGAAATCTAAAAAATAAAACTTCTAAGCAAGAATGGAATAACAAAGGATTTGCGGTACAAGCGGAGCGAAAATGAACGAAGAATTTAGTGGAGGTGGAAGGGGGTGGAAGCCCGGGAGAATAGAGAGATTAAGATTCACGTTTGCCGCAAACGGGAAACGTCAGACTCAAGTTGAGAATTTCTCAGAATAGAAAATAAGCAAATAAAAACAGTCCGGAAAGATTCCTATTGTTAAAACTGACATAAAACAACTTATTTTTGTCTAGAAACAATAAAGAGTAAACGGAAAATAAGGGGAAAACTTGGTCACGTGGTAAAAATTCACGCCTGCCGTTTGGCGTAAACGTGAATCTTAAAGGGGCTGTGTCACGGTAGTCCAGTTAATTTTGTTTAATTTTACCAATTACTCGCCCTAAATCGCTATGGAACTTAGAGTAAGCAAAGAAATTACAGGTAAATGACAAAATCAGAGATCCGAGACAAACAAATATGTCTCCTGAGCATTATTTTTTAAGTTGCAAGCAGTAGGGATCAACTTTGAAAAGCTGTTAGGCTGAACAGTTTTCAAAAACCCTAATTTCAATCCGTTTCAATCTTCTTCAGTTTTGCCCATCCGTAGCATCTGTTGTTTCTGTTATGTTATTTTAACCTTCCCTTAATGTTTTAAGCGGTTATTTTTACGTTTCTCTTAATTTAACGGGCATTTTGTAATTTTCTTATTTGGCTGAATTTCGTGACACAGCTCCTTTAATCTCTCTAATAAGGGGTGGGACCACTGGGAGGGGTTTGGGAGATGGGAGAGGAAAGGGCGTGTGATGGGAGTTCTAAAAGGGTGGAAAGCGGGAGAAATAGGGGAAAATTACCCAGCAATGCTTAAAATGTACAATCGAAAAATGGCTAAATGACGGTAAAAATACACGGTCAAAATTTACCCCGACGTTTCGAAATGGAGGTTGCCAAGAAAAACAGAGGAGGAAAAAACTAATAAATGCATGAAACAAAAATGGCTGGTAAGACGGCGAAACTAAACTGCACATTGACAAATACCACTTCAACAAAAACTAAGGATACAAAGCGCTAAGAAGACAGGGCTAAACTTTTGTCATACGAACACTGGTCTACAACAAAATGTATAAAAGACAGGGCTGATACCGTACGAAAAAGCTGGCAATTTTTGCGATTTATTAAACTGGAAGTCAGTTTACGCTCCTGGACACTTTCAAGAACAGGCATTGCTTAGACACATTGCCAAAACAAATTGAGTTGATCCAGGGCTTAACCTGGAAATCTTTTCATTGCAGATTTACGGAGATTCGGCAATGTGAGAAATATTATTTAAAGCTGGGAGGACGAAATTATGTCTATTCAACACTTTTCACTCGAATAAGATTAAAAATATGAGAATTTCCTTTCTAACATTCCCGTTAAACAAATCCCAGAAATGGGTGAGACATAAACGTTTTCCCATGCTCCATTGTGTACCATTTTTTTCTCCTTCTTTTCTTGTGCATGATTTTGTTTTCCGTTTTTGTTAACACCCCTCCTAAGCACAAAATAAATGGCTGGCTCGTCCCATAGCAAACACGTGAACAACAGGAGACACTATTCGGAATGAATCATGATCATGAAATGTCATTTACACATGAACGCTTTCTGCAACGAGGTTGGCTAGAGACTTGATCGGAGTCATTATCTTCTCTTGGTTTTAGCTCATTCTTTCTTGGTTTTCGTCTCCTTCGCAGCCGCTCTTGCTGTTCTTCGCCCTCTCGCGTGGACGTTTATCTTACGCCATTTCCACATTAAAAACGTAGAAGTTTGAATTAACGTGCTGTGTTAAATATTTTTTTGCCCAGGCTGGACCGGTATATTGGAAAACGGGAAAACACAATATTTATTTGGTCAAAAATGGGTAAACATGCAAAGTGCATATATTATTTTCTAAATCTTTTCCCTCAGATTAAAACGCAAACCTGATGTTTTCGAATTTACTCGCTTTGAAGTTGGAATATGCGATGAGCATTTACCAGAATTTCCGAGACTGTAAAACAGCCGGTTCTTTTTTATGCCGTTGTATGATTTTCGCACGCGCGTGGGTCTCACACGTTCATAGGGCGTGGCAAATCTCCTTTTCACCCTCGCTCCAGATGTTTCGTTTCAGCGTGGGTTCTTGATCTATTTAAAAATACGAGCTGATTTACAGGCGAAAAAGTTCCATTTCTCTCGTTAACAATTTATCCAGCTAACTTGGATACCTTTAACGGACACCTGAGTTAGTACCCTCTGGCATCAGTCCTTTTCTTGTCTTTTTTTTACCTTCGATGAGACGATATCGTATTGAATACTTTGCTCTCTACGCCGTGCTAATTACAAAATAATTGTCCCACACGCACAATTGGCTATCAAATGGTTTACCCAAATGACCAAAACCCTAAAAACCTTGTTCTTTTTTATCTGCTACCATCTGTCCCCGAGGCAGCCTGCGGGAAAAGTCCAGAGCTTCGGGCCCGAGGGCTGGGGGTATAGTGAGGGTGGGGGTATAGTGAACGTGGGCAAATAAAACAAACTTTTCATTGTACTGTTTTCTTGTGTGTGTATGTGTGTGTATATGAAGTATTTCTGGCCGCGTGAAACAATAACGCCGGTTGTTCGTTTTCTTTTTTAAAGTGTGGGTATTCCGTCTTTTTGTTGATGCAATGTAAGTCAGGTTCTCTATATTTTTTACATAAATTTTTAAACGAAACAGCATTTTTGCGCTTGATGAAAATTCCCGGGGTGGGAATTACGGCCTTTTTTGTGTGCCCTACGGTGGGGAATAGACCGACAAGTGAGAGATAGATGGTAGAAAAGAACCATTCAGAGGCCGATCCTGTACTCTTTGTAAAGAGTTGCAAGGTTTTACTCAGGTAATGACGTACTTCAAATTGTTCCTCTGAGTTCACTGATGATAAATTTGCCTGTAACGTTCACAAGAGGAAACTTTGACTACTTTCTTGGCCGGTTTTATGGCGTATTTTATGAAGAGGCGAGTGCTCTTCAGTTGTTTGTTTTAACTATATTACTTTTGTACTGAACATTTTGTGTCAAGAATTTAATAATTTGTAATAGATTTAAAACATTTTATCGACCAGGTGGGAAGAGCGCATTAAGGGCGACCTTCCCCCTGGGTCACTGATAAAAAATAAATTAAAAAAGGAGTACCTATTACCTTGGTTGGTGTCGATATCATTTGTAGACCTTTGTTGTTTGGTTCGCCAAACGCAGTTTTTTCCCATTTGAACTCTAACAACTTCCAGCCCCTCAGTAACAGGTTTTTATCGAATGAAACAAACTTTCAGATGCATTTTATCAAAGATTCCTGATTTGAGATACTGTGCATGAATTTTCAAGTTTCTGCTTTCGTTAAGCCAGTATGGAAATATGTAGGTATTGACGCTGCACTTGAAATTCAACCCGGCAGTTTTCACTTATTCCATTTATACGTTAAAATTAAAAAAAAAAAGCGGTAGAAGACTTAAATATTCATTAGGTGCTACATTATAGAACATTATATTACATTATATTCATCTTCATTGAAAAAATATGCATATCTGGGCACATTAAATATAAGTTTATGGAGTTTGTGTTACCCTCGGTTGCGTGACTGTTTGAAAATTTTGTGCAAAAAAACATCGAAAATGAACTGCGCGTTTACCTCTCTCGGCAGGTTGCTTTTTAATTGCCCAAGCTGGATTTTTTATATGTTTCACTATAACAGTAAGGCTTTTCTGAGGTGTAATAATTCTTCTAAAATTCCATGTACCAAGCCGTGACTTTTTCCTTCAAAGTTTTGCAAAATTTAATTGTTTATGAAAGTGCTGAAGATAGGAATCTTCGGGCGTTTTTTAACCGAGTAAAAAATTCATTACCTTGCAATATTTTTACCACAGACTATTGTAACTGGGATGCCTTACTTACCTGCCAAGGATGAACTTGTTTCCTCGAACCGTCTTTCTTCCCGAGGGCTTTGAAAATGGTCTAATTCAAAGGTTTTAGACCGGAGACTATATGGCGTGGGGCAGCTTTTCACTTTTTGCCGGTTTTCTCGAAAAAGAAAACTCTTTAGGAACTTTGATTGTGATTTTCGAAAACGTTTCACCAAAGGGTTTTTTCTGACTGAATATGAAGAATTTCGAAATTTCCATTTGACGGCAAGTTCTCGATATTTACAGACAGCCGCTCTTAACAATTATTCCTCGAGCCCGAATGGGCTCTGAGTCAATAACTACTGACTCAGAGGGCATGAGGACAAGACGAACAATTGTTTTTGTAAAATCTAACAAGTTGGTCAAGAATATCGAGGCAAAACAACTTTGGCTAGTTAAAAAAAATTCTTTTTTGCCGCCAACAAGGCAGCGCTTTCCGCTAGTGGGCTATAACATATAGCGTAGTAGTAGCTCAACCAATCAGAACGCAGCATTGATAATAGACCACTTTAGTCTTTAGTCTTTAGTCTTTATTATTGTTTCCGCAAAAATACCTGCTAAACTACTAAAATTACATTTCGCAAAGCCAAAAACAATTTAAAAAATTAAACTAAGTAAAATAGAGCCTATTGATAAAGCTATTCTTAAAACGCTGGGTATTAACCCTAGGCAGCTGGCTGCACGGAACCCTAAGGCGCGCAGAACTTTCTTTAGTTTTAGGGAGAGAAGGATACAAAGGGTGGCCGGGCATGCTGGAGATCTTATTGAATAGCGCACTATCTGCCTTTTCTAAGACATCATAATTATATATTAATTTGATAAGATATATATTTACGCTTATAGCAGCGCTGTAGAAAATTCTGGACCGCTGTTAAATCAGGTGTAGTTGGATTTTACTAAAAAAGATTTAGCCAGGGCCAGGAGCCTATTCCTGACAGGGCTAAAAGCGAAGCTCTCGATAATTTTAATATATTTTAAATATCAAATCGTGTAAGGCAACGAGAACGGTGAAAAAACAACAATAGGTCTAATTAGCAAAAAACAAGAGAGGATAAAGGGGACAGAGAAGGAATCCCCCATACACACCTTGTTCCATAGGTAATTCGTCTCGAGTTATTTTTAGAATCGGGATAAAGTTACCTCGCGCGCTGCGTGGATGTTTCGTGGAGGTTTCGCATGACTAAACGCCGTGCAAAACATGTTGGGTGAAAGGCAATGAAAGCGTTAAGAGATCGAAAGCATTTCGGAATATTGAAGCGGAATGAGTCGGCGCTTTACTGGGAAAAGGGAATCGCTGGACTCTTTGACAACCCATGAAATCAGTTTAACTCGAAGTTGTCATAACCTCAGTCCTTTAATAAAATAAGAAATTTCGCAGGTCTATTGAAACCGGTCGTTTGTACAATAAAGCAAGTAGGACGCCAAGTGTTATTTTTGTTGAATAACAAAAGACTAGATCAATAACGATTTCTTAAGACATAAGCAAGCGAATATTAACGTTAAAAGCCGACGTTTCGGTATCATCATTACACCATTCTCAAGGCAAAATGAATAAGTAATGCAAAGATTTGATTTCTGTAGTCTCTACAAATTTGCATAATAACTTACAAAGGATCACAAGTTCTTCAAGTGAATACCTTTGCGCGAATCGAGTCCGCCTGCACGTTTAGGGATGGTTTGAGTTTTCTTATAAAGAGCATCTCCTCACGTGCTCGCTAAAGGTTCTGACAAATTTGATTGCCTAATTAAGGAGATGCTCTTTATAAGAAAACTCAAACCATCTCTAAACGTGCAGGCAGACTCGATTCGCGTAAAGGTATTTACTAGAAGAACTTGTGATCCTTTGTTATTATGCTAATTTGTAGAGATTACAGAAATCAAATCTTCGCATTACTTATTTATTTTGCCTTGAGAATGGTGTCATGATGATACCGAAACGTCGGCTTTTAACGTTAATATTCGCTTGCTTATGTCTTAATAAAAGACTAATAAAAGAATAAATATCAAACCAGAAATTGCTCTCTTCAAACTGTAAATTATAAATGATCCAGAGAGAATATTCAGTGTGTTAAGGATTTCCCTGCTGTACTATTAGCGCTATACAAGAGAGGAAGGACGATTCTTTTTTTAATTTCCATTTCGCTTACAGCGCTTTAGTGGAAATCTCTCTTTAGTCGCTTCCTTCGAGAAAACGAATAGCAAACTCGCTCTCCGCGTCTTCCGCCATTTTTTTTTTGCCTCAAAAGTGAAAAACGCGTGGCTTTGAGCTTGGGTCATCCACGCGGAACACATTCGCGCTTTGTGATTGGCTGTTGTCTAATCCCCCTTGGGATCTGTGGTCTTAAAAATAACTCGACACGAATTACCTATGAAATAAGGTGTGTATGGTGGATGCCTTCTCTGTCCCCTTTATCCTCTCTTGGCAAAAAAGGATGCAACTTTGCACGTGCAGCACACTTCTTTTGTACATTTCTTTGCCGTTGTTTTGCACGCCGCGGACTGCAACGTGAAACTTCCAGAAACTTCCAAGTTACTCGTTTTATGGAGGAAATGTCCGACGTGTTCTTGTTCACTTTTTTTTTTCTTTCGCTTATTTTCACGCTGGTGGCCGCTAGCAACCCGCCGCTACAAAATTTCATTTTGTTCCTCTAACAAAAAATGTCTCCTTTTCTTTTTTCTCTCTCGCTCTAGCTCCAGGTCTAGCTTCTTTTCTCGTTGAGCTTTGCTGGCCTGTCGCCTTACTTTCTCTTTTTTTTTGTCTATGTCTTTCTCGATATTCCAAATTGGTGGACATGACAACTAATCGAAGCTTAATACTTTAGACAACACTGACACGGATACAGAAACATTTTCGGCTTTCCGTTTTCGTCTTTATTGACTCTTTTATAGTTGTCTGGAGCCTCCCAATGTAAAACTTTGTTGAGCCCACCGGGGACTAAACGTAACCGCTGTAAATCCAAATGACTCTCTAATTGCGTTTGAGACTATTGATTGAGTGTTTTTTTGTTTAAAAAATATTTCCCCTCTGTATAGCTCTGGCCCTGAGGAAGGCTAGGTTTGTAAGGCGAAATATTGACCTATAATAAATCAGCCCTTTGCCGTAGTGCCATTGTGTAGTGCAAGCCTGGCATTCAGTTTTTTTCACACCAAGTGACGCCTGGCTACAGCATCTCTTCAAGCAAAAGGAACCAGTCAGTTTTATGTTCGCTTTTGCGTGGACCTCTGCATTCAAAAAGTTTTTCCTAAAAGCCATAATGTAATCCCAAAATCAGGCAGTTTAGTTAAGCATGGTTGCTACCATTATTCCATATTCATCCTACGTTAACTAGTAACAGCATTATCTTTAATAATCCTAAACCTTTCTTTTTCTTATTTAGTCATTTTCAATAGATTATAGGTTCAGTGCTGGCGCCACTTTGCTTTGTGCGTTGACAATATCCTATACAAAAGTAAATTTCAGTAATCAACTTTTCAATGAATTAAACAAAAATTAAAAGTAACGAAAACAATATTGATCTTCCTTGCTGTTTACACTTTTCGTCTACAGTTTTAATTTTTACGCAATGTTTTATTAAAATCTTAACAAAGAACTTTAATATCGCCTTGTAAGTTTTCAATTTGCGAGAGATGTCGATGACGATTTTGGCTTTGTTTAGACAACGTAGAAATAACACTTGAAAGCCCTGTTTATCCAATTCCAAACAGATTCGGCCTGAAGTTCTTTAATGTCATCTTGTATTCACTCAGTCCTCGACAAATTCAGTTCCTTTTAATTAAAAACCCTGCGTTCATGTTATTTTTTCGCTGCTATCATTATTGCATCGGAATAAAACAGGTGTTTCAATGTTCTGTATTTTCTTGCCGGATAATAAAACCAAATTCTCCAAACGTCCGCAGTCAGACACTGCAAGAGAGAACGGCAAACTTCTCAGTGCTTCTCAAAAAAACCTACCTGTACTAATCAAGTGGAGCTTAATAAGTGTTTAATTGTAGCATGAGAAAAAAAAACTTAATGATTATTGCAGCGAAAACTCTGTTTTCTTTCTTCTTGTTGTTCAGTTGGCGCTTCCTGACTCCGTTCCGCGGTGGGAGGGTGCAGCGAATATCATTTGAATCAGCAAATCCATGGCCACGCACGAGCTAGAGAGTTTGTAGAGAAAAGAGCCGGAAAACGCCTGGGAGGAATTAGAGGCTATCTGGGCCCAAGAAACCAATCGCCACTCCCGGTTCTGCTCTGTGCTAACTACTGACATCTTAAGGAGTTTCCCTTCTTTCCATATAGAACCTGGAATGTAGCCCTTCTTCTGGGGAGAATTAACGATTTATAAATTGATTGTTTTTTAATGGACACCTGTGCTAGCTCTCCATATGCCCTTTTTTAAAAGAAGAAACTTTTCAACAGTCGAACACTTGTCACGCCTTGTAATATCACCGTTTTCAACACTCTAACGCAGCCGAATATCGATCACTATTGCTCTAAATTTGCTCCACTGGCGGTAGAAGGTAGGTAATGTACATCTTTATCAATTCAATCAAATAATCCTTTTTAGACTCAGTCAAAACTTTTCAAAAATCGATCGGACAAGGACAAAATCACTTTTAAGGCGATTGAAAAACTTCGGTATGGTCCCCAAGAAACTGTATCGAAACACCTTAAAACGCGTTTCAAGTTCTTTTAATTGATAAAAAGTGTCGCGGCGCGTAGCTAAATTTGATTCTTTTCCTTTTTTCGGAATCTTTGTTTAAGGGGCAGTGGAACGTGACGAGGATTTAGAGCTAGCTGAAAATCAAAAGGATGCGTTTGTGTCGAAGGAAATCTGTTCCCTTGCCGTGGTCTTAACACGGCATGGCTAACCGGCTCCGCAGTCGATAGAGCCGACGCTGGATTTCAATGTAGGAGATCAAGGGTTTGACCCCCGGGTTCGGACCGATGTTCATCAGGTGTTAGTTTAACTTTCCCCTGGCTTCCAAACGGTCGCCGCCGTTCTGGCTTCTGATTGGTGCCAGAAAAACACAAGTTTTCTGGCACCAATCAGAAGCCAGAACGGCGGCGACCGTTTGGAACTGGTCTGGTAAGACATTGTCCCCAGGGGCTCTTCTCGCCGTTTTTTACTTTTCTTCGTGCCATATTTTCCCGCTCGTTTAGACTTTTCCTCGTCCCCGCTATCTGCCCCTGGGTCTCCGAGGATGTGCCCTGCACACGGCTTGACCGTACTTCGAGTGTATCGGATGTCTTCATTTGTCTCCTGATTTCTTTGACGTCACTGCACAAAAAACAAGATTCCTAGCTAGAACAATGTCAAAATTAATCGCATATCGTCACCTGAGCCGTCGGATCTTAATTATGGCTGCGCTCGTCCGTTTTTATGTGCAACAGAGAAGAGCTCCTGGGGTCCAGAATGCACTGCTCATCCCTGCTCATCTGATTTGCACACAGTAGAAGCCCGGGGCGTGGGGAGGTACTCCGGATTTCAAGTTACGGGGATTATCATAGGATATTTTTGTGTTTCAAAGTTTTGATTCCGGGATTTTTTAGGGTAAGAAATTTGGCAAGTGTTTTTTCTTTTGGTTGGCTTGATTTAAAGCAAACTGAAATTCGTGGCAGTGCCCGCAGATCCCGGGGTCAGAGCTCTGCGAATAAAGTACAGCCAAACTTGTTAAGGCTCGGAAATTCGGCATGCATGCATGGGATATCTTGGGGGGGGGGGGGGGGGGTTAATTTGTGGTCCAGAAATGGGTTAGACTGTTCACAGTCCCCTATTTTCCCGTACGATCGTCGAGATCGAGCGCTATGCGTACGAGTGCCATCCGTGGATGAGTGTCAAAACTACTTAGGGGGCGGGGGCGGTTTGGGAGGAAGCGAGACATGTATAATCCCCCACGACCGCCCCCTCGGTACATTTGAAGATCAAGATGGCCACCATCACTTAAAGAAAAGATGTTTACATACCAACTTATTTTGATATAATTTTATTTGATAACAGCAAAGTCTTAAAAAAGCATCTGATCCGAAAACGCGTAAAGTTTAATCAAACAGTTAAAGAAACGAAAGATCATAGTGAAAGAGAGGTGCCTTCACGGAGACGACCAGTTTTCGATGGCTTAAAAAAAGTTAGTAATGGTGGATATTTTTAAGTGCCAAAAACAAATTTATGGCAGAAAATGCACTGAATTTTTCCAGGCTTTCTTTTCGCAGCTAGTTAACTGACATGATGTTCCTTGCATTTATTACCTCATTCCGCGGTGCCAGTATATACGAAATTCATATATATTTCGTCATCATATGCATTTCATTTGAATTATCTTTACCATTTTGATATCGTTTTTTCTTTTCTGTCATTCAGAATGGAATCGAACTTTGAAATGGATTCTCGAAATAGCAGTTTTAGTGACAAAGATCCTCTTGGAAGAACTCCACAGCAAGTCGGAATCGAAGTAACTATCGCAGTTTTGATATGTTTGGCCTGTATTGCTGGAAATGTAACAGTTGTGATCGCCATTCACAAAACTCCACGCCTTAAAACAGTCACCAACATGTTGGTCGAGAACCTCGCATGGACAGACATCTCCATGGCAACACTGCATCTGCCATTTTGGATTATGAGCATGAGCAGTGGTCACTGGCTGTTAAGTCACGTGGCTTGTAAGATCGTTGGGTTCTCCGAGCTGGTGTTTGGTGTAGCCTCGCTTCAAACGATGGCGGGAATCGCGTTGAACCGCTATTTCAGTATTGTCAGAAGAAACGTATTTATGAAGTATTTTTCGGATCGTAAAGCAACCCTTAAAATAATAATTGTTTCGTGGGTATTGCCTGTTGTTGTATGTAGCCCACCTCTGTATGGCTGGGGAACTATAGAGTTCAGCGACAAATTCACCGATTGCACAATGGGATGGAGTATCTCAGATATTTCCTATATCTCGTTTTTACTGTCAGTTTCGATTGTTATACCAATGATCGTTATTATTTGCTGTTACTTCGCGATTTTTTGGTTTGTAAGAAGAAGTTCTCGTCAGATTGAAAACCACTTACAGGAAGAAAGTCACAGACGACAGAAGAATAATGCGCCGTCATTCAAGAAAGAAACGAAAGTTGTCAAAGTTTTTGTTGCGGTAGTATTTGTGTACGTTTCATGCTGGACACCAGTTTGTATTGTAGGTATTTGTGAGATAATAGAGTATTCAGCGCCACGTTGGGTTTATATTGTCGTGTATTACATGATGTTCTCTAGTAGTTTTTGCAATCCTTTAATCTATGGTTTGTTTAACCCGCAGTTTAGAAACGCGTTTAAGAAATTGTATAACCAAGATGCGTCTGGGAATGATAGTGGAGAACTGCCCGTACAAAGGAGAACTGCCTTCTCTGAGGAACAATAGCATGTTAACATGAAAATATTAACTGCAGTTGTGAAAGCATTTTAAGAAATTATGAATTGAAAGAGAAGCCTGAAATTCAAGGCTTCAGGTCTTTTTTTCCTAACAAGAGCTTTATCCTTTCTTGTTTCTATTTACTAGTTGCATTTATTGTAAACACTCGCATTTCGCGCACTGTAATAACTCTGAGAGCCTTAATTTAAAGTTAATTTTATTATTCCTTATAAATGATCTCAGTTTTGATTAAATCAAAACTATCTCAATCTTTTGTTTTACTCTTTTGTTCTCGTTTCGGGGAGATTCTCTCGTCCCATCTACTTCAAGTTCTGTGCACGTTTCGCCGCCCTTCGCATTGGTCACTCTTGTCAGCTGTATAAGGCTGTGATCGGAGAAATACTGTCGACTTTTTTATTTTAAATTGTCACCCCATATAAGGGAATCCGGATTCCGGAATCTTGTAAATGCTTTCTTTGTGGAATCTGGAATCCTGGGTTTTGGAATCTCAAGGAATCCGGAATTCCACTAAGGATTGGAATCCAGAATCCATGTTCTACTAAAAAAGACTGGAATCCAGTGCCTGAAATCCGGAATTCCCTTACAAGCATGGGGCCATGATTTACTGCATTGAGCTGTTTAAAGAGAAGCTACTATTGTTTAAGCATTATACATGACAACCTGTTTAATCTTAGCTTTGGCCTCTTTATATTCTTCCTTCTTGAAGTGTCGCTCAAGGAAAGGATCATCAAGCGAATAGTAATTATCCACAACTCTGAGAACTGTTAGCAGCGTCCTCAAGTAAGAATCTGGCGTTGCTCCTTCAAGTGCAATTCTTCTTATGTCACGCGATAACTCTCTCTTCGGCGCTGGAAAAAAATACAGGAAAAGGGTTTTATAGCATGAAGACCGGCTGGAGAGGAGGTAGAAATTCATGTTCAAGGTGATAACAAGGCGACGATAAGGATATCGATGGAGCCCTAAGATCCGCCTTTTCTCTCGAACCGCATTAAATCAAGGTATTCTTAATGGGAAACTTGATCTAAGTGTTAAAGGATCCACAGGAAGCAAAAAAAATCTACAAAATATGAAATTCCGAGAGATATGGACACGCGGATGAAAATTAAACTAATGTTTTTCTCAAACTAGCCACTAAAACCCTGGATTTCATTAACAGACATAATAACTTTGATTAAAAAAAATGCTAAATTAATTGTTATAGAATAGTTCAATAAGTAAAAATAGAAATAAGACCTTTTTTTTTAAAAAAATGCAAATTTTGAAAAACATATCTGTCAAAACTCGATTGCTATGGTAACGTCAATGTCGACATGCACGTCACGACGACTTTAAAATGTTACCAGATAAATTTTAGTCGCTAAGTTAGGTAGGCTTGAACGGTCTTGAAGTTATTCTACTTTTTGGCGAGGAAGGTCCCTAATATGAGCGCCCCTCCCCTCGATCCCCGGTCTAAATAGGGTTGATAAGCTAAACAACAACTTTGCACATGCATCACCCTTTTTTGTACTATACATTTCTTTGCTGGTTTTGCACGACTACGACTTAAAAAGGTGTAATTTTGGTTTTCTCAGCAGGCTTGTGTTGAGGCGGCAGTCATAAGCGTAAGCACATGCACGAGAGCCTTGACTTGTTTAATACATTCGTCCTTGGCGCTGGAGGGCGGCTCGATCAAAGAAGCAAACGTTCGCTGCAGTGGTTTCTGTCCGGCCCTTCATAGAGAAACCACTGCTTGCAAGCAAGGTAGTGGTGTCCCAGCCATGTCTACATATTTTTGTTCTTAATATTGACTCAAACGGGGCGTTTTCGAGGCATGTAAAATTCAGGTTCCCTTTCGTTACCTGCATTTTTCAATGGATAATCTGTGTACATTCCGGACAGTTTTCGCTCCTTTCCCAGAATCCCATCATGCACTAGGCTGTCAAGGCAAACGGAAGCCACATTATTATCATAATTCCAAGTAGTGATGCAATCTCGAATCCAGTCCACCAGCTTTCGTTTGTTGCCCTCTTTATGCTTTTCTACAATTTTAGCAAACAGTGCTCTGTCGAGGAATGTTCCGGTTGGTGCTGCGTCAATAACCTACGTTTTTTTAACAAAAGTTTTGTCCATCACTTATGGATCAGATAAAATATCTTTTAAGCTTAATGGAACAAAAGAACTTTAAAAGCTAGAACCTGAACCTGAAATTAAGTTTATCTCACAAGTTGACAGTAGCACCAGTCCTAGCCGATGGACAAAACCCATGGTTATCGGACGAAACCACTTACGGTACCTAAAGCAAACAACACAAGCTAAAGACTTTATTCTCTCAGTCTTATCAATGGTAGAAAACTGAAATGAAATTTCCTTCCTAACAATATTAGAATAATCTCAAAGTTAAGCAAATTCAAATTGGCCATTTTTGATGTTAAATTTGATACTAACTGCTGCACCTTTTGTAGTTTATCTTATCAATTTTATTTAAATTAGTAACGTTATTTTCTACTTTTTCAGTTTTTTTAGTTTAATAAATAAATAAATGATTTATTCATATTTCAACTATTTTAATAGATTAAAATCTTCGAAGATATAAGAATTTTATTACTATATTCAACTTGAATAAAGTAATGTAAATAAATAAATAAATAATATAAATTAAGATTGTTGTACAAGGGAGTGTTGTATTATTGTTGTATTGGCTCCTCGTATGAAATTCTACACTGAATTCATATAAGCCGAAATCATATGCTCTCTATAAAACTTGTTTTAAAATCGGATCTTAGGGATCCAAAAAGGCAAAATTCAGGAAACAGAAATGGCATTTCGAGAAAAAAAAGACAAAAAGTATGACAAGAGTATATACTCTATCCAGCTAACCTTAACCCAGATGTCAGTATATTTCACGAATAGAAATTTCTTCTCTTCAAACTCGATCTTTATTTTCCCCATGGCGATTAAATCCAGGAGAACAGCACAGACGGACCCGCCTATTTTATTCTTTGATCCTTGGCGTCCATTGACATCACCTGTTGAACTGTTCTGCCACAAGAGGACATACGCCTCTGATAGCTGTGAGGAAAACAGTCTGCGTCAGCGAAAAATAAAACCTCTAGATCTCAACTTATGATCAAGAATCATGAGAATATCTATGTTTTTACTTGAGAAATAATGTAATATGAGAAATAATTTGAACATACTCGTAGATACATTAAAACTCTAACCAGTACAAACATAATTATCAGGGTTGATTTTCAACACACTAATAAAAATAGCGGAGCTCTGCATCCGAGAAATGTTGGTAGTGACTTGTAGTCACGTGACCGTTTGTCCGATCGACCGCTCTTCCGTCTGCACCACAGGCAGACCACCAAAGTAAGATAACTCAATCAACGGTATGGCAACCCAAATGCAACTTAAGTCTTTTTCGGCGGGAAATTGCAAGGCCAACCGTGTCTCAAAAAGCAGAGACAACTGGAAGGCGAAAATTGTTTCTATCTGTGTTGTCTTAAGTATTAAGCTTAGATTAATTGTCATGTCCACAATTCTGACAATTTTGGAATCATGATAGAGTAGAGAAAGAGAAAGACAGAGAAAACGACACTGAAACGAGAAAGTAGGCGACAGGCTAGCGAAGCTCAACGAGAAAAAGAGCAACAGAGAACTAGAGGGAGAGATAAAAAACAAAGAGACGAATTTTGTTGGAAGAAAAACATAAAACTTTATACTGGCGGTGAGAAAACGAGAAAAGCTTGAGGCCAGCAGGGTGAAAATGAACGGCAGTGAAAATAAAGCGAACAGGAACACAACTAGGAAGTTTCAGTCACCTTGCAACAATAACGGCAAAGAAAGCGTTTTTTTTTTTCGGTAATTAGACCTTATTTTGCCATTCTCTTTGCCGTCGCCGTTTAGCGTTACACGATTTTATTTTTTGTTTGAGTAAATTATAAGGATATTAACGAGAGCTTCGCTTTTAGCCTTGGCTAAACTATATGTATTAACCATGATAACAACGTATTAAAGATACTTGACTGTAGGACAGAACTGCATACTTGCAATAGCTTTGCTAATAAAAAAAGAATGGCGAGAGGAATGAGGACACAATAAATATTTTACGGAGCTGAGAACTAGGGTTAATTAAGTAAAAATTTCAGTACGAAATAGCTTTTGACGAAATAATATTTTTGTAAAGAAGGTTGTGTGACCAGCCAGAGGATGATCAGATATTGGATATGACTCATCCTCCGACAAGTCCACCTCGACTTAGTGAAGGTCACATTTTATAGAGTCTGCCCACTGGTCGAGTTCAGATTATTTTTAGCTCGACGTCCAGCTCGAGGCGCGAGTGGAGGGTCAGACCTACGCAAAACGCAAAACGCTAGAGAAAGTCTGAGGCTAAATATACCAACAAATTCAGAAGTCGATTTTTAACACTGAAAAAATAAACATAACAAGCTAAAAGGGTATTGAAAGGTCACCTTAGTTTGCCATTGCGAAATTGAAATACGTGCATTTGGCATTGGATCAGAATAGGCTCTGATTCATCCACTTTTACGTACAGCTCTTAGTCTTCTCACTGACATATTTCACGTGTTTTGGAGGGACTATCTGGTAGCTTTACCTTAAGTGATCTTTGCAGAATAGCTTTCCGGTCGAAGTGAGGAGAAGCAATAATTCCACATATTGTGTACTTCATATTATCAACGATTGTATCTTCATCAATGGAGTCATTTGCAACGACACTAACCGCCGCTGCGTTGGCCCCGGCGCATTGTGCCATGTCTGAAGGCTTGGAGATAGAGTTGTAATACTGAAACGTTTTTGATCGCGAAGGTCTTTTATATTTTCATTGTTACACAATTACCTCATAAGCTATTTAAATCGTCGACGACAAAGGGGTTTAACATTATTTCACTTTTGTGAAATGCCAGATCACGACGTCAGAGATCACTCAATGGGTAGGCCTGGATCAGTTACTAGAGTGCTCTGCAGTATTTTTCATTCTTAAAATAATGTTATCCGAATAGAGATAATGAAGAATAAAGCGAATCATTTAATGCGTCTTTAGTTTTGACTGATACAGCTTTTGCACGGATTCTGCTCCTACCCTGTTGCCAAAATTATCGTTCACATCAGTACTGTTAGATATTCACAAAAAAAGATCACGAGACACTTTGAGGGCCGGGAAAGTGACGATCCGTCAGTCAATGTGGGCTGAAATATCGGCAGTCTCTGATCCACAAGATTTTATGTCAGAGCCAGATCAGAAAGGAGATATGGTAGCGCGATTTTAATATTAGAGTGATTTTACTGGAACCGTGAAATAGGTAGTAGAATGCTACGCAATATTATGCACTAATTCTATTGTCGTCCTTTGTTTACCTCTTGCTATTTTGCACTATTTGTTAGTATCTGTTTCACGGTTCAAGTAAAATCACTCTACCTCTTAGTGATAATTATATCGAGACATAACTTCAAAAAATGCACTATCATTGTTGCTTTTTATGTCATAACCTCAGTCTCGCTCCCAGTTCGGTTTTGACGTCACGCGTCAAACTTGTCGACTCAATCGCACCATAATTTCACGTAGCCTCCCACGCAGACGTTCTTAGGGGTTCTTCATGGGTTCCTGCCCCACGTGGGAGGCTAAATTTCACAATGACATTTAATTACAACTACCAGATATTCATCTCATTCTTGCTTCCTGATTGAAATTTTTCAATCCCGCTGAGCTTCAAAAAACAATGACCCTAATTAATTGGCCAAAAAAAAAAAAAAAAAGGGATTGTAGCAAACTGACGTCAAAATGCAATTGTCTCATTGGTCTGAGAACGAGGCTGGTTATTCGCTACCTCGTCCTGCATGTTCTCGGTGCGCGATTAAGGCTTTGGCGGCGGAGCCGTGATCTAAAAAAGGGAGTGGGGACGAGGGGTTTGATTCTCGCTCCTTACGCCGCTCGTGACGGCTTCGCCGCCAAACCTCACTCGACTGCTACGCAGGCTAGTTACGTTGCAACATTCTCTATCGAATGATAAAACCTGGCCTTGTCGGAGACACAAGCAGAAGCGGAAACAAAGCCCAAGAATGAGCATTATGATTGGTTTATCCTTCTGGTTGTGACTCAAATCGTAAGCGACGGAATCATAGTTAGAGTCAGAAGAAAATGGAAATGTTCTAATTCGTCCGTCTCCGATTCCGTCGAACTTATGACTCCGCTTATTACAACTACTACTTTTCATTTTCCCTACGTCATAAGCGCCCTTGACTCCCCGACTATGTCCCTTTTGAAAACCAACCCTCACCGGCATGCATTGCATGTGAAGTTTACTCCTGCAAACCTTAACCCTGAACAGGCTAACCGAAACGTTGTATAAAGACTGAACTTGCGGATTAGCCTGCATAACAGGCGCTTCCTAAGCCAAACGAGGCAAACGAGGCATTCTGCGCGCGCTCGTATAGCGCTTCGCGCAAAATGGCTTGGCTCATAAAGCACGTGTTATGCAGGCTACTAGAGGGTTGTGCTGTTGTTCACGTATCTAGCCTGCCTGTCCGCTCTTTGTCCTTCTTCCCAATATTTGAAAGCCTGCCTCACAGCTGTTCTATGTGTCGTCACGCAACGCTCTTCCCCAGCCGTTTGTACTAATCGTAGGGAGGAACGTTGCGTGACGACGCAAAGAAGGGCTGTGGCGCAGACCCAGAGGAGGAGTGAACGTCTTCCCACACTGCATTGCGATTGTGTTTCTTACAAGATGGCGGAGTTTTCTTTCGCAAGTCGTGTTTTTACGGTGTTTTTGTGTGGCATTTTTACCGGGTTGGAATCCTAACGAGAGGTAAGTAAGACTATTCATACATTCTTTGTCTTTTATCTTTTCATAAAAGGAAGCTTTACGGGAGTATTTCTTCTGGAACGTATATTTTTTCGTATTTGAATTGTGATGTCCTGATCTGTCATCAGTTACTGCCTAGGAATAGTTCCGAAAACTTGTTTGTAGTTCCTTTTCTAGTGGGGTATTGTTTAATTAAGTCCAATATTTAAGTAATCCAGAGGTTTATCTTTTCATTTTTACTAAAGTGACCCAAAGTGACCCAGGAATTTAAACATTTTGAAGGCCGAGAAATCGGTCAACTTTGATTGTTTTGTGATAAGTCTTACAGAATGCTGCGAAACGTGCCATCACTCAGGAAATGCGGAGACTCCGAAAGTAGTTTTTTTTGTGTTATTTATTCCGATTTTTAAGCAAAATGGCTTAATCTGAACACTGCTAAATACTTCAAACATTGCCAATATATTATTATACAGAGACTTAATTAATCTCACATCTCACATTCCCAGGCGTTACCCGTGCCAAATCTTCAATCATTTCAATTTCCTTTGCTTTACCATAAGGCAGGGTAGCCAATACCATTTTTTTAGAAATAATAAAGTGATTAAAATTAAAATCTATCCTTAATTATGAAAGATCTTCAAGTCTTGAAATCTTGCCATGGGTCTCTTTGATAACCAAGATTAAGTTCTTTGGATTCATAAAAGGTGAAAAAAGAATGGCTTTCATGGCTTTTCTAGCATTCTGTTTAACTGTTTTATTGCCAAATAAATTTTTATATATTTTGTGAATGGGGTGTTTATTCCATTTATATTTTTAGGGAAACCTGCAAGTGTATGAAATCAGTGATGCCCTTCATTAGTGGAGGCTAGATAGCAAAGTGATGATGCAAACCAGACTCAGTTGGATTATAGATTTTAGAATGTATGGATGGATCTTCTCGTTACCTCATTTTACATCACAGAAAGTACCATCTTAGTGGCATTTTTATATCAATATCCATACAGTTGCTCTCCACTAAGAGTGTTGTGTCCTGCATGTGATAGTTTTCCTTTTCAATAGTCCCATAGCAGGCCAATGCAAATGTGATGACAGAATCACTTGCATTTTTACAACTATACAAGGGCTATAAAGGTGCACTGGCCGATGCACAAAATGGCCCTGAACAAAAGACGCATAGACAAATGAGTTCTCCAAGGCAGAACACACCATGGTAAATAGCTCCAACTTTTTCATGTTTCAGTCTAATTATTTTCTAACGGTCCCAGGTTGAGAACACTACAACATTTTGAAACATGCCTGACCAACCAGGCTTTTTAGAAGAAAGATATTCTGAGGTTAGTTGGCTCATTTCCATGTAATCAAATGAATATCTATTAAGCTAACAATCATTTTTTTCATTGGTTCAAAGCTTTTAATTTAATCTTGAGCAAAATGACTGTTAAAATTATTTTCATTTCTGGGTCTTTATTGTAGAGTTGCCATAAATTCTCTCTTGATATTCACATGTTTTGTACTAAAATATAAATATGAATAATAAATTTTGCAGAAACCATATTATGAGACTACACTGTTTTCTCTATAGCCTATAGAAAATAGCCTGGGAGAGCATCCGGATTTTCGGCTCTAGTTTCATCCAGTTTTTCTCGGTGGGTGAAACTAGAGCCAAAAAAACGGGATACTCTTGCAGGCTATTTTCTCTTAGGTTTTTATGAAACTTTGATCATGTGTACAATTGAGGTTATCACTGAGTTTGTGATTTAATAAGATTAGAGGCTAGTTATCTTAGGAGTGGTGGTGAGACATTCAATAACATACAGCAAACCATGCTTATAAGACTGCAAACAAAATACACATCTGATTATAAGCTCCCCAGATATAAGTCCCCTCTACAGTCTGTTCCAAATGTAATGAATTGAATTTGATTTATTGTGGCATTTTTAAGCTTAATCAAAAACCAGTGAGTACAAAATGTATTTTTATCAGCCGCAGCTATAGCTCATTTCAAAGTGCTTTTTCTATTCCAGTTATAAGCCCCTCCATTTATAACCCCTTCTACAACCCTTTACAAGGATGTATATGCCCAGGACTTATAGGCAGCAGTTTATGGTAACTGACTGCAGAAGCTGGATGACATTCTCAAACCTCAAAACCGTATGTAAACAAGTAAATGTTTTTCACTCTTCTATCAACTGCCTCGGTAAGATTCTGTATTACCCCATACATTTATTGTACATTCAACAATTTCATACTTTTTCTCACAAATAGTTTAACATGCATAGAGTTGAAGCATATATGCATAATAAATGTATGCGGTTTTACTTACCACTGCCTCTTCAGTACATCAACAGCAGCAAAGACAACTTTACACATCCCCATCCAAAATTAATAGTTGCCAATTATATGTAAGAGGCTATTGTTAGGGATGTATCTTAAGTAATGGTTTGGACAGCATACAGGCCATACAGGCATCTGCTTTTTATGGTGAAAGGTAGCTGAAGGTAGGTACAAATGGACTCTGTTTCAAGCTTGCACAATTCTTTCATTTATAAAATGAAAGTATAACAACAACACGAGGCAAAAAATATAATTCGGTACAAAAGAAGTTCGCAGCAAATAGCACATTCTTTAATATACAGATCTATTGAAAAGTAAACAGTAAACTACGAAGCCTATGAATCAATGACATATCAATGTTTACATGAATGGAACTTGCGCCATTATACGAGCAACAATGGAAGTACCGCCGGAGCACCTTCTTAATAAGGATCATCGTCTTCTCTACGGATCTGGTGACTAAAGAAATGTTAGAAATGTGAGTTACCTTTTATTTCAATTGTTTGACAAAGCAACGACGGTACTTGCATGCAACTCGTGGTTGAGTGACAACACAAAACGAACAACAAAAATCTCCAAGAAAGGAGTGTTCCATAATTCAATAAAGAATGGTGCATTCGACTTACCTTTATTTAACAGCTAGTGATTCCAGAAACCATACCAGGTTCGAGGAAATCAACTACAGAGTTTAGTTTTTAGATCATTTGGCACTTTTCGAGTGGCATCACGAAACCTTCCTTTTTGTCATATCCTTCACAAAAATTACATGAGCATTACGAAAAACAAATTCAATGCATCCCCAACCAAAAGGGCGAATAGACTAATCGTCCTTTGAAAGGTAGCGGATCTTCGATAGCCGCGAATTTCTAACAACACATTTCGCCATGTTGTTCTGACTTGTTCAAGCGTCGGAGCCGAATGATGACGTCACGAAAGTTTTAATATATTACTTTGAATCGCAATGCATTGTGGGAAGACGTTCACTCCTCCTCTGGCGCAGACCATTAGAACCCGCGGTTGTTCTTGATCCAAGAGTAAAACACGAAGGAGGTAATATAACTAGTGAACTATAATATGATTAAAGGATAAAAGATTACTTAGGATGAGGGAGATAACTACATACATTCAACCTCGTCCCCAGACGCCAGGGAAAAGTGCCCTGAAGACGAGGTTGACATGCATGGCCACTGGATGACTCTGGATGACACGTGAAAACTGATTGAAAAGTAAAGCCTAGATTTTCGAGATGAAGAATATTGGGATAGCTCCTTTAAAAAATAAACAAAAAAAACTTTAATTGATCCATCAGTCACAATAGATATATAAAAACTTTTTCCTAATTCTCTATCAACCTTGTCCGCCAGAGAAGACACGCTTTGAGCCAGGGAGCGAGTCAGTGACCCAGTTTCTACTTTCACAATGTGACTAGACAACTTGTTTGGGCATGTCAGTGAATAAATTTGAACCTGTTTTTTTTTTTTTACAGTCAAACCAGGTCAAGCGTACCCCCCAAGCTTCCATTAATGAATTTATTATTCAAAAGTTGAATCCGTAGGTAAACGCGAGGCAGTTACGAAATTTCTACCAGCTCAGTTTCCCTGAATTTGATGTAAATATCTTCTAAGAAATATAATCCATTCAAAGATTTTCAATCTGACCTAGTACAGAGAAGTTCTCGTTAGATATTCACTGCTCATTACGCATACAGAAATGCCGATTTGAATTTGATGAAAGATACGGGAATCACTAACGGATTCATTTTTCAAATAATCAATTCATTAATAGAATCTTGGGGGGTACGCTTGACCTGCGTTGACTGTAAATTAGGAATTAATATTATTATTAGTATTATTATTAACAGAAGCTTTTGGAGGCTGCTACCCAATCCTCGTCTTTTTTCAAATTCAATTGAAGATTACAAGTATGCATTACAGTATACAGTTTTTTATATCTATTTTTTAGGCCAAGTCAGGAACTGCTAGCCAAGTTCAGTCTTTCTACTTCCTTTTCATGGGTTTAACGGAAGACAATTCGTGCCACCACAACTGAAAAGTTTTAGCTTTCACGCCACGACAATAATCAGTCTGAACTGACGGAAGAACTTCAAACTTCTTATGTACAAATTCCTCGCTCTAAGCTACGTTGCAGCCAAGTTCATTATCGCAGAAGTCAATCGCAAGACTATAACGAAAGGTGTTTTCCAGTAAACGTGGTTTTCTTGCTTCTGTTAAGACGTATCTAGCCAAAAGCAAACCAGCAAGTATCTAGGGGAAGCCTAAGGCCCAGTTTGGACGCCGAACTTTTCATGAGCCTAACCTAATTCGAATCCAAATTATTTAGACCGGCTTAATTGATTCAGACGCTGATCATAATTCCAGCTGCGGTGAACTAAGACCGGAAGGCGAAAAATGCTCATTTCGGTCAAACTGCTTACAAAATACGTTTATTTTGAATAATTTATGCATTAGGTTCGGTACATGAAAAGTTCGGCGTTTGAATTAAAGCCGTTCCAAAGTCGCTCCAAAGACGAAATTCCCGGCCGCGCTAGGCGAAAAGAAAGGCTGAGCCGTTTCAGATTGAAACAAGCGTCCCTAATTGACTCAGACGCCGAACTTTTCATGTACTTAATTCAATATTAGGTTCGCTCAAGAAAAGTTCGGCGTCTGAAACGGGCCTAACAGGAACGTCACAATAACTGACAGTTCCCTTAAACGTACTAGTGTTTTTGTTGGTGACTATTTCACTCGTGATTATAATCACGAAGATGTGACATAAAAAAAGTGTATCAATAACTACCACTAAGCTAATGTAAACAATTAAAAGGAAAGATTCCGCCAAAAGTGAATAAGATTTATATTGTATATGTGGTTTATTCAAAATCTGAAAATGAATCAGTACCAATCTAGGCCAATCAAGCCCGTGAAAACTAGGGCACGAAAATGCAACGAAGGACATCAGAGCGTGCCAAAATCACCGGATGAAGGCATTTATGATGCCCTCTTCTCACTGAAGTTGAAACCAAATGATAGATTGGCAAATAGTCGCACGTAATTTAGTTTCAACTTCTTGACAGTTGGCACTTGTCGGTATTATATAAATATCTTTTCAAAAGAGTTTTGCTGCAGAACGAACATGAAGGCGCGTTTCATTTGCAGTCTCTTTGTTGTGAGTTTTCTCAGCGCATGTGTGTCAAATTCTGCTAGGCAAGGTTAGTATTACAATGTAATGAGAACTGACTGCCCTAACAGTTAAGAAAAAGTAACAATAATGTTTATTAGGCTTTCAGCGCGGCTGGATCGGAATAATGGCTACACGCAAAAAGTCCTCAGAGAACCGGGAAGCAAAATATTCGTTTCTCCAAATCGACGCGGAAACTAAACCAAACGTAATTCAGGTTTGGAGCCATCTATTGCTTAAAATAAAATTTATTTATGAAACTTGACAGCTGAATCTTTCCACGCAGATTCAGACTATTGTTTTTGTTAAGAAATCTTTAAAAACTAGTACGTGCTCCGCAATTTGTTGAAGGCTGAAACCTTTGAAGAATGTTTTTGACAGTCTTTGAAGCAATGTAAAAGGTAAGTTGAGCTCTATGATATGGATATTGCCTTCTCCAGTTAGACGATGAAGTCTAAGTTAGCGTCGTCATTTTGAGACCAGTGGGTTTTCTCTACGATAAGTAAAACTAAGAAGCAAATGCCGTTGAAAAGGTTGAAACCAAATGCTGAAATGAAATATCGGTAAATCTTTCATTCTTTTCAGTAAAAAATAAAAAAAAACTAAATATCAGAGCAACTCCTGGAAACTTAACTTTAATTAAAGAACTATCTTAATGGGGTATATTTCAATGCTATTTTTTACTTAGCATAACCGACTGAAAAGGATGCTATTTGAAATGGTCGTTCCACCTGTAGGCCTACGGATACAAAGCTCCTCAAGTGTGTTACAGCAAGGAGCTCAAAAGTGTGACCACTTTTGATTTATTCACATTCTTTGGTACATATTTAATCCAGTCAGCAGCCAGCTGGAAATTGTCCTCGACTTAGTTATTGTCTGCATGAAAGAATGTGAGTTCATTTTAAGGGAGGTCATACTTTTGGGGTCCTTGCTGTAAGGCTTAGATTTTCTAAAGCAGAGGACCCCCAGCGGCGTCTTAAGACCGCATGCTTGCAGATCGTAAGAATAAGTTTGTTTCAGTCGTGAAACTGAGAAGAATTAACATTCGACGTGTTTGATCAAATAAAAGTGTTATACACAGTGACGTGATTTCTCGCTCCTGATGACGTCACAAAACCTGTTTTTTCAAATGGGGTACTTTTGCACATTAAAAATTCGAAACTTTTCGATGTCAAAATGGCCTTAACACCGTTCTCAACACGGTCTCGCCTTTAACGCAGGATTCATTCTATCCCTTATCAGTTATAAGTGTATTTGTTAAGTAATGTGACCTGTTTTACTTAAATGACGGTTTCCAATAATACATGGACATGACTAAAAGGCGGCTTTCTAAAGCTCTTACTAGGAGCCATAGAAAACGGTAAAAAAAGGCGAATACAGTACAGTTGGACTAAGTATTCCTCATTTTCAGTGAAACATTTTGACAGTTACAAGGCAAAGGTGAGTCACATGACCGAGACGTACAACGAAAAAGCTCATCAGATAGATATGAACGTAGAAAGGAACTTGCTTTCCAACTTTCACAAAGATGAGAGGAATGTTTCTCCTTGCGGAATTCAAACTTACTGAATTCATGGTTGAGTCAACCCTTCGGCACATGAGTCAAAAAATGCTCCTTTATGCGTTTCAGAAATTTTTAAAAAACTTTATACATCTCGCAAAATTTCCCCAGTTTCTTGCAAAATTATCTCCATATATATCTCGTTATTTTGGTCTAAGAGACGGCTTTAGGCACGTGATCTAAAATTGGGAATTTTTATCTGTGTTTCCGAGACTCGGTGATTCCAAGGGGCTCCGCGGCTATGTTACGAGCGCGAGCGGATGATTGTGTTTGACGCTGCATAATTTTCTTTTATGTATAGTCTGCGCTTGCTTAGCAAGCGTTTGTTTGTCAAGAAGTTGGGAAGAGAGCAAAAAAAGAGGACCTAAGGGAGGGGGGACACTGGGTATTTCGCCAAGAAACTCGATTGGAAACGCTTGTAACGCAGGCTACATTATTAATGGATCTGGCATGCAATGTAATTCCAGGATGTATAGCTGTATAGTTTTTTATTGCTGGCTTACATGGATAATGGCAAAGTTCCAGAAAAGCCAAAAGTATCTCCAAAGAGTCCCAAATAACACAGACTTTTATATCTGACTTTTCTTTTCAGGTTCCTCACATCAGTCCTTAGAGTGTCACACTTGTTATTCCAAGAAGTCCTGGGGCGACTGTCATCGCAATGCAAGGGTCCACAAGTGCCCGTCATTCCTGAACACCTGCATGAAAGTACACCGAACGACAAGGTACCCTGGAGGAACAACGGTGCATCAATTCGCCAAGTCTTGTTTCGCCAGAGATATGTGCAAAATGTCTTTCTGTGAACAAGGAGCCACCAATGAATCCCACGTGACCTGCCAAGACCTTAGCTGCTGCTCCACTTCTCTCTGTAATTATGGGTAAGTTGAATTCAATTACCTTTTAATTCTTACAGTACCCAAGTATGAAATTTTCCCTCAGCTATCTTTGTAAATAAATTAAGTTCAAATCTAAAATTTCCGTTGTTATACAAGTTTTGTTGTCATTACCTAAGATTTAAAAGGTAAAACTCGGTTATTGCAAAGATCCTTTAAGGGAAACGTTTTGTTAAGTGGAAAGAAAGCACTAAAAAAGCGCATAGCGGATAGTTGAATTGTACTGCAATGGAAGCTCTCGTAAGCGGAAAGCCTCAGGACGCGAAAAAGGTGTCCGTTACTGCAGCTGGCTTCTTACGACTGAGAATGGTTCTCACAAGAGGCCATTAGAGTTAGTACAAGAGTCGCCTAATTACAAATAAACATTGAAAATGAAACAAACAAACAATCAGTGAACTGATATAAATCCATTGTGACGAGCACCGATATGAAGTTGATATAGTGTATATACACCGAAAAACAGTGGATAGTGTTTTTCACACGCTCTGATTGCAGGCTACTCAAACTCGGGATGTCCAGTGCTATTTCAAATAGTACTGATTCACCTTCAGGCTACTCGCGTAAGTTTGAATACGAAGAAAACTTACAAATAAACAAAGAAGCTGTTCCCGAAAACACGAATAAGGAGACGTAATCCGGTTTGACTGTTTTTACAGGTAAAGCTTTGTATGTTTTAACCTGAATTTATCGATGAAACCGGTGAAAACGTTTTTTTTTTTACAAACGCAAATTCGGTCTTGCGTCACTTTTTGTTTAAAGTTCATAAACAAGAACGCTCTAAAAGCGATAAGTCTCGCTTACTTGGAGATTTAGGTAGATAAGAAATGAGTAGGCGATTATTTTCTTCACGAAACAGGATTTCCCGGCAAAAAGTTTTTCAGTTCCTACTTTATAGACGGTTGAGTAGAGTATTCTTCGTTATTTACTTTTATATTGTTTTCGACGATTTGTTTCTGAATTGATTAAGTACGCGTGTGTAAATCTGCGAGAATCAGGGGCCTAGATTCGAGAGAAATTACATCTTTACCAAAGAGCAGAAACGTGATGAACATGGCACGTCATTTCATATCATCGCTGAAAATAAACCGCAATGCTCAACAAGCAATCTAAGTTTGTATGGGAGTTGAAACGTGATTAAAGTTTGTGAAGGTGGCCGTAAGCAGAGCTTCCACTGTATAAATTATGTTATTTTTTGGTTTCATATCCTTTCAGAAATCCCGCCAAGTTGCGTCAATCGAAGTCTGTTGGAATCCTGAAATTGCTAAAAATGAAAGAAGTAATAAAACATGGATCAAAAGGATTTTGAACTGTTCAGCAATTAAAGATATCGAAAGATATATTCGCTGTAGCTACTATCAATGTTGAAAACATAACTTTTTGCCAGACTCGATGAGTCAGATATGGTTAGAGACCACACCTCTTGTCCAATAAATTTATGTAGACTTTTAACCCAAAGGATAAAACACTGTAAAACCCGCATTTAAGTTCATTTTTCCTAAGTTAGCCTAAAGAGGCTGACAAATTTAGGCGATTTAAGTTCTTGAATAGGTTTTTATTTTCTGGAAAAAACACAGAAGCTTAGAGTGTTTAGTGGTATATTCAGCTTATCCCTTATATAAAATCTGTATACCGTTACATTGCAATTGGATTGATAAGAAACCTTTTCTTATTTGCTCAAGTGTACATACTTCTTTTATATAGATTTTAGAAAATAAGAACCTGTTTCAAATTTTAGGCTAAACAGGTTTTTGTTTAGTGGAGGCCTAACTGGCAAATTTGAGCCTAACAGGTTCTTAAAAACCAGGTTCTTAGACGCGGGTTTTTACTGTACCTTAAAATTGAAGGTAAAAAGTGTTAGTAGTCAAATCTTCTCTTAGTATTTTGATGACCAATGTTCACACGGTCATCATGTTAAGCAAACTTGTGAAAAAGTTTTGCACATAGAAAATCAGCTCAAAGTCACTGATAAGGCCTACGTTGGAACCTTACTAAGTCGCAGTAACTTGAGGCGACTTAATGTGATTTTAGGCCACTTTAGGTGATGGCTGGGGGAAAAAACTACAATCCTGGACAAAAGTCCTTGGGACAGTACTGCAATATTCATATTATTAGGTCATTTCCGGGCTCCCTCTTAAAACAGTGCATCCTTTTCCAGATTTCTTGCAGTTCTCCCTCCCCCCACCCTATACAAAGTTGAAACTCGCAAAAAAATTCTGGATAAACGCGTGCAACATTGTTTGTGGGATGAGGGGAGGGTTTGGACCTGTGTGAATTGGAAAACGCCCCAGAAACGCAAAAGTGCCCCAAGACTATTGTCCATGATTGTAGTTTCCCTGACGCGCTCTATGTCAACGCCTGGAACTGGCTAACGACTTTAGGAAAATTTTCTCAAAATTTTTTTGCGATCTAAGGCGACTTAAGGTCCCAGAGTAAGCTAGAGTAGGTCTCTGAATACCATGGTTACTTAAAGTATGTTAGACTATTTTTCTTCAGTAAATAAATGCATTTTTCTTTACCCAATTTTGCTCTACCCTTTGAAAGGATCAGATTGCCACGGCAATAAAAATAAGGATGTTGTTGTCCTATTGCCTTTTAATGTGCGCTTTATCAACGAGGCTGGCTCACTTTGGAAGACCTTGCCTTATCTTTACCTCCTTTTCACAGATTGCAGTTTCTTTTATCAGAACGCGAGCGCTCGCTTGGTTATGAAGATCTTGGTCACCGCCGGGATGAAAATGTTTCTGGGAGCGGTTCCTTTCTAGAATCAGTTCTGAGAGACCTAGCGCAGTTTAATCCTGTACCCAGATCTCTTGTTGACGAAGCTTCGTCGACAAGAGATCTGTGTACGAGTTTAAGCCTAACTATGACTGATAATGGCGTGATGTGGCAGTTGTTGCTATATGTTTGTGTGTTCAAACACCTGCAACAAGAGCTCTTGCTTGGAATAGTCTCCCTTATTCTATAAAACATACTACTAGCTGCCATGGTTACACTTGTAGTACACTCTTATTGCGCACATCCTTACTTCCTTGATATAAATCTTTTCTTTTTTAGTCCGATTTTAGTATTTTTGTCTTACAGTTTTAGGACATTGTAGGGGCTGAAAAACAATTGAGGCTCTTTCCCTGTTTCCATCTCCTGTCAGCGTGCTGTTGTTTGTATGTATGTATTTTCTTTCTTGACAAATATCAATGAACTAAACTAAACTTCTGTTGCCAACCTTTGAAACAAAAAAACCCTAAGGTTTTAAACTTTGAGCTTTCCATGATGCCTTTCAGTTGGCGCATTTAAAGGAGAAAAGGAATAAAGAGCGAATAAAAACAATGTCGGTACTTTTAAGAACACAAATTTAATTCTCAAAACCGCTGAATAAATTACATATCATTTCTCGGATAACTAGTTGTGTTGTTGTTGTGTTTACTCAAGAAACTTAAAACTGGCATTGTGTTTCTCGCCATTTTTCAACACGAGAAATTCATAATCGTCACCTGGATCCTTAAACAGTCATTCCCTTTGTTTCCTTTGCTACTGTAACATATGCTACTAGTTACATTGCCTGAAAGGTGACCTAGGCTACCTGGGACGGATTTCTCTCCCCTCTGTTTCCGTTGACAGTATGCTTTGTCGTAATTTTTCACTTCTATATCGTGGTCTACTTTGAATGCCAAAAGGCGGTGACAATGCCATACATTCAGCAAATACCGTTTCAATCGCGAAAGCTAATCGCCAACAACGTTTTCGAGTCAACATTGGCCCCGTGGATTTTTTTTACCACAGCCAACATTCAATGGATTGTTTGTCATGTATAACTTCCGCGTTTCAGACAAAGACTTTTCTTGTGGCCTTTTTACTTTTAACTCAGTTAAATTTTTGTGAGCCCTACATTGTACTTTTGTATTGGAGATATTGAAGCCCAGGAAACCTCACACAAATGTGAGCATGCCCAAAAGCGACAATGTCGATGACGACAAGAGGACGGAAAATAACCAGAGAAAAAGCCGATACTTCGCGACGTCATCACTAAGAAATGACGTCTGAGAAACAAGCGCAGAAATTCCATACTGATGACGCATCAGAGGCCTGGGTAGTGCTACTGATTGGTTGTGCCATGTGTGAGATTTGCTTCAGCCAGTCAGAAGCACTACCCAGGCCAGATCTGGGAAGTGACGCGTATGGAATTTGTTTAGACATCATCTCAGACGTCATTTTGGGGGGAAACCAGTGATGGCGTCACGAAATGTCGGCTGTTTTCTCAGGGTAAAGCGTCAACAAAGATGCTACAGAAACCGCGCATGCCTAGTGTAAGCGCTCTTATTTATAGCAGTTATGTAGGAGCTACTCGTAAGGTCTCTCCTAATTGGTCGCTGGAAACAATGACATGTCATTCTTCCCATTGTTTTAGTATTGTTTGGGGTTAGGGAAACGCACCATTGGTGACTTCTCTTCCGAGCAGCTGCTACATGACCCATTTATAGGGGCCAAGCACGTCTTCAATCAAACGTATTAGGTGAACCGAGATCAAGAACGATCGATGCCAAAGTACCCAGTATCCTTCGTCCGCAGACGTTCTCCTGGGGAGGGGGGCGAAGTGGGGTTATCGGGTAGAATATAACCGGCGGGGCTGCGACATGTTTCCGTTCTCCCCATCACGAGCTTAACGCCATTTGGCTAAAGACAACCGCATTAATATCTTAACAATATAGGTGCAAATATCAAATCTCAGCTTCGATTTTGGAACACGATACGCTCCTACACTGTATATGGGATTGTGAACAGAAAGGCCGAAACTTACCTTGCAGCGACCAAGACCTTAGTCTTTGATATTCAGAGTGATGGGAAATCATTGTGAAAAAATAAAAAGTATATAAATATAATTTAAGAAAAGGACAGCTTAAAACTAGACATTAATCAGTTCTCTTCCTGAAAGAACTTGAAGTAGTGTATTTTTTATTTCATTTTCTTTTACAAAAATGTCTTGCACTGAGCGGAAAATTCGTTTTACAATTTTTACAAGAGAATGCTCAAATTTTAGAGAAGAGCACCGATTTTATTAGAAAATAGCATAAAATTTTAACACGGAAATATAATTCCAAAATATTTGAATTCTGGTGATAGCGTTTAAGTAACCACAACTCTACACAGCTTACACTTCAGTTTACTCCATTGAGTTTTCGAACGGAGGACTCATGTGTTACTAACTTTCAGGGAGTTGTTAAATATCTCAAATCTAACCATTCACACGCAGGCTTTTATGAACATCTTTTTGTTAGTGCTATTTATCTTTCATTTTCTGAACTGTTGATTGAAATTTCGATGGGCCATTTGCACGAAACGGTCACTTGTAGCCTGCAAAGCAGGCGTATTTTGGAGCGCGATCCATGAATTGTTTTCAGGAATAACGTTGTCCCGCCATCTTGGACGTTAATACTACCAGAGAGTTGGGACGAGTCAAAAACTGATTTTAAGGGAGAGGTTGATGGGTTTAAAATAGGAGAGGGGGAGGGGGAGGGAAGGAAAAAATACGCCTGCCCGCAGCCATTGTTCGTTTGGCGAACACGTACACCAAATCGACGGGGACTCTGATTGGTGCGGTTTCGGATGTTTGATTGCGAGCTGCCAATCAAGGGGACCTTGTTTTCACGGGCCCTACGAGAGGATATTACGAGAGGAGTATTTTTAGTCTGATTCATCCGTAATTTTATAACATGGCGGATTTGGAAGACTTCGATTCTGCCCTGGAGAAAGCTCTTTCTGCGCTCGCTGGATTGGGAATATCGCTTAAATTACGAACGGAACAAAAGGAAGCGGTTACGACGCTGTTGCCGAGGCAAGATTTATTAGCAGTTCTTCCAACAGGCTTTGGAAAAAGCCTCATTTTCAGACTTCAGATATTCACAGAATTCCTTTGATAAAACTTTGCGGATACTGTTTCTTAATTCGGGTGCAAGTTCAGCGTGCTGTAATATCGCATTAGATACTTCACGCCAGTTTTCACATGACAGGTTTTTCACCAGTGTTTTGGTTTGATCGTCTCGCGGAATTCTTACAATAACATTCCCTGAAGGATTTAGGTAAACAACTTTTACTTGAAGTCCTGTCTGCGGCAAGTCATCTACGTTAAGTCTTCTCAACATTTCTTCTTCTTTTTCAGCCAGCGTCGACATTGAACCACTTTCTCCAGTAAATGCCAGCGACTTGCGCGATTTCTTGGGTTGTCTCATCCGAGATGCGTTTCGACTTCAGGTGAATTAACCTTGCACTTGCTTCGCTTTTCTCCATGATGGACTCGCTTTCTCAGGGGTTGTAAGCGAACGTTTAGTACCAGATATTGTTGGAAGAGTTGCGGTTTTTACCATCTCAAACAAATTACCCAGAGTTAGAATTTTTCGCGCACAGGAGTTGCATACACGATCAGAATATTCTTGTGGATCTTCCAGCAAAACCAATCCCACTTGTTTGCAAACGTCCGCAAGTACAATTCCAAAGGAATCTTTGCGCTGTGACGGTTTGAACAGATTTTGTGACGATGAGTAAAATTGTTTACCGCTGACGTTCCCAAACTTCACTCTAAAAGAGAATTTACAGATCCTACAACTGTCGCTAGGACGCGTTTCCGACATAACTTTTACACGTACATCGCTCGCTAGATTTCCCTAGAGTTGTCAATGCCCGGTAAAGTACCGTTCCAAAGACGTGCCAATGTTATTATCCGAAGTAATTTGAGGCTACCGGAAAAGAAGTGAAATCGATTTTCATTGGCCGTTTGCATTTCCGGAAAAGTAGTCAGGCGCGACTAATTAGGGGGCGTTCGGTAATTTCATAGGCTTTGCTGGCAGGCGTTTTCTCCTCTCGCCTCCCCGCCCCTCCCCCCTTCCACCGCCTCTCCCCCTTAGTCTTTTTTGTTGCTTTTCAAGATGGCAGCCACGATCAATGTACCTCCGAGTTTTCGTTAAAAAACGCCTGCTCTGCAGGCTAGGTCACTTGGTACAAAAAAACCTTTCAGGAGAGCACACAAAAACGCTGTGGGACCTTAAGAAAACAAGATATACCGCAAAATTCCGAAAATAAGCCCCGGGGCTTATATTTTTCAAAGGCCCTTTCTGAGGGGCTTATTTTTGGAGGGGCTTATCTACGGAGGGAAATTTGCGTTTCAAAATCGATTGGGTTAGCCTTATAGTTGGAAGAAAACTTACCGTTTTTGCTTTGTATGTGAGGGCAATTTCCAATTACAAGCCCCCCGGGGGGGCTTATATTCAGAGGGGCGATTGAACGGAGGGTTTTTTGCGTTACGAGTTTGGGGGGCTTATATTTGGAAGGGGCTTATTTTCGGAATTTTACGGTAGTCGAACCTTCACTACCGGTCACTTTTTTGGCGGACAGTCCATACACGGACACCTGTTTAAACCTCTCTACAAAGGCCACTTTCTTCTGTCCTCAAGATGGCCATTGTGAAGAGGTCCAACTGTATTGAATGATGCTATCTCTTTGTTTCTTTTTTTGGCTCACTGTGTTGTAAGCCATCCAGGAAGGTGTTTTGGTTCCATGCGACCGTTTCATGCAGTGGGCCCCTTTGGGAACAAAGACGATTAGAAATTTATAGCCACGTAAATGCTATCTCTTTTTAGCTCTCCTAGGCGACGCCTTTTTCACAGGGGTTTCTTCAGATCTTTGTTGTTTCTCTCTTTCACGATGTCTTCGTCTGTGGCGCGCCCTACAACAACGAGAAAGTAGTGAGAAGCCGGAAATAAGACTTTTGTCAACTACAGTGCGTATACATTCTTTGGGAACAATCCCTTGATGATACATACATACATACAGACAGACAGACATACATACATATACTTTATTTATTCTCGAAATTTGCAGAGTAGCTGTAGAGCTAATATCTTCGAGAAAATAAGTTAACATAAAATAAAATAAAATATGCTATAATACAATTCCAATATTATTTATAAACTGTATACAACATTGTGCACGCAGAGGGAAATATAACTTGTAGATCTACAGTGGAAAAGCTAGTTATCTGAGGATCTCCTGCTTGAATTCTAGAAATTTAATGTTTTTAAGTGTCTGGGAGAGAGTCCATATTTTACTAGCTAAGTATGAAAAAGAGTGTAGACCGTAAGTCGTTGTTTTTGGGTTGGGAAGGACCCGGATATGATTTCCGCGCAGTAGTACAGACATTAAACGACCACGTACTTATTATAATAGTCCCGTGTCCTGATGTTTTTGTCAGGAAAAAAGAAAGCCGATTCCAGAGGGGACCATTTTCGTTTTACAATTCAACCACATAAAACGAACAAACACAAAAAGGCAAATTTCCTGCATTTTACCTCGCGTGGTTAACATTACTGAATTTTTTCCCGCAAGGGATGCATTTGAATTTGCCAAAGTCACGTGATTTCTTATCAGCCAATGATAGCTGGAGACATGTCCGTAAGGGAGACACGCGTCATTCACACCAACTAAAAATGTTTTTTCCCCTCAACAAATTTTGCCCCACCATATTGTTAAATATTACAAATTGGTGTCACGTCATAAATTAAAAACCACTTGACGTTTCACTGCCATTACTTTCAGCAAACCTACGAAGAGGTGTAAGCAAAATGATTTAGAACCATGCTGAACCAGACAGTTTTTAAGCATGTTTAATCGATGGTGTGAACGGGTTCGTCTAACATGCTACCAGGAACATAGTGACCAATAGTTCAACCTTTAAATTGTTCCACGCCACATCACATTAGTACAGATGGCATGATACAATCATGAAAAATCTCCAAACAGATTTTGCATCGTTCAGCCCAAACTTTGTGATGCTTACGTTGAGTTAAGTTTACTTTCCGCGTCGCTGCTGTCTTCAGGTCCTGATAAGATCTTTAAATCACCAGACTTACTAATTACCGCCGTCATCTGCAAAAAGAAAAGATTTACAGTGAAAATTAAACGATATACAGTGGAACGCTCGATATGACGAGCCTCCATATACATCAGTGTAACGAACGATTTCCTTTACCCCAGTAACTGTGAATTATGTAATAAAGCACCTCGACATAACAAACCTCGTTGTAGCCGCGAAAAAATTATGCCAGTCCTTCGGGCCTTCGTTATATCGAGGTTCCACTGTCATTTAATTTTCCACTCTTTCCCCCAGCAATCAATATAATAGACCATTTCCGAGTTCCAAAAACTCTCACCTTCAAAACCAGGCTAAGTGCAAAACCTTTATTGCGAAAAAAAATTTTACTTGTAGGAGAATAAAAAATCGTTTTAAAAAATAAATAGTTTCGCAGTTAACCTCGCGTTAAAACAGAGGCTTAGAGCAACTAGGAAATGGCATATTGCCTATGTTTGTTCCTGACCTGAGTGTTGGTTTTTGGTTCCCGTTTTGTATCGCTCATAGTACTCGGTAGCGTTGTTTCCTTTAAATCACTTTCAGACTCTAAATCTTCTGCAAAAGAGAGAAATACAGCGTCAGAAATACACAGCAATGTACTGACGTGACGCCTCGTCGATTACTTGGTTACTCTCGCTTGGAATCAAACGTTCATTTTCCCGCGCTTGAAAGTGGGTCGTAGGTTTCTAACCAAGAAACCGGTTCCAGGAAAAGGAAGGTTACGTCTTTTTCCCGCGCGTTACAACGTTTTCCTTTTTTGGTCAGTTCTGATTGGTTCCTTAAGTTACTTGTATTTGCCGTGATTGCATGGCTACATGAGAGCAAAGCACACACGACTCACCTTGTTCCATCACATAATTCGATGGAAAATAACCCTGTCTCCCGTCAGCCAGTTCACCCATCCACCAGTTTTCATTATCTTTGTAAAGCACACTGATGACGTCACCAGGTTGAATGGTGAGCTCGTCCGCTCTGTTAGCGTCATATGGATACATAGCTATAACCTGTTGTAGGGAAAAGGTAAAGAACAAATAACTTGTTAACTTGGTGTATATATGTCATTCCAAAACTGCTTACTAGCTTCCTTGGCAATCTGGCCGTACAGTTCAGTCGATAACTGCGTTTAGTTAAAGGCTAGAGACTACATTGATCCGACACAATCTTAATTTAAACCACTAAACTATTAAAACAAAAAAGGTTGTCAGTGTTAAATATTTCAGTATACTAGGAAGCAGCATGGTAGAGTCGGTAGAACCGGTAGAGCCGGTAGAGCCACGCTGTGGCGGCCGCTGTGGCTACTTTACCGCCGCCTGGTTTGCTTAGTTGGGAGAGCGCCGGTCTGCTGAGCGGGAGGTCGCGGGCTCAAACCCTGGCTGGACCAACAGGGTCTTTAAATGACTGAGAAAGTGCTCTGACATCTGCAATCGGATAGACTTTGTAGTCTTCTCGGATAAGGACGAGAAACCGTAGGTAGCACTTTCACTTATCTGGTTCTCGTGGGACATAAAAGAACCCACATCACTGTTCGAAAAGAGTAGGGGACGTAGACCCGGATGGTGTGGCCAACCTCTCCTGGGCTGGGTGGGTTATCTGTAAGGAGAGATCTTAATATAAGGATAACCTAAAGACCTTCCGTCAGGTGTCGCATTGGTTATCTGTAAACTGGCCATAGTTATTTTATCGAAGAACGTTTGCTTTAGCTATGTATTGCAAACTTAACAAGACGAGTTAAAAAAGCATCCTTGGTAATCCTATGAACGAGTTAAAACCAGAATCACCCTAACAGAGCACAGATTCACTTGTAGGAGAGATATGCGTAAATAAAGACTTGCTAATGTATTCGCCCGCAAGTTCTCGTTAGTTAGGTAATCGGGGTTATCCAACAAACAGGTGAAGACTTCAAAATGAAAGATGATCATCGCAGATGTAAACGCAAGTTTTGCAGTTGCGAAAAGGAAGCATGAAAAAATTTAGGCCTGTACTGGATTCGAACCCTCGACCTCTGCGATAAACCTTTGACGTTGGAAACTAACTAACAAACAGACGACACTTAGTGGAAAACTAGTGAGGATCAATTGTGCTAGTTCTGAACCTTTTTCCTGGGGTGTGGAGTTTGCTTCAGGAGATGACTCGCCGGAGAATCCGTGAATGTGAATTTTGGTTTAGCAGCGTTAAGTTGCGACACACTCTGTAAAAGAAAAACATTAACCATTTAGTTAAACCTCATGGAGTAGTAAGGGTATACTTGTCACGCAAGTTGCAAAGACGTTTGCCGATCGTAGCGGAGCTCTTGCTTGGCCTGGCGCTTAGTTAGCTAAGACACATCTTACAGAAGTTAATGAAACGCACTTAAACATGCATCTGTTGCTCAACACGTTGGAAACTAACTAAAAGAAGATCATCGCAGTTATAGACGCAACTTTTACAGTTACGAAAAGAAAGCCTGAAAAAAAATTCAGATCAGTCGAAGATTGGAACCCTCGACCTCTGCGACACTCGTGCAGCCCTCTACGAAGTATAAAACCTTGAAAGGAAAAATGAATATATGAAAAACATAAGTAGGAACTCTCAGGCGAAGACTTCAAAATGAAAGATGATCATCGCAGATGTAAACGGAAGTCACTTTGCAGTTGCGAAAAGGAAGCATGAAAAAATTTAGGCCTGTACTGGATTCGAACCCTCGACCTCTGCGATACACCTTTGACATTTGCTATGTAATTGAGCTAGCAAGCAAACTGGAAGCAGGTCGTTTAGTTGGTTCGTTATAAACCCCTTGAAAGCAGATAACGGTGAAATCATGAATTTTTGAAAATCACATAAATACGAACTGCGGGGTGAAGAACAAGTTGCAACTTGTTGAACGGAATAGCAGCAAAACAACAAAACAAGAAACTAACCAAGGGTCCAGGAGTTTCGCCCAAGTTAAGACTCAACGAAGGTCTCTTCATCCACGACATTCCGACTACGAAAATAAATTGGAAAGAGTTAAGTGCAGGTGAAGTTTTGAATTCTGCAGAAGGCATTAATAGACACATAAAGCTGCCAAAGAAAAAGAAACTTGCCAAATAAAACGCATTAGACATAACTCTGCAATGAGTAAAGATAAGATACAAGTTTTCTACGGTCATACCCTTATGGTAAGCTGTCTCAGTAAAGACTAGGCCGCTCGCTGGCTACAATTCTCGCCATCAGTCCTTGAAACACCCCATTCCCCAGTTCAATGTTAGGATTTGACTTTTACTTTTAATGCCTTAAAAAACACGGAAAAGGGAAGGGGAACACCCTGCGAACAGAGTCTCCTTTTGCCTTCTCGAGAAGAAGAAAAGGAGACCCTGCCTGAATCACTTCAATCCTTTAAAGTCGCCGCAGCCCAAACTTCTGGACTAGTCAATCTTGTTTTCTCTCGTCAATCTGGTTCTTCGAGTGCGAGTATCCATTTATTGATAAACCGATGGTCATAACTGAGCCCGCTGTACCAAGCGCATGGCTATTAGGCCTGAGTTCGAAACTGAATCCTAGCAACATGCACGCGCATGCTTAACATTGACTTTCAGCAGAGTCTTTCTGGAGTACGTCAAAATCCAGCAAGCGAAAGAAAGGCTCTACTTCATACACTTTTTGAGATTCTGTAAATACACTAATTATTCCATAGCCACGCACAAAATACACTCTTTATAGGTGCTGTTCTCTGGAAAAGCTTTAATTCAAACTTTATGGCAAGCACAATCTCTGACTAATTAGAGGACATTTCTAAAAACTTACTATAGTATCAAATAAGGCACGAAATTCACGAAAAACAGGTTTTAAAAAAAATTAAACAATTTTAATATTGTAATTATCAATAGTAAAATGTAATTTAGATTCTTAACTTAGAGCAGGTTTTTGTACCTACTGAATTTTATCGTGGGTCGTAGTAATTGCCTCCAAACAATGATCAATTCTTTCATGCCCTTTGAAGCAAGGCCATCACTTAAGACATTAAAATCATAATCAGCCTCTTACCAGGTGTTTGGTATGGCAGCGGTCCATTCAAGTCTGGCTGCTGCGGACTGTCATATCTTCTGTTCTGAGAAAACAGTTTCAACGACTCAAAACGACTTGACGCTCCCAGGTGCTGCTGCGCATGCGGAGACAGAGGAGGATCATAGGCAAGCTAAAATACACAACAAAATAAAAGCAACTAAACATCTAACTTTCAGCTACTAAGTTGGTATTGCTCTAAACTGCAAAAGCACATTGGAATCACAAAAACCCCAGGGCTGTCATTGGTAGTCACCAGCTGGCTTAATAAGCCGCCACGCAGTAAAATCAACCGGCTTGAAAATGGGTCAAACATAAAAAACATAGGAGGATTTGGGAGATCAATGACCGAACTTTCCCTGAGAGAACAGCAACTTAAAATCTTAATGAAGGCCCTGAAAATCAAAGATCATGATAATAGTTTTATTTTGTTTACAATTACTCTACCACTCGGTCTTTTAAGTAAGAGTGCGTGTCTTTCGCTGTTGATAACCAGGATGAAAACGGATCGCAACTTAAAAAAAACTAGGCATCAAAGCCTTAGGGTTAGAGAGGAGGAATGCTCGTCTCTTTCCACTTGTTTACAAAAAGCTATATTTTTGCCGTTCATCAAACAATTTTCTCTTTAAGTTCTACACCGGATAAGCCTACTTACCCTAGGAACAATTTCCACGAATCGTCCTCCTTCACGGTAGTAGAAGACGTTTATTTTTGAGCTAAAAAATCCGCTACTAACCTGTGCTGGCGTGGGGCTATTTGCTGTTGCATCGTACGGGGTATACCCTGTCGGAGAGAAGTCTGAACCCCAGGTTGAAAGGCTCACGTCAGTGCCCATGCCCTGGCGGAATGTTCTGCCGGTGCTTTCTGGAAACTGGAAAGTAACGCTACCAGGCCTCTTTGTGGTCTGCGTGGAACCTGGGTATGCAGCTCTATTGGGTCTCCCTGGGGTCTGGAACATCCGGCTATCGGCCCCTGGGGTTCTCATCATTGCCGTATCCATGTAGTTTGGTGATAATGGTGTTTCCTGGAGATACATTATTAACGACATATTAACGTACGAATAACAAGACATCTGCAAATATGACGCATTGTCACACTTTTGTGACCAGGCGGGAAGCAAAACATTGTCAAAAGCCTGTATTATTGTAAAATAACGATGAAAGCCGAGTGGATGTATCTCGACGAGTTAAGAACGGGTCGGTTTCAAAAGAAAATGTGATGCTGCATCAGTGGAAACAGTCAAACTTCCCTCTGACGAAGAGCTAGTGCTCGAAAAGTAAGCTTCTGAATGCGCTACCGTCCCTGATGCAAATAACAACAACACGTGCATGTCTATTTATTTATACAACCCCGCCCTATGGACACCTGTATGTAACGGACAGTTTCGTTTGTCCAAACGAAAAGCTCATATCTTTTCTGTAAAATTAACCTGCTTAATAAGGAAACGGGTTAATACGGACAATGAAGACTTCTGTGTCCCGAGTCACAAACTCTTGTTCATCGTCAACCTTTCTTTACGGACACAGGGTATCTGCGCACTTTCATGATATTTGTGTGCTAATTATAGCATTGTACCCTGTTCAACTAATGACCGATTTCTTGGCGTTAATACGATTTCATTACTAAAAAACAGTAGCAAAATAGCGTGACATGTTTGATTTTGATTAGTCCGGTGTTTACCATCACACTGTGGTCCTTATAAAGGGTTCTTCCTCCTATTACACAAGTTTCACTGCCTTAGCTTATTGCTTCACTGAGTCACTGCTCCTTTGTTTCTTTATATCGATAAAAAATGTGTCCGTGACGTCGTTTTCTAAGAACCCACTTAAGGTAGCTGAACACAGTTTTAACAGTTTGTGAGTATATGTCATTTGCCAAATCATGGCAAGAGAAAGGTTGCAGCTCACAAGCTGAAAAGTATATAGTGAAAAATATGCTGATGAAAGATTTTGATTGACAGGTAAAATGTGACGTTTTCGTAGTTTCCATGGCAACATGAACGATTGAATACAACCTTAAAATTTTACTTTTGCTCAGTTTGCATAAAATTCGCTCATTAGATTTTTCTATAAACTTTCACTCTGCGTATTATAATTAACCATTACCATGTGAAACTTATTTGACCAAATTTTAACGGACGGGTTTTTAGATAATCAATACTGTAATTATTAGATGTGTCACAAAATTCGTCTGTTCAACTTCCATTTTAATGTTCTCATTATTTAAAATACGATAAAAGTAAAAATGGAAAGTGGATTTTGAGAAATCGTCTTCTGTGTACCATTACTTTTTTCGCCGCCATGTTTGTTTGTCTAATTTAAAACACGCGCCGTCACGCGAGTTACCGCTGACCTTCCGCAAAACTGTGTTCAGCCACCTTAATACGGACACCCGGATAAAACGGAACACTATGGTATGTCCCCATAGTGTCCCTATTAACCGGGTTCTACTGTATATATAAGTAAAAACGGAAACTTCAAACTTACCAACACTGAGTCAAGTTTCTGCTTCACTTTGCGCATGCGTAGAACGTCATTGGCCACGTCAGCCATTTGCACGTGTCTGGTGACATCATCTGGAGTAGCTGTGCTCTGCTGTGACGTAGTAGCTTGTTTAGATGGCGTCGCTGAAGGAGTCATGAATTTTTTAGCTTCTTCTTTAGCAGCTGGAAAAGGAATTTAATAAACTTAGGCGTTATCAAGAATGATTAAGGTGAAGAAAAATTTACCTGACCTTGAAGAGGGTTTGCTCCGGGCGGGTTTGCAAAAAACAAAACAACCACAAAACCAACAACAAAAACAACAGAAAAAACACGTTATACTGTACAATATTACATTACCACTTTTTTCATAGCCGTGCTCGGACTTGCCTATTTAGGTCACATTATCCATATTACAAAGAAACTGCTTCCAAAGTCGCTGAGCGCGCAAAACTGGAAAATCTATGACATCACAAGATAACACGCACGTAACGTGCGTGTTATCTTACTACCTTTGGTTGTAAATTAACTAATAGTAATGTTCTTGTTAAGCAATGGGAGAACCCGCAGATAACGTTTTTTGATCCCCGTACATCTTAATAATTACGGGATACAGTATTTATGGTTTCTCTCGGTAGTGTACACGTATTTAAATGTGAATATTTGCCATTACTACCTTTTCGAGGTAAGTCCTTCATTACCCCCCCCCCCCCAACCCGTAGTTTCCCCTGTCTCTCCTTCTTATTCATCAGCCTTTCCACCCCACCCCCTGTTCTCAGCTATTCTCAGTCACCTCACGTAAGCAGCACCCAAATACAATATTTACCTTTAGGATCGTAATGATAAACAAGAACAGGGTGTGAATCCCCAAAGGAACAAAAAGCTATGATGTGATCCAACGGGTGAAACTGTACATCGGAAACCGCATGATGATATCCGAGTGAGGTATACACAGACACTAGATCACCTGAAATAGCACGCAAAGTGACAATGGACCATTTTCGATATACTAGAGCGATTTTCGTATGACCTTGAAATGAAAACGCGCGAACAAAACAGAAACAACAAACAAACGGAAATAGAGCGATTTGATTGGTTTATCGAACGGATACAAACGTGCGTGGCTTTTGGTTGGTTAAGCGAACGCTCGCGTAAAAAAACTTCATGCCCGAAAACTTTCTAGAAATCAATGGATCCTTCGCTTTGACGTCATACTACAACACGATTGGCCAATCGAACAATGCCTTCACCATATTAGGGTTTTCTTTGGTGGGAAAACGAAGAGTCCATGTTTTGATTTTTTCATTCATTGGCTTATGAAACAGATGACGAACACTTACCGAAACCATTTTTCAAGGTCATACGAAAATCGCTCTAACGTTCATACTTGTCTCGGAGGTGAAGGGGGGGGGGGGGGGGGGGGAATAAAACAAACATTGCTGAGCCTGAGAACGATTTCTTTGACCGATTTCTTTGACTACAGTGGAACCTCTAATGACGGCCACCTCTCCACAACGGCCACTTCCTTTTGTCCCAGCGGACAGTCCATACACTGACTCTTGTTTAAAACCACTCTACAACGGCCCCCTCGTTGAAACGGTCTCTTTCTTCTGTGCCCTAAGTGGCCGTTGTGGATAAGTTCAACTGTACTTGGTTTTAGGAAACTCTCAAGTAAAAACCACTAGGTTTTATTTGAATGGTCGATGCGGTACGTGTTTTCATTTTTCGAATTAAAACGGACCGCTGAATTAAATCATCAGCGACGCATTGCTACACGCTTAGCCTCCACAAAAAGTATTTATGAAAATACCCAATAGAAAGAGTGATAAACAAGTCTTCTCGCTGAAATTTGTGAATATATTTTCTTCAAAAGGAGGCTAACCCTGTTAAAAATGCGTCTTCACTGGTCATAGCGAACACGAAACTGGAATATTCCACTGACCTGTTTCCGTATTCCACACGTACGCATAACCATCCTCCGAGCCCGCGATAACAAAGCAACCGCATGCGCTGAGAGTGCTGCGGATGTGCTCTTTGAAGTTGGAAGCACCAAGATAGCGTTGCATGACGGTGTAGCTTCTCAAATCCAGCATGCACAGCACGCTGTTACGTACGTGAACCAATAGTTTACGTCCATTGGGATGAAGGGAGAGAGAGTTGATCACATTACCCTGTCGAGTGAAAGTCAAGTAAGGGGCTACATGAGGAAAAAGAACTTTCCACAGTTTTTTTTTCAACTTTTTACATGGACAAGTTAGGGAAAACCCGTCGACACCATTGGAAACAGCGCCTTAAAATTAATAAAATTGCAAAGTTTGAAAGTGATTTGTCGAAAACTAACGAAGATATAGCTCCTCAAAAACGCGAAATTTTAAACACGTTTTTATGTTGGGGGCACAAACTTGCCCTCTCCCCACCATACAAACGCCTGTAAATGTTCGCACATTTTGCGGAGCTATATCTTCGATCGCTTAAGACGTATCACTTTCAAATTTGGCAATTTACTGATATTGGCGCTCTTTCTAGTGGTGTCGACGGATTTTCCATTTTCTCCGTGGTAAAAGTTGAAAAAAAAAAAACCGAAACAAAACAAAAAACCGTGGAAGGGTCTTAGTATTAGACAGCAGTTTCGGTGGCGTAAAATAAATAGCGAGCTTAAGCAACAGCGTTTTTGAGCGACGGACGTCCACCGGAAAAGGACGCTTTGCATCATTGGGCGGTGGTTTGGTTGAAACTCTCAGGTAAATCATCCTTATAAGAGAAAAGAAACTCATCAATACAATTTTTTTAGCGTCAAGACATATAGTAAGGGAGAAGACCTAACTTCCGGTTGACGTGCGTCGCTCAAAAACGTCTTTGCTTAAGCTCTCTAATGAAGGTTGAGTTTGATTTGAGTTTATAGGGGTAGCAAAACCATGGGCCTATAAATCATAAAGACAGGTATCAGATATCAATCCTTTAAGAAGGGTTACTCAAAAGGCTGGAACGATAATCCCTCTGTGCACTACACCTTGAAGCGACCGAGAAGCCGTTTTCGGATTCAAAATCCTAAACGCTATCAAAGCTTTGCGCACCTAAATTCAAGGAGTATTTCCTATCGCGAAGAAAAACTATTAATTTGGTCGGTACACGTTTTCTGGTCGCAAAGGTCAATTATAAATAAGAATTATCTTCTTCGGATTTATGTCACAGGTGGGAAAAAAGGACTTAAACGGAACACACCTGAAGCTCATCAATGGTTACTTTCTTAAACATCGTCCAGTCATATACATAACCTGGAAAAACATCAAATAATGAACAGTTTACCACGGAAAGGGTAGCAGTACCGTTCCTCTTCACGGACGTCTTTTGTAAGCAACTACACTTCTTATAGCATTGTACACTATTGTAAATTGACACTGACCTTTGTTCAAAGTTTACACTACCATCCCAGCTAACTAGAGAGGTTTTTAATCAACTGTTACACAAGTAAATGAATCGACATTACTGTGTATGCCCAATTTTCAAAGACAATAACACCAATAGAAAACGAAAACAAGAGAATTCTGAGTAATAATAATAATAATAATAATAATATACAATATTTATAGAGCGCTAATTCCCAAAGGTCCAAAAGCGCTTTACATAATAAAAATAACAAAAAAAACCTAAACCTACAAAACTACAAAAGTACATTGTCATCCTATAAAAATTCCCAATGGTCAAAGGCGCTTTACATAATAAAAATAACAACAAAATCCTACAAAACTACAAAACTACATGATTGTCATCCTATAAAAACATCATCATTCTATACTACAACATCATAACCAATTTTAAAAAGCCAAGTCTTGAGCTTACCCTGACGGTGTCAAGACATTCATGACATTCGGTACTCATAAATCATAAGGAGAATGGGAAGAGGCTTTCGGCGCAGTGATTTCTGGGATGGTTAGGATGGAAAAGCTTTAGGCCTAGCCCAAACGTCGAACTTTTCATGAGACGAACCAAACTCTAATTTAAGTCGACCTAAATTTAGTTAAGATCGTCTGTTGGGTCAGACGTCGAACTTAGGACGCGTCGAACCAATTAACTGAATCAGATCAGTAAAATATTTTCTCCCGAAAGATTTTACATACATTATTAACCAAATTTCGCATGTGAAGATCGACGTTTGTCCCGGAGACAACCTACGGACGTTCTATCCGTCAGAAGCGGACGGACAGAACGTGTTGGACGATCCAAACTCATTCAGGCGAACTTAACTGAGCCAGACGTCGAGCTTTTCATGAACTGAACTAACTAAGGCTGGTTTGTCTCATGAAAACTTCTACGCTTGGCCCAGGCCTTAGCGACGAATGGTCGATGATATCCATCTATAATCAGAGTCAAATATTTGCCACCCATCGATCTCAGAAATCGTCGCACCAAAAGCTTCTACGACTTCTCATTCTCCCCTTCATCAGAGATGCAAATACTTTTTTTTCTGGTTAGGACATATGACTGCCTGAAGTCACCACTTTGGTCCGTTAAAACAAAAATGTTATCGGAAGCTATCAAGGATGCATTACACATCTTAAACGAGACTTGAGCATAATAGGCGCCGAGTGCCATAAAGACAACTCACAGTCTTGCGGTCACGGAAGGTTTCATTCATGTAAAAATTGATGGTGTTAGTCATTTACATTTGTACCTCTGGTTTATGAGGTGGCTAATTGGTTTGTGCCATCTCAAGGACGACTTTTGCTCGGAAAGGAAATAAGGACATAAAAGGGATAACGTCGGCCAGTAAAGCACTTAACACGACAGAGCTCCTTTAAGTACAGAAGCAGCAAGAATGAATGGTTTATAGCGCAAAATAGGCCATTGCGGAGACAAGTAGCCAGTTTAAGGGACGAAAAAAGGTGTTGTTTTTTTTAATTTTACCACCAGTGCCTCTCCTTTTCCTCTTGCTATCCAACTGAGGATGAATGAATGAATTCCAAATAATCACAAGTCCATTACTGTCCGCTGTAAACATCTTAGCACCTTCAAAGCAAGGTACAGTATACGCATTTATGCACTAATGTTCAGAAATGCACGCAATGGCGGAAATGGCGAATCTGGCGAAAAATCGCTAGAGGGCTGGCAAAAATTTAAATTCGCCATGGGTTTGGCTAATATTCAAACTGGTTGCCAAAAGTGCCTCCTTGGCGAGTGGCGCTTATGACGAAAATAGTGAAAACCAGCCTGCTATGGCGAAAATAACGAATCTGGCAAAAATTCACCAGAGGGTTAGAGTAAGGACGATACTGGTGAATCAGGCCAAAATAGGGCTGAATAGTAACTCTTAACGAAGATGCGCATAAACTTCAGCGAAGCGATAGAAATAGCTGACAAAATGCATGCGACAATCCTTAACTAGACTGACAACCTTTAGTCCTAAAATGTGGCATAACCAACACGTTGATTCATGTCGTACGTAATAAGACAGGCTTACCAACTAGCTTAAAATAAAATCAATTTTTAAGTTGTATTACAGTCGCACCAGCAGCATAGGGAGAATCGAATTATCCGGTTTTTAAGAGGAACCTCATTACTTTGCGGTAATTTACATTAACGCTGATGAAGTCATCGCCTTTTTGTCTTTATCTCATGAATAAAATGCGGGGGAATGTCACATCAAAATCGGTGACTTTAAGTCACAGGTGAGTTAGAGCTAATTTCTTCGACAGTTCATGAATCAACCAATGAATACTTTTATCAACCAATTAAAAAGCAAGAGAGTCATCGACCCAAGAATAAGTAGAAAACCTGTCAAACTGGTTAGACCCCCTAAAAATAGCACATTGTCTTACGTTAAAGAGATTCCCCCGTATTTTATTTATAAGGTCAAGACAAAAGACAAAGTTAATAACAGTTGTCAGCAAAAAACAGATAATTCGGTGCGCCTTATACAACTCTTACCTTCTTCATCAAAACAGACGCTGTTGATGAAGCCACTGTGTCCTTCAATCTCTCTCAGAAGCTGCAAGTAATGGTACATTACTTTCAGGAAAGATAAAGACCTCACTCTATTACAGTGGCACTAAATTACAACCCCTTTCGGACCAGGCCTCCTCTGACAACCATTTCTCATATTGGAAGCTGAATCCTAATCTCGTTATCAAATCTGTTGTGAACTGCGAACGAGATGGTTTCAATCTCAAGAACACTTAAATACAAGACTAATCGAGAGAAATTTAAGACTTGGCAGGGCCTTGCATGAAAACGCCCTTTAGTTTCTTGTCAGTAAACCATTCATGAACAATCTGTTGCGTCACTGTTGATGGTAATGTAGGAGCTGCTCATAAGGTGTTTTCTCATTGGTCACAGAAAACAATAGCACATCATTGCTTATCATTATTTCCCATCGTTTCACGGTTAGGGTATCGCGCCAATTGGCTTTTAGAGTTAGGAGAGCTGCTACACGACTACTGTTGATGGCTGTAAGAGTTAGCACCAAGTTATCACGGCAGAAGCATACCTTGCCATTCAGGCCTTCACTCAGTTTTGTCCAGACCCTCAAATAGTGGTCATAACCCCCGGTTACTATGATATAAGGGGAGCCTGGATGATATTGTGCAGCGTACACAAAACAAGGGTGGGGGAAAAGCTTGATGGATGACGTCATCATCGTCTTCGTGTCCCAGGATCTGTGGATTAATTTGAAACAAGAAATAAAACTAGACGTGTTGCACACAATGTTTTACAAGGTTTCTTCAGCTATGCTTCCGTGACCAAGGTAACTGCTAACTCTTCAGCATGAGCTCCCATCTGCAGCGTAACATACCTCGATGAAACGAAGAACCAGGGAACTAAGAAAATAGGGAGTTTAAGCAGCGACGTTTTTGAGCGACGCACTTCATCCGGAAGTGAGTACGTTTCCCTTTTATGCCTTGATGTTACCAAATTTGTTCTGCGAAGTGGTTTTACTCTGATAAAGACGATCTGCTAGAAAATTTGCTCTAAATCAGCGGGCCCAAGCGTGCAAAAATTCCATTTCCGGTTGACTTGAGTCGCTCAAAAGCGTCGCTTCTTAAACTCCCTAATACGTGGTCGCTATAACGGTAGGTTAAACCGCTAAACATCCGGGGTCCTGTTCCATACATTTTACTGTAAATAAATACATGGCTTCCAGTAGCTTTTCTGTCTGTAACCTCGCTTTGTGTAGGTGTATTTATTTTGGACTGTAAAAAAGGTGCTCGAGAAGGTTTTCGACAAACCTGTGTGAATTAACGCTCAAGTGCTTTAACTTGGTCGCTAGCGTCTGTCTTGTGTGTTTTTTTGTGAGGTACAAAAGGTGTGATTTATGATTTAAAAAATATATAAATATATATCTCTCTATAGATCAAAAATAAAACGATAATGGGCTGTTCTTGCTGTATACTTTTTTTTCTAAAACAGGCAGTTTTTACGAGTGCGTATTCTGATTTGACTGTATGTATCTGCAAAATTTGTCCTCCTTTCCGTTGCCCTAATTAAAGTTAGCAATCTCAGTGACGTTGAAAGGAGAATGGTAAGACGGATCCATACCTGACTGTTCCATCAGATGAGGCAGACAACAGTTCTTCATCATCGGGAGACCAGCACAAGTCATAAATGATGCTGAAATGTCCAGGGAGATAAGCACGAGTCTCGTACGAAGGAACCTGCAGAGTGTGAACAAAGAAAGAATACCAGTTTCACAACATAACGTAAATGATCTGATAGACGCCCAGGGTGTTTACTTCAATTTAGCGGCATTTAACAGAAAGGCGTTTATTTTCAATTTTTTTTTACAATAGCTACAAAACTAATATGCTTTCAACTAAAATATCAAGAGACTTTATCGATAGTGCAACATCCAGTCCATCAATATGTCTACAGATCCATATCGCTCTTTCAAATATCAACTTCGATGTTGACATTAAACAAGATGCGATGCGCAAGCCCTTGTTATACAACCAAGAAACTCGATTAATTGAATAATTTCGCTCCTTTTTGCTATTTCCTAGTATTTTGGAGTAATTTTCATGAGAGCGTCTCTTCAACAAGAGGCGAATATTTGACAGGGGGCGTCAATTAGATCATTTACGAAACTTGAATATTTCCCAACACTGACTGTACTTTAGAAGAGGGGGCCTGCCCCCTTTGAAGTTAGCCAAAGACATAGTTTGTTGTCGTACACCACAACCTGTTTCGGATTGACCATGAAATACTTCTGGTCCGGTAAATTTTGTAGCCGTGTAAACCACAGTAGAAACGAATTACCTTACCTCATAGACAATAATAGGGAAATTATCCAAGTCCGCACAACCACAAGCTAGGTATCTAAAAAAAAAACAAAGGAAATCGTTTAAGGACATGTATCATGAGTAGACTAGGTCCTCCACACGACCTCTTCCTCTGCATTCCCATTGATTCCTTGTTGCTTAAGTGTTCATATGGCATTTTCCAGTATATTTATACCACTGTGATGCAACTTAGTGAACCAAACTTAGTGGGTTAAGTTCATGAAAAGTTCGACGTCAGGCTCAGTTAAGTTCATCTGAATGAGTTTGGACCGACCAACACGTTCTGTCCGTTTGCTTCAGACGGATAGAACGTCTGAAGAACGTCTCCGGGACAAACGTCGATCTTCACATCCGACGAACTAAACTAATAAATTACAAATTTGTATGATAATGTATATTTAGCCTTGTTCTGGAGAAAACAAAAATTATTACTATTTTGGTACAATCCAGTTTATTGTTTTGACGCGTCCTAAGTTCGACGTCTGACCCAACAAACAACGATCTTAACTTAATTTAGGTCAATCCAAATTAGAGAAAAAACAAAACAAACAAACAACAAAACAAAACAAAAACAAAACAAACAAACCCGGATGTTCCAGAAGAGAAAAAACCGAGACCAGTTTTCACAAGATGAGTTCCAGGACTCGCCATAGCTATTTGTAACAAAATCACTGGACTAGGCTGCATTTTAAAATAAATTTGCTTCGAACACCATATTATCTTTCTGACTAGCCTACGTAGCAAGCGTCTCCGCGCGAATTCGTCGAGAGAGTGAAAAAAGGCCCAACTTTCGCGCAATAACTCGATCGGAAACGCTTGCTGCGTAGGTTATAATCTTACAGCCATTTATTTTTCCACAAATACGTCAGCATGCTATGGAAACAAAATACGCTCTTCTCACGTATGGTAATATGCCCGTCCAACCTCGTTTTTGAGTACAAGTTCTTTTGAAATGCTAATCAGACGATGTTTTCGTATTTGAATTTCGAAAGAATTTTTACTCGTAAACGAGGTTGGACGGGCATATTACCGTATGTGAGAAGAGCGTATTGCCTAGTGTTTTTACGGCGACTGCCCAAGCCTTCTCGGTCAAATCATTTTGGTGACGTATTCGAGACAAACATGGCCGCGCAGAAAAATAGGGCTTAAAATCTAGGCAAGAAATAAAACACTCGCTCAGTTCCACCTATGAATATACCTGCCATTGTGAGAGAACTTCAGAATGAAGCAGCCTCTTTTGCCTGATAAAAGGGACGCCTTTTGCTTGTTTGGAATGCGATTAACCTGTAAAGACGGGCAATGAGTAGGTCAGTAGCTCTCCAGATATGGTCTGTGACTCGAAGAACGAAACAACAGATGAATCAACACAAACAATACCCCCACCCCTAAAAACAAAAGAAGCTACTGTTTATTTAAGTCAATGGAAATAGAGGTCTGGAAGAACCTCTGTACTTCTCGCAATGAGATTTTGTGATTTTGAAAGGATACATAATTTTGTTCCTTGGAAATCTGTAAATACAATACATGTGTACAATTTTAACTCAACCGTATAAAATTATTCCCTTCTCTGAAAAAACTTGCACTGGCTTTACACAAATGTTCAACGCTAAGGATAGTTCGATGAACGGCACATGTAATACATCTGTACCGTAAATACAGCCCTCGAAGAGAAATGAAGAAAACCGCAAAGAGTATCATGATCAATGCTATTTTTTTTCAACGAATAATATAAGAATATTTTCAGCCTAAAAACGGCAGAAAAATAAGAATATTCCGCCTAGGCCCGAACGACAACATGTAAAAAAAGAGTGCAGGCAGATCACCTGACCGGGAAGTCTGCTCCAGTTCGTAGGCTCCTTGTTGCTTTTTCCATCTCTAGAGAAATTTAAAATGAGGTATTTGAGAAAAAACATTACGTCACAACATCGTTACAAAAAACGTCAAGCTTTATCACTTACATCATTATTTCGCAGCAAAGCTGGATTATATAATAAATGTAGTTCTCACAAATAAGCGCACAAAAATCTTGAACAAAAGACCATAAATCAAAACATCTTAGAACACGCGTGTTTAACCAAAACGTTTGCCAGCAACAGGGCAAGATTCTCTAACAAACCAAATCAGGTTTGGTATGAAGTTTATACGTTGCAGAAAACCACCTCATTCCATGAGCTCGCCGTTCGGCATCTAAGGAGAACTCTTCAAAAGTAACTTTGCCTTTTTCCTGCAAAGAAGAGGAACGACAAACAGGCAGGCTATTAGCAACAACATGAACATAGATAAAGGCGGCGGGCAAGACTGACACTACCAGTAATACCAAGTAAAAAATTATGAAGCTTCCTATTGACTGTTTTGTTTTTCCATAATATGTACTATAATAACCGTTTTATGATTGCGATTGTGATTAGTAATAATACTTGAATCTGTTTACAAAGTGAGTAAATCAGTTGGGACACTTGTGAATTTCAAATTTAAATCACTAGCTACATTCACTTCTTAACCCAATGTAACCTTTAATTATTTCCTTAATACACGCCGGTTGTTTTCAACACTCTTTTTCACGATACAACGAAGGAAAAAAATCAAACAGTCAACCCTGAATGATTTTTCAGAAACAGTTGTCTTTTAAAAGGATCTGTTTCTAGGTTCTTAGGATAAACGCCGCTCAGGAACTCGCGTGCTTACGAAAGGCGAGACGTTCTTGTTGACTTGTATCACCTGACACTTTTTCCGAAGCGAGCGGTGGGGAGGAGGGGAGGTACAGCTAGACTTTAGTGCTCGTAGCATGTTGTTCTAGAATAGCTCTTACTTTGGGGCAGGAAACTGATTCCTATTAGACTAGTAAACAAAGCTGTGTTATTTGAAGGAAGAATTATTTGAAGGAAGATCATCGCAGTTACATACGCAGCTTATGCAGTTGCGTAAAGAAAGTCTGAAAAAAAATAAATAAATAAATAAAAAATAAGCGAGAAACGGACCTGTTGGATGGCGAACATGGATCTGAGACTAGGGTCAATAGACTTTGGAGGTTGAACTCCTTTTAACGTCACATAGAGGGTAGAGGGATATGGTACACGCCTGGCTTGCTTCCACCATTGATACACCTATGTGCAAACAAACAACACGCTACAGCAACCATATAATTCTTACTTTAAATTAAGTTTTCAAATATTAAAGTTTCTTTCCCGAATAAATAAAATCAATATAAGTACATGAACACTGGCCTACGCACCAAGCGTTTCCGCGCGACTTCGTCGATGAAGATGGAAAGAGAGCGAAAAAGAGGGATCCGCAAAATTCGCTCGATAACTCGATCAGAAACGCTTGCTACGCAGGCCACAGGAACACAGTTGCGACAGCACCATACAATGTTAGCCTTGTGATAGATTAAAGAATTCTCGCGCAATTTTATAAGCCAATCGAAAGTAAAATCATGCCACTCCTGACTTGGTTCGCACATGCGTACGTGCTTTCCGCGGGTTGCATGGGTTCACTTGAGTTATTTGTTACGATGGACAGCTTCTGTTCTGATTGGCTAAATTACTGCGTTCGACTTCGAGCTTCGACAAAACCTCGCGCAACTCTTTCATCCAATCAGAAGTAAAAACGTGCCATTCGTGATTTGTTCGTGCTTTACCGGGGGTTGCACGGGTTCACTTGAGTTCCGATAGGTTGTTTTGATCAGCATCATCTGTTGTGACGGGTTCAGTTAAACTTATTACAGTGTAACCCGTCATGCTACTTACTTCTACCGTGTTATTCGATCTGAACGAAGTCTTGGGAGGTTGAAAAAGCTGAAGACGAACTTTCTTGTCTGTGTTGGGTGCGCCATTTCCACCGATTACCTTAAACAGACATTTGAAATTACTTTATCAACAATCAACATCGAGCCGACCCTCTCAGAAGCGACCGCCTCAAATGCGAAGATTTAGCGGTCGCTTACGAGAATCGAACCACAGGCATCCCTTCACAGAAGAAGTCCTGACACATCTACATCATTTACAAGAGAATTCTTCGCCTACTCCGTGTAGAGGGTCATCAAGCCATTTTAAGTGGTCGCTTACAGGGGGATAAAAATAATAGCAAATTCATATATCAACATCCAAATTTAGTGATTTCACTGTGAAAATTTTGGTGGACGCTTATAGGGAGGTGATAGCTTACGAGCGGTGGCCGAGCATGAAGGTTTGACTGTACAGTGGAACCTCGATTTAACGAAGTCGCTGGAGACCGACCAAATTTGTTCGTTAAATCGAGGGTTCGTTAAATCGAAAACCTCGATATAACGAATTTGAGGGGAAATGACCAAAAAGTTCGCTATATCGAGGTCATAGTTAATGATTGATTTGTAACACTGGTGACTTCTGTCACGCAGTTCAATGCAATTTTAGTCACCCCGAAGTGCCGCGTTTTGAGATGCAATTCATTTATTAAGCATGGTGACTTTCAGCGTCAATTATTTTCACTTTTGAGCAGACGCTCAGCTTTTCTTTACGGTACAAAAAAACGACACGTTCAGAGCAGCGATTAAAAATGTTGCAACATAGAGATTACTGTCTACAGAAAATTGTCTTCGTAAACAAGAAAACTGGCTTTAGTGTTGTTATGTTGCACTACCCAATAGGATTTCAAAGATTTAAATTTTTTGCCTTTAATGTTTGTATCTTTGCCAAAATCATTTACAGTCGAAACATAACATAACAATGATATTCGAGAGTTTCTTCAGTTTCTCAACACGCTAGTTGCGTTTGGCGTATCCCATCACTCCCCGCTCGCGCTCTACGCTCGTTCCCATCATCCCTCCCTCTCGCTTCTCGCGTGCTCGCGAGTTCCCCAATCCCCACTTAGCCCTGGGAAAGCCTGTGGAGGAGGCAGGTATAACAAAACTTAAACAAAATGTTAGATGCAAGAAAACAGAAACCAGCGGCAGTTTATATTTAATGGAAGAATTCTTCCAATGAGGATTAACATTAGCATTAGCATCTGTCAGGGGCACCCAACGGCAATTTTCGGAAAATATCTGTTCGGAAGGCGATTTGAGATCTAAAATTTTCGGAACATTTGCTGTAAAAGTTCTTGCCTGCCGCTCCTAGGATTCTCGAACATCTAAAAATTGCATTTTTAACGGATTTTTACCCTAAAAAAGGCCACCTAGAATTTTCGGGAGCCTTTTTCTGGCTGAAATTTTCGAAAAGGTAATTTTGATCCCTATAATTTTCGGATCAATAAACTTTCAGCTAGGAAATCCGAACAGATGAAAAGTTTTTAGGGGATAAAAATATGCCTATATCTATCATTTAAACACTAAAATACGTTCAACAATGCTATGTTAAGTGGTTTTGAACTATATCCTCGTTGGGTGCCCCTTAACTGTTCAGCATTTATCTTCTGTCGCGTGTTGACATTGTAATTCGTTATATCGAGGTAGATGTTACGTTTGGGCTTCCGGATAATGTTCGCTACATCGAAGAATTCGTTATATCGAGGTTCTATTCCATGCATTTTACTATAACTTTGGCTGGGACATAGGATATCGTTCGTTATATCGAGGACTTCGTTAAATGGAGGTTCGTTAAATCGAGGTTCCACTGTACTCAGTTACATTGGCTTTAAGCATTCAGATCAAATAATAACGTACAGTGAGAGGTAGAAAATTTTTTACATGATATATTTTGATCGTTGATGCAGGGCCTGAACACCAAAAGCCGCTCAAGTGACCAACGGTTTGCCGGACTATACCGGCACCTGGGACCATGAAACTTACTTTGAGAAAGGCCCATGCCACTTGATACCAGCCTTTATCCACTGTTGAGGGACCTTTTCTTCTATTGGCAGCTGTCATGCTCAGAAAGTCAACCACCTTTAGAGAATGACAAATTATACTATGTAACAGCCAGGTGCTTGGGGTGCTTTCCATTCAACCCAAAATTCCGGAAATTTTGGTAGGTAAATCAAATGGAACGGACCATTTCGGTTTGGTCCGACCGGAATATTCGGGACCAGCTTTGAAGGTGGTCCTCCCTGACCGGTCTGGTCATTTCGGTCGTTCGGAAAATGTCCCTTTCCATTTGACAAAACTGTTGTCCCCAGTACCGCTCTTTTGTATCAATAACCAAACGCGCGGTGGCTTGGGTAGGGTTTTTGCAACCGGAATGTACCGTTCCATTGGGTACGTGAAATTTGCGAAATTTCAAATCGGAATTTTTGTTGAAGGGAAAGCGCCATTGATTTAAGACTACCGGTACTTATTTTACAAGAGTGATCTTCTTTAAAACAAATATCCCTGGACATGTTTCCTGTCTGATCTGCAAATTTTTACTTTCCTGCAGTAATGCATATCTTACCCCATCCTCAGCCACGACGAACTACTTCTTATGGACTTTATTTTTGCAGTTGTTAATTCATCTGCGAAACTAAGGAATTGTCTCTCAGGCCATTTACGAGCTCGTGCCCAATTTCATGAATTTAAAACGATGATCCTTAGCTTCGACAAGTTTAATGTTTGGCAAAGGAATTAAGTAACTATATCAAATGTAGTTCTATAATGAGTAAAATATGATTTCACGTATGCAATATTATTTGTATGTACTAGTGATAGTAATCACATTAAAGCTGTTGTTAGCTTTGGTACGTTCGATTAACCATACTTCTACCGTGATTTATGGACTAAAAATTAACTGGGCGCAAAAGAAGAAAGGGTTCCATTTTTCTGATAAGCACACCAAAGTGACAAGAGGCACAATTAAAGGTTAAAGAATTTTTACCTCAAAAAACATAATGACCTTGGGGTCTGTTTCTTCGCGACTAAGAAAGTACGAGAAAATCTCATTGAACAAAAGAACTTCTTCCCATGATGGCATCAAAGATCTAAACGAAATCGCAACATACATGTACATCAGTATACAGAAAATGCCGCTGGAAAGGCTCATTGATCAGATCACTTGCAAATTTATTTGTAACTTAATTTCGTTAGAAAAAAGGTTGTCCATCAAGTTGTATACATCGAAAAAGGGTCAGGTCAACTTACGGGGGTTTATTTCTGGGTGCGAAATTGAGTCACGATAACCCTACAAGTGGAGTGCTAGAAAAATGATAATAACTACATTACTTACTTGTATTTCTTGAAATCATAAGGTTGAGTCATGAGAGGCAAGATGTAATCAACAGGAGTTTCGATTTCATTTTCATAGTAAGATGTCACACTACGAGCACTATAATGAAACAAAAAACTCAGTTCAAGTCTTTTTAAAAATTGTTAACCAGTTCAATACGCTGTAATTTCATATGGGGTTTGAGGTATCTGCAGTTTCACCTGAACGCTGTACATCACTTGCAAGTGAGACATCCTGGGATGTCCGCCAACCTTAAAATATTTGCTGGCGATCTGCATGGGTTTTCAATTCGGCTCGCCATTGTAGACGCCCATACGGATTTCCCGCTCATACAGTACATATTGCTAGTCGACATTCCACGATGAACTTCTGAATTCTGTACTTGATTTTGCAAGATCATTCATTCAAGTCAACTTACATGTACCGCAGTACTTTTCATGGTACTATGTACATCCACGGGACAAGAAGAATAAAGTGTGCAATTAAAAGAGGTCACGTACCAACTTAATAGGAAGGTTAAGCAACGAAAAAAAAAACTTTGCACGTGTATCCATTGGCTGATAAAACAAATAACGAACACTTACCGAAACCATTTTTCAAGGTCATACGAAAATCGCTCTATTTACCTGTCGGATTTCCTCACATACTGCCCCGAGTCTATATCCACCAGATGAACTCTCACCATTGGGTGCGATATACAAAGATTTGGCTTAAGGTAGTCAGCACGATGCACAGTAACAGAGAGAATATAACCATCATCTGCTCTTTTCTTTACAATCTCTATTGGCCTGTCTGCATGAGGATCTAGGTACAGAGTATGGATTATAAGTAGAATTGATTACAATGTATGTCAATATCCCCTTCCACGGTTTTTTACGCGAAAATCCATCATAAAGTCTGTAAAGAACGCCTTAAATTTAGTAATGTGGCCAAGTTTGAAAGTGATTTGTTGAAAACTGATGAAGATAGAGCTCTGCAAAGTCGCAGAATTTTAGAGACGTTTGTATGGTTCGTGCCTCCCACCACAGAAACGTCCACAATATTTTGCGACTTTGTGGAGCGATATCTTCGCTCTCTTTGGACATGAATTGGACATAAATTATCACCCTTCAACTTGGTAAGTTACCTTATTTTTCAAAGCCCTCTTTCCAGTAGTATCGATAGATATTCGTTTACTACTCTTTATCAAAAGTTAAAAAAAGAAAAAAAAAAACTGTAGAAGAGTATATTTGAACTTTTTAGTTAAGCTGAACTGAAGCAAGATGCGACAAAGAAAACTATACCATGAAGTCTCCTTCTTGCTTTTCCACCCTTTTTCTTGGGTGTGGTTGAAGATGGTTGAAAAGGCTGAAAGAACAATACACAAAGCAAGGCACAAAACTCTACTGGTTACATTCTGAAGAGGGCAGTAGGATAAGAAGGGTTAAGTTGTGATAGATTCAAGGGATGGGGTGGAAAGAAAAGACAAAGCGGAAAAAGTTGGTATCAAGAGGATAGAATACTAAGGTGAAGTGAAGACGACAAGGATAGAAGAACAAGGGTGAAAAATGAGACCAAGGGAGATGACACAGGAAATAAAATTGGAAGGCTTAAGCAAGGAGTAGGTCAGCAGATGAGAGAGAACAAAAGACGAAGAATGAAATAGGGTGGTTGGAAGACCAAGACCAAGCTGTTTACTTATAAGAGGTCCAAAGGTGGAAGGTATGCATGCCTACAAAAATACTGGGTCAAGTCACCTTTAATGTTAATAGACTGCAGACTTGGGATATGGTAAGGGGAAACTTCTCTGCGGGCAGAGGCCTCTTCTCCCAGGTATTAGGCAGCCGAGCAGGGTTGTCAAAAAGTTTTCAAATAGCAGGCTGATAATGACGGCAGCTTTGGAACTCGCATCAAAGGCACAAGTTCTTGAGGGCCAAGGCATATAGGAACATTTTGAAATTTAGAGTCTTAGAAATGGCATTTCCAGGGGTTTTCAAAAGGTATTAACTTTTCTACTGCAGATGCTGTTGTTTTGTCACAATACTTGCAAAAACTGGGAACAATGCCATCGAAATGTCGCAGGCATTCCACGATATCACACGGTTTGAACATTTCACAGATCTAAACGTGTTTAAATATGCATTCAATGTCATTCCAAACTGGAACATGAATGCTTTACAATTTTATTCGATGGTGCTTATTTTTTGTTAGCAGTTATGGTAGAAGGAGATGAAAGTAGCCAACTAATGGCCCTTAATGACAGCCCTGGGTGGGAGTAAAATGGACCTGGAAAGAGAGGCCTCTCCTAGCAGTGAAAGGGCAAACAGGTGTAGAGACCAAACTGACAGACCTGTAGAGGAGACAAAAAAGAGGCTTCATGTACTTACTTCATCGCCTTCCATGGCTGCATCATTTTGAAATCCAAGATTCTCTCTTGCACTCTCCCCACCAACTTTTGGCTCTGGAGTTTTAGGTTTTTTCCTTCTCCTTGGTTTTTCCTGTGATCCATCTGGAGTTTCTTGCTCACTTGGAAAAAATAAAACTGGTGATGATGATGTAAAATTAAATTGTGGGGCTGACTTTTCATGTACATGTACCAAGCATCAAAGTGCACTTATGAATTACACTATTTTTGTAAGTATACTATTAATCATAAATTATATTTTACCACCCCTATGCAGCACTGCTTACTTAGGTTAAAAGAATTTTCACAACATTGAATAAGTTGCTTTTCACCAAACTATAAAAGAACATTATTATCATTTAAATAATGTTCAAACAAACTTCACACTATTTTAATGGTGTAACGGACAATAAATATTCCGTGTACAAATAATGCTACAGTATTATGTAGACTCTTAGCCCTGCTCTGAACCAACAATGTGTGAAACTGATGGTGTTGGCTGTTAAAATTTAGATTTTAGTTGCCTGAGGTCTAGATGAGTACAAGTTTTCATGGGCCCATACCACTGGTGCTACTAGTCAGAACAGCAATGCTTGGGTCTTTCAGTTTTACCTGGTTAAGGTTCTGGTCTTTTTGTGCTTTGTTCTTTTAGGAGTGTTCTGAACTGCCTGCTCATTATCAAGACCAGCTGGATCAGCTGAAGAACCTTCCAAAAGCTCTCGGTAAGATTGCTTGTTTTCTTTTCCCTCTCGTGCAGGATCATCTTTAAGTTAAAGTGAAGATACCACTGATTAGCATCAATATCTTACCTACTTCAAGTACTTTCACGAACAAGCTGAGAATCTAGACTCCCAGTAGAAAATAAAAATTATGGTAGCGAGCCTTAAATCCCAGACCAAGAAGTAAGAATAGCCGGCAGAACAGATGCTATCTTTTTGGTATTTTTTGTGTGAGCAAAACACAAAGTCGGTGTGAGCACAAGCCCTGTTGCGCCATTGTCTTGCACCCTTGCTTGCTTTGTGCTTGACTTCTCTTGCTCAAAAAAGGTGAAAAATAATGCCCATTATGCAGACTAATAAGGAATTGGCTGACATGTAGATGATGAATATTAGGTATGATAGGGGAGCAGGATGGTGGAGAATATGGTATGCCATGTTCAAACTGTTAAATTCCATGACTTTCTTAGGTTTTCCTGGGCTGTCATTAAGAGGCGGGGACCGGGGTTTTTCACCGGCTACTATAAATGTGTTCCCCGGCTACTTTCATAGGAAAATAGAAGAAAAATATAACCAAAAGAAATCCCCAGCTGTCTGATTTACCTCCTACTTGTTGTATTTACCCAGCAACTTGAAATCTTAGTGACAACCCTGTTTTCCATAGCCCCACTATGAACGTTAAAAATGTAATATCAGTCATGTCTCTTGATGTATTGGAAATCTTCACCTGAGATAAGTGCACGTACTCACCTCCTTTGTATAAGTTTGCTTGAAGAAGATTTTCTTCTGATTGTGATGTGGGCTTAGCTATTGGACTTCCAGACTTAATGGTTTCAAGCTAAAAAAAAACCACAAACAATATAATCAATTTGGTGTGCCCTGAATAAGGTCATATTCCTACTGTTACTTAAATTAAAGATGCTTACCACCGCATCACTTGTGTGGGTCCTCTTCTTTTTCTTTTTCTTTCTAGTTTCTTGTAAACTGTGAAAGTGACATTTTGTAAAGTCACTCTGTTACACGTATATTGTTACAAAGTAAATGGATGTTCTGTGAGGATTATTATATGGCTTTGGCAGCTTTCTATAAACCATTAACTGTATAATAATTTATAATGATTGTGTACAATACAGGTAACAGTATCATATTGGCTAATGTAGATAGGCACTAAAGCTTCAAGTGGATTGAATATTGATGCACATTCTTGGTACATATATTAAACTACTCTCTGGCAATAACATAATGTTGGCATTATACTAGTGTCTATGCTCTTGTACATATTACAGGTCAAATTTGGTTTCAGGTTGAAATTTTTTAACTGTGATTGATCCACAATTTCCTATGAGTAAATTGCTTTCAAGAAAGGCTAGGATACAAGGAAAATTGACAATCTTGAGCCTACACATCACATCAAAATTAACCAGAAATCAAATTTGACATGTAACAATCTGTATGTACTGTACACACAGTACTGTAATTTTCAAGTGAGTTTGATTTTCAGTTCTTTTTTCCCCTAGTCCTAATCATATAACACTTAAAGTTAAATTCACACTACCGGTATAAACTTAGGTCTGGGCAAACTTTTTATATAGACTAAGGAGACAAAGGAAATCAATAATCATTTAAAATTATAATGTTTTAACCCCAATTTCATTTCGAACAAAAACCAAGTATAAGCACAAACACAAGTGGCTTCTTTTTGAGTTATATATAATAATTTCCAAATTTCACCTTTTTTGCTAAATGTGTAAAATAATGTGTTGCTGCCAAAGGCTTAAAAATTCTAACCCATTCACTGTCATAATAGCACCTACATGTATCTATATACAGTGTGTATTATCATAGAGCATTTCTACTGAAATTGAAACTCAAATTATCACCTTGTTTTGTACATCTGCACACTTTCATGCTAACAATATTGTTATTGTTATTGGATTAAGAATATACGATTATTATAGAAGGTCAGTTCAGTTGCACCTGTTATCAGCAACAGCATCCTGAAGAAATGACTCAAACCTGGCTTGAGTCTGTTGACGTGCCTTTAACACTCTAGAGCTCTCTGCTGATAACACTAGAAAAAAGTAAAACGTTTATAATCACTAATACTTTATTTTATAAACCAACGTTAAATGTAAACTTTCTTGCAGATACTGTGAGTTATCAGGTTCAAGTTGTAAATAATGGTCATATTTACATCTTTTAATACAGGGGGATTTAAATATTATTGCACAGCAAAAAACACATTAATAACTCATTCCGAATAATTATGGGTTATGACTTACACTGATCAGTTGATCCTGACACTTCGACCTAAAATGAACAATTTTGACTACAATTAATAACAGATAATTTGGAAAGATCCCTAACCGATGAATACAATTATTTCATCGTGGCTACAATGCTTAAGTCTTTTATTTGGCTCTCAAAAATATAAGCAAGTAAACAGGTCTTATCCCTTACAATGGGGTCTCAATAATTATAAAAGGAATGAACATAAAACACTGCTTTATTTTAAGTGTCAAATGTATTTAGCACAAAGTACTAATAAAGGGCACTTTGACACACTCCTTGCTGTAGATGAGACTGCAATTTCTATTTGCTCATCCAAGCCTGTTTACAGGGCAAAAGCAGTACCTTCTTCCAAGTCAAAACTTGGGCATTTATAATTAATATGTTGTACTTAATATTTGTTAATGTAACCTAATTATTTTAAATTGGGTGGACAAGCCCGTATGGTTCTTCGGTTCCCTCCTAGTCCTTCCCTGCTGCTAACTTGTGTCTGACTGTATATTTATTATGGTGTATGCAGTAAAAATGGATTAAATTGAATAAAATGAAATTAAATCAAGTCAGGGGCCGAGTACTAGTGCAGCCCATGAGATCAAACCTGTGACCTCCCACTCAACAGACCAGGCCTAAACAACTAAGCCAATCCTGCTGTGATCAGCTTGCACTTTTTGTGTGAGTCCAAGTTGTAATCAAAGACCTGGAGAATTAGGGCCTCGATTATTGCAGCTCTAACTCTGTTGGTCTTATGAGCATTCAGTTTTGCTATGAGGGATGTTTATAGAAAGCCTATGACAAAGGCATATTTCTGCTTGTTGTTGACTTTGGTGGCCATAGAAAAGTAACAACAAGAAGTTAGTCTGCCCTATGGCTTTGTCATACATAACATTTCTAAAAAATAGTAATTTATCATTGATCTCACAACAACACTGTACATGTATGACCAACCTTCCTTGCAGCATAATATTGATTCTCCAGGGCTTCTGATAGGTCGCGGAGAAAAAAGTCAAATTTTGCGCGATGTTTAGGGACAAATTCAAGGAAAAATAGACCAATTTTGCAGGAATTTTGCAGGAATTTTCGAGGCAAACTTTGCTGAAAAGCAATCAGTAAAAAAGAGGCGGATTTTGTGGTTATTTTCAGGGCAAATTTCGCTAGAAATCAAGCAGTTTTGCGCTGATCATACTAGCATTTTTAACGTTTTTCATCATTTGCTCTTTCAACAACAATACACTCCAGAAACGAACCAATGGCAAAGCCTTTAACATCATGGCTAGTGCCCAGTTTTTTGCAACATACTCTTTGCCTGGTAGTTTCGGGATGTTGTTTACACGTTTCAGTGACGGAGTTTCAAGTTAAATTTGCTAGTTTATGGCAGCCGCAAGTAAATAGCCCCAATAGCTGAGATAAGTTTCAAAAATGCTGTACAGACATGTATTTGATAAGGGTTCTACCGAATTTTGCGGTATTTTGTGTTTAATTTCGCGGGAGTTTGTGAATTTACCTGAATTTCGTGGCTCCGCGACCTCGTGAACTATCAGAAACCCTGATTCTCTAACAACAAACCTGAGACTCTAAGTTAGATTTTGCCCTCCTATGTTTCTTCTTCTTACCAGACCCTGGTGCATTGTCTAATGTGAAAAAAAGAAAATGTGGAGTTACTAATGAGATTGATATGGTATTCATTGGCTCATGCAATGAGACACTGAATGAGAGTGTGGCATTAATAATTACAGACATCCATACAGATGACTTATTGACCGACTCAAGCAAAACTAACTATGAGAGAATGACTGGACAAACAATAAACGACTTTTAAACTCTGACAATGGACTGATCGAAACGCGCCAATGACATTTAGAGTCTTCATAGCCAATAACATCATGGCTTTAAACTCACAGATGACCAACCACATGGCGACTTAATTGACCAATCAGGTCAATAACCAGAGTTAAAAATCATGAACTGACAAGATACCACTCATTTTGACTCTAAGAAGACTACTGCATAGGTTGTCAAAACATCAGTCACTATCATGATCAACGGTTTACGCCGGTTTCGCTACTTGTCCAGTTCGCTACATGTTCGCTACCAACATGCCGAGTTCGCTGCCTCTGTTAATTCACTGTTTTAAATTCTCTTGTAACCATAAGCCACAAGCAATATCTCTAATTTATACTCCCAAATTCAGCATTAACCCTGTTGCCATAAAAAGATAAAATTTTGAAAGCTATTTAATATTTTGTGACAAACATTAAGATGAAAATTTCAATCGAAAAAAGAAATATTGTTGATGTCCTATACGGGCCACCGTAGTTTAATAATGTTCGCTATCCAGTGGATAAAGCAATTGGTTTCTCCAATACTTATCCACTAGATAGTGCTTTATTCAAATCGAGCACTTACTTTGTGAAATTAACAAGAGCTCTTTTAGTTATTTTATGTAATTTTAAAATGTAATACTGTATGTTGTTTAGGTGCGGGAGTCATTCGGACGACCCACACGTCCCCGCATGCAAAAAGGATAATAATTAAGTGAAACTTCCTTTTAGTTGTAAGTAATAAATATCTTTCAATATAACACTACTGATGGTCTTTTTGGAAATAAAGAGAAAAAATGTACTTCATAACAGCGCCGCATAGCTTTTACTGTGTTACGATCGAATCGAGTTTGTTCAGTTTGTTTATGGATTGAAACGACTCTGCATTTTTTAATTGGCAACGCTTTCACATCAAGCCAGACTCTAGTTTGGATCGAAACGACTTGGATCGCAACGGCTATGATCGAACCGAACTCAGCTAAAACAGGGTGCCCACTTCAAGTTGAGCAAGGCAGACTTATTTAAAACAAGATGTTTGTTCTACAAGATCGTGGAATTAGGAAAGAATAAAGTAAGTAGAGAACTCGGCACGTTAGTAGCGAACATGTAGCGAACTCGAACGTAGGGAACTAGACAAGTAGCGAAACCGGCTGTTACCTGATCAACAACAGTCCTATTCGACCTATTCGACATGACTACAATACATATGTTCACCCGGACAATCATGCTAATGCAACCTCCTTATGAGACATCCATAGGTCAACTTATGTTCAACTTTTATGGCAGCCGATATGTTGAACAGATTAGATGCACGTGTATGTTAGAATAGCGCTGTTGAAAAAGAACACTAATTTAGCTTAAAAAATAAGCTACATGTAGTTCCGGCTCAACAGTTCCAAAAAATACGTAGAACCTCGATAACTCGAACTCCGATAACTCGAATTCCCCGCTTTAGACTCGAACGAAATTTTCTTTCCCTAGATCAGAATTTCGCTGAAATTTACCCCAACAACTCGAATTCCCCGCTAACTCGAACTATTTCTCGTTTGCCTAAAGAGTTCGATTCGAGTTACAGGGGTTCTACTACTTACCTGTCGCCATGCGAAAACTCAGCTGATTCTCAGATGGAATGACAGTGGCTCTTCTTTTTTCTTCGCCTCTAAGTTTTCAAAGTCTTGCACATTTCGACGCCAGAAGATGTACCAATATCAATACAATAGGTATTGACCAGCTTCCATCAAGAATCACTGGTTGACGCTCCCATCAAAATTCAGTAAAAATGAAAAGAAAAAGACCGACAATCGTTTTTAGTCTACACTCGGTGTTGGCACCTTAGTTCCGTTAAAAGATGAGAACACAATATAGTTATGTTGCTGTATCAAAAACCGCAATGAGAGAAGTAAAGGTGCAAACTCAAGCATACGTTTTGGGCGCCATTTTGTCTTCAAACTATGTTTTCCGTTGAGCAGGACATTACACTTGGTATTACATGACCCAAAATATATTTACTTGTAACTGCTGTACATCGTAATTGCTGGCTTTTTTTGCCACCGGCAAAGTATCACAAGACAACGGTACAGGTAATCACAAGACATCCGCGAGGCTATATTGTGGGAGAGGGCTATATAAGATCGCGATAAGTACTCTGTTTTGCTTGAACATGGAACCCTGTATAATTGTGCATGGTGGTTCAAGAACGATACTGGGCGACGAAAAAAAGGGAAAACACAGAAAAGGTGTTCAGCTGGCGGCTAGAAAAGGCCATGAAGTTCTTTTAAAGGTAGGCTTATAAAGCCTTAGTTGTAGTAAAAATTAAAGACTAAACTAGAGCAATTGATAATCACATATCGAGCCCGATTGAATCCTGGCTGGATCCTTGACCTTGACTTGGTTGAGACAGTCGTGTCATTGAGCCGGCGTGGTTGATAACGATGGGCCACGAATGGTCCTTTTTCTTCAACAATGCAGGATTTGGGGAGGTGGGAATCCCTACCAAATGCCTAGTCTATACTTTACGTTTCGCTAAGCAAGGATCGCTGAAATATAAGTTCAGCTATCGCAGCGATGATTTAATACACGAAAACTCCTCTTCAATTATTATCATACAATCGCAGACGATCGCTGAGAAAGCTACATGTTGTACCACAGGCAGCCCAAGCTCATTGTGTGAGTTTAATGGCCGTGAATATAAAGGTTTTGTATGGGAATTCAGGTAAAAGATTCAAATCGATAAATACTCGCTAGAGTGTTCAATAAAATACAGCTTACCATATTTACTTTGCTTGCTTTTGTTCGTTGTGTGGTTATTTTCCCAATCCATTGCGATTTAAGCGATTTCCTTTAACCCCGAGTTTCAACTGTAAGGGAAAGGACAAGGCTTCACACTCCAGTTCGGGATGCCCCATGCGAGAGGCGAAAAATCCTCAGCTTGAAATGGCCAAGCAGCCACAAATCAAACGCCGAATCCAAGCCAATATGTCCTTGTTTCATTTCATCTCAATTACTTTCAGATTGAAGGACTCAATGAAAGTTTAAGCTACGCAGTGAAACCTCAATTGTATTTTATTATACATTATTATAAAACCACAAAATTAAAAACTGAAAGCTGCATCCACCTTTCTATTCCATCAATTTCTCATGACCCTCGGCTATGTTCCATGAAGGGAGTTGTGTCAGTTTAGTTGCTAGTGTCCTTGGGGAAAAGAGAAACCATATAAAAAAATTAAAATTATTTAATATGAGTGTCATACATGTATGTATTTAGCATATACTATAATTATGATATACTTTTGAGGACACTAATTTTACGTCTCCTACTGTAGATGGGACAACTATTTTATGATATCAACTGAGCCACAAGAAGGTCTAGCCGTTTGCAGGGCAAAGGCACTACCTTCATTTCTCATTTATTTCAAAACCCTGAGTATTGGTCCGGCCTCTGGAATCGAACCCACAACCTGGCTGCTCTGCAGTCATGGGCACTTTAGTCCAACTGAACTAATTCTGCTGCAGTTATAAGTTGACTATATTTGAAATATTTTTCTGCAGAGTGGTAGTGCCCTTGATGCAGTAGAGGCAGCTGTGAGGTACATGGAGGATAGCCCAATTTTTAATGCTGGACATGGCTCTGCTCTTACAGAGGAGAATACTGCTGAGCTTGATGGTTTCATTATGGATGGACAGAATTTAGCCACTGGTAAGATAATGTGTGGCTATAATGTTAAATAATGTACATTCAACCACCGATATCCGATACCTCACTGATACTCGACTGATGATTCACTGATACATTGCCGACACACTACCAATGCTATCTTGACTGACTGTTCGCCATTGACAGGAAAACACCACTCGACCAAGATATCGGTTGATACTTGGCTGATTCTTGACCAACTTTTGACCAACATCTTGGTCGAGAGTCGACCGAGTATCGGCCGACATAGCAGCCGATATATAAATTGACAGTCGAACAAGATGTCGGCCAATACATCGATTGACAGTCCTTCAAAAGATACATGATCCTATGTGTATTGCACTACAGTCAAACCAAGATAATATGGACACTAAGAGGGCCGTATTAAGCAGTTTACATTTAGAAAAAAATGTTATAGCTTTCTTTCACCAGGAACAAAGCAAATTGTCCATAATAAAAATCTGACAGTGTGTAGGTCTTTACTTCTTGCTTTGTGCAATTAATTTATTGCAGATTCTTGAACCCTTTCTTCCCTCCCTAGCTTGGGAAGTATTCTTGGGAAGTATTGGCAGTCAAGTGAATCTTTCCATTTGATCTCTAGTTATTAAGTTTGACAGTACCTATTTGTAGCTGCTTGTAGGGGTAGTTCCCACTTCCAGAGATTAGGGACCTTAAGATACCCTGGACGCGGTGGTAGAGAGAACGTGGGTTTGCCGGAGAAAGCCTGGAGCGAGGACGCCACCAACTTGGTGGGAAAAACAAATTAAGATCGAGCAGGTTGCGTTGAGTGCTCGCCTGACGAGAGAGGATAAAGTAATGCTTTCGTGTTTTCATTCCACGACGTCTTTTAGAACTCTTGAAGTCTTGCTTGATTGATACCTTAACGATCTTTCATTGGAAGAAAAATTTGTGCTGCCAGCTATAACTCCAGTTTCTCTAAAAACTCCCAAATTTCTTCGAGGGAAACTTGACGGTATGATCGGCGCGTAGTTCAGGTTATCAGCTATTTGTTGCCAGACTTTTCCCCTTTCCGTTGTTCTTACTTTAAAACGATATGGTTCTGTTATGAGAACTCCCCGTACTAAAGCGAGATTTCGATCTTCAGACCACTCCATCGCTGAACTAAAAGTGAACAAAATAAAGTTATGAAAGCCATAAATGAACCATGGCGTCTTGTTCAAGATCTCAATTTTCTCCGACATGTTCAAGTTTATTACAAGCCTAGATTTTTGTTTTCAAGCAATTTTTATTCTTCTCGTCTCTTAAATTTTTCAAATACTATCCTAAAGCGAGAACCTTGTCCCCTTAAAAATAAGCAGTTACAATGTTACATTTGGGTCGAAAGATTCTGCGCTTTCATTCTCAGTTGCCGCCAAACACTGAACCGAAATCAGAAAAGGCTTGATAGCAAAAAAACTGAGAGTCAATCTTGAGAGAACACCACACTAAAAACACTTCAATGTGTCTCTTGAAGTAAAATGGATCGAAAATCCTGTACGAAAAGCAATTTCTACTCTGAAAACAAGAAAACCAACTCACCATTTAACGAGGCGGCCAAACTTCTAGTTTTCACCTTCGCGACTTCAGGTCGACGCTGTGGCATTATGCTAATTAGTTCCAAGAATTGAACATTTCACTTCCGGATGACGTCCTCCTCGGCCGCGTCCAGGGTATCTTAAGGTCCCTATTGCCTACAGGGAAGCTGCTGTGCTTTTTTTTGTTTTGTATCATTTGTGGACATCATCCTGCGCCTTGTTTGTATTGCTTGCTTGTCTCTTATCTGCAATTTAGCATTTACAAGCAAATGTAAATCCCATTTAATAGGATATTTATCAGTTGAAGAGCAAACCTCAATCTGCTTAAAATCGTAAAACATGAGTCAGAGCACTCTGCTATCCCCATACAGTAGCAAGGTATGTAATGTCTAGGATGTCCCAAAAGGAGAGACATTAGAGCTCTCATCAAGTCTAACAGTTCTTGATTGTGGCTCTTAGCAGAGGTGGTTCCCATTTCCAGAGATGGCCAGGGACAAAAAGTGGCTTTGCTTTTAAATTGCTTTGTCTCACATGCATGCATCATTTTGTGCTTAAATATATTGCTTACTTGCAGTTTGGCATTTAAATCTCCATTTGACAGGATATCAGTCTGATGAGAGCAAAATTCAGACTGCTTCAAAATATAATATGTAAACCATGAAATTCTACTATCCCCATAGCAAGGCAATGTCTGGAATACATTTTGGAGAATTAGAAGTTTCCCAAAAGAAAATATGTTGCCAAGAGTTCTGAGGAGTAAGCCCCAAATTATCCAAATTGTTTGTAAATTTATTATTACTTTCTCTTTCAAAACAGTGGTAACATCGTTAATTTTCTTTCCCATTGGGCAGCTTCCAATAAAACATACTAGCCTTGCAGCATGTGTATGGAAGGTAATGGTATCAAACAGCACTGAACATGTTATACTCTGCCCCAACCTGTGTCTTTCTATTCTTTAAGGTGCGGTTGCTTGTGTGGAGGCCATTGCAAATCCAGTGTCTCTAGCACGAAAGGTCATGGAAGACACTCCACACTGTCTTTTGGCTGGTGAAGGTGCTCTGAAGTTTGCCAAAAAAAGTGGATTTCCCGTTCTTGAAAACCCACTGGAACTTGCCACAGCTGAATCCCATGAGCGCTCTAAAGAAGCAAGCTACTACTTAGGAAAGGCTGGAAAGTGGGTCAATGCTGATGCCCCAGATGAGAATGGAACTATCACTGGTCAGGGATTTGACACTGTTGGAGCTGTAGCTTTGGATTCAAAAGGAAGACTTGCAAGTGCTACTTCTACAGGTAAAAATCCTGCAGTCAGCTCTCTTACAAATTCCTTGACATCTACACTGTGTAACATAGACTCCTCTCTCCTCATAAAAGAGGTTTGTATTGTTGCTGAGTCATATTTAGTGACTGTCTTCAGTCTTCTGATGGATCTGCTAAACCATGAAGGGCATGTGTAGGCACCAAGATGTTTTGTTTTGTTGAAAGATCAGCACCTTCGTACCTCAAGGGCTAGTCTGCTACACAGCCGTTTTTAGTGTTGTCACGCAACGTTCCTCTCCACTTAGTGGGGAGGAGCGTTGCGTGTGTCGCAGACTACTTAAGGGCTGTAGCAGACTACTCAAGGGCTTATACTGCCACTGGTCTTCAAAAAATACTTTTCAACTATCAATCAGCATTTTTCTTACACATCTTGCATCTTTCTTGGGCTGAAGATCTTTTGACAATATAGTAGGCCATTTGTGTTAATCACTCCAAGAAGTAGTTTACATTTTGGCAGTTCTTATAGGTTGAGGGCCAACCTACATCCCAACTAACACTGCGTGATTCGAAGAAAGCTATAAAGCGTGGTCAAAGAGTTGAACAAGAAATACATTTATGTATAGAGAATTCAACTAGAATTACACAGGGGTAGTTGAACTGGAGTCTTATTGTCGGATGTAAAGGGGTAGCAGCTAGTCCACCTTTTTCTCTGAAACTCAGCGTGCAAAGAAACTGGTGTCCGATAGCCTGGGGCTGGTGGATTTTGCTACTGGGCTAGTGAATTCTGTTCTCAACTTGCCTAATGGGCAGGTAAAGTTTTTTGGGGAATTCATATTACAGAAGAACTGTAATCAATCCTGCTCATCAAAAAAAAAAATTGGGGGCTGATTAAAGTGACTCTTGGACTAGTAGATTCTAGCTACAGCTTGCCCGAATGACTTTCTTTGCACCCTGAAACTGTTAAAATTTTAAAGATTTTTGAGGAAAATTTGTTTCCTTTTAGAGTCATCTAAAAAGATGGTCAGTCTCTCAGCGCCCTCTTTCTGGATTTTCTAGATCTGCCCTTGACTACCTGCATTGCAAGTCTGGTGCAATGATCATGACTTCCTGTAGCCTCCTCGTACTCCCGCTCCTCGAAGTGATTGATTTTATTCTATGAATTATGTTTCAGGTGGATTACCCAAGAAGATGCTAGGAAGGGTTGGCGACACCCCCTGTTGTGGCTGTGGCGGGTATGCCAATGTATCAGCTGCTGCTTCAACCACAGGACATGGGGAATCAATCATGAAGATGGTGCTTGCCTGGGATGTAGTCAGAAATATAGAAGATGGCCTGAACCCCATGCAGGCTTGTGGAAAATCTATAAATAAGATGGTTTCCGCTATTGATGGTGTTGGTGGCGTAATAGCTGTTAACAGTGAGGGAGAATTTGGAAGAGCTTTTTCCTCAAAGCAGTTGGCTTGGGCTTCAATCAGAGGTCAGGTCCTTAAATTTGGTTTGGATCGTGGTGAAGTTCAGGAGGTTCCTCTATAATATTATTATTTGTGCATCATAGAGAAAAAGTATTATATCCTTTAGGCTTTTATCTATTTTTTTAAAGACAGAAATCTTTACTTATTCTTCTAAGAATGTCCTACAATACCTTTGTATTCACTTTGATACTCCTTGAAATCCAACTAAGCATCTACTCTACTCTGGCTGGTTGGATAGACTGAGTCGTCACTCTTTTATAATGCATGATTGGTAATCCGAGGACAGAATTTTGCAAATTTGCAAGGTTTCATTTAGAAATTCCAAGCGCAACAACTCTTCCTACAAATGTAAATTGAATTATTTCAAGGTCTCTCCTTTGAAGTCCTAAAAATAACTTGCAAGATGCTTCAGTATAACATACATGTAATATTAAGAATTTCTTTTGAAAGTGCTTTGCTGATGTTTATCCGGTGTTTAGCAACGACGACAACGACGGCCACGAAAACGTCACTAAAAAAGTAATTTGTGTCCTTTCTAACTTTTAATCGCGTCTATTTGGTCCTACTTGATTTGTCAAATGTAGGTGACTTTTCCTTGAGTTGAATTCTTAAGTACTTGATCCATGTTCAAAAAGATAAAGGACCTGAGATTTGTCGTTGTATGTCCACGCCCTCCATAAAACGTCGCATTAGGAAGTTTCACGTCGTAGTCGTGCAGAGGACGTCAAAGAAATGTACTACAAAACTTGCAGAGCTGATGTTTGTACGGGCTCATAAAACTATTTGTTGTTTGACGTTGTCGTCGTGGTTGCTTAAGCTGATCCCTATTATTCCCTATTGTTTTATTCTGCTGAATGTCAGAGAGCATTTGGGAGAAGTCAAAGACTAACTAATGCACATTCCAGATTTAGTCTGTTTATTGTATCTTTGGATGTATAGTTAACTTTTTCGTATCCCAAATGTAAGTATCAATTGAGGAGGAGTCAGTACTTAGCTTTGATGTTCAGTTCCATTCTCCTTGATCAGTCTTCTTTGCTATCATTTTGTCCTGATTTTCATTCACCATTCTTGGTTTTGTAACAACGTGACATGGCAGCAGTGTTTATTGACAAAACAATAGAGCGTTTTCACTTACAGGGCCAGCATCTATGCGAAGTTATTGCAACACAAGAAAAGAGTTAGGGCATGTACACACTATACCGGATAGCTTTCGTTGTGCCGCTAAAAGGTATTCAGTGTAGTGTGAACACCTATCCGATATGCCATGACTCTCTACTTTAGAGATCGGCTGCGCCGTCACAGAAATCTCGCTGCCACAACCATTTTTGTGTGTGAACAGCAGCGCTATCTGGTATGATTGTCGTGGCGGCACAAAAGCTATTCGGTATGGTGTGAACATAGCCTTAAACTTCTAGAGGATTTTCTCAAGGTGACCTTAGTTAACATGGTCACGGTTTCGTCGTTTTGGAACACCAATAGTGAGCTTAAGCAAGGACGACGGCGACGTCAACGAGAAAGGCAAAAAGCAAAACGCTTAGATTGGCAAAACAACTACTTTGCACGTACATCACTCTTTTTTGTGCATTTCTTTGGCGTCACTGCACGTCTACGACGTGAAATTGCCTAATTTCACGTTTAGTCGAGGACGCGAACACAACGACTTTCTTTTTCTTTCTTAGAATTCAACTCCACAAAAAATTGGCAGCATTTGACGAATTGAACGAGATGAAATAAGCGCGATAAAGTTTGAAGCAGCGCGAAATCCCATTTTAGGGGCCTGTTAACGTGGAGGTGGGGGACCCCAGATAGGTGAGGTAACATGCGGTGGGTCCGCACCCCCTGACCTGACATGTAAACGTGATCAAATTAAAATGAGAGATTATAATGGACAGGAGGGTTACCTTACCTACCTGCGGTCCCCCACCTCTATGTAAACAGGCCCCAAATTACGTTTTCGTAGTCGTCGCTGTCGTTGTTGGGTTAAGCTTCCTCAAATGAAAACACTCTTTACAGTGTCTTTTTTGACAAAAGGGTTAATTTTCCGACGAAGAGAAAGGCTTTTCAGTGTTGTTGTGGTCAACCAACTCGAGCGCCGTGTCATTAGCTACAAACCAGCAGTAGGCATGCCGATATTAAATTTCAGGTGCTAGGTTTTACAGGGTTCGCACACACCTTGAAAGTCCTTGAATTTTTAAAATAAAAATTCAAGGCCTTGAAAGTCCTTGAAAATTGCGGTCGGTGCTGGAAAGTCCTTGAATTTTGGTGCTAACTTTATAATTTAAGTGGAACTCCAAAGGAAAAGGAGCAAACACAGAAAGACCTTCGAGATAAAATTATCTATGTCGTGGAAGAAATAAAAAAGACATAGAATTAAGGCTCTTTTTGAATTGAATAGAGTCCTTGAAATATGGGAAATGTGTCCTTGAAAGTCCTTGAAAAGTCCTTGAATTTTTTGTTCAAAAACGGGTAAGAACCCTGGTTTTAAAAGAATCAAGCAGAAAGCTACAAAAAACAAACAAACAAAAACCTTTTTGTTACAAAGGGAGAGGGTTAATATACAATTAAATTATTTATTTCATTATGTACGAAACATGTCGAAAATATGGTCATTTTTATGTCATATGTAAGTTCATAAAATATATTACATAAAAAAGCTTGGTGTTAAGTGACAGTAAATTGTTATTATGCACTTCTGTCCCTGTCTTAATTCTGAATGCATACAGACTCGCAGCTAGCTCTAAATTTATGTTTCACTCTTACAGATATGGTCCCGGTCCAGAAAGGCCGATTAGCGCCAATCCAAGATCAAAATTTTGTTTTCGATTTTGTATTTTACCTTCCTGTATTGCTTAGAGTAACATTTTGTGTTATCACGACTGTATCTCGGAGCAAAGGCAGTCAACAGTATTTTGTAAGCTCGAGTCGCATGTTCCTAGACAAGAAAACCTTGCTTAAAATTTAGTTGTCGAAAAGGCATCCAAAATGGCCACGCAACTTGCTGGTTGTTGGTTTCGACTTGCTGATTGCGAGCGAGTGTCTTTTTTTGCGCAGAACACCTTGAACAAAGCATCTAGTTCGGCCAGGAACCCCGCCGCAGAGTTTGCCTATAAAGCGACTAGTTTGCGAGCGTGATATCAAACTTTCAAATATGCTCTAGAAATAGAAATGGAATGGTACTGTTAGGGATAGAAATTTATAAAATTGGCAGGTCAATTACTTTTCTTTACGGGGTGGAAGTGAATCAGTGGCACCCAACAACAAATTTTCGGAAAATATCTGTTCGGAAGACGATTTGAGATCTAGAATTTTCGGAACATTTGTTGTAAAATTTCTTGCCTGCCTGCCTCTCCCAGGATGTTCGAACTTCTAAAAAGTTGCATAATTGACCATTTTAAACGGATTTTAACCCTTAAAAGGTCACCTAGAATTTTCGGGAGCCTTTTTTCTGGCTGAAATTTTCGAAAAGGTAAGCTGATCCCCATAATTTTTGGATCACTAAACTTTCAGCTAGGAAATCCGACAAATCCGAACTGATGGAAAATTTCTACGGGATAAAAATATGCCCATATCTACCGTTAAAATACTAAAATACGTTTAACAATGCTATGTTTAAGTGGTTTTGAACTATATTCTCGTTGGGCGCCCCTGATGAATTTATCGTCTTCTCACAAAGCTATAGACCGCGGGAAGCCTGGGATGAAATCATGTAACGCCTGGGATTATCTGGCCTTTTCTGGGAAGATTGGCTAAATAACCAATGATCCGCTACAAAATTTGACAATTTGAAAGGCAAATGGGTATTTATAGGGTAAATTTTTTAACATGTGAGATATAAGAGGGCAAATGTATCAGTGGTATATGTTCATGTGGAGCTGAGATACAATATCGATCGGCATTACATCGTTAATATCATGGAGGCTCAGCCATGTATCATTGTTCATGGAGGCGCCTGGGCCATACCAGACATCTTAAAAGAAGCATCGGTAAATGGAGTCAAGAGAGCTGCCCAGAAAGGGTACTATTGCTTAAAAGAGGTAAAAAAAATTACCTTCTTTTGATCTTGATTGGATTTGGGGGGTTATATATTTTCAAAATTAATAAGGGAACGCTACCTGGGTGTAATTTTTAACCAGCTTCATGAAAGAAGGTCAATGCAGCAACGAGCACGTGAATTTCTATAAGGACACCTTGTTAATGTAGAGAATTATTTAGGTGCGTTTCTTTTGGTGTCCATGCAAAATATGTTGATTGTATTTTTAAAAAGTATATATTGATGACTCGCTGGCTGGGTCCATCCTGGAGAGAATATAAATGAACCTAGGATCAAAGACTTGATTTTTTTTCAAAAATTTTTCCCTGTTAAAGGGTGGAACTGCAGTTGATGCAGTCGAAGGAGCTGTTCGCATCCTAGAAGATGACCCAACTTTTGATGCTGGTCATGGCTCAGTTCTTACAGAAGATTTGACAGTTGAAGTTGATGCAATGATCATGAATGGATACTCACTGGAATCAGGTACAAGTGCACTCATTTGCTGGCAAAATAGGACATGTCACAGTCCTCATTTGAACTGGAAAAGGAGATCTTAACTGCAATAAGTCATTGTCAGGTTTACTAATTGACTGAATCACTAACTAAGCAAAATTCTGCCTTGTTAGTCACCTGACTGACTGAACAACCTGATGTTATAGATTTTCATGATTATTTTTATGGAAAGAATGAAGCTATTGGAGTTGCAAGGAAAGTGGCTTGTGCATAGCATCATTATCATGCTTTTAAGACAGCTACAGTAGAGCCCGGTTAACACAGACACCAAGGGGGCATGCCATTATAGTATCCATATTACCGGTATATGTAGGTGGGCTGTCAGAGAAAATGTCACAAACCAAGGGGCAATGACTGAAAGTAAAAAAGCCAATGAAATGAAACTTGTGTAAAAAAGGGCAGAGGGTCAAACACTGGAAGATAGACGGACTGATCAAAATCCTGAAAAATCAAACATCAAGCAATTTTGCTACTTTTTTTGGTAATAAAATAAAGTTTTATTGCATTAACCTATAGAAATTTCATTATTTTAACAGCATTCGATGTTAATTAGCACACAATGAAAATAGACAGTGCGCAGATACCAAGGGTGTGTTCCTTTCGCTGAATCCAAAAACAGATTTTAGATCTTAAAATGGATTTTTGATCCTTCTGGCAAATCCAAATCCCGATTTTTGATCTGGTGAATCCTTTTTCAAAACGGTGCTGTTAGATTTGAAATCCGAAGAATCCAAATCCAGATTAATGGATTACTGATCTACACTGTTCCAATCACAATGGATTCGAAATTAGTCAAGTCGGATACCCGTTGAGTTTCCTTGTTGCTACCATTTGCCGTAAAACATCTGAAAACACTGGAAGATTGTTCCAGGTACAGTAAATCATCCATTTAACTGCCATTTGCAGGACTATTTGTCTTTAACAGGATTCATACAGGTCGTGGAAAACCTGGAAAGTCATGGAATTTAATTGTCGGTCCTTGAAAGACATGATTGGAAAATGTTCTGTTTAGTAGATTAGTTATTGCAAAGCAAGGACAACTTAAGATCAAGAGGAGAAATTAAACAGTGCGAATGGCACGCATTTTGGTGAACATCAGAGTTTGTGTCTGTTGAACTGTTTAAGGTAAAAAAATATGCTAAAATAAGGAAAGTTTTGAAAATTTTCAAATGTGGCAGCTAAACGTAAGGTCATGGAAAACTTGGATAGGTCATGGGAATAGTCATGGAAAGTCATCATGTCCATCATGGAATTTGAAGAGCTCAAAAGAGTATGAACCCTGTTTAAAGATTGCATAACGAAACTGAGCCTACAACCTTTAAATAATTTTTAACTTTAATGCACTTCTTTCTTGATCTGGATATGTTCTACTCCATTGTTGCTAATTCTACAAGGCTTTGTTGCATAATTTGTCAAACAGTAGAGAACACGTCATTTGTTGAGAGGATTTCATAATGGAATGCATTTGCAAAAGGTTACCAAGGTTACAGATGCAATATTATTTTGGATTTCACATTCCTTTTGGTCACAAAATCGTGCAAATCTAGGATCAAAAATCTGTTGTTGGATTTGCCAAAAGGAACAGACCCCTAGTGTCCATAAAGTGAGGTGACAGTATATGAGAGTTAGTCACTAGGGTCACAGAAAAGTGTCCGTTGTACATATTAACCAGTGTCCATTTTTCAGGAGGTACAGTTTACAGAAAAAGATATCAGCTTTTTGTTGGGACAAATAAAATTGTTCTAATCATTATATATTGGACAGGTGTCTGTGTCAGTGGGTGTGTGTAGAATGAGGTTCCAAAGTAGCATTCTTTTAGGATTTCTTTGCAGGTAGCCACTGCCTCTTATTTTAACCATGACAGTGTGCCCTCTTGATTGCCTCAAAACGGACTGCTAGCACTCTACATTCTTCTACCTGTGTGCCTATGTTTTGAAGAGTGACTGAGTCCAGCCACCTACCTTGGCAATAAAGGTGCGGCTAATGTTCAAGTGGGGGTCCTATTCAATGGAATTGTTTTTAAAGTTAATAATTTGTTTTTGGCAGCCCATAATCATTCCTTCATTTTTGCCATGCTCTGATACCTGTGTTTCCTTGAGACTCCAGCATCCCCCCCCCCAACACTTACTGTATTGTTGAGGGGAAAATTTGTTCCTGGTAGGTCCTTGCTCACTGGCTAAGTCCAATCATTGATAATGGATGATTACTTACAGTACTTCACTTTGTGAGAGTTATGCGCCACTTGGCATAAGGTGAACAGGATGTTTTCATCAGTGTGGAAATGGAGGAAGTAGCAATTACTGAGGTTAATACTGACATATCATTGTTATTGTTTCTAGGTGCAGTGGCGTCAGTAATAGGAATAGCTAATCCAGTATCCTTAGCACGTCATATAATGGAAGACACGCCCCATTCTCTTCTTGTTGCAAATGGTGCTGTCAGTTATGCCAAGAAAACAGGATTCCCAGTTTTAAATGACCCCCTTGAGCTTATAAGTGAGGAATCACGACTACAGTTGGAGGGTCACAAGGATTTTAACAATGCTGTAGTAAGAACTTTTAACACGGAGGTGAAGCATGTTAATGCAAGCCTTAATAATGACCTTAATCCTGGGCATGACACTGTTGGTGCTGTTGCTTTGGACTCTTCAGGGAGATTGGCTTGTGCAACATCTACAGGTTAGAAAACCACTTTTTATATATTTTTACTCCTTATAATGACTAAGTAAAATATTCAAATTTTGTTTGGAAAAATCCTAAAAAATAAATATTCATATGCAAAAGTTCTGTGAAAGAGGATTCATTTGAATAGTTGCACCACAGAAGTTTGTCCACAGATTTAAAGGCTGAGTACAGGGCTCGAGGTTGTGACCCGTGGGGTCGCCAATACAACTGGATTTTATTCGGTGGCGTCTTACTTTTCACACCTGGTCGCCAGGCCAGCCCCTGAGATATTTGTGACCTTCTTAGGAAAAACGTACACAAATGATATTCTGGTAAAGGAAAGTTAAAGTCAAACGTTAGACGGACCAACAGTTAGCTGCTAAGAGTCAACCATTGGAGCGTTTAGGTAAACTGTTAGAGCGTTAGAAATTCATGCTGAAAAGGCTATTCACCATTTTCACATAGACCATGAGGGATGACTATATAGAGCGATTTTCGTATGACCTTGAAATGAAAGCGTGGGAACAAAACAGAAACGACAAACGAACGGAAATAGAGCAATTTGACTGGTTTATCGAACGGACAGACAAACGCGTCTGGCTTTTCATTGGTTAAGCGAACGCTCAGGTGAAAAAACTTCATGCCCGAGAACTTTCTAGAAATCAACCGATACTTCGCTTTGACGTCATACTACAACACGATTGGCCAATTGAACAATGCCTTCTCCATATTAGGGTTTCTTTGGCGGGAAAACAAAGAGGTCATGTTTTGATCTTTTCATCCATTGGCTGATGAAACAGATGACGAACACTTATCGAAACCATTTTTCAAGGTCATACGAAAATCGCTCTACCCAGGAGAAATTGGAAACAATGGTTATGCAAAATTCTGGCTAGGTTAAACAGGGTGCATTATGGTCTATGGGAAAGTAGTGAATTGTGGGATTTCTTCAAAGAGGCCTTTCTTGTGAAACTGATTTCACCCTAACGTCACTTTTAGGTGGTATTTCATTGAAGATGGTTGGTCGTGTTGGTGACAGTCCTTTGGTTGGCTGCGGAGGGTATGCAAACAAGGAAGGGGCAGTGTCATCCACCGGTCATGGTGAATCAATCATGAAGGTGATGCTAGCAAGGGAGGTGGTCTACAACATCGAAGGAGGGCTTCCCCCTGGACATGCCTGTGTGAAAGCTCTTCAAAACATGTTTGAGAGAGTAGGTGGTCAGGGGGGAGTGATTGCAATCGATAAGCATGGACAGGTTGGGAAGGGTTTTACTACTAAGCGAATGCCATGGGCATCTGTTAATGATGATATTCTTAAGTTTGGTATCGAGCCGAACGAAGAAATTCTGGATAAGACTTAATGTTTTGTTTTTCCTTGTGCAACCCCATCCTCAGGGCTTGTTTCTTGTGACCAAAACTCATGGGATGCAGGAACCCCTTTCTCAACTTCCAGGGGGGAACTTTGTACCCTTTTGCTGACTCCTTTCCTTTTCTTTGTTCCGGCTTGTCGCAACGGTGATTGTTCGAAAGTGGCTTTAATATAAAACTTTTCATTCGCGAATGACAGATACATATAGTACTGTTTATTTTTTTTCTTTGTTTTGTTCAAAAAGCATGAAAAGAGCTTTAGAACGTTGCAAAACTTTCTTTTGAGAGGCCTATGCCCCTTCCAATGAGTTACTTAACATCAGCATAGCGTTGTTGCGCGAGGGTTCAATGCCTTGTTCGAAGGGACGCGCGTCTTTCGTGTCACTTTACTCCGATTGATGATCCCAGGTGCTATACTTTAACCCTGTTTACACTCCCAGAGTCAGGTCTCCACTTTTCACATCTAAAATAATACTATTTAATTAAGCTCATTAATGGGAATAAATTCCGTATTAAATTAATTAAATTACTCGACTCAGAGTCTGTAACTGAATTGGTACTGTGTCTAATATTAACAATATTTAGCCATGAAATGTATCTCTAAGGGTCTTTATAACATAGAGCTTTAGATTTGAGGACGAGGACGAGGACGCGATTTAATTTTTTTCGCGTAGTCTCGAAAAGTAATCAACCCAGAAAGCTTGATCATTCCCAATAGGCCATTTGCACTAAGAGGTAAAGACACCGTTTTTACGAAAATGAAGGTTATATGATTTTACCTTCGAAAATCAGTTAGTGGGTCATATCTTAAACAAAATAATAGTGACTTGGTTTTTCAAACCCGCACCATTTTCTTAAAATGTGTAAGTTTGTATCTGGTCACATGACCAAAATCTGATTTTTAAAATTATGAATTACCTCTTTCTGAACGCAAATTTTGCACTTAAACTTCAAGAAAAATGTTGAAAAGATGATGTGGTAACGTTTACAGCACATCTAAGGGTAACTATCAAACGTTCAACAAGATACAAGCAAAAAGTAGTTTTGGCCGCCATGTTGGAGGGCATCTTGCCCTCCAACATGGCGGCCAATACAAATCGTACTACTTTGCCGAAAAATCAAAGAGCCATAAAACAACTCCCTTAAATGCGTTTCCTCTCAAATTTCGAGTGTAAGATAATTATTATTTGGCTCTGTCGATTTTTGGCATCAGCAAGTTTCCAACTCATTGTTTAAAGGAAGCATTGGTCACGTGACCTCTTAGTGCAAGTGGCCTATAGCAAAATGATAAAACCTCTAACATTTGATATCTTGTTCCCGCCACTACGGCATTCTCGCTAAAACCTGGTGTAGAATAACGACGGGTATCACGTTTTCCCGCCAAAATGACGCTGGTTCACGCGTGTGGACTACTTTAATTGAGAAAATCTCGTACTTGTAGTCGTCCTCGTCTCAGAATCTAAGGGACGGACCATTAGAAAAGTTATGAGGGGGGGGGGGGGGAGGGGAATTTCGAGCCGCAGGAACTTTTTTTCGTTATCAAATTCCTTGTATGAATTTTTTTCAGGCCCTTGCATAAATATTTGTTAGGGTTAATTGGCGTGCAAGAATTTTTTTAAATTAAATTTTCCCTTACGCGAATTTTTTTTTGTACTTCGCCCCCCCCCCCCCCCCCATTAGTTTTCTAATGGTCCGTCCCTAAAAGCTCTCTAATATTAGATGGGCCGGGCTGCAAGGCTTCCTGTGCAACAATAATGGAATCTCATCAGATAAACTGGCTAACTTGGTTAATTGTCAAGTAAAAACAAAGCTGATTTTCTAGTGTTGAATTTAGCGAGCTGCTGTTTTGGCAAAGCGAGCCAGCCCTACAAACCTAGCGCGGCTTATGTAATCAGTCCCGAACTTTTGGATTGGTAGATTGTCTTTAATCTTTAATAAGTATACCTTAAAACAGTGTGACTGTACTAAGAGTTTAAAATGAATAACATCAAAGTACAATATAATAACGTATCCTACATGTTAGAGATAAAAAGAGTGAACTGTAGTCTTATTTGGTTAGTTTTCTTTTTTGGCTAAATCAATATATACTAGACTAGGTGTGATTGAGAAGTGCTTAATTAAACATAACAATTTTCAGTTGAACCATCAAGGACATCGAGAGAAAGCGAGCGTGTTCTTTTCTAGGACTTTGCGTCGTGGTTCATTCTCATTTGTTCGTCCGGCTAAGTATGAAAGACCAAGCAGGAGCCACTTGGCGCAAAAAAACGGGGGCGACACGTTCCGGTCACAACAAATAGGATATGGAACAACTAGCCGGTGGACGCGACACGTATTGAAGCTAAAAATTTCAAGAATTCCTGCAAAATACTATAATAACTCAGATTATTCTACATGCTTAGATCTTCAAATTTGCACTGATGTTTAAAATCGTGGTAGAGTTAAATCGCGGCCCATCACGTTCTGACCGTTCTCGTCCCCTTGGGTATGAAAGCATTGAAAACCGCGGGCACAGAGATAACTTCCTCTTAATATTTGACACGAACACGTACCATTCGTACCATTGGTTTTATTTCAAAGCAAAAATATCCTTTATTCATCCGTTTGAGGTATTTCGATACAGTTTCTCAGAGACCATACCGATGTTTTTCAATCGTCTTAAAAGTGATTCTATCCTTGTCCGATCGCCACAAAATTTTCATTTCGATGTGAGCATTATCAATGTATTCCATTCAAAATATGCAATAACAGTCATACTAAAATGTGCTAACCATGGAGGTATGTAGCGCGAGCATTAATTTGGAAAAACTAGCATAACGTCAAAACAGTGAATGTTGTAACGCGGATTTTTGGTCTGTTCGTAGGCTAGGTTCGTCTTGAGATTTCGAGGTGTTGCAGTGAATCAATCTCAATGAAAGTTTCAGACATTAATATATACATCATGGAGATTGTGTGATGAGGTTTAAAAAGAATTCTGTCGAGCGGTTTTAGAGATATACAGAAAAGCGCTAAAAGTAAAAAATCAGAATAAAGTTGCACTTAGACAGATGGTGAGGAAATAGGTTAGCTTTCAGGATCGCAAGAAAGAAAATACTGACCAAACTTTTCATGCATCGAATAATGATATTAAGCAGCCTTCTGACGCTACTTAAGATCAATTTGAGTTATTTAGAACTCTTTTATGAAACAATTTATCACGGCTATTGAAACTATAAGGTTTGAAATATATTTACTTTTTATTTGAATTCAAACATACAGAATTTTTTACTTCTCACGGAGGCTATTTGCTAAACACCACACTTTTAAGTTCCTGGTGTCGGATTTTCAGTAGCAGGTCTAGATCGCGCGAAATTCCGATTAAATCGATTTCAAAGTGTTTTGTTTATTTTTTGTCATAAGTGATATTGACTTTACTAAAAACTGCATTTTGACAAACTGGTGAAAATCTTGTGGCAATCAGACATATGGCGTTCATTACTATTCAAAACACTTTGAGCACATTTTTGACTTTCTGGCACCCTTTTTACGTCCAGGGGGTCAAATTCCCCTTTCAGGTATCACGTCGTAAATTTTACGACGTAAAACTGGTACTCTCATCGTTACGTCGTAAAATACAACAACGTCTATTTTACGGCGAGAAATCGACAGTGTACTTTGAAGGTCGTCTTCAAGTTTACGCCGTGATCAAAGTCAACGTTACACGTTACGTCGTAATCATAATATCTGCGTGAAATTACGACGTAAAAGAGGAGGTGTTCTCGTTACGACGTAAAATGAAATTTTTGTTACACGTTACGTTGTAATTCATCTATTCGTCAAGTTGTCAATCAAATAGGTTTTACGTCGTAACTTTTACGACGTAAAATTTGTCTGCTTCTTAAGTTGTCAATCAAACAAAATTTTACGACGTAAAGTTAATATAGTTAACTTGTCAATCAAAGTTAACTTCAAAGTCTTAATAGATTACCATGTACAATGTTTAATAAGTTAACTTCAAAGTCTTAATAGATTACCATTTACAATGTTTAATAAGTTAACTTCAAAGTCTTAATAGATTACCATTTACAATGTTTAATAGGTTAACTTCAAAGTCTTAATGGATTACCATTTACAATGTTTAATAAGTTAACTTCAAAGTCTTAATAGATTACCATTTACAATGTTTAATAAGTTAACTTCAAAGTCTTAATAGATTACCATTTACAATGTTTAATAAGTTAACTTCAAAGTCTTAATAGATTACCATTTACAATGTTTAATAGGTTAACCTTAAAGTCTTAATAGATTACCATTTACAATGTGTAATAGGTTAACTTCAAAGTCTTAACAGATTACTTAATACTTTCCAGTTTAATATGTTAGCGTTGTTCTTACGACATTTAAAACAAGGGACTTCGGTTTTCATCAGAGAAGTAGTAGTCTTCTTTTTTTTTATTCCAGCCAAAATTAAATCATTTTTAATTATTTACGTGCATGATTTTTAGAAGAAAATTTGCCTTTATTACAAAAACAGCACAAGCGCCGGTTCTCTCATTAACTCTTGTTATTATTGTTATTTTTCTACAATCCTTGTTTTTTTTTGTCTGCGTACTTCTCATTCAACCTGATTAACTGATATCATATAAAGGAGACTTTTTTCAGTCATGCAAAGAGTTAATATTGGTCGAACGGTTTCACGCCTGATATAAGAAAATTTGTATTTCCGCCTCTGTCCCACATTTATTACTAAAAGAACGCAAGCGCTTGTTTTCCGATTGATAGCTTGTTAATTTATTAAAATAAATATTTATTCCAAATTCAAACATTGCCCACAAAGATCCAAAATCTATTTTTGCATGGTGAAAGCTCTCCCCCTTCTTGCAATATTGAAAATTATCACAACCTCTGGTGATTTTATGCCAAAAAAAACCCCACCCAACCAACAAACAAGTAAAACCAAACAAAAGAGTGATACAAGCCAAGGTATGTATGTTATGTATGGATTTATTAAAATCCTCGAGTACTCGCCCAAGACGAATCGAATTAGAAGAGAAACTTGCTAACACACACTTATATATCCAGCCTATATGTAAGTCAAAAGATCATCCCTCCACCGCCCCCCCCCCTCCCCCACTTATAATTACACATTACCATTAAACGAGGCCAAGAGTTGATTGTAAGAAAATCTTCATGAAATATTTTCTTTTGCTTGAAAAATTTGTTTTTACGTAAGAGAAAAAGTAACAAAACGGCTGCAGCTAAACAAAACCATATCGTTGAAATCTTATTAAGAAGTACTACCTACAAGTGCAAATTATTTACAAAAGTTTGCGCTATCGTAAACTGATATACTTGGCAAACTTGGCAAAACTTCCTCACGGAAAGATTCCCTTTAATTAGATATATACAGTTAGCCAAAATGTAGTGGTATAGAATATTTTTGGCTACAAGAAGTCCCCATTTTTTCCTCAGGGATGTCAGAGGGAGCGAAACGCGAGCGCGCGTGAACTCTTATGTCCCTGAGGAAAAATGGAGACTACTCGTAATCTAAAACTATTTGCAAGATCCTAAAGATATTCACATTGCTTCGAACACATATGGTTTTGAAAGACACATTCCACGGCTCAGCGTACGGGTTACTTTGCTTTTTTTTTTTTTCACAGAGGAAAAATTCGTTGGACTCAATTACCTTTGCCCGTATCGGTGTCTTTACCCAAGGCAACTTAGGTGCTACAAAAGACTCTAGACTAATGGTCGTCATTTGTTTCAAGTTTTTTACGTAGAATGCTTAATTAAAATATACTATATCATACTGTACAACGCAAATGGTTTTTTGGTGGACTCATAGTACTGAAAGCAAGACAATTGTGACTTTCTGCAATTTGTTTTGGTCATCACTCATTCACATGCATTAGAAGAAGGAACGTATAGTAGGTGTCTTATCCGATACATGCTATTGATAATACACCCCCCGCCCCCCACCGCTTCCTTCACCCTTTATTTTGTCAATGGACAGTCCTTGTATTTTATACCCGATGTACAGTTTATCCTGGTATAGGTTTAGTAAAATAAAACACTTCATTTAGTGTATGTGAATGAGTTTTTCAAAAACCTTCTTTGATATTTATAAACTTTAATGTTTACAATTCAAGGAGAAAAAAGATTTACTTATTATTTAACATTCATATATAAGTTTGAGGGTCCTGGGAACAGGAGAGGCCTCGTGAGCGAAAATACTGCCGGGCCCATCCCATTCCCAGGAGACTAGTACTAAAATACAATGTGCTATTGGTTTCGTACGTAAAGAGAACTTCACCACCTGTACAGAATTTTTAACAATTATTCCTCGAGCCTAGGCTCTGAGTCATGAAGGCAAGAGGAATAATTGTTTTAGTAAAATACATCTAGTTGGTCAAAAATATCGAGACAAAACAACGTTAGGTAGCAAAACGCGATTCAGCCGCCATTATTTGGTTTTTAAAGCCGGCGCTTTTCGCTACCACTGGGCTATAACATATGGCCTAGTAGTAGCTCAACCAACCAGAACGCAGCACTGATAATACACCACTAGTTGGATTTTACTGTAATAGATAGCCACGGACACAGGGAAACCAGGACCATAGCCTAGAAAAAAAACTAGCTGTTCATAGTCCTCTGCATCAGCTTTAGCTAAGGCAGGTTGTACAAATGAGAATGAGTACTGGTGGTGGATGTTGGAATTGTAATAATGGTAGTGGTGCTTGTGTTGGTGGATGGTGTTGTAAGTAGTGTACTTGTGGTGGATGTTGTAGGTAATGCAGTGGGTGTTGTGTATCTGGTTTGCCCCGATAGGCTTTGAAGCAAATTCTGTAGGTTGACCTGCCGAAACAAAAATCCTGGGCTGGCTGGTGCAGCTGAGGTCACCTTTGGGAGAAAAGAAGAGGACAGACAGTAAATTAATTTTTTATTTCTAATTTATGATAGCCTGTGTACAGTTGTTCCGCCCTCCTTAGAAAAAATCAGGAGAAGATACATCTGTGAATCGCCGTTGTTAATCGTGCTCGTGTAATTAATCAAGAAATATAAAATATGAAAGCCAAGATTCATTCCTAAATCCGTATAGTAATCCGAACGTCAAGTGATAGGGGAGATGGAGGGTTTATTGAAAAAAAAAAAATACAAATTTTGGGGTAGAAAATTGGTTGCTTGATTTGAGCGTAGGTTTTTTTTTTTTGGGGGGGGGGGGGGGGTTGGGGGATGGGGGGTATTCAAAGCACGACTCGTTAGCTCATTAGGCCAAACACGACTCATTAGCTCGTGATAGTGTGACACGTGACCTTATAGTTTTGCTCTAACGAGGATATCTCCCAACGATTTTTCCTTTTTTATTTGAAATGATGGGAGGCTTGTTGTATATTTCTCTCTGTAGTGGCTGATCTGTTTTTAAGGTTCGGCATGATAACGAAAGGCAGAATTTTCTTTCGCACTTCATTGTTCTTTTGTAAAGCCGACTTCCGTTCGGTAAATTTAACCTCAGAGGTGATTTTTTCTATGAGATTGTGAGGGTAACCTCTAGCGCGAAGGCGTTTTTTGAAGTTGTAGATGTTCTCATAAAAGGATTTAGCTGAGGAACTAGTTCTCAGAAGTCGAAGGGCTAGCTTCGCCCTTTATGAGACCTTTTCTGACCCCGTGAGGGTTACAGGAAGAGAAATGCGTGTATTGAAAAGTCTCTGTAGGTTTAAAATGTCTGCGGATGTCAAGGATTCCTTGGTTGCAAAATATCTCGCCTTTGTAAACAGTTGTATTCAGAAAGTTAATCTCTTTATCAGATATTTCAGCCGTAAATTTAATTGAAGGGTGATGCCTGTTTGCAAGAGCAATGAATTCATCTATCTCCTTTCTCTCCGTTCTCCATAATGAGAACAAATCGTCAATGTATCTTTTCCACTCAAGGGGTTTAGTTTTACCGAGGTTCAGTATTTCTGTCTCTACCGCCGACATAAAGATGTTGGCAAAGGCGACTGCCAGCTTTGTACCCATTGCGGGTTCCGCGGTGATGGGATTTCTCGGGAGGTAACTTTTGTTGCAGGGTTTTTTGGGAGTTTTTGATTTTTGCCTCCTTTCCATCAACCCGTCACTTAAAATCAGGCGGTAAATTCCCTCCCTGTTGGGGCCCACATACTCGCAACTTATTTCTCAAAAAAGTTTCTGTGGAATAAACGTTGCGACACACAAAAAGGCTGCTACCTGGTTCAACGACCATTAACCACAGTAGACTCCCGGTAACTCGAACCTTCAAGGGAAATCGAAAACCGAAAAGTTGGCTCACGTAATTATATAAGTTGGAGCTTCAAGAAAATGGTCGGAAGCCAGGAAAAAAGTATTTATAGCACACTAAACAGTGTTATCACATTTTTTGGTGCAAATTAAAGGATACTATCAGAACAGAACGTAACAAAGCATTGCCTAAATATAGCATGCGTCTCGCTGTTATTCAGAGTAAGCTGTTTCACGTTAGATTTGTGACAAAGAACATCAGTCTCCTCTAGTGAACTATATGACAGTATCTAACAGGGAATTTTTTTTTTTCACTCGCCCGAAGCTAAATGTTAGTCGCCTAAGGTCGGGCGTCGTTAGAGCACAGCCTTGGATTATCAAACGTGTTTTGTTGAATATATCGATTGCCTACCGAAGATCAAAATATCATCGACTAGCTGCCTTCGCCAGGAAATTACTTTGCACAATTTGAATTCATCAATATGCATATTAAGTATTCCGGACGTTTGTGGATTCCTTTTCTTATATTATATCTGAGCCGCAGAGAAATAAGAAAAACGCGATCAAAATAAAACCGCGGCTTTCATTTTGGAATTCAATCTAGGAACAAATAGTTTACTCACCAAATAGGGCACAAGTAAGCTGGGTCAGGCTGATAGACGAAGGAATCGGAATGGTGACCGACCTGAGTCATCCTTATTGTCTGGTTGTATCTTGCCTCCGAATTAAAAAAAAAAAAAGACGTAAAGGAGCAGAATATCGACTGGGTCGTACGTGGTTCGTCTGCTGCAGATAAGCGGTGAAATCGCAGAGCATGCATGTTGGTGACCTCCCGTTGGGCTCTAGTTGGTGATGGATTGTGGCCAGATCTACAAAAGCAACATTCTGACCGGGCTTGGGTTATTATTGGTCAGGATACTCCCCTTCTTTTATAAATATGACACTGGCGGGATATAAGTAATGGTGTTCGATGTTAGCTAAAAGCGTATTAGACAATTGTTATCTTACCACTGTGAGCAAGGGGGTTGTGGAGATGGCGCTGATGGAGGTGATTCTTTCCTCTTGCAAGAGCCGAAAAAAAAAAAGGCTACGCCCTTGGTTTGTTTCACAACAACTTCAAAACAACAGCAAACTTTAGTAACAAACATTATGAGAGATACGTTATCGCAAAATCCTCGCGAAGCCTAAATCATCAGCATTGCGTGCGAGTAAAGGGAAACAACCGCTCAGAAAAAAAAAACTGATTGACAGCTATACTTTCCCATGTCCTCCACAGTGACGTCATTAATAGTCAGGGTAAACTCCTTTTTGCACTTGCTGTTAGTATTCTTCTCTTGTATTCTATACTTTCTTCCGCTTTTTATTGGCGCTGAAGTGTTGTTGAAACGCCACTGTAGCTCCAGTACATCTGCACGATAGTCCGGATCCACGTCAATCATGCATTTTAAGCTTTTGTTCGAAGACGTATCTGCTGTAACCTTGGAAGAAGAAACCTTTAGTCTTATAGGCCACTGACCTGTTTGAAATAATGAGCCAAATATAATAGGCATTGAATAATTCACTAAATAACTCACTATGAAATAACTAAGTAAGTAAAGTAAAAGCTTTATTAATGTGTCAATGTATTTATTCCAGATCTTGCAACTCGCACTAGTTAACTCACCACCATTAACTCACCGCTACTAACTTACCACCTTGTTAAACTCGTTCCATTCATGTACAATTTTCAAAGCTTAGTTAATACCGGCATTGCCTACGATTTTCTGAAGTACGTTTAATTTTCTCATTTTACTTTACTTTCCAAGTTAGGCTATTTTCCGTAGAAAAAAAGAAACCTAACATTTTCGGATTCAGAAATGTGATGGACAGAGAAATTGGAAATTTTCTCACTTTCGTAATACGTCAATTTCGGGAAAATAATACTTAAGCCCTTGTGATTTCGAAAAGACACAGATTCCCCTTGAATAACCGAACAGATACAAACTTTACAGCGTCGCTTAGAATTCATGCTTTTCTAAAGATCTTCAAGTACTCTGGAAAGCCTAAAAAGAGTTTTCACTACTGACATCGTTGGGTGCCCCTGAGACTTTTACACAAAACGCCAACGTACCATGCAAGCCTTTGGTCATAATGGCTTGGATTGATGCTTGCATTCTTTTTCTTTTCTTTCCTTTGTTCTTTAACTTTCTTTGTGCAGGACGAAAAGAAAAGTATTTCTTGCGGGAACAACAACACTGATCCCGAGTGGACAGGATATTATAGGTCTGCTTGTTCGGCGGGGGCACCCAACGATGTTTTCTGTAAAATACATGTTCGGAAAGCAAATATTGCGTAGAATTTTCTATAGCTTGATGACCAATCCATTCATGCACATTATTAGCTTATCTAATAAATTCTATACTATTTTCTGAAGTTAATTTTTCTTAATTCCGTCCACCGGTTAAACTAATTTTCAGTATAAAAAGGAAACCTAAAATTTTCAGATCGGAAAATGCGAAGGAGAGAGCATCAGAAAATGGAGTACTATCGTAAAACTTTAAATTGCATCTTAAGATTTTCAGGAAATGATACTGAAACCCTTCGTTGTACCTTCAAAGATGACTCAATCAAGATGACTCAAGTTGCCTCAGGATGACTGTAGAGGTACAATTTTAATTTAATTTATAGTGCCGCTTAGAGCGCATTTCTAGCAGGTAATATGGATTTTCAACGCATTTAGGAGGAAACGTTCCGTGGGTGTTCGGTCCGAATGGTAGCCTTTCTATCAGAAAACACATGCAGGATTTTTCACGCTCGCATACCAACTATCTTAATACGTATACAGCTAAATCAAAAAGGTTACTTTGGTAAATTGTTCATTGGTATAATTGGACATCAAGCATTTCGGCAGTGCCATGATTTCCTTCGGGTAACAACCAAACATTGAATCAGCTATATTACACATCATTCAGTAAATAAAGTACATAAATATGTAAGGCAAGGTACGTTATTTTTTTTCTGAAAAGTTTCGTGGCCCTTCCCTTTCCCTTACCTGGTAAACAGGTGACCCTCCCACATTCTTATCCTTCCACTGCATGTGTACCGGTTCGCCACAATCGGCAACTACGACCCTTCTCTGTCTGTGGCAAGCTTCCTGATTCCCATCAGCGTAAGCAACATCTATTGAAATTTCAACCCCGAGCTCAAATTAAGAGAATGTTCAACTTAATTTGTACTTGATTGGAAGTAGCCAGAGAAAGTGGCTTATATAAAGGCGGATATCGCCAGCAGGATCTTATCAGGCTTGGAGAAAGAGACTCCAGTTCCTGAAAAAACTTCAACTTCTGGCTCAAAATTTGGTAAAGAGGAAAGGATTGTAGGCACTGAAATATCCGGTGATCGTCAACACAACCGAATGAATTGAGCCATATAAGTCACAGCCCTGTGCATGACTGCATACAGTGCCGGGTCACATCACTGAACGTCGAGTTACGGCTGAAAGAGAACATGGGTCGTCCGAGACAGTTACGTGCCATGCCAGAACAAGGAGAAAAAAGAAAGACAGAAAGAGTGAATGAATCTGCTGAATGAACTGTAACAAAACTGTTGTTTAAAAAGAATCTTAAATAATTACAAGTTCCCGTTCAATAGGAAGGACTGGTACGAAAAAATGACATCAATTTGGTACCTGCATGAACACATGCACACAAACGGCTGTGAAAACTAAGGCTTGACTCTCCCTTAATACCTTTTTAAACTAGGGTTGACCATCCCCAAGGGTAGAATTTTTTTTCTGGCTGACCCTCCCCTCTGAAGTCCTGGACCAGTCTTCTCTCCCAATTAAAAACTTACCTTCCTTAAAGATATAGGAATCCTGATAAAGTTGGAGTTTGTAGCGCAAGAATAGGACAGATTTGATTGTCCTTGATGAAAAAAAAAAAAGAATCACAGTGAGACCGCGTCGACCTGACTCTGCAAGGTGCATAGAATTCAAGTTGAACTCTTTACATTGTTTCTCTAGTTTTTTCTATCTGACCCTCGCGACCGGTACTCATCACAAATTTTTAATTATGTCATATATTGCAACATAAGGAAATTCGCTAGCTTTGATGTTTTCTTTTCCTTTTTTTTAGGGACAGTGCCAACCTACTGGAATTTTTTATGGCTGCGGTCAGTTAAGGCCTCCTTACGCGTTTAAAATCCAATCCATAGACAGTAAGAATGAAAAAAAGAATAACTGACGATAAGGGAAGCCGAGATGCATGACAGATTTAAAGCTCGGGGGTCATTGGTTGTCTAGATTTAGATATTTCTTTATTTCTTTCCATGTATTGATTTATTGAAAGGCAAAGACAACACATTTAGTTATATGCCGGCAGATATTCTACCGCTATACTGGCCTATTTTTACATTCCATGTTATCAAAGAAGAATTGGTTATGAAGACAATAAAAACCAATTTGATTTTAATAACAAAAGGTATTCCTGTTCATAGCAGGGTCGACTCGATTGATCGAAAAGATTCACGAGTACAACACTGTAAAATAAACAGAAATAGCTAATTTGGCCCGTAAAACGGGGCTAAAACGGGTGAATCCAGAATGGTACCGTTTTAGGGGCCCTGATTCAGCCTCTCTGAAATGGGGCTGTTTTGGTGACAATTTTTGGCACTAAATTGACGCTTTCATGGGGGCCAAATTAGACAAGGTAAAGGGTCAATATGTAAAACACTAGTGCCACTTTGGATCAGTTCAAGTAACTTTAAGTGGCCAGAACAGCCTCCTCAAATTTCGGCCTCTAGCAAACTACCCCTCAAAAAGTAGCCTATTCAGCTCCACGTCGGGCCATTTCAGTAGTTGATGGGCCTCTTTTTCTTCTCTTAATTGGCAAATAGTGAAATCAAACTTAACTTATAACTTTGAAACATTTATTCAGTTGTAAACAAGTTACTCACGGTACTCTTTTTTTGTCCAAAATTAACAAAGTATATCTGTAAACTATTTGTTAATGTAACAGAAACCTTGCAACCTCCTAAGCTTTCGAATTGAAGGAAATTGTGCAAGTGGGTAGAGGTCGTGGATGTGGGTCATGGGTGTGGGTACCTGTGAGTAAACCTCGTGGGTAAAAAAAAAAAAAGTGTAAAAAAAATGATATAGTAAAGTAATTGATAAAAAAATAAATAGGAAAAAGTTTTAAATTATTTATAAAACAAAAATCTCCAACTCCTTGATTCCCTTTCTCTTCACGGCTTCTTCTTCGCCCTCTTCCTGATTTCTCCTAATTAGCTACCTGGTACTTGGCTCCCCTTTTGCAACATCACTGTATAAAAGACATGTTGCCGATGAAGGTTTGGCCATACCTGAACTATCGCCGCTAAATAAGCGAACCTGACCTAAATTATACCTGCAATGTGGAGAAAGTATGGCACAGCTCTGCCTCTCTAAATGGAAATAGCTGCTCAGAGTATTAATCATTGTTCGATCTACAATTCCAATGATAAGCGAATATTTTTGAACACGATGGAATGCGATCATCGTGAGAAAGGGAAGGAACGAAGGAATCACCTTCATTCCCAGCCTTTTAAGTTAAGGCATGACTGTGTTTATGTTTTCCTGCGGTACGGAAATACAATTTTCCCGATTCTTTTTTCTTTTGTTTGTGTACAACATCTTTGCTGTAACGATTCGAAATTAAACTGTAGGAAACTGAACGGACGTTTCAGTCACGAATGTTGACATCTTTAAAAAAAAGTACTCCAGTCACCAATTATTCTTCAACCTGCTTCAGGTTTACATAGTGTACAGAGTTTCTAATTTACTTTTCGCCTCACTTTGTTCTTAGTGTCCGTTCGTACTAAAGGATTCGCTTACTGAGGCTCCTTTGCTTAACGCGGGGAAGGGGAATAGGACTGGTTGTACACGAAAAATGATTTTCGTTTCATGAATTTTACAACTTTTTGCTATTTAATTTCTTAATATTTAAATTTTGGGGGAGCCTATTGATTTTTTTTTTTTTTCAATTACAGCTACTATATAATTTTTTCTATACTTTTTTTTTTACCCACGACATTTACCCACAACCAAACCCACGACCTTTACCCCTACCCACGACACACGACATTTAGCTACACTAGTAAAAGCATCACCTAGTGATAATTAAAAATCAGAGTCACAAGGGGCCAGTCATAACTAGAAGCTTGATGGAATTGGAGTCATCAGAATTTTGTATTCTTCAGATTCTGCTTATGATGTAGAAAACCAGATTAAGCAGGAGTTGGAGGATAAACCAGTCACAATGCTTGTTCACATGCTTTGTGATTGGTTTAGTTCTTCAGCTTCTGAGTGGAAGCCCTAAAACCTATTATACTTAGTTTGCACTAGATCGAAAGTGAAAGAGTCGTAATTGGCGTAATTAAAGCAAAACCTGTTCTACCCAGATCAACGCTCTACGCTTTTGATTACAGTTCTGACTCGGTATCCACCACAAGTAAACCAGCCGATGGCGGTTCCCACCTACAAAATCGCCTCGCAGTCTCTTGTCTTTAAGGCATGAAAGGGAATACTGGAAGGTTCCTTAATCAGCTGTTTCTTCTTGGAACTGTCTCTGTAAATTGTCCAGTGCGATATTCTTGCCCAAAAAAGGCATTATTCCGTTATTTCCAAAGTTTCGATTCCTCTTTTCGTCTATGATTCCTTTTGCGGCGGCCCTAAGCATCTCTATTATCCAAGCAGAAAAAAGATGAACACCATACCCGTTCCTGGTAGTAAGGAACGATTGAAAGACATTTCAAAGAGATGTCCAATTTAAAACTAGGATGGGATAAAGCTTCGAAGCGAAAGCAAAGTCGTTCTCCGGGTATAAATTCGTTCGTATAGACGTCAGTTAGGAAGGGAGTGATGAACTGAAAAAACCTTTCTTGGAGTCGCACGTGAAAGAGAAAAAAATAAATATGGCTTATAACAGGGGTTCCTACGCACCATCCACACATCCGGACAGTTTCCTTTAGCTTGTTTCCCTTTACTCTCACTGCTGGTCCTTGAAATGGTCTACGGCCTTTGCTTATGGCCATATCAAACTTTTCAACGTTGTTATTTTATTTCTTTTTCTTTTTTTTTTTCTGAGCGGTTGTTTCCCTTTACTCGCACGCAATGCTGATGATTTAGGCTTCGCGAGGATTTTGCGATAACATATCTCTCATAATGTTTGTTACTAAAGTTTGCTGTTGTTTTGAAGTTGTTGTGAAACAAACCAAGGGCGTAGCCTTTTTTTTTTTTCGGCTCTTGCAAGAGGAAAGAATCACCTCCATCAGCGCCATCTCCACAACCCCCTTGCTCACAGTGGTAAGATAACAATTGTCTAATACGCTTTTAGCTAACATCGAACACCATTACTTATATCCCGCCAGTGTCATATTTATAAAAGAAGGGGAGTATCCTGACCAATAATAACCCAAGCCCGGTCAGAATGTTGCTTTTGTAGATCTGGCCACAATCCATCACCAACTAGAGCCCAACGGGAGGTCACCAACATGCATGCTCTGCGATTTCACCGCTTATCTGCAGCAGACGAACCACGTACGACCCAGTCGATATTCTGCTCCTTTACGTCTTTTTTTTTTTTTAATTCGGAGGCAAGATACAACCAGACAATAAGGATGACTCAGGTCGGTCACCATTCCGATTCCTTCGTCTATCAGCCTGACCCAGCTTACTTGTGCCCTATTTGGTGAGTAAACTATTTGTTCCTAGATTGAATTCCAAAATGAAAGCCGCGGTTTTATTTTGATCGCGTTTTTCTTATTTCTCTGCGGCTCAGATATAATATAAGAAAAGGAATCCACAAACGTCCGGAATACTTAATATGCATATTGATGAATTCAAATTGTGCAAAGTAATTTCCTGGCGAAGGCAGCTAGTCGATGATATTTTGATCTTCGGTAGGCAATCGATATATTCAACAAAACACGTTTGATAATCCAAGGCTGTGCTCTAACGACGCCCGACCTTAGGCGACTAACATTTAGCTTCGGGCGAGTGAAAAAAAAAAATTCCCTGTTAGATACTGTCATATAGTTCACTAGAGGAGACTGATGTTCTTTGTCACAAATCTAACGTGAAACAGCTTACTCTGAATAACAGCGAGACGCATGCTATATTTAGGCAATGCTTTGTTACGTTCTGTTCTGATAGTATCCTTTAATTTGCACCAAAAAATGTGATAACACTGTTTAGTGTGCTATAAATACTTTTTTCCTGGCTTCCGACCATTTTCTTGAAGCTCCAACTTATATAATTACGTGAGCCAACTTTTCGGTTTTCGATTTCCCTTGAAGGTTCGAGTTACCGGGAGTCTACTGTGGTTAATGGTCGTTGAACCAGGTAGCAGCCTTTTTGTGTGTCGCAACGTTTATTCCACAGAAACTTTTTTGAGAAATAAGTTGCGAGTATGTGGGCCCCAACAGGGAGGGAATTTACCGCCTGATTTTAAGTGACGGGTTGATGGAAAGGAGGCAAAAATCAAAATCTCCCAAAAAACCCTGCAACAAAAGTTAGCCCCCGAGAAATCCCATCACCGCGGAACCCGCAATGGGTACAAAGCTGGCAGTCGCCTTTGCCAACATCTTTATGTCGGCGGTAGAGACAGAAATACTGAACCTCGGTAAAACTAAACCTCTTGAGTGGAAAAGATACATTGACGATTTGTTCTCATTATGGAGAACGGAGAGAAAGGAGATAGATGAATTCATTGCTCTTGCAAACAGGCATCACCCTTCAATTAAATTTACGGCTGAAATATCTGATAAAGAGATTAACTGTCTGAATACAACTGTTTACAAAGGCGAGATATTTTGCAATCAAGGAATCCTTGACATCCGCAGACATTTTAAACCTACAGAGACTTTTCAATACACGCATTTCTCTTCCTGTAACCCTCACGGGGTCAGAAAAGGTCTCATAAAGGGCGAAGCTAGCCCTTCGACTTCTGAGAACTAGTTCCTCAGCTAAATCCTTTTATGAGAACATCTACAACTTCAAAAAACGCCTTCGCGCTAGAGGTTACCCTCACAATCTCATAGAAAAAATCACCTCTGAGGTTAAATTTACCGAACGGAAGTCGGCTTTACAAAAGAACAATGAAGTGCGAAAGAAAATTCTGCCTTTCGTTATCATGCCGAACCTTAAAAACAGATCAGCCACTACAGAGAGAAATATACAACAAGCCTCCCATCATTTCAAATAAAAAAGAAAAAATCGTTGGGAGATATCCTCGTTAGAGCAAAACTATAAGGTCACGTGTCACACTATCACGAGCTAATGAGTCGTGTTTGGCCTAATGAGCTAACGAGTCGTGCTTTGAATACCCCCATCCCCCAACCCCCCCCCCCCCCCCAAAAAAAAAAAAACCTACGCTCAAATCAAGCAACCAATTTTCTACCCCAAAATTTGTATTTTTTTTTTTTTTCAATAAACCCTCCATCTCCCCTATCACTTGACGTTCGGATTACTATACGGATTTAGGAATGAATCTTGGCTTTCATATTTTATATTTCTTGATTAATTACACGAGCACGATTAACAACGGCGATTCACAGATGTATCTTCTCCTGATTTTTTCTAAGGAGGGCGGAACAACTGTACACAGGCTATCATAAATTAGAAATAAAAAAATTAATTTACTGTCTGTCCTCTTCTTTTCTCCCAAAGGTGACCTCACCTGCACCAGCCAGCCCAGGATTTTTGTTTCGGCAGGTCAACCTACAGAATTTGCTTCAAAGCCTATCGGGGCAAACCAGATACACAACACCCACTGCATTACCTACAACATCCACCACAAGTACACTACTTACAACACCATCCACCAACACAAGCACCACTACCATTATTACAATTCCAACATCCACCACCAGTACTCATTCTCATTTGTACAACCTGCCTTAGCTAAAGCTGATGCAGAGGACTATGAACAGCTAGTTTTTTTTCTAGGCTATGGTCCTGGTTTCCCTGTGTCCGTGGCTATCTATTACAGTAAAATCCAACTAGTGGTGTATTATCAGTGCTGCGTTCTGGTTGGTTGAGCTACTACTAGGCCATATGTTATAGCCCAGTGGTAGCGAAAAGCGCCGGCTTTAAAAACCAAATAATGGCGGCTGAATCGCGTTTTGCTACCTAACGTTGTTTTGTCTCGATATTTTTGACCAACTAGATGTATTTTACTAAAACAATTATTCCTCTTGCCTTCATGACTCAGAGCCTAGGCTCGAGGAATAATTGTTAAAAATTCTGTACAGGTGGTGAAGTTCTCTTTACGTACGAAACCAATAGCACATTGTATTTTAGTACTAGTCTCCTGGGAATGGGATGGGCCCGGCAGTATTTTCGCTCACGTGGCCTCTCCTGTTCCCAGGACCCTCAAGCTTATATATGAATGTTAAATAATAAGTAAATCTTTTTTCTCCTTGAATTGTAAACATTAAAGTTTATAAATATCAAAGAAGGTTTTTGAAAAACTCATTCACATACACTAAATGAAGTGTTTTATTTTACTAAACCTATACCAGGATAAACTGTACATCGGGTATAAAATACAAGGACTGTCCATTGACAAAATAAAGGGTGAAGGAAGCGGTGGGGGGCGGGGGGGGGGGGTGTATTATCAATAGCATGTATCGGATAAGACACCTACTATACGTTCCTTCTTCTGGGACTTATAAGAAGAACATTAAAGCCATGTAGCAGAGAAGTTAAGCAGAGTGCTTACATGATGCTGGTGAGACCAACGCTTGAATATGCATCCTCCTCGTGGAACCCCCACACCGACACAGATATAAATCGTCTTGAGCAAGTCCAAAAAAGCGCAGCCCGCTTTGTATGCAATAACTATAAACTTACAACAAGTACTTCTGGCTTAATTAGTGCACTTGGATGGGATACTCTTAAACAAAGGCGTTTGTTTAATCAGTCAGTCCTTTTTTACAAGTTTCACAATGGTCTTGTTAATTGTAAATTTCCTGACCAGATTACACGCTCTACTACCTCATTTACTAGGAGTCATTGTTTATCGTATCAACAACTGCAGTCATCCGTATTAGCTCATAGCTATTCCTTCTTTCCAAGAACAATTAGAGTGTGGAACTTACTTCCTTCAGATGTAGCAACATCTTTGTCCTTAAATAGCTTCAAGCAATCAGCCATGCCAGCTATAAGATCTCTAAAGGTGCCACGGCACTTACGTAGGCTTTAACCGCAAACCGTCCCGCCCAGTATTAGAGAAATCTATTTGGGCGTATTTCATTTTAAGTTCTAAGTTCTAATGCATGTGAATGAGTGATGACCAAAACAAATTGCAGAAAGTCACAATTGTCTTGCTTTCAGTACTATGAGTCCACCAAAAAACCATTTGCGTTGTACAGTATGATATAGTATATTTTAATTAAGCATTCTACGTAAAAAACTTGAAACAAATGACGACCATTAGTCTAGAGTCTTTTGTAGCACCTAAGTTGCCTTGGGTAAAGACACCGATACGGGCAAAGGTAATTGAGTCCAACGAATTTTTCCTCTGTGAAAAAAAAAAAAAGCAAAGTAACCGGTACGCTGAGCCGTGGAATGTGTCTTTCAAAACCATGTGTGTTCGAAGTAATGTGAATATCTTTAGGATCTTGCAAATAGTTTTAGATTACGAGTAGTCTCCATTTTTCCTCAGGGACATAAGAGTTCACGCGCGCTCGCGTTTCGCTCCCTCTGACATCCCTGAGGAAAAAATGGGGACTTCTTGTAGCCAAAAATATTCTATACCACTACATTTTGGCTAACTGTATATATCTAATTAAAGGGAATCTTTCCGTGAGGAAGTTTTGCCAAGTTTGCCAAGTATATCAGTTTACGATAGCGCAAACTTTTGTAAATAATTTGCACTTGTAGGTAGTACTTCTTAATAAGATTTCAACGATATGGTTTTGTTTAGCTGCAGCCGTTTTGTTACTTTTTCTCTTACGTAAAAACAAATTTTTCAAGCAAAAGAAAATATTTCATGAAGATTTCCTTACAACCAACTCTTGGCCTCGTTTAATGGTAATGTGTAATTATAAGTGGGGGAGGGGGGGGGGGGGGGGGCGGTGGAGGGATGATCTTTTGACTTACATATAGGCTGGATATATAAGTGTGTGTTAGCAAGTTTCTCTTCTAATTCGATTTGTCTTGGGCGAGTACTCGAGGATTTTAATAAATCCATACATAACATACATACCTTGGCTTGTATCACTCTTTTGTTTGGTTTTACTTGTTTGTTGGTTGGGTGGGTTTTTTTTTGGCATAAAATCACCAGAGGTTGTGATAATTTTCAATATTGCAAGAAGGGGGAGAGCTTTCACCATGCAAAAATAGATTTTGGATCTTTGTGGGCAATGTTTGAATTTGGAATAAATATTTATTTTAATAAATTAACAAGCTATCAATCGGAAAACAAGCGCTTGCGTTCTTTTAGTAATAAATGTGGGACAGAGGCGGAAATACAAATTTTCTTATATCAGGCGTGAAACCGTTCGACCAATATTAACTCTTTGCATGACTGAAAAAAGTCTCGTTTATATGATATCAGTTAATCAGGTTGAATGAGAAGTACGCAGACAAAAAACAACAAGGATTGCAGAAAAATAACAATAATAACAAGAGTTAATGAGAGAACCGGCGCTTGTGCTGTTTTTGTAATAAAGGCAAATTTTCTTCTAAAAATCACGCACGTAAATAATCAAAAATGATTTAATTTTGGCTGGAATAAAAAAAAAGAAGACTACTACTTCTCTGATGAAAACCGAAGTCCCTTGTTTTAAATGTCGTAAGAACAACGCTAACATATTAAACTGGAAAGTATTAAGTAATCTGTTAAGACTTTGAAGTTAACCTATTAAACATTGTAAATGGTAATCTATTAAGACTTTGAAGTGAACTTATTAAACATTGTAAATGGTAATCCATTAAGACTTTGAAGTGAACTTATTAAACATTGTAAATGGTAATCTATTAAGACTTTGAAGTTAACCTATTAAACATTGCAAATGGTAATCTATTAAGACCTTGAAGTTAACTTATTAACCATTGTAAATGATAATCTATTAAGACTTTGAAGTTAACTTATTAAACATTGTACATGGTAATCTATTAAGACTTTGAAGTTAACTTTGATTGACAAGTTAACTATATTAACTTTACGTCGTAAAATTTTGTTTTATTGACAACTTAAGAAGCAGACAAATTTTACGTCGTAAAAGTTACGACGTAAAACCTATTTGATTGACAACTTGACGAATAGATGAATTACAACGTAACGTGTAACAAACATTTCATTTTACGTCGTAACGAGAACACCTCCTCTTTTACGTCGTAATTTCACGCAGATATTATGATTACGACGTAACGTGTCACGTTGACTTTGATCACGGCGTAAACTTGAAGACGACCTTCAAAGTACACTGTCGATTTCTCGCCGTAAAATAGACGTTGTTGTATTTTACGATGTAACGATGAGAGTACCAGTTTTACGTCGTAAAATTTACGACGTAATACCTGAAAGGGGAATTTGACCCCCTGGACGTAAAAAAGGTGTCAGAAAGTCAAAAATGTGCTCAAAGTGTTTTGAACAGTAATGAACGCCATACAGACAAGGATAAAATCACTTTGAATGCGATTGAAAAACATCGGTATGGTCTCCGAGAAACTGTATAGAAACACATTAAAGGCTGGCGATATTCTAATTGTCGATGTCGTGAATAGCAGTGAGCGGTCAGTACAATTAACACGTCAAAGAAATTGAAAAAGTTAATACTGTCGCGCGACTATTTACTTTTGTTTCACCACGGATTAAGGAAAATCACCACAGATGTCAAAAATATACAGTGTTAAATTAAAAAAAAAAACTTTAAAGAGAATTTAAAATAATCCGAAGATGACAAAGTCTCGAAGTTTTAACGTCGTAACTTACATTTTCGTGATTATAATTCCTCATTAGGCTTAATTAACCCTCATTCTCTTTTCATTTAAAATAAATGTATGAATGCACTCACTTCGGAATTGTTTGCTTAGGCGAGCGGACATGAAACCACACTAAAATTTGCATATTTAGATGTGATCGCAAGGGAAAATGCCCACATCGGAGGAGTTATTTAATTTAAACTGTTTTCGGCTAATAAAAAAGTGACTCCTTGGCGTGAAGGAAGACCAGAAAATTTTAATTTAATACTCTAGAGACAACGCGAAAAGAGCAGCCCAGAGCAGTGCACCGAAGTGCAAGTCAATTAACAAGTCAATTAACACGTTTCTTGATGACTTTTTCGTGTTTAGAGATTTACCTTAAAAATTTCCACCCGTTGTTAAGGAACCTTCATACAGTTGAGAAGTTCCTAATTTGAGCATTTTACGTTTTACCGTAAAGAGGTTCACAAACAGAAGGGAGGCTTCGATAAAACTCTGAGAATTGAATCAGATTAGGAAACTGGTCGACAGAGAAATAAAGGTATGTGAGCGTTCTACTGAAATGATACAGACCTCAACGACCACTATTGATGAATTACCTGTAAAGAATACTTAGTCGAGTATAGCTTTGATAAAGGGTAGAGTTTATTTTTTGAAATATTTCGGAACTCAGATTGCTGAACCGAGAAGATTTGAAAATTTTACGATAAGAGTATTCAGAAAGTAAGTTACTAAATTCTTACTGAGCGAAACCAATAGATTGCGTGAAATCCACATCGCCACTTTCCGAAAAAACAACAATTATCGGGTCAAAAGAGAGTTCCGAAAAACCGCCGTGGGTTTTGAGAAGTTTAGATCGGATTCTACCGTTTTACTGATTTCATCATGTAATAGGTTTGATTCAAGATATTTTTCTTCAGGTCCCAGTTGTTCAAAAGGTAGATAGCGCTATCCACCTTTTGAACAACTCAGGCCAGATATTTTATATATTAGTATCAGAAAACAGTTACGGAATCAACAGTTATGGTCTCTATCACATGCATGGTATCAGGGGCACCCGACGACAATTTTCGGAAAAATATCTGTTCGGAAGGCGATTTGAGATCTAGAATTTTCGGAACATTTGTTGTAAAATTTCTTGCTTGCCTGCCTCTCCTAGGATTTTCGAACATCTAAAAAATGGTATAATTGCCTATTTTTAACGGATTTTTACCGTAAAAAGGTCACCTAGAATTTTAGGGAGCCTTTTTTCTGGCTGAAATTTTCGAAAAGGTAAGTTTTGATCCCTATAATTTTCGGATCATTAGACTTTCAGCTAGGAAATGCGAACAGATGAAAAATTTTTAGGGGATAAAAATATGCCTATATCTACCGTTTAAATTCTAAAATACGTTTAACAATGCTATGTTTAAGTGGTTTTGAACTATATTCTCGTTGGGTGCCCCTGATGGTATTATTCCTATAAATTTGAAATTTCAAATAACCAAGTTAAAGTAACGAAGCTGATAAGGAGGGTGTAGTATTCAGTTACAATGATTTGGTCTGTGTGAAACTTCACTGTCGCCTCTGGTTTTCAATTATTTGAAAAAGGAAAAATTAGAATCAGTTAAATCACATTATGTAAGAGTTATAAGCAGCCTTACAGTTTGGGTTAAATTCGTTGGGTTGTTGGGTTTATGAAGAAGTCCAGTCTATCCTAGCTAGCGTATCAGGTGTTTTTGGGTGGAAAAAGAGAAGGGCGAGGCAAAGTGGAGAGGAACCTCTTATAGTCTTCTATAAAATGCGATATTAACAAGCCGACCGTTAAGTTTAATTTTCAGATTTCTTCTCAACCAGTTACTGGATAAAAATGACCCAGGATGCTGAAAAAATGTTTGCGTTTCATTGTCCTGTCCAGCGATAGCGCTAGCGATATCTGCTTTGCTAGAACATGAATTTTCCTGATTGCGGCGAGCTGAATTTATTGTTCTCATTGATTTCATGCATAATCCTCAGACTCAAAATATTCCCGAGGGCTGTTCCTGTTCGGAAACCTTTTTTAACAAGCTAAGCAATGGGACAAATTTTGTTGGTCAGAATGGAAGAACTGGGATTTATCATTGAACAGTCCGTGGAACCGTTTGAGGATAATTTTAACATGGGACATTTTGGAGTTACATATTGACACTGGCTCCTTGACACAACGACAGTAAGGGAGCGTGAAAAGTCCATTCTTCTTTGACTAGTCTTTGTTAGACAAGTCGTCTGTCCGATTATAAAAGATACACAATGTAAGAAAAATGACGCCTGTCATTTAGAAAGGCATATCATTGTTCTCTCATTCGCAGCCATCGGCAGGTTTATTTTATTTTCGTTTCTCTTGAATTGTCAATGTCTTAACATTTTTTGTATCTTACATAGAGTCGCTCAGCAGCACACACTGAGCGTGAAACAAGAATGGGGAGCGGCAGCCTCGCGGAAGTGACAGTTGTCCTTCTCGCAGTCTCTTGCGCTCTATCTTGGAACGCTGAGTCCTCTCAAGAAAACCTGTCTTCTGGTGATGAACACTTTCCAGCTCCAAATGGAGGTAAAGTGGCTGATGCGCGTGATTGTACGCCAAAGAATCCCTTCAGAGACTCCATCAAGGGTTCGAAAGATGTTTGTTCTAATCTTTGTTTATCTTTATGTTTCTTTGTTTATCTCTATGTTGCAATGTTCTATTATGTTTACCCCTTTTCGCTTTAATCATGATGACTGCTTCTTATTTTCCTTAATCTACTTTCTTTCTCTATTTCTTACATTGATTCAAAATATTTTTCTCACATTACCTTCTTGGATTATCACAGATTCAACGCAAGCCAAAGATGACGCATCATCACTTAAAACAGGATATCTAATATGCGGTGCCTCACGCTACAGACCGCTGACCCAAGGATGCTGTGCATGCAAATATGTTTACCCCAAAGGGATCAAGAAGTGCTGTTATGGTCGTGTCATACCCAAACGGACTTGGTGTATAGGTGTACTCACTTGTGGCTGGTATAGATACAACCCACTTACCCATGGTTGCTGCTCTGGTAGAAGATATTACAAAAGGAGCCAAAAGTGCTGTCAAGGCCTCATCATTCCAAGAGCTTCAACTTGTGTGCGACCACTAAAATGTGGAAAATATAGCTACCACCCTTTGACCCATGGTTGTTGTGAAGGCAAAAAAACGTACTATAGAAAGAGCCAAAAGTGCTGTCATGGCCGAATCATCACCAGAAAATCCACCTGCTTGCGATCACTGAGATGTGGGCGATATAGGTACAATCCATCAACTTATGGATGCTGTTTTGGTACTAGCATATACTTGAGAAAGAGTCAAAAGTGCTGTTATGGTCGTACCATTCCTAAGACCGCCTACTGCGTTCGCTTAGTTAGCTGCGGCACATCATGGTACAATCCAAAGACTTATGGATGTTGCGCTGGCAAACACAAATACTGCAAAGGAACCCACAAGTGCTGTTACGGCCGTATAATTACCAAAAGAGCTACATGCATCCCTAATCTAAAATGCGGCTGGAATAGCTACAACCCATTGATCTATGGATGTTGCGCAGGCAAGACAAAATACTACAGAAGGAACAGCCAGTGCTGTTATGGGCGCGTTATCAGCAAAAGATCCAAGTGCATTCGTTATCAGAAGTGTGGGCGATATAGCTACAACCCAGCCACCTATGGATGCTGCGCTGGCAAGACAAGATACTATAGAAGCAACCGCAAGTGCTGTTATGGGCGCCTTATCGGTAAAAGATCCAAGTGCATCCGTTATTTGAAATGTGGGCGATATAGCTACAACCCAGCCACCTATGGATGCTGCGCTGGCAAGACAAGATACTATAGAAGGAACCGCAAGTGCTGTTATGGGCGCGTTATCGGCAAAAGATCCAAGTGCATCCGTTATTTGAAATGTGGGCGATATAGCTACAATCCAGCCACCTATGGATGTTGCGCTGGCAAGACAAGATACTATAGAAGCAAACGCAAGTGCTGTTATGGGCGCGTTATCGGTAAAAGATCCAACTGCATCCGTTATTTGAAATGTGGGCGATATAGCTACAACCCAGCCACCTATGGATGTTGCGCTGGCAAGACAAGATACTATAGAAGCACCCGCAAGTGCTGTTATGGGCGCGTTATCGGCAAAAGATCCAAGTGCATCCGTTATTTGAAATGTGGGCCATATAGCTACAACCCAGCCACCTATGGATGCTGCGCTGGCAAGACAAGATACTATAGAAGCAACCGCAAGTGCTGCTATGGGCGCGTTATCGGCAAAAGATCCAAGTGCATCCGTTATTTGAAATGTGGGCGATATAGCTACAATCCAGCCACCTATGGATGTTGCACTGGCAAGACAAGATACTATAGAAGCAACCTCAAGTGCTGTTATGGGCGCGTTATCGGCAAAAGATCCAAGTGCATCCGTTATTTGAAATGTGGGCGATATAGCTACAACCCAGCCACCTATGGATGCTGTGCTGGCAAGACAAGATATTATAGAAGGAACCGAAAGTGCTGTTATGGGCGCGTTATCGGTAAAAGATCCAAGTGCATCCGATATTTGAAATGTAGGCGATATAGCTACAACCCAGCCATCTATGGATGTTGCGCTGGCAAGACAAGATACTATAGAAGCAACCGCAAGTGCTGTTATGGGCGCGTTATCGGCAAAAGATCCAAGTGCATCCGTTATTTGAAATGTGGGCCATATAGCTACAACCCAGCCACCTATGGATGTTGCGCTGGCAAGACAAGATACTATAGAAGGAACCGCAAGTGCTGTTATGGGCGCGTTATCGGCAAAAGATCCAAGTGCATCCGTTATTTGAAATGTGGGCGATATAGCTACAATCCAGCCACCTATGGATGTTGCGCTGGCAAGACAAGATACTATAGAAGCAACCGCAAGTGCTGTTATGGGCGCGTTATCGGTAAAAGATCCAACTGCATCCGTTATTTGAAATGTGGGCGATATAGCTACAACCCAGCCACCTATGGATGTTGCGCTGGTAAGACAAGATACTATAGAAGCACCCGCAAGTGCTGTTATGGGCGCGTTATCGGCAAAAGATCCAAGTGCATCCGTTATTTGAAATGTGGGCGATATAGCTACAACCCAGCCACCTATGGATGCTGCGCTGGCAAGACAAGATACTATAGAAGGAACCGCAAGTGCTGTTATGGGCGCGTTATCGGCAAAAGATCCAAGTGCATCCGTTATTTGAAATGTGGGCGATATAGCTACAATCCAGCCACCTATGGATGCTGCACTGGCAAGACAAGATACTATAGAAGCACCCGCAAGTGCTGTTATGGGCGCGTTATCGGCAAAAGATCCAAGTGCATCCGTTATTTGAAATGTGGGCCATATAGCTACAACCCAGCCACCTATGGATGCTGTGCTGGCAAGACAAGATATTATAGAAGGAACCGCAAGTGCTGTTATGGGCGCGTTATCGGCAAAAGATCCAAGTGCATCCGATATTTGAAATGTGGGCGATATAGCTACAACTCAGCCATCTATGGATGTTGCGCTGGCAAGACAAGATACTATAGAAGCAACCGCAAGTGCTGTTATGGGCGCGTTATCGGCAAAAGATCCAAGTGCATCCGTTATTTGAAATGTGGGCGATATAGCTACAACCCAGCCACCTATGGATGCTGCGCTGGCAAGACAAGATACTATAGAAGGAACCGAAAGTGCTGTTATGGGCGCGTTATCGGCAAAAGATCCAAGTGCATCCGTTATTTGAAATGTGGGCGATATAGCTACAATCCAGCCACCTATGGATGTTGCGCTGGCAAGACAAGATACTATAGAAGCACCCGCAAGTGCTGTTATGGGCGCGTTATCGGCAAAAGATCCAAGTGCATCCGTTATTTGAAATGTGGGCCATATAGCTACAACCCAGCCACCTATGGATGCTGTGCTGGCAAGACAAGATATTATAGAAGGAACCGAAAGTGCTGTTATGGGCGCGTTATCGGCAAAAGATCCAAGTGCATCCGTTATTTGAAATGTGGGCGATATAGCTACAACCCAGCCACCTATGGATGCTGCGCTGGCAAGACAAGATACTATAGAAGGAACCGAAAGTGCTGTTATGGGCGCGTTATCGGCAAAAGATCCAAGTGCATCCGTTATTTGAAATGTGGGCGATATAGCTACAACCCAGCCATCTATGGATGTTGCGCTGGCAAGACAAGATACTATAGAAGCAACCGAAAGTGCTGTTATGGGCGCGTTATCGGCAAAAGATCCAAGTGCATCCGTTATTTGAAATGTGGGCGATATAGCTACAACCCAGCCACCTATGGATGCTGCGCTGGCAAGACAAGATACTATAGAAGGAACCGCAAGTGCTGCTATGGGCGCGTTATCGGCAAAAGATCTAATTGCATCCGTTATCGGAAGTGTGCGCGATATAGCTATAATCCAGTCACCTATGGATGCTGCGCTGGCAAGACAAGATACTATAGAAGGAACCGCAAGTGCTGTTATGGGCGCGTTATCGGCAAAAGATCCAAGTGCATCCGTTATCGGAAGTGTGGGCGATTTAGCTACAACCCAGCCACCTATGGATGCTGCGCTGGCAAGACAAAGTACTACAGAAGGAACAGCAAGTGCTGTTATGGGCGGGTCATCCGGAAGTGGTCCACTTGTCGACGCGGATAACAACAGAGTTATAGCCTTGCTCTGATAAAAGTAGCTGCCGATATTTTAAAAAAATAGAGTTAATACCGCTATTCAGTTAAGGTCTCTTTTGTTAAGATATCAGTTTATGAGATTTAGTAGTCTTGTTTGGTTGATTGTTCAAGAGTTTTTTTTAGCAGTGTTTGTTAGTCTTGTTTCTTACCTGAATAAGTTAGTTTTCACGTTTGTTTTGTCAGACCAGTAAAATACTTTTTTTATGCGGTGCTATGAAATGAAATCATGTAAGGTGAATTGTATATGCAGCCTTAAGTATGAAAGGGGGTATTAAATTTGACGGCAGCTTGAATTTGTGGTCGATTTTCTTTTTAGAAGTATACATAGGGAAGAGGAAATGGTAGTGGTTAAGGTTCCTACAGTAGGCGTTGCTGGATTGAACCTCTATCGTGGATCGCGATACGGTTGTTTCTTCAGTATCGCTCAGTGTCATTCTCTTCTTTCGTTTTGGTACTAAGACCTTCTCATATTTCTGTTTTAAGTCTCCGGCGATAACTTAACACTCTGTAATGCAATTTACTCAATTTATGACATAACAAGTGTTATTTCTCGAAGTACTCGAAAGTACGATTGTTTGATTTCCAAAACTATTAATAATTTTTCCAGGATAAGTCGCAGGTGATAGATGAAAAAAGTGGTCTCTTGAAAGTTTCTGAAAGATAAGAAAAATTGCCTGTGAACAGACGGAATGAAGGTTGTGATGCTTCAATTCAGGGCGATGTCACTGAAAGTGCTGACAAAAACTTGACAACTAGTACTGAAATGGTCAATGCTCCCCTTGGGGAAATCACTTGGGTGGGTTTCGCTATGGGCAATGATCATCTTCATGTTTTCGGTGACACGCAGATAAATTGCCCAGGGGGAAGGAAAACGTTAAAACGCGTTTCGAGGTAAACGTCCCTGAAGACGGCTGACCATGAGATATAGGAAACATAGGTTACGACTAAATTAATGTTAAATATTTGAATTACTAATACTGAAGAAGTCTTTTGTCTTGTCCCCGTATATTTCTAAAAGAAAAGTTTGGTAATGTCACAACTCAATCTAGTCTGCTACACAGCCGTTTTGGTGTTTTCACTTAACGCTCCTTCCCAGTAGGGAGGAACGTTGCGTGACAACACTAAAAACGGCTGTGTAGCAGACTAAACTTAATCGGACTTCGTAAAGGTTTGGTATCCTGGTATTCTCTTCGCCCGCGCCCCCACGAATGCTCGTTTACCAAGACTTAACGAATGCCGATTGAGTTCTGATTCAAAAACAAAACCTATTTCCAGACTTTACTAGAAATGTGCGGGGAGATTTGACCAGGCAAACCAAAAACCACGTCAATGGGAGTAATTAAACTTTTTTGTACTACAAAAAATTGACCTAATTTATTTAGTCGAAACCCATGTTTCCTATAGCCCATGGACTGACATAAGAAGTAAAACTTGAGGTAAGAATTCTTGACCACTGATGTAAAGGAAACTTCCGTGTGTTTGAAGGTGTTTTCAGTCTATTCACGTAAAATATTTAAAGCAGCGTTCGAAATGCTGTTGTGTTTTCAGAATTGTTGCCAACAGCAAGTCCAATTTCGCGTCGGATTTGGCTCCAAGATTAACACAGCACATGAACAACACGTGATTTCCTCTATTTGGTACATTTCACTTTCTCATGATTGGTTGATCTGCTTTCGGTTCTTAACAATCTCGTACCCAGAGTCTTCAGGCTTTTTGGTGCCCCGCTCTATACCCATAGGCTATATGGGTATGTGCGGCGCCAAAGGGTATGGTTTTTCAGCCGTTTTGGTCTGAAATAGGGTATGAATTTCGACCATTTTGGTCTGAAATAGGGTATGGTTTGTGCACTCTGGTCTTGAATTGGTTATGTTTTTTAGAAGAATTAGCTACTTCTTCATCATTTGGCGATAAGACCATTTCCCTTTTAAGAGTGTGTCCATGAGAAAACCAGGCAGAACCAGGCAAGGGGTGATAATGCTCAAATCACCGATTTCGCTCAAACTCGGCACAAATGTTAGGTACCAGGAGTTAACTTATGTGACAGAATTTCAGGTCAAAGTATTAAATTCCCTGGGAGATCCGGGCATCCCCTGTAAAAATCTCCATTTTGCCCGTTTTATGCATAATTAATTAGCTAACTTTACGATGCCAGTGCAACAAACAGAAAAGCCACCTGGTACTTAAATGCACTGACAGATGATCTGAGTTCATAAGACTTTAAGCACAAGAAACTTTTTAAAGTCGCCGATTCGATTTCCCCCCTCTTAGTCCCCTTAAGTTGGGTCATCATTTCCAAGTTTTGAGTAAGTCGTAAAATTAGGGTATTTTATTCCCCAATATCTCTGATGAGCAACAGCTTATCTTTATAACTTTTGCATGAGTAGTTAAAGCCATCACTTAAGTTCAGAAAAAGATCATAAAAAGTTTGGGCAATTCACTTTCTTCCATGTGTTAACATAAACTGTTCATGTGACTGAACGACTTTTGCATATTTCATCAAAATTCAGGCCCTCACAATATTCGTGCGTTTGCCTCTGAATGAGGAGAAATCGTACAAAAAACTCTTCAGACAATGATTTGACATTAATAAGGGTAAAATTGTTGTTATTATCGTGCAAGAAACTCTAACGATGATTTTTGATAGCTATATACGCGATCTTTTCAAGGAAAAAGAACATACAAAGATTTAATTCACAGTTTTACTTACTTTAATAATTTCGCCCTAAAAACAATATAAACGGTCAATAAAATCCATATACGTATCTCTTGTATGTGTCAACTGCTAGTTTGTGCCCGCTTGGATTTGTTCCCCATGCCACCTTCGATGCCCAGTTCAGCGTAGTTCAGCGTCGTGACTCACTGTACGACTAAAATTCCTTAGCCATCAGTTTACGCACAAAAATCCAAATCAAGTTGTTTTAGGAGAAAACAATACGAAAAGTAGAAAGCCGATTTGTGATTCATGGAAAGAATTATTGCTGCCACTGTTGTAGCTCAATTCACATGTTACAAACAACAACGAAACGTCCGCCATCTTTGACATTAACTGGAGCCCGCATTTTTGAGCAGCGGTTGGCCACCACACAGAAACATCGTATCGGGATTGATCGGGAGTCAAGAGCCAGGAGCCAGGAGCCAGGAGCCAGGAGCCAGGAGCCAGGAGCCAGAGTCCAGTGAACAAAATATGAAAAATATGACTTTCCGACATTCTCTGAGATAATTTTATTGTTATTGTATGCTAATAAAAATTTTAGAATTCCAAATCTATTGGCAACTCTATTCAGACCGTAATTATAAATGATCCCATTTCTTTTCAAACTCGGAGGTAGAAGTCGCTTTTCTTTCGTGTTTTGGAAAGAAATATTTTTGTCTATTTTAGTTGCACGTCAAATAGCAGCGAAGTGAAGCCGGATCTTGGTGCAGACCAGCTCAAAGGGACAAATAAAGCGTGAGACATGGCCAGATTAGCTTGCGACAAGAATTCCATTTTGTTTTCATACTGGAGCCCCCCCTACCCGGGGGAGTGGCCAAATTGCGTACAAATGCCCTACCCTACTGGCACCAGATTTGACTGTCATAAACACTGAATTTTTTACCTAGCACGGTCCTTTGGGGGTCTTATAAAGCCTAACTATGGCAGTAATGTTCCCAAGTAGAATTCAAAATACACCACACTTTCACCTTGAGTTAGATCTTTTTCTCAAACAACCGCTTCCATATGTTTAACACCCTTCCCACATTCCCTCGAGAGCTACTTCAACTGTGATACTTAGATTTCAAATTTCTCACCCTACCCAGGTAAGGTCAATTTTCTCATGCTAGACATCCTCGGAAGGGTCTTTTTGGTTACCCTTGGGGCACCAAAACCAGTTTAGTGCCCAGGTTAGTGTGCCGTGCTGAGGCAGGCAGATGTTGAATTATGGACAGACACAACAATTAAGTTACAGACATTTGATGTTCCGGTCCGTGCGTGGTCGGAAGACACCCAGTAAATAATGCCCGTGGGGTTGCTCAAGGAAAATTAGGGTTTTACGAGAGTCGAACTTCAGGAGGTCTCTAACGAGGAAAAGTGCGGAAACATCTACTTTTTGGAGTGAATGTACTGATGCAATTTTTAAGTTACAATATACTATGGATAAATCTATTTTGTTTCTAAAGTTCCTCTGATACTCCGAGGAGCGCAGGACATACAGGGAACGCAGAGATCAGACCACTGCATTATTGAAATTAGATAAAGGCATACAATTCAGTTTGTATTTTAAAGTGTAACCGGACGTGTATGTGAAAAAACGGTAACTCTGAAGCGGATATATAAGAGTGATTCATTACAGTGACAAACAGCGATATGACTGTGGACGTAATTAAAAAAAAAAGCACAACATTCAGAGGCGGATAAGATTTTCTTCCGGGTCTCTGCTTACGAGAGCTTTAAATCAAAGCTAACATCTAATTCACCGGTAAACCCTTTGAGTGTCCGCGGCCGCCTACGGGAATGTAAAAATCCACAGTTTGTGCACCTGTGGGAGCTGAAACGGGGTTTTGTGATGGCGGTCGTAAGTAGAGCTATTTGCTATATACGAGAGTGCCCGTTAAGAGAACTTCTATACTGTATGAATCCGGAAATGACAGCTTAAATGAGAAGTGAATATTGTGTATTAGTCTGTGTTCAAAAAACTGTTCTTAATTTACACCTCCCTTGAATAGCTAAATAAGTCTAGCCGACTTTTTTTGCAATACATTATTAGTGCCGCCTTTTGGGTCTTTTGTATTCCTCAGAAGTTTAATATTCCTCAACCCTTTTAAACGGTTATTATTAATTTTTTGCAGTCAATAATTTACCCAGATACAGATACCATCCTGTATAGTTGTAAGACTACGAGGATTAAAACGTAAGTAATTAAGTAAGTATACCCAATGGCAAGTCATTAATTGTCGAAAATTGCATGACACGGTCTGACTATAAAAAGGGCTATTATGGACGATTATTATCATGGTAATTAATGTCAACATCGAATAAACTCAAAACTTCAAGTAACACGACTTTCACAACCTGTTTTCAACACACCAGTTATAACAGGATATTGGCGCGCACAAACAATAGATAGTGTATTCCGCATTCCGTAGTCCGGTAGTCCAGCGTAACAGATTCCATGATTTAGGCAGAGTCTAAAGTCACAAAGATGGAGGGTGTTCGAGCAGGTGGTTGTTTTCCATAGATATAGACGGATTGTCAGTGATCCTTCTTGTCCTTTGAGAATCGTTTTGTTCCCTCTGACTACAACTTATGTCAAACACTTCGAATATTCGGTGAAAAGCCGACACTTTCAATTTTGCAATGTTTCAAGATGTTTCATTACCTCGTCACAAAGTAACGCAGAGTAACGCCACAGAGGACCAGACGAAACTGGAGCAGCCAACCTGGACTAAAGCATCTGAGAGACGTGTATGTAACATTTATTCACTATCTTTTATCGTTTTTGGGTCTTATAGCACCTACAGGTTGGACTGATCGAAGTTTTGAACTAAATCTTTTGCTCCTTGTGTTTACTCAAGCGTTCCATAAAATATCCATCAAAACGTCCATAAATAACACAGAAATCATGACTCAGGTGACACTTTCTAACAATTCCGCTATTAGTATCGATAATGAGGCATCTGATTTGTGACTTCTCGCCAACTTTGTGCTATTTTTGTGTAAAAAAACGAATGTTACGTTTCTTCCAATTTTGGTCAAATGACAAATAAGCGTCAAGTCAAATGTACATAATACGTCATTATTGATAAAGTATGAGATTGCCCAAATATTTTAGGATTGATTTGATAACCTTAAAGATGTTTTTCAAAGAATATGTGAGAATTAAGTACATAGGTTGTTGCTCATGGGAGATGTTAGCGACTAAAATACCTTAAATTTAGGGTTTGGTCAAAACAGTGAGAAGATTACCTTACTTTAGGCTAAATAATAGGAAGAGATCGAATTAGAGAGTAAAAATAAATTACTGAGGATTAAGTCAGATAAACATAGAAGATGATAAAGTTGATTAGATTTGAAGTTGTCTTTTCTACTTGTTGAACAGCCAAACCAAAGTTAGCTAATTAATTATGCAAAAATGAGTAGATTTTGTGATTTTTAGGGGGGGTCCCTGTAAATCCCAGGGAATTCAATATTGCGACCTTATTTTTTGTCGAAGTTAATATCTCACCAAACCCATGAATTGTGCCAAGTTTGAGCGAAATCCGTGATTTGAGCATTATCACCCCCTGCCTGGTTCTCTCATGGACACACTCTTAATGTTTACGCCCAACTACCGTGTGTGCCGTAACAGCTTGTTACGCGCCCTGGTCAAGCGCCGGGCTCTAGGGCTTCAGGTCTGAAATAGGGTAGGGAAAATCACAGATTTTGGTCTGAAATAGGGTAAGGGTTTCAGGAAGCGTGCCGCACATCCCCAACCAATTTTTCTGGAAGTACGCCCAGACTCTTTTGTTGTTTTTGGGTCACAGATCGGGGTCATTGTACCAGGCGTTCCTTGCGGACACCGTGGAAACTGGGACTAAGAATCGTTGCGTGATTGAAGCCACGCATGTTTTGCGAAGAAAGCTTAAGAAAGATTAAATTTAGAGCTTTCTGAAACGTGGTCGGTCCACGAATTCTATCCCTTGAAAGCGTTGATTACTTTGGAGCAAGTGAACACTACTGAGTGGTCGAAAAAAACAAGAATCTTAATTAGCAACATTGCGATGGTCGGGTGTTGTAAACTTTCACTGTATGCAAATAAGTCTTGTGATGAGCATGCGATTTATTTTCGGCGAGGATTGAAATGACGTGCCATGTAAATCACTTTTTCGATATCTGGCAATGATGTAATTTCTCTGGCCCTTGAATTTTCGTGTATTTATACACGCGTATAGCCTTCTACAGGTGAGGTATTTTTGGTCGTCGCTAACATGCGTACTAAATCAATTCAGAAACAAGTAAAAATTATCGACGTCGATAAAGTAGGAAGTAAAAAACCTTTAGCGAGTAAATTAGTCTCCCCAATTAGGTAGGCACTGTGCCCCCGGGACTGTGCCTGAGTTATAAGACATGAGACTTTAAGGTATATTAGAACTGCTATAAAGTCAAAAAAATGATCATGCTTATAGAATCACTTATTTGAAATGTACTCTTAACCTGAACTGAAATTCCAAAAATGAAGCATTTTCGTTAAATATAAGCCGAGAAAACGAAGCCAAAAGTTGGTATCTAAAAATATTTATAAACACAGGGCTGAAATCCGACGTGATACTTTCCGTTGTTGACAGAAATGTTGCAATTTTCACAACGCGACACACTCATGCGTTATGAGTTTCAAGCTTAAGTAAGCCACGGCAAATTATAACAAAATTCACTTACATTCTGCTTCCCCAAATTAAGTACGATTGTTTTGACATTTCTAAATCATTTCTATGTCTGTAAAAAGCCTTCTACAGAAACATCATCAGAGATATGATCCTTATGCCAATTAGCACGTTGCTAAGGCTAAAACATTGTTTACGACGCCATATTGAGAGCACGTCACGCAAAGAGTTCAAACGAAGATTTTCGTATTTTCTCGCCACTTTCCGAGCTACAATCGGGTCAGTGTCCCAACAAACATTTACTCGTAAGAATTAAAGATGGCGACGAAGACAACAGCGCAGCGCGACGAAAATTAAGGGCGAATTAAGGGCAATTTTGCAGCTGTGTTGGACCGCAATGAAAACAAATCAATGTAAAAAGATGAGGATTTGTAATACCGCGCTGAAACTTGCCAGGTTTATTCACATAATGTAAAGAAAAATGTATTGAATTTCCGGCAATTCCTGGAATATTTTGGAATTTTTGCGGGGGCCTGAAGTTACAGGGCATTACAAACAATTTCCATCTCTATATCTCAGGAAAAATTTACTGGCTACTGCCGGGAATTTACATTGTAAATGAACAAACTAACTATAAGTCAGTTCCGATTTTCTTGTTATTCCTAGCTCTCGAGAGAAAGCCAGAAATACACAGGGTCCAAAGGAGTTTCGTGTGAATAAATGAATTACTTAATTTAAGTCTCACCTTGCAAAATGTCTATACCTGTCGCTTAGCACGATCAATTAGCACAATGGGACCTTTATGGATCTACAGTAAACGATTTCTTCGCTTCTTATCTAACCCAGATCGACTTCGTTGTTCGCCATTTTGAAAATCAATAACCGCAAGCATTTCCTCGCCCTCAGTCTCTTGGTTTGCGGTATATAGAATGTGTAACGAAACTGTAACGCGATCAAAATAGCCCCTTTTTTCAGAGGTTTTCGACGGGTTTTGATGTTCTAACGACAAACACATCTTCTCTGGACCCTGTCGGACCCTGTGAGAAATACGGAATTATTGAATTTTTGAGCCTGCGATATAAATCGGAAATAACACCTTAGGGACACCTTAGGTGTGAAAATTGACACCTCGCATATGCATATCAATTTTCTGAAAGCTCAGCTCTCGCTTAAAAGGCCTGTGTAATTTTTATTTTGCAAAATTCTTCATCATTTTAGAAATAATTTTTCCAATGGAAGGGTTTATAGTTAAGAGAGTTCATTATTATTTATTATCATCATGTTTCTTGTAGAATTAATCGCTTCCTCATTCATCTATCTAATTTCAAAGTAAGCGAGACGTCGCTGCCGTTGTAAGCGCGTTCTTGTTAACTCATAGAACGTACCTCCGGCACCGGGTAATTCTTTTGTTCTTGTTGACGTATCCATGGAGATTTCCCCGAGGCAATTTTGGGAAAATCAGTCACACACAAAATGTTGATTCCACGCGGCCACAGCCATTTGCCCATGCCTGGTGTATTAGCGCACCTGTAGTCTTGCAGTGACGGTAAAGAAATATTGCTAAAAAAGGGGGCTGCAGGTGCAGCGTATTTTGTTTTGCGTATGAGACTATTGTTTTTTTAAGTTCTCGTGGCCGTCGCCGTTGTCAGATAAGGTCTCTTATTAAGATATGAAAAACAGAAACAACAACAACAAAGAAAGACGTCATTGTGGCTGTTACAAGGAGCCCTGTGCGTCACAGGGTACTGGGATACTCACTGCTATTGCCATCAAATATCCTGAGTGACTGAATCGAAAAACAAATCACGTACTGGCCAAACTTCGGCTTTTCGAAATAGCATGATTAAAATTATTCTATTTGAAAGCCCCTATTACCTTTTTTCACAACGTTAGTTTCTACTGCACCACCAGAAAAGAAACTTTGAATGAGTTGTTGTTAATTTACACTAATGTTTTAAATTCTTCAATCATTGTGACTCGTTGCGGTTTCATGTTGCTGATTATTCATGCATTAATAGCGCTTTCCACTATTACTAAAAATAGGTTTTGTCACCTTAGACCCCCCGCGTGACTACTCCAAGGCTTTGTATGGGAAACATGCTTTTCCGACATGAAAATTGTTCATAAAATTCGCAGTGAGCGTTTTTAGAATGTTTTTTGAGCTTAATTCCAATATTTAAGAGGCACTACTGCTATAGGGAGCAAAACCTGGTCCAGTAACTCAAATGAATGGTTAAAATTAGAAAATAAAGCGACTCGATCAGAGTAGGCTACAGAAATAGGATCCCGTGCACTGAAACATGACATAACATTATTGGCTGTGTAATAATCCAAAACCGAAATTACTAAACAGACAATCGAGTTTGGATGTGCTTCTCGTAAGCCTGTGACAGAATATCTGTGGTGAAAAGCTCACCAACATTAGTACAAACCGGAAATTGTATAAGTTTGTTCTGTTGTTGTGCGGTCAGGTAGACCATATAAATCCAGGATGAATACTTTTAGTACTTTATATCCTGTAGTACTAGTACTAAGTAGCGTAACATAAGCACTCGCAAAAAAAATTGGGCAACCTTTGCCTATAAATTTAACCAAATGCGCCGTTTCATGCACAGCTATGAAGCCCTGTATTCCACACATTTGAACATAATTTTACCCACAGTATTATGACGCCGCATAAGAAATAAAACCACTCATCTGTACAGTTTTTTTCCGTGTTTAACGCTGTCTTGGCTCGTGTTGATTATTTTCAGGATACTCATTATCGAAACCAAGTTGGATTTTGTTTCATTTAACGATAAAAATCTGCAAAGACGTCGAAAATTTGTTGCCGAACGTGACTTTCCCATACTAATCTCTTTTACTGGTCAGGTTTCATGTATGAGTCAAAGCAAGGCCCAGAAATGTTTGACGTCATTAGTGGAAAGCGCTATTTGATTCACTTTTTTGGTGGTTTCCTTACTATATGTAACCCTCCAGAAGATTTTGATGCTCAAGGTGTTAGGACGTATACGCTCACAACACTCTATCACAGCACGTGAAGCACGTGAATCACGTGAATCACGGGCATGTCTTAAGGTTTGCAACAAAAATAGTTGTGTTTGTTTGTTTCTATTTTTTTTTTACTGAAAATCAAATCGAAAAGCACCACCAAACCGAAAAAATAAAAAAACAATTCCTCAGTTTATTTTGCTGCCGTACTGAACTCAGGCCTGTTTCAAACGTCGTGCTACTGCCGTGCTAAGCTGGCTCGACGGTAGCTCGACTGTAGCACGACACTAGCACGACTTGGTTTCAGACGTCGAATTTAATTCAGTCGAATAGAACGGCTGTTGACGAAAACAAAACACAAAAATTAAAGAAACGGTTTAGCAAACTTTTAAATGATTCTAATGTATTTATAATTTATGAATTGAGTTCGGCACGGCAGTAGCGCGACGTTTGAAACCAAGTCGAGCTACTGCCGTCTAGCACGGCAAAGCTTGCCGTGCTACACGGCAGTAGCACGACTTGGTTTCAAACGTCGCGCTACTGCCGTGCTAAAGTCGAATTTAATTCGATCAATTTAGTTCGGAACGGCAGTAGCACGACGTTTGAAACGGGCCTGAGGGATCGAATTAAATTCGACTTAAGCACGGCAGTAGCGCGACGTTTGAAACCAAGTCGTGCTACTGCCATGTAGCTCGACTTGGTTTCAAACGTCGTGCTACCGTCGTGCCGAACTCAATCCAGAAATACAAATGCATTAGAATACATTTAAAAGTTTTCTGAACCGTTTCTTTATTATAGTGTTTTTGTTTTCGGCAACAGCCGTTCTATTCGACTGAATTAAATTCGACTTCTCAAACCATGTCGTGTTAGTGTCGTGCTACAGTCGAGCCAGCTTAGCACGACGTTTGAAACAGGCTTAATCACTGAAGCCCTCGTAATTTCGAAAAGCCTCGGGTTCCCCTAGCATGACCGAACAGATGCAAATTTTATAGCTCCCACTAAGTATGTATTTCCAGAGATCTAAAAGTGCTGTGGATAGTCTAAAATGACTCTTCAATGCATTTATGAGGAATCCATCCTTGATTGCCCTTGAAAAACTCCTCTGGTAACAATTGTACAAAAAATCGTCCATGCAAACAAGCGTTTGTGATGTATTAAGAAGTTGTAAGGGATAAACGTTGTTAACTCTAATCAGTAGATCGAGGCGAGCATTATTAATTACTGATGGAATTCAAACAATACAGTGGGATCAAGTGAAGATTCAATACTCAAGTACATGATTTTAAGCGTGCTAGTACTGAGTTGAGTGTTATATTACATATTCACTTGAAGGAGGTTTTAAGGGAGAAATTGTCATGTGGCTAGCTGGTCCTTAAACCTGTTCGCTTTTCATCTTGGATGAAACTTGTGGCAAGATCAATAATAGCAAAGACGTTTTTTTATCGTAAGGAGTGACCGATTTGGTAGAAGGTAGATTGATCTCTTTTAGTGGTGGTAGTGATCACTAAAGTGGAAACTAGCCGCTATTGAACATTACAACATGACATTCGTGGAACTTGTTAATGGTAGTGATAAATTTTTCTTACGACTTTGCAATCGAATCTATTTCGATGGTTTTATTTGTTAGAGGGAACATGTGATAACAGCGTCAAACTCTTCGTATTGCATTGATTTTGCAGCATTTTTTGGTCCAAACCTCGTCTAGGATGGACTGGAGGAGGGGAGATAAACTATAAGCTTTGTCCTCGCATGCATGAGTAGGTTGCCTGTCAACTTTTGTACCGAGTATATATACTGTATACATGTATATCAAGTGTACTGAGACTTATGTGTTGTTTTCATGGTATTTTCTGCAGGTGTGTACTTGAAATAAAAATGAAAAGAAATTAAAAACTAGCCATGCACTTACCTTCTTTTTCCGGGCGAGGAGTGAGAATATTGATCCTGTCAGAATAACTAAATATTACCTTTAGAGGTCTATTTTTAAAATACACGTCCGGCTAACCGAACCGCACAACTATCATCACAAAAACCGTAACAAATAGTCCGCAATATTTAAAAATACATGTCGAACGTCACGCCATAAGTACACTCATCTCTGTTTTCGTACTGGATTTTTTTTTTTTGAAGTGGCACAAGGCCATACGTGTAATTTTGTTTATGAGGATGGTTTAAACCGAAAATGATTGGAATCCCTTTCAGAAATGCTACCTTGAGTTACTTAATATATAACTAACCGGATAACATCAGTTATTAAGCGTAGGTTTTGGAAGGCCTTGGGCTTGTATATATTGGTCAGCAAGAATAAAAATACTGGAAAAAAAAGAAAGAAAAGAAGAAAGATAAAATAAGGTAAAATTGAGCAGGCCAAAAAAGAAAACTTTTTATAATTAAAATGACGACAAAAATAAAGGAAAAGAAAAAAGAAAGAAAGAAAACCTATTAAAAACTTAAAACAATGCGAAGAGTTAGGGTTTTCGATTGCGCACTCGGCTGTCCTCAGTTTTCAAGTGATATTGGAATGGAGATAAATCTCAGGAAACCAACTAAGAAATCCGCATTCCGTTGTACTTCTGAGGTCACACGTACAAAACAGTTAGTAACAGACAACATGACTTAGGCATTTCTTTGTATTTATTCAGCCTGTTGAAGTTAGAAAAGATTTTTCGAAAAGGTCACCTATGGTTTCTGAAGTAAAATGATATGTTTGATTTTCCTGCTACTTAGCAATTTTCGCTGATTATCAAATTTCCTTGTTGCACTCTCTTGTACCAGTGCGACTCTGAAATCGACCCGAATTTTTCGTTGACTCAGAGTATCAGCCTTAATTTTCCCCAATTTTTAGAAGATGGTCCTAATGGTTAAAAGGTCTCTCACCATTTTTTTTTTTTATCATTTATATGTTCTGTTTTGTATTTGGTGAAGAAAAAACAATGATGTGGGTGTCTACGACAATGGCTTAGGTCAGATCAGACTCATAGCTAAGAGCTTCAATTTATAAAGGAATGATATTGGTATTAATAACATAACAATTCAGAATACTGACTAATGATGATGATGATGACAATATTTCGCGTTTGAGTAAAGATCTGTTTGTTCACATGTAGTATTTAGATTGTATGGCATGGGGTGCGTTGACGAGGTACCAGGTAGCCCTAATCTAGTTCCTCTGTTCGTTTCCAAATAAAGATTTTTTGCCATCCCTACAAAAGGCATCTAAAGTGGTGTCTAATAAATAGATCAATAAACAAATAAAAATTGATGAAATATCGCCAAATGACAAAAACAATAGTGATCTGTGGTCATTGCTTAAACTACCTTTCGGTGAAAAGGCTCGTCCCTATGACCTCTACCCTCGCTAGACAAAGAGCCAATATTATTTTATTAATAGTTTGTCACTGAGAAGTGCCCAGCTAGTACATTGAGTCAGTGACATAACGGTTCTCAATTTTACAGTTTTAAATCTGTCTTACCGGCGAAATTCATCGAAATTCAAGCAGTGGGAACTGCTACGAAACTGTGACACACACCAAAAAGCTCCAAACATTAAAAGAAGGACGGACGGTATAACGTAGCAAATCCAAAAGAAGGCCACAAACGGAAAAACTTGAAGAATGTTAAAACTGACCGCAGTTGTACATGTGGGTTTTGAAAACTTGTAAGCCTAACAGTTTTTCAAAGTTTATTTTGGTTGTCGGTAGCGTTTGATATAAAGCTAGCGCTTTGGAGACATATTTGTTTGACATGAAGCCGTGTTTTTGTTTTGCGAAAAGTAGCTAGTTAGGGCTTAAAAGGGACAAATTAATCGCTGGCAACACACGAAAAGTTGCTCTTGGCAGATTTGTAGCGAAATGAGCAACAGAAAAAACCTTTCAATCTCTAAAACTATGAAACTCATAGCGAGATGCCCGACTAAAACAGACCTAGAACCCACCTTTCTTGACCCCACAATCGGTTGTCTAAGACAAAATCACTTTAACTAAACACTCACAAAGCGTTTTTGTGCTTGCATGCAATATTCTTATAACACGATCGCCAAGACATACCTGAAATCTGCCTGTCAACAACTTCAGGAAATCGCACAATTAACCACGTTCGCGGCACTGATAAAGCTATCCATATTCAACCAGTCACAACGTAGCCTCCCCGCAGATGTCCTGTGGGGTTTGTTTGTCACGTATTCATTACCCTCTCTCAATAACTCTCGCTTTCTCCACATAAATGATCATGTGTAAAGACCTGTAAACTTTGCTGACACTGTCGATCTATTCAAGATCCCGGATCTAGACAAGCCGTTTTGAAAAGGACACATAGAGGCCGGCCTTTAAAACAATTTTTAACTAAGTCTCCGGCCTGGTCACAAATCAGCTTCAATTTTGCTCTCGCCGAATAGATTTGAATCCCATGCTACTTTTTGAGACTAGATACTCGTCATCGCCCACATCAAAGCTCGCAACATGATGCCTTTCCGTCTCAATCCCGAGATCAGTGTTTCACCTGTTTAGCCAAAATGAGACGAAATACGGTAACATACTGGACGACAGCAGATTTTGCCAATCGTGAAACTTGTTCCTTCATAAGGCTTAATGATGCCTTTCGGAAACTTTGCTGTAGGCGGCCAAAACGAAATCTAAAAAATTAACCGACCACAGAAAGCAATTTCTACCGCCCTCGCTGGAGAAAATGTAAACAGCATATTAAACTAATGTTTTTTGATATACTGCAGCTTGTTAGAGGATTTTTGTACTGAAAATATCATTAAGAAAAAAAAAAGAGAATGGTCAAGTGCTGAGACGTAAATTGTAAGTAAAAGAATTATTAAAAGTAATTTTCCGGAGAGGAAGCTCAAATTGAATCCTTGGGGCTTATTATAATATCATGAGCTCACTTCCTCAGCCTAAGACTAAATATAATGAATAAATATGCGGCGAAATCATACTGAAACATAATTAGGATAAAAAGCAAGCAAAACAAAACAGACAAAAAGCAGCAAAAAACAAGTAGCAGCACTTTGTATATTGTTATTCGATGAATTGAAAATTTTAAGTCCCTGAAATGTTATACCAAAAAGTCTTATTTTTGTTCGTGAAGGAAATAAGTAGAAAGTATCTGAATTTCTGGTATTATTGGAATGAACTCGATTGGTCGTTAAAGATATTTCTTTGAATACATTAGGAAGCATGCCTGTTTTATAAGAATACATAAACTCAGAGGCGGCAGAGCATTTTGAAATGTGGCGTGGGGAGGAGGGAAGGGGGGGGGAGGGGCTCGTCTTCCACTCAGCCATACGCATACCCCTACTCAAATTTTCCAAAATGCCCTTTGCGTTGTTCGTTAGCACAAGCAATCTTCACAGTGTCTAGTGTGTCCGTAATCGATTTGTGACAATGCACCAGTTGGCAGTTATTCAGGCGGTCTTGCTTCATTGTGCTTCTTAGGTGGTTCTTTAGTTGTCTGAGTGTAAAAAAATATATGTTTGGGGGGTACGGCTCCCCCTGCTTCCCCTACTCCGCCGCCTATGGCATTCCAATTTGAAAAAAGTAAATTTCAGAGAATTTCAGTATTTGCAAACTTTTGAATATAGGATCAGTGTGAGCATCAGATGGTCATACTGAAGCACAATATACAAGATAAGGATAAACTAAGCTGTAATAATAAAGGGTACGTAAAAAAGCTTGATTTATATATTACTCCAATTGATTACACGTTTTGTATGATGCCAAGGAGACATATTTGCTTCACACAAAGATGTGGTTTTGTCATTCAAAAGTATTTTCTCAAGTTCCATAGTGAATGAGGATGTATAACAGGCGTTATAAACAAAATGAACTAATCAGCCGTGACACAGGCCCCTATAATACAAAAGGAAAATAAGGATTTATTTTTACCTCTGATTTTCCTATCACAAAACCACAATTCATGCGTCATTCGGAAGAGAGGAATAATGTCGTAGGTGTAAGGTGTTTTTTCTCGAGATTACGAGTTCTAAAGGGAAATGTAGCAGCATAATCAGAGTGTGGCTCTTAAAAATTTTCTGGAGTCTTCGAGCCTTTCATTGTGACCGCCCTCTTGCTTATAATAATAATAATAATAATAATAATAATGGGCAATTCATTTATTTGTGTTTTTGAATGTTCAATTGTCAATCTCGCCACGTATAGGCAATTTACAAATGCTGGTTGAGAATGAGTTATTAAAAAAAAGAGAAAAAAAGACAAGAAAAGAAAAGAAAATCTAAATTGCAGTAAGTCTGGGCTATCCCAATTCCTATTAATAACAAAAAAGATAACAATTGATTGAACAATAGAAACGTTCCTTTGGTTGTTCCTTTCTTATAGGTTCACGATTACGTGCCCTACTCCATGCTAACGTTAGAATCTACTTCCTGTTACACGATTGTAAGTGCTCCTTGTAGTATTCTATACAATTCTGCCTTGTGTTATACGAAAATCCTTAAAACCGATATCTGCTCTAAACCTTACAAGTGGGTACTCAGTTCATCTGAAAAGTGAATGTAATGACATCCTTAAGAAAAACGTCAGTGAAAATTCGTTATTTTTTCCGTTTTTTTATTATAAAAAGCATGATCCAAACCAAAATTGGTATTCAAACCCCGGACAGCAAGAATGAGGTGTGTTGTTCGAGGAATCGTCGTTCTTCTAGTTCTTTCTGTTGTAAGGACAGAAACGACGCCTGAAGAGAATGTTGCCTTGGATGAAAATCCTATAAAACTGGTCAACAATGCTGAAGACGTTATTGAAAATCCTGCAACAGATAGCAAGGAAGACGATGCATTTTCTATTGAAGAAGGCAAAGGTAGGAGGCTATGCCTTTCTGGTGAAATTTTACCATGTCTTTGTTTTCTTGTTTCGAAGGCCTCGTGCGATTGTTTGTGAACTCAGTCTCGTGCTCTTTACAGTCTTTTATCCGAGATATTTGAAAACGTATTAGCAAGAAATAGTAATTCACCTTTAATTATTCTTTAAATCTGCTTTGTTTCGTGTCATCTGGGCTCGTTAATTGAAAGGAGATTTCTCTCGATCTTTAACTTTGACTGATTATTTTGTTACATACGAGCTAAAAGCACCATTTAGTGATAGGGTAAGTTGTTGTTGTTGTTGTTTCATCGTTGTGAAACGTAAGATTATTAAAGTCTCCTTTGGTACGAGCAAATACTGTTTTTGCTAACTCAAGAAAAATCACGTACTAGATCAAGTCTTACTATATTCCCCACAAATCATGAGCAAATCATGGGCGATGTATACCGCGGCCTTTTCCGTATTTAACTCATTGCCACATGACGTTCCTTTTCCTTTATTGCCAGATGCAACTTTTATGTCAGGCCTTGGTATCTAAAATAGAGGCTTAGCAAGATACTTTATTCATATCGGCTACGTAAGAAGTTTTAGCGATATAAGAAAAATGTAACCTGTAACAGCACATTTATCAGTAAACGTAAAAACTAATTAACTTGCCATAAATGCTCAGTTCTTTCATGCATTTACTTTCATTCTTTTATTCAATTATCTATGGTGATGATTTTTTTTCTTCACTATTTAGAAACGAACGATGAAAAGAGGGAAACACAACACGATCCTGAAGACGAAAAAGCAGCGGCTCCGGAGGTTAACGCTGACCCACTGATAGGTATGTCAAATGCCTTCTTTTTTTAGCTTGGAAATCGACTTTCTAACTTTAATAATAATGATGCAAATTTGACAAAGTCAAATAAAATATATGTCTAATTCAAGTGATGGCAAGTGATTTTAGATTTGTTTACAACATAGTTCGCGTTATTTTCCCAAAACCTTGTTCAAATTTCGTAACTAATCATTCTAAAAAAGTAGAGGAAATTTCAAGATTAATGATGCAAACTCGAGGAAGTAGCGAGAGTGTTAATAATGAAATATGTCTCATTAAAGGGTTGGCATCTGATTCTAAATTTTTTTGCAACACAGTTCGTGTTTATATTTTATTAAATTTTGCCCTTTTTCAATTTTAGTAACTTCTCATTCTATTTCTTACAGGAAATTTCAACTTCGAATTAGCTTATTGTCTATTATTTGAAATGAGGTTAAGTAAAAATTAAAGATCATCCCTTGAAAATTTAAAGGATTAAAGAAAGAAAAAATATATTTTATCTACTGCTTGACTGGCTTGTTCTTTTTCCGATAGTTATTCTTATTTTACAACTACTGGCTAGTTAACAGTCGTTGTAATTATTAAGTTATATCATTCGCTTTAAAATTGCGTTAGAAATTGGGCCAAAAAACAGAAGAATGCCTCATTGCTTGCCTCAACATAACAGGCGACTTAACCAAAGGTTATTATAAATATAGTGGTTTCAAAGTCTTAGTATAAAGTGATCGTTAAGAAGATTAGTGAATTTCTTTGTAATGTTTCATGTAAAGGTCAGTACTTAAAGGAAGCTCTGCTTTTACGCTTGGCCTAATTTGTATTTAATAAGTTTCCTCTTTATTTAATCAAACAATGAAGATGATGAAGCACAACAAGATCCTGCGGAAGATGAAGAAGAAGACGCTGAAGATGAAGATGCGGCGGCTGAAGATGAAGATGATGCACCGGCAGAAGGTGAAGAAGATGTGGCTGAGGAGGAAAACGCTGACGTTGCCGTGGAAAACAACCCACTAACAGGTACTTTTTATTTTAAGTCAGTTCTCGATCCGGTAAACTAATTGCAGTTTTAGGAATAATTTGAAAAGACGCCCTGTGGCTATTCCAGCTAAGAAAGAAAAAATAGTATATTTTATCTACTGGTTGATTGGCTTGTCCTTCTTCCTGTAGTTATTCTTATTTTTCGACTACCGACTACTTTAACAATCGTTATAATTATTAAGTTAATTATATCTTTCGCTTTTAAATTGCGTTAGAAATCGGGCCAAAAAACTGAAGAATACCTCATTGCTTGCCTCAATATAACAGGCGACTTAACCAAAGGTTACTATAAATATAGTGGTTTCAAAGTCTTAGTATAAAGTGATCGTCAAGAAGATTAGTGAATTTTTTTGCAATGTTTCATGTAAAGGAAGCTCTGCTTTTACGCTTGGCCTAATTTGTATTTAATAAGTTTCCTCTTTATTTATCAAACAACGAAGACGGGGAAGCACAACAAGATCCTGCGGAAGGTGAAGAAGAAGACTCTGAAGATGAAGATGATGCGGCGGCTGAAGGTGAAGAAGAAGTGGCTGAGGAGGAAAACACTGACCTTGCCATGGAAAACAACCCACTAACAGGTACTCTTTATTTTAAGTCAGTTCTCGATCCGTCTGGTAAATTAATTGCAGTTTTAGAATAATTTGAAAAGACGCCCTGCGGATATTCCAGTTAAGAAAGAAAACTATATTTTATCTACTGTTTGACTGGCTTCTTCTTTTTCCGATAGTTATTCTTATTTTACAACTACTGGCTAGTTAACAATCGTTATAATTATTAAGTTATATCATTCGCTTTTAAATTGCGTTAGAAATTGGGCCAAAAAACAGAAGAATGCCTCATTGCTTGCCTCAATATAACAGGCGACTTAACCAAAGGTTACTAGAAATATATTGGTTTCAAAGTGTTCGTATAAAGTATAAAGTGATCGTTAAGAAGATTAGTGAATTTCTTTGTAATGTTTCGTGTAAAGTCAGTACTTAAGGCAAGCTCTGCTTTTACGCTTGGCCTAATTTGTATTTAATAAGTTTCCTCTTTATTTAATCAAACAATGAAGATGATGAAGCACAACAAGATCCTGCGGAAGGTGAAGAAGAAGACTCTGAAGATGAAGATGCGGCGGCTGAAGATGAAGATGATGCACCGGTAGAAGGTGAAGAAGAAGTGGCTGAGGAGGAAAACGCTGACGTTGCCGTGGAAAACAACCCACTAACAGGTACTTTTTATTTTAAGTCAGTTCTCGATCCGTCAACGAACAGAAAAGACGCACTGCAGCTATTCCAGCTAATTCTTTTGGTTTTATCTTTAAGGTAACTCGCACTAGTTTTCTCTCGTAGGGAGTCCATCGATAAACAAAACAAATATGGCGTCGCGCGGCTACTTTTAAATAGGTTTATTCTTGTGCAAGGTTACTTTTGGCCTGTTTTAAATTCGCGTTTATCCAATATTTAATTATTGCTCTTACGCTTAATGCGTAAGTTACAAATAGATGTGCACTACGATCGATCGTGACAGGGATTAGAAGGGCAATAAGTCTCTAAAAACTAGCACAATTTCAAAAACAATAAACTAGAATAGTTAGCGTTAGTCAAGACAGCACAGATTTTACAATCACGAAAACTCGCTTAGGAATTTGTGAGATCTCGAAGCATTTTACAAGAAACCAAGTCCGTTGAGCCCCTTTTATACTTTGTTAGAGTTGAAAGGAAACGTTATAGGAAAAAGAAAGAAAGAAATATATAGTAATATACGAAAGAAAATTTCCACTGCGTACAAATCTAATTTCCAGATTGTCAAAAAATATAATTATTTTTAAATCATTATGCATTTTTCTTTTCTAATGCCAAGAGCTATCTCCAAAATAATGGGGAGAAGTCACCGGTCTAATTTTCTAGGTATCAGTGCTTAAGACACGTTGCCATGGTAACTGCTAATGACGAAATAAGCAAGCACACATTGCATTCTAACTCTACAAAAGTAAAAGTGCTGCTATGGCTTGGGCTTGCTTTTTCGCTCTGTCCTTCTAAAGTTAAAACCGTAAAAAAAAAGGACGAAAACTGGTACGAGCAATCTGACGTTTAGGTAATACCCATTGAATAGGGGTCTAAACATTAAAGAGGTTCAACTGTTTAATTCATCATAGTTAAATTTAAGTTTCTTGTCTCACTCAAAGGTCAGTATTGAACGGGAGCTCCCCTTTAATATTTTTCCTTTTTGTTCAAATATCTAGAAACAAACGAAAAAGGTGACCTTTTTTTCAACTTGATATATGTTCATCATGTATCATAATTTCCTTACATGCTATAAATAAAAGGACTAACAAATTAGAAATCGAAACCTTATCTCTAATTGTCTGTCCATCAGGCGGTGAAGACAGTGAAAATGAAAAAATAGAAGAGGACAACGACCAACTGACAGGTATTTAAACAGTTCTTAGTGGATTTCAAATTATTAATTAGTCATGTAATTGTACTTTCCTAGTTTTCTGATAAGTAAAAGAATTGACAAGTCATAAATCTGAATGAGGGACTCTTCACATGAGCCCGGTTGCCGGGATGAATTTCGCCTTGGGTTCATATGAGAAATTTCAGCCCGTTTCCGATTTGAAAAAAGGCCAAAGATCCTGTGGACGAGTTCTGGCGAGAAATTCGAAAAACAAAGCAAACATAACGAAACACAAAAATTATAACTTTCGCGCCATCATAGCTTTTAGTTAGTAACTCTTAAAGCCGGTATCACTGCAGTTAAATGGGATGCTTATGATATGGAAAATACAGCAGGCAATGTAAGACGATGCCATCGGGGCGGGGCTGAAGCGTTTATATGGCAAAATTTTCAGCGCGCTTACCGAGATGCCGGTTGGAAAGACCGAGATCTCAGGAACCGAGGCAGCACGCCCTCTCATATGAACTCATCGAATATTTTCCAAAGTATTTAGAGGTCAACCGGGCTCATGTCAAAAGGCCCTAAAACTCTCTTTTTTAGGAGCGTCTTTTTTAGAAAACGGATTTCTGACAAAACAAAATTGACGTGGTTAGGGTGTTTAAATAAAATCTTTTGTTTTTATCAGAAGAACTGATTTAATCTACATTCTGTTAATTCTTTTTGAATCAGAAGGTGACTTGAATGATGAAGAAAACGTTCAAGATGAAGACAACCGTCTCACAGGTATTTGCAGTTCTTTTTCGATTTCTAATGAGTCACAAAAAAAGTATTTACCTTGGATTTACTTATGCGTTTATCATATTCATTTCCCTTATAGATGAACGACAGAAGTAACAAAAATTAAATAATTGCGATGTAACTTAATACAAGAGTCCCACCTTGACATGATGATTGGTTTTCCCATTTGATATATAACAATGCTTGTATACTTAACCCTCGGACGTAAATGCAAACTCAGCGTTGTACAAGGAGTTTAGAGCGAACCCCCCTCCTGACAATTTCGCAACGTTACGGTCGATATTTGAAAAGTTTCTACCCTTACTAGACAGCTTGCTACATCCTCTACAAGATGAGTTTGATATTATGGGATAGATATGCAAATAGACTGCTGAGGGCCAGTGACATCATCTAACATAGCGGATTTTAAAGGCTTTTCCACTGTATTTTTTCGGCTTGGTTAAAGAACAGTAGCCGTTGAAGTTAACAAGAATTAGAAAATAGAACACAAAAATAAATAAAAGGTGTACTGCTTCCCATTTTAACTTAAAAGCTTTAATTCTTTAGCTTTAATAAGCTCTTAAACCACACTTCACTTGGGATTAAAAATATCTTATACCAAATGATCCGATTGTCACCAAATTCACCGTAAATATGTCTCATATATAAACGAACAGCTACTGAAATGGACAATTCCCCAGATAAAATCCTCTTACGAATACATGAACAAAAAAATCCAGTAGGGGGTTGATACTCTTTGTAAATCCCAGCGTTAATCTATTACTAATCTTTTACGAACCAGAAGGTGAGAGTAATAGCGAGGATGAAACTTCAGATGAAGAAGTTGAAGAGGAAGTGGTTGAAGGCGAAAAGGTTCAAGAAGGTGATGGCGATGAAGATAATGATGAAGCCGAAGATGAAAACGCGGATTTTGACGAAGTCGATGAAGTATTTGATGATTTAGAAGCTAAGGATGAAAGCTCGAACGATGAAAGATCTAATGCTGATAATAAAGACGACGAAGATGAAGAGTCTGAAGACGAAGAAGAAAGAAAAGTCGACGACGAGGCTGGGGATGACAATTTTGAGGAGGAAAAAGCTGAAAACGGAGACGAAGATGAAGTCGACGAAGCTGAAGACGAAACTGAGGTTGAAGATCAAAAACCTGAAGATGATGACGAAAACTCTGAAGATGAAAAGGCCGAAGACGAAAAGGGTGAAGGCGAATTTGAACAAGCTGATGATGAAGATGCTGAGTTCAAAGAACCTGACGATGTAGAAGCTCAAACTGGACAAGTTAAAGAAGAAGATATCAAGAATGACGGAGGTCAGGATGAAGAAAAGAATGATGAAGGAAACAAAGTCTCTGAAGAGGAAAGAGCTGTTGAAGCTTTTGGTGAAAGCAGTCTTAGTACAGGTAAGAGTAGTCAAATCGTTGGCTCAGTTCATACTGTGCAAAGCATATATTTTTCAGCGGGTGGTTTGAACCTCGGAGTCATGTCATGCGAAGGTGGAATATGAATGTCCGGGTGAGCGTCGTCTTGAATAGGACTGTTTTTGAAAGTAACTGACGTTTTGACAACCGGGTGCGGAAGTCATCTTCACTCTGGCTTTGAAGATGACTACCGCACAGATCGTCGAAACGTCAGTCACGGTCCAAAACAGTCCAAGCATTTAGTACTTAACCCCCCCGGACGATCATTCCAGTGACTTATATTCTAGACTCGCCTATAGGCGACTTTTTAACTGGGCTCCCATAAAACAGTACACCCCCCTCCCCTCAGAAAATTCCCCTCTTCTCCGATTTTTTCTGAGGAGAAGGGCGGCTGTACACGGGCTACCGCCGACCATTGCGTCACATAGAATCTCACGTGAGAGTGAAACATAAACTCATTTGAACATTGTACCCTTTGCAACACTTTCCAATTATCCAATATTATGATATCACAAAAAAAAATTATAATCAACAAAAAGAATAAAAGGAAAAATGAGACATCTTTGTACCTTGAAAAGCTACCAAATCCTTCATCAGTTACAATATGCATATGCGTAAAAGAAATTTTAACCTTTCCTAGAATCCAGTGAAAACAACGATGTGGATTTTCTTGAAGAAAATGACCCGGCGGTCAAGGGCTGTGGATATTACAATCGATACACCCACAAATGTTGTTACGGACGCATCATCCACAAGAGTGCCAGCTGCTTTCGTTTGAGATGCGGCAGTTGGTACTATAGCCCAATGACCCACAAGTGCTGTTACGGAACCCTCATCTACAAGAGTGCCAAATGCGTTCGTTTGAGATGCGGCAGTTGGTACTATAACCCACTGAATCAAAAATGCTGTTACGGAAGTGTTATCTACAAGAGTTCCAAATGCCTCCGTCTGAGATGCGGTAGTTGGTTTTACAGTCCAAAAACCCAAAAATGCTGTTATGGAGCTGTCATCTCCAAGAAAGCCAAATGCATTCAGCCTAAATGTGGACATTTGTACTACAGCCCACTGACCAAAAAATGCTGTTACGGAACTGTCATCGTCAAAAGTGCCAGATGCGTTCAGCCTAAATGTGGCCACTACTATTACAACCCACTGTCCCAAAAATGCTGTTATGGAAGCGTCATCGACAAGAGTGCCAAATGCCTCCGTTTGACATGCGGCAGTTTGTACTACACACCACAGACCCAAAAATGCTGCTACGGATCTGTCGTCAACAAAAAAGCCAAATGCGTCCGTCTAAGATGCGGTAGTTGGTACTACAACCCACTGTCCCAAAAATGCTGTTACGGAGCTGTCATCTTCAAGGGTGCCAAATGCGTCCGTCTGAGATGCGGCAGTTGGTACTACAACCCACTGTCTCAAAAATGCTGTCACGGAAAGGTCATCTACAAGAGTTCCAAATGCGTTCTGCCGAAATGTGGCAGTCGTTACTACAACCCACTGACCCACAAATGCTGTTACGGAGCTGCCGTCCTTAAAAGTGCCAAATGCATTCTGCCTTCATGTGGTCATTTGTACTACAGCCCACTGACTCAGAAATGCTGTTACGGAAAGATCATCTACAAGAGTGCAAAATGCGTTCGTCTAAGATGCGGCAGTTGGTACTATGATCCACAAACCCACAAATGCTGTTACGGAAGTGTCACCTACAAGAACAGCAAGTGCTTACGTCACAGTTGCGGCAGTTGGTACTATAGTCCACAAACCCAAAAATGCTGTTATGGAGCTGTTATCTCCAAGAAAGCCAAATGCATTCCGCCTAAATGCGGACATTTGTCCTACAGCCCACTGACCCACAAATGCTGTTACGGGACTGTCATCGTCAAAAGTGCCAGTTGCGTTCAGCATAAATGTGGCCACTACTATTACAGCCCACTGACCCAAAAATGCTGTTATGGAAGCGTCATCGACAAGAGTGCCAAATGCCTCCGTTTGACATGCGGCAGTTTGTACTATACACCACTGACCCAAAAATGCTGCTACGGATCTGTCGTCACCAAAAAAGCCAAATGCGTCCGTCTAAGATGCGGTAGTTGGTACTACAACCCACTATCCCAAAAATGCTGTTACGGAGCTGTCCTCTTCAAGGGTGCCAAATGCGACCGTCTGAGATGCGGCAGCTGGTACTACAACCCACTGTCTCAAAAATGCTGTCACGGAAAGGTCATCTACAAGAGTTCCAAATGCGTTCTGCCGAAATGTGGCAGTCGTTACTACAACCCACTGACCCACAAATGCTGTTACGGAGCTGCCGTCCTCAAAAGTGCCAAATGCATTCTGCCTTCATGTGGTTATTTTTACTACAGCCCACTGACTCAGAAATGCTGTTACGGAAAGATCATCTACAAGAGTGCAAAATGCGTTCGTCTAAGATGCGGCAGTTGGTACTATGATCCACAAACCCACAAATGCTGTTACGGAAGTGTCACCTACAAGGACACCAAGTGCCTACGTCACAGTTGCGGCAGTTGGTACTATAGTCCACAAACCCAAAAATGCTGTTATGGGGCTGTTATCTCCAAGAAAGCCAAATGCATTCCGCCTAAATGCGGACATTTGTCCTACAGCCCACTGACCCACAAATGCTGTTACGGGACTGTCATCGTCAAAAGTGCCAGATGCGTTCAGCCTAAATGTGGCCACTACTATTACAACCCACTGACCCAAAAATGCTGTTATGGAAGCGTCATCGACAAGAGTGCCAAATGCCTCCGTTTGACATGCGGCAGTTTGTATTATACACCACTGACCCAAAAATGCTGCTACGGATCTGTCGTCACCAAAAAAGCCAAATGCGTTCGTCTAAGATGCGGCAGTTGGTACTACAACCCACTATCCCAAAAATGCTGTTACGGAGCTGTCCTCTTCAAGGGTGCCAAATGCGTCCGTCTGAGATGCGGCAGTTGGTACTACAACCCACTGTCTCAAAAATGCTGTTATGGAAAGGTCATCTACAAGAGTTCCAAATGCGTTCTGCCAAAATGTGGCAGTCTTTACTACAACCCACTGACCCACAAATGTTGTCACGGAAGCGTCATCTACAAGAGTGCCAGCTGCGTTCGTTTGAGATGCGGCAGTTGGTACTATAGCCCACTGACCCATAAGTGCTGTTACGGAAGTCTTATCTACAAGAGTGCCAAATGCCTTCGCTTGAGGTGTGGCAGTTGGTACTATAGCCCACTGACCCATAAGTGCTGTTACGGAAGTCTTATCTACAAGAGTGCCAAATGTATTCGTCTGAAATGCGGTAGTTGGTTCTACAGTCCAAAAACCCAAAAATGCTGTTATGGAGCTGTCATCTCCAAGAAAGCCAAATGCATTCAGCCTAAATGTGGACATTTGTACTACAGCCCACTGACCAAAAAATGCTGTTACGGAACTGTCATCGTCAAAAGTGCCAGCTGCGTTCAGCCTAAATGTGGCCACTACTATTACAACCCACTGACCCAAAAATGCTGTTATGGAAGCGTCATCGACAAGAGTGCCAAATGCCTCCGTTTGACATGTGGCAGTTTGTACTATACACCACTAACCCAAAAATGCTGCTACGGATCTGTCGTCACCAAAAAAGCCAAATGCGTTCGTTTAAGATGCGGTAGTTGGTACTACAACCCACTGTCCCAAAAATGCTGTTACGGAGCTGTCATCTTCAAGGGTGCCAAATGCGTCCGTCTGAGATGCGGCAGCTGGTACTACAACCCACTGTCTCAAAAATGCTGTCACGGAAAGGTCATCTACAAGAGTTCCAAATGCGTTCTGCCGAAATGTGGCCGTGTTTACTACAAACCACTGACCCACAAATGCTGTTACGGAGCTGCCGTCCTTAAAAGTGCCAAATGCATTCTGCCTTCATGTGGTCATTTGTACTACAGCCCACTGACTCAGAAATGCTGTTACGGAAAGATCATCTACAAGAGTGCAAAATGCGTTCGTCTAAGATGCGGCAGTTGGTACTATGATCCACAAACCCACAAATGCTGTTACGGAAGTGTCACCTACAAGAACACCAAGTGCGTTCGTCTAAGATGCGGCAGTTGGTACTATAATCCAGAAACCCACAAATGCTGTTACGGAAGTGTCATCTACAAGAAAACCAAATGCGTTCGTCGGCAATGTGGCAGCTGGTACTATAATCCACTGACCGACAAATGCTGTTACGGTAGTGTCATCAACAAGGGTGCGAAGTGCGTTCGTCTGAGATGCGGTAGTTGGTACTACAACCCACTGACCCACAAATGCTGTTATGGAAATGTCATCCCTAAGAGTACCAAATGCATTCGTCTACAATGTGGCCGTTCTTACTACAGCCCACTGACCCGCAAATGTTGTTATGGAAAAGTCATCTTCAAAAGTGCCAAATGCATTCGTCTGCAATGTGGCCGTTCTTACTACAGCCCACTTACCCACAAATGTTGTTATGGAAAAGTCATCTTCAAAAGTGCCAAATGCATTCGTCTGCAATGTGGCCGTTCTTACTACAGCCCACTGACCCGCAAATGTTGTTATGGAAAAGTCATCTTCAAAAGTGCCAAATGCATTCGTCTGCAATGTGGCCGTTCTTACTACAGCCCACTTACCCACAAATGTTGTTATGGAAAAGTCATCTTCAAAAGTGCCAAATGCATTCGTCTGCAATGTGGCCGTTCTTACTACAGCCCACTGACCCGCAAATGTTGTTATGGAAAAGTCATCTTCAAAAGTGCCAAATGCATTCGTCTGCAATGTGGCCGTTCTTACTACAGCCCACTGACCCACAAATGCTGTTATGGAAAAGTAATACAAAAGAGTGCCAAATGCGTTCTTCCAAAATGTGGCTATTCGTACTACAACCCACTGACCCAGAAGTGTTGCTTGTACCCTAGACGTGTTGTTTTGAAGTCTGCCAAATGTAGCTACCCGGGCTGACACAGAAATATAGCCGAAGAAAAGTGCTTAAGGCAAAACAGAGAGGGAACTTGCGTCAAGTTTATCACTTAAGCTTTTTTTATTAGACTTATGAACTTTAACTTACAAGCGTGGAAAAATAGAAATTGAGGCACAATAGAAACTACCAAGTAGGTGAGATGTCTAATTCGCGTTAAGATTTGAAGTAGTGCGACACTGCTTAGTTCTCTTATTTAAAAAAGAGAGAATACTGTGGTTGTTGTCAAACGGACTGATGATTTCACGATTTCTCTTCTTTTTTTTCCAATATTCGACAGCACCAGTTTAGAAATACAAAGAATGATACACCTGTTAATCCTGAGCCGTCTCTAGTCGTCTCTTATTATTTGTAAGCGGTCAACGAACAGTCGCGGGAGACTGTTACAGTATCATAGTGAAATGGCAGATGGGAAGGACAGAGGGAAAGGACCCTTCCCTTATCCCTTCTTCCCATCTCCTCCCTTCTGCATCTTTAACGCGCTTTCCTCGTTAAACGAGTGAGGGGACGAGTTAGCTGTTCCGGCCTTACCTTGTAAGTTTCTGGTCTCGATTGAAAGGAATTATAAGATTTAGCATATTAATGCGCTGTTAACAAATAAAAAGATAATTTTATGACCTTGTTGTTTTGATTTTCTAGAGAATGGGTATCAATGGGTAATAACTATTAGCAAAAGGCAGAGGCGTCAGTTATCGTGCGCGCATTAATTCAAATTATATTTTTAAGCTTAAGGGGTACTTGCTGTTAATTTTTTGGGATGTACATGTTTGCCAGATATCACCGTATCTACACCCAAACCTTTTTTTTTTTTTTTCATAATTTGAATATTATAATTTTATTGTCCTTGGATTTCTAGAAGGCATAGTTACACGAAGTGAAACGTAGGAAAAACCGCTTTTATTTTCTCTGTGTATTATAGATATCCATACAAAGAATTAGAGACAAATCGATAGTAAAACATCTTTTACCATGTACTTTTGAGTTACAAATTCCGTGCTTTGAAGTACACTTTAAGCTGCCAATTGACTCCTTTTTCTTGACTCCTGCTCATAAGATATAATGACTAGAGATCAGGGATCCGTTAAGTTCAATTTAATGCAGAAGCTAAAAAAGGGATATGAAATATTTCAAGACAACGACAAAACTTTATAAAACAACAGTTTTTTCAACAATTTTTTTTTCACATAAAGTTATGCCAGATGAGTTCTGCAGTAGGTGTACCCCCTCCCCTCTGCTCTGGCCGTTTTTGGATAGTTCTAAATATGTCACCGTACAGCATAAAAACAGTGACAAACAGTAATCTCAATCCTTACGTCACCAGGAAATACATCACTCTTTGTCCAAAAAATTCCCCATCGTGTTAAAATGGTTCCGTCAATTCCAGGCTCGCTCACCCCCCCCCCCCCCCCCCCCAGGCATTTGAGCGGCATTTGCCTTTTTTTTGTGGGGCTTCTGGAAGAGTGCAAAACTCCGACTCTGGCCCGAAATCTCGTTCAGATTGATCACTGTTCTTCAACATGCGCCATGCAGAACTACGATTTCAGAAAAGCGAATAGAGCGGCGGACACAACGCGCCACAACAACTTGCAAAAGTACTTCAGACATTAAGAGCGGCCGTCCGTAAATATGGCCTGGGGGTGTGCAAAATGAAAAAATCGAAAATCCCCAAACTTTGTCAGAATATAGCTCTAGGTAAACTATTTCTAGAAAAATAACTTTTAGTTCGATTGGATTTTTATTTTACGCGTACGGCGACCGAGTCGGTTCGGAGGCTCTCAGATCAGTTTTCACGGGCTCAAGACCATATATTACTTAAAAATCGTTTAAAAATTAAAGAAGTAAAAAACTCTGCCTCTGAAAATCTTAATAGAGAGAGCACAACTTAACCAATAGCTTCGATGTAAAATTTTCCTATTCGACAGCAAATCTAATATTTTTCGGATTTTTAATAATTCTACTTATTTTACCGATTTTTGACAGACATAAAATTGGCAAATTTCAGACACAAAAATCACTACTTGGTATACGGCTTTGAGCCACAACGTACCTACCGATAGAAAGAGCAAGGTGTCTTCCTAAAATAAATGCAATAAAATTCTTGGGCAATCCTGCAGGGAAAATTTTTTAACGCCAAACAAAAGCGACCCTTGAGGTCAAAACACGCCATTTGTCACGACATTCGAAGGGTAAAAACAACGATACTCCCGGTTAACAAGATACCAATGTGTTTCTCCGCATGGAACTCTTTCCATTTGCTGAGAAAATTTGTTATTAAACAGCTATATGCCTTGTTCCGTGCATTTTGTTAAGAAACATTTGCTAACAAGTGACATTTTGCGTCTCTAGCAATATCTATGCTCTTCGTAAGTTGTCGCGGTCGAAAGGCCATTGAAACGTCATAGCTTTTTAGAACTCAAAATAATTCCCTCAATAACATGGAATCGTAACTTTCTTAATATGATACTAAGAAACCCTATTTATACACCTACCATTTCTTTAAAACCTATCAAAGATATGCAACAGCATACTATCTTCCTCTCCTGTGCCAAATAGTTGTATATCACCGAGCGGGAATGTCACGTTTGCGTGACAAGGAACAGGAAGTGCTATGCACTTCAAACCGGAAGCTGACTGAACAATTTAAGTAGCAGGCCTTATAATTGTAAACAACAATCTTTAGAAAGGCTCTAACTTATCAGTAGTTAATTAAAACATGAGAGAAAATAAACTGATCTGACTGACTGAACACACTATGACAACCTTCCATTTCCGGTTTACGAAATAAACTGCAAAAGCCGTGGACGAAGACCATGCGTGATGGTTGTCATCGTTTGATCTCTAGAAAAAAAGATCTAATTAGCTAAAATATTGAGAAAATAAAACTGAGACGTCCTAGGACTACTGCAACGTGTATCACTCGCGTACGCGACGCCGTCAGCAGCTGCAAGATTGGCAGGAAGCTTTGTCGCTAAGTTTGCTATATTGTTATCATCCACAAAGAGAACATTCTTAAGCTCTTCCAGTGAGACAGCATTCGGCCTTAATCCTTGAACCTGAAACGGACAGCAGAGGCGTGCAACGTGCTGCCTTTAATGTACATACTGTTGTACATATTTGGAATAGTATCACAGGATACCCATCCATTATGGAAATGAAGTCAATCTGGGACATCCGTATTTGGAATCTATCAACATATGATACCCAAGCGATCAAAACGCAAGAAATTTTCTAGTGAAACTTCTTGCGAATTTCCAAAGAAATCGTGTTGAAATATCAATTATTTATGAATGTAATTTTATAAAGTGAAAATATGCCAAAAATGTGCCTACTTTGAGAGTGGCTCACTCTCCGAAAAGCTGCTCGGAATCGAAAAAAGGAGCTCAAAACGTACAAGTTGCTTAAAAGTTACCTAGTAGAATCTGTCTAGGCCTAGATTTAAATTTAGCTGAAACTTTGTTTTTCTTTCGGTTGCGTTTTACACTTAGCGCAGTAACATCCATAACCCCAATTCCACATGCACACCCCGATTCCCCGCCCCACCCTACCTCCACACGCACACAAGCCGTGAGACACAGTCCCTCGTTAGCTTGGATGCCAGGAGATTTAGCAGTAACGCCATTCAACTACTCAGTCCCAAAAGGATAAATTTTCTTATCACCTTACCAGATTTTCTGTTATTACGCAATGAAATTGAAAGAAAACTGTGCTGTGGAATGTTTAATAGAAGAGAGTAGGTGGACATGCTTAAAATCTCAGTAATTAGTTACAAGAGCACGATTTTACGCGTTCATCGATCAGTTTTCTTCGTTTTTCTTCGTTTTCCAGATCAGCATATCGAACGCAACATTGACACGCCCAACGACACGGGGTACCCAACAAAGTTTTATACGGAGAGTCACTGCCCCAGAAATGAACGCATTACCAATTTATACACCATTTTTGACTGAAAAGGTGTCCTCATATGAAACTCAAGGGGTACAAATAGTCTTTAATTGAATTTTGCGACCACGCCCCTTTCGGCGCCTCACTAAAATCGGGTGCGATTTTTGGATATCTTATCGTCGTGCTCATTCTGTATACTAAAAGTACTCAATGTACCACTGGAATATTTAACTATGATATCATGGTTTTCCATTTTGCTAATTTTCTGACTCCAAAGTAAAATTTTATCCTCGTCATTTTTCAATTTTCCCGAGCGGTTTGCTGCTTCATTTTTCATGATTCTGTCCAAGATTGTAGCTCAATGGGGTGTTCCTATAATCGGATGATCTTTTGGCCTAAAATAAGCATGCTGGGATCAGCAGAGCAGACCAGATATCCCAAAATAATAGATAACGCATGTGCCTTTTTTTTTTTGTTTCTCAAATTAAAAGTTTCGTAAATAGTTCGTCGTACTTTGTTTTATCCTTTTGTTTACTTCTTCATCGCCTTGTCGTAAGGATCAGTTTGCCGTTTTATATTTTTCTACAAGTTTAATTGTACTGATCCAGGTCTACAACTGGGAGATCCGGCACCCCCTCATTGGTTTGTTGCTGTGGTTTTGCTGACATTTTAAATATTTCAACCAGCCAACTGACATATCTTTTTTACTTTTAGATTTTAGTTTTAGGAAGGATTTAGTGCATTTTGCAGCACAAATCTTACTTCTTTTCCGACACAGTGCTGCTGACACCCCCCCCCCCCCCCCCCAACTCCGCCGCTCTGGAGCATCACTCTACCCTAGGACAAAATTGAGTAACGCATTCGCCTTCCGTAACTGATCAGTGATGTGAGGAGACCGCAATAGCCGGTTATATATTTCCAAAACATCTTCATTTCCCAAGAAATAAGTATTATATTTAGTCTTTATACATCGTTATGTAAGCCAACGTCGGTAAATCTGTTCTTTTATGTGCATGAATCCAATTGGTAGTAAGTTTTGAACCTGACGTGATCCGAATGCTGTCAAACATTAACCACCGCTTAAAATTGGGCTTTCGACTGCCAACGGGCGCATTGTAAGTGAAATAATTAGGCAAAAGGAGTGCAGATAAGTCGAGTCTAATCAATATTGCTCAAGAGCATAGAGCTTTTGGAGGAATCTGGCCAATAGAGCATTTTTATTTATTTAACCGCCTTCGAATGTGGTGACAAAATGGCGTGTTTTGACCTCAAGGGTCGCTTTTGTTTGGCGTTCAAAAATTTTCGCTGCAGGATTGCCCAAGAATTTTATTGCATTTATTTGGGAAGACACCTTGCTCTTTTTATTGGTAGTAAAGTTATGGCTCAAAGCCATATACCAAGTAGTGATTTTTGTGTCTGAAATTTGCCAATTTTATGTCTGTCAAAACTCGGTAAAATAAGTAGAATTATTAAAAATCCGAAAAATATTAGATTTGCTGTTGAATAGGAAAATTTTACATCGAAACTTTTGTTTAAGTTGTGTTCTTTCTATTAAGATTTTCAGAGGCAGAGTTTTTTACTTCTTTAATTTTTAAACGATTTTTAAGTAATATATGGTCTTGAGCCCGTGAAAACTGATCTGAGAGCCTCCGAACCGACTCGTTCGCCGTACGCGTAAAATAAAAATCCAATCGAACTAAAAGTTATTTTTCTAGAAATAGTTTACCTAGAGCTATATTCTGACAAAGTTTGGGGATTTTCGATTTTTTCATTTTGCACACCCCCAGGCCATATTTACGGACGGCCGCTCTTAAACACTTAAATGGCCTGTCTATGATCTTGTGCTTGTGATCCCCCCTCGCCCTCCACCCCTTATCAAACGTGCTAGCAATACTAGACCATGCTCAAAACTTGGAGGAACAACTTCGTGAGAGTGTCTCAACATTTTTTGTAACCGGTTGTAGCTCACACGCGCTAGCTCGAATTCATTTAGAATTATTTGTGCCATTTTATAGCGTAATTTTCTTTAACCCGTATAACAGATACTAAAAAGTAATGCCAAATAGCTAATGATAAAAATAATAATAATAATAATAATAATAATAATAATATTTTAATAACTTATATAGCGCTTATTGACATGCTGATCAATAGCCGCTTTACAAAGCAAAAATATATACACTAAAAACATTAAATAAAGAACAATTTTGAAAATGCAGACCTAAACAAAAACGAATCTTTGGACCTACAGATCTCTTCCTTAGTGGTTTGTTTTAAGAAGATAAATGTTTACATTGTCTTCCAGTTTATAAAACTGTTCACAGCAAATCGTGATGTTCAGATAAAATCGTTGGATAAAATTGAAAATGACTCAGAACGCGGTTTTGTTAAACACTGGTTAAACTACGTTTAAATATTTGGCCATAAAGTGTTGTGACATTACGCGGGTCTGCCGGTAGTAAATGACATGCAACGGTAGGGAGCGTTTTTTCATTTGAGGAACTTCTAATAATACTCGGCTATTTTTCGAGCGCAAATCATATGAGCTCTTGTGCTTAACCTGCATCAAATCACTAAAGATAGGCTGGCGCCAGTTCCAGTCATAAACTAATTTGAAAGTAAGAGTAAAAACCTTAAATTTGATACAATAGGTGATAGGAAGCCAATGAAGTTAGTAGAGAGCTGGTCAGGTAATATGTGTGAGAACTTAGGTATGCCCATAACGAGTACTCTAACAGCAGTATTTTGGACATGCTGTAATTGGGAGATCTGCGCATTTGGCAGTCCATACATTAAGCTATTACAATAGTCAAGCCGAGAGGTTAAATCAGGGCATGCACAATTGTACGCAGACTATCCAAAGATAACTATTCCTTAATTCTTCTGATGTTATGTAAATGAAAGAACGCACTACACTACTACATGCCTTGGTGATACAGTCTGTGCGTGTAGACATGGAAAAGAAAGACAATGGAAATAGTGCACTGTAATAGTGTTTATTTATTTACTCTACTACACATTTCTCGGTTTAAGTAAAAACACACTAATACAGTTATGAACTGAGTTCTTAAAAATTCCCCTAGAGAGTATAAAGGTCTACACTGATCCTTTTCACTATATTTAATGGATAATATATTCAAATGCACGCAAATGTCGACATGGTACAAATGTGTAAATACAAAGTTAAGTACCAAGAGATCACAATAGGACCTATTATGATCCTTTTATGATCGTTTGAAAGTGCCTATCAAATGAATATGTAAGTATTTCGCCGATGTACTGATCAGTTTTTAGCTATATATTGAAATGGTAAGTAAATAAGGTTTAATCACTTACTTGCAAAAGTTTCAATCAAACCTTATGACGTGGACGGAGGAAGAGGAGGACCCTGGGAACGTGGGGAAATGTGGGGTGAAGGATAGGCTCCGCGGTCTACAAAACCTGACCTGAAAGTTGTCACTCCTATACTGCAAGAAGCGAAAGAATAACACCCCATTTTAAGTGAAAATAGATAATGTGTTTTTTTTTCACACGCTCATTCATAAAGCATAGAATGCTTATAGAGTATATGATAAACCTAGTTAAGTCGTTTTGTTCGGTTCGTCATTAAAAACTGGTTCTCTACAGCGACTTTTGCTTTTTTGCTTTTTATAAGCAAAAGAAACTTATCAAAGGAACACAACAGCAAACGCAATACCCAATCTAAGGACTGTGCATATCTAATACCAAACCTGAGGCACATAGCTATATTAGAGACCTTTAGCATCAGGCAAACCGCAAACCGCAAACGCGGCAGTTTGCAGTTACGCGTTTGCAGTTTCGCGTTGCCGAGATTTCAAATTTTAGCAAGACGTTTAGTTCATTTCAGTTCAGTTGATTTTTATTTGGCCAAAATATAATACAATACAAGAATACATATAGGAATTGTAAGGTTGCAAGGGAGCCCAGAAGAAACCAGATGGCTTATGAAGCCTGGGCTCCCCAGTCTCAAAGAAATAAGCAAAATAAAACGAAATTCGCGGAGTGATACGTTAAAAATAGGAACTAAACAGAGACTGAGTTAAATCATGAATTCAGTGACAAGATAGAAAAAAACTCTGGATTGGAACAAAATACTTTCTTTTGTTAGTATGGCAGAAAGGAATATAAAATCGATTTGAACTACGCGTTCATTGTTTAGGGTCGCCATGTTGTTTTCATCAAGTCGAAGTGCTTCACTTTAATCGCCCAAAAATCAGCAATAATTCATTGATTCGAGATCAAAAATCGAACAAACAAATCACAAACGGATATAAAAAACTAGCTCATACCTTTAAACGCGAGGCTGTACAATATTTTGTGGCAAAAAACCTTGCCGTAAATCACTTACCGCAGGAAGCCCTTCCTGCGGTTCAAACGTGAACTGCAAACTGAAAACGTGACCGCAGCGCCGTGGTCACGTCACATTTTGCGGTTTGCGGTTTGCAGTTTCCCATGAAAAACCTGATGCTAAAGGTCTCTATTACCTTACGACTTCTAGCCTGCGTAGCAAGCGTTTCCGTTAGGTTTCGGAGCAAAGAAAGACAGAGGAAGGGGATTTTCGGTTTTGACCGCGCGAGAAATGAAACGAGAGTCAAAAAATGAAAGAAGGGGGAGAGGGAGAGGAAGGAAGGAAACGCTTGCATGCGTTCGCCAGCGAACCCAGCGCCTGATTGGCTCGGCTAGTCGAACAGTACTGACATGTGTCGATCAAAGGTTTGTTTCACACTGAGAGGTCATGTACGTGACACGCATATTAATTTCCTGTGGTTGTTGTTTATTCTGGTCGGCAAGATTTGCCCTCATTGCCCTCCGATACAAGAGCATTTTCTTTAACTTCTTTTGAAACGCATAGCTCTTCTTGCGACTACATAAGACTTCAGGTCGTTTAATTTATTCTCCAAAGTGTCTCCTGGATCTGAATAACTAAAAGCGATTTTCTTTTGTCAGGGAATGCGATGGATGTTTCATGCAATGTTTTGTCATGCTAGACCCAGCTCGTTTGTGTTTTTTTTTTCTTGCGGGATGTTAAATTTTCTCGGATAGTGATTTTGGAAGAATGGATTGCACCTTAAACTGAAGCTACATCCACTATGGAGGACTATATTGTGACTCAAAATACTAACAAAAAATTGTTTTGGTTTCACACACACGTCCTCTAAAGTTCATTTCCTGAAGCCCAAACATTTTATTGGTCAATTATGACAGCTGATGTGGTGGGCGGTTTTCAAAATCCCGAGGTTTGTCTGGAAGCGTTTCCTCCCCTTCTTCTCCACTCCCTCCCCGCTCTTTTACTTGCGCCATTTGTCGCGCGGTCTTTGACTCTCGTTCCTCGTTCTTTGCTCCTAAACCGCACAGAAACGCTTGCTACGCAGGCTTACGACTTCCTTCAACGTGACTCCTGTTTCACAAAACAGTGAAAATTTTGCTGTAGAGGGTTCCAACCGGTGTTCCAAGCGCTGAATTTTTGGAGGACGGCCATTGTGCGAAGCCTTGCCGAAAAACAAAGAGATGGAGTTATCAAGCTAATCTAACTCTAAGGACAGTGCTATAAATTTTATCACCAGCATTCTCGCTTCTACTGTCGGTACAATAATTTAACTCCCTAGATTTTCCGGAATCTCCTCTTTCCAAAGAGATCTTTACACTGATGGAAATAGAAAACCGAGTGTTGCTCATGTTCCAAATTGACTGTGGTGCGTCAGTCAGTATCATTAGAAAAGGCCTTATCAGCAATTCTAAATTGTCACCGACATCCAAACGCCTGATTATGTGGAACAAAACAGAAATCTAGGAGTGACGCTAATCAGAACTCGAAATCCCATAAGTCGGATTGGAAAAAGCGTTCAGGAAGAGTTTGAGGTTGTAGCGGTCAATTTGACGCCGCTTATAGGAGTACAGGCTGCCCAACATATGAAGATTATCAATGTGAACGGGGAGAATTTCGTGCGAAACAATCGGATTCACCAAAAAGAAGTGGAATTAAAGAAAGCCGTCTCAGTGCATTAGCTAGGGAATTCCAGCCAATTTCAGCTGTATTTAATCGCCCAGTTGGAACCTTAATTTCCCGGCAAAGTGTACCTGGAGGTTGTGTAGCCTGCATAATAGTCGTTTCTGTCACCTTTAGAGCAGGCTGGGCAATCAAGAAAGAAGCGCGAGCAGAAAGGAGCAAAATATATTAGGCGAGAGGGGCGGGAAGGAAAGGAAACGCCTGCTGCTTTGCCCAGACATCTTTTTTGCCTTGCGCATCTTCTGTATTTGCCCCGCTTTACGCGAAACGGAAATGACTGCTACGCAGGCTAGGAGGTTGACCCTAACGCTGAACGGGTGATTATACCCCTTGTGAAGGACAAACTGAAGACGAACTGGACAAGACATTGAGTGAGACGACCATCGCGCCTGAAGACTAGACAACGCCCTGGGTTAATGACATTGTGGCGTCAACAAAGAGATCTGGTGCATCGAGGAGCTGTGTCTACCCCACGCATCTCAACTGAGCCCTTAAGAGAGAAAACAAGGTCCTCGATCAAATAGTAGGGACCTTAAGATCCGACGACGGCGACGGAAAGGGGGACGCCACAAAAAAAACAATAGGTTTAATTAGCAAAACAACAACTTTGCGCGTGCATCACGCTTTTTTGTACATTTCTTTGCCGTCACTGCACGACTACGACGTGAAAATGCCTAATTTCACGTTGTACAGAGGAAGTACACAAGCGACAACGAAATTTCCTCTCTCTTTCTGAACTTGGATGTGGTTCTTAGGAATTCAACTTTTGGAGGATTCACCTACATTTGACAAAGTTAGTGACTTGGAGTAACTGCGATGAAGATTGAAAGAACGCGAATTCACTTTTTCAGCGACGTCTTCTCTGCCATCGCCGTCCTCGGATCTTAAGGTCCCTACTTCCGGAACTTGCGCCCAAGCCAAGGCGTTCACCACGGTTGATCTCCCATTCTGTTTCTAGCACTGTGTTTTTGACTATAGTCTATCAACGATGCTTAGAACAACCTATGGCAACTTTCGCTCGCTGAGATTGCCCATTCAAAAAGGGTCAGTCATGGAGGGCCTGGAAGGCATGCTCAACCGCATAACCGATGGCAATCTTGTGTATCGTGTGACGCAGTAGAGCAGGCTCATGCAGACCATGATAGAAAGCTCAAAGCTCTCCTTCTGCGATGCAAAGAACGTGGCATAGTTCTGAAAAAAAAAAAAGAGAATTAAGCTCAGGCTCAGTTACAGAAAGAAGAGTTCATTGGATCCTTGGATCCTTACTGACAATTGGCCTAGAGCAGGACCCTGACAAGATTGAAGCCATTAAAGAAGTGCTTAAGTCCCAAATTCTGGAAGATGCTCAGCGCCTTAACAATTTCGCCACATATCTCTTAAAGTTTACGCCCGAGCTCTCAGACGGGATGAATCTCTTCCGCCTTTGTCACTCTTTTTTGTACATTTTTTAGCCGCCGTTGCACGATTACAAAGTGAGACTTCCTAATTTTACATTTTGTCCCAGACGAAAGGACAATAACTTTAATTTCTTTCCCTGAATCTTGATACAGTCCTTTAGAATTCAACTCCAAAAAAGAAATTTCCAGCATTTGGCGAATTGAACGAGATGGAATAAACGAGAAAAAATTCGAGGCAGAGCGAATTCACTTTTTAAGTGACGTTCTCGAAGCCGTCGCCGTCGTCGTTGCTTCAGCTCCCTAATGTGAAGTGACTCAGAAAGGATTGGGTGCCGCCTTACTACTACCCGGACAGCCTATTGAGTAAATGTACATCAGCAAGCAGTACACGCAAATCGAGGACCCTTGCCTAGCAATTTTGGATGCCTTAGAGTGGTTTCCTGGCAGGATACTTTTGTTCGTAATGTTCACCAAATCCAAACTCAACTTCATTCGCAACGAGCGAAAACGCATCGAGGACAGATGCTCCTCAAATACGTCTGCAAAACAACACCTAAACACATTCGATGACATCCTCCGCCTTAACGGTTATCCAGAGAACAGCATAGAGCAGACAAAACACCCACAAAACCCTCAACAAAATCCAAAACCTGCTGACACACAATGGTCATACCTTAAGATCCCTTACATCTCTGAACGACTCAATCACAGGATCACTAACATTTTTAGAAAAGAAAACATCCCAGTACGCATTGCCCACAAATCCTACAAGCTCAGACAAGCCCTATCCCACACCTCCACGGAACGCAAATGCACTAGAGACAAATGCCCTATCTCTAACACCAGATTGTGTTTACGAAGAAATGCAGTGTACCAGCTCACGTGTAACACCTGCGATCAGCATTATATTGATAGCACGACACGCTTCATCCACGACCGAGTAAGAGAACATATCAGTAATGAAAACTCCTCTGTTAAAAAACATATCTATTCCTGCCAGAACAAAGACTATAAAGGCATTGATGTCAAGATTACTATGAGCGAAAACGACCCCGCTAATCTACGCCTCTTTGAAGCATTTTACATTAGAAAGTGCAAGCCTACACTCAATTCCCGAGAAGAATGTACTGAATTAGCAGACCTTCTATAGAGCGTTTTCACTCACGTGGCCAGCATCTATGCTAATTTATTGGAACAAAAGAAAGTTTTTACATACGAAAAGACTTCACCTCCCACAGGGTTGTCTTGGTACACCAACATGGCCGCCGTTCTATTGTTTTGGAACACCAATATGGCCGCCGTGACGTCATGTGAAAACGCTCTATTTTAGTATTTTATTTTAGAGTCCATTCTTAAGAGCTTTTAGAGGTCCTTTGTCTAGAGACACGCCATCATTAGAGCTTTGTATTCTACTCACAATTTATTTCTATAGCCTCCACACGTACGTCACATCTTTTACATATTTCACCCTACACTTTCTTTGCATATATATAGCGCGCGCGGAATATTTTCTCATCCCTGATAATGCCGTTGATCGGCGAAAGCTTGGATTTTAGTTTTTACTTTTTAAACAGCAGTTCAAGGCCTCAATAGAACAGTTTTATATAGGATAACTACAGAGAACAAAAGAATCCACACCCCTCCCCATTCTCCTTCATTCAGAGTTGTGCATGTGTTTGTTGTATTCAAAAGGTAGCTCGAACAGCGGCACACCATTGCATGGAGGGGATGGGAGAGGAAAATCTTTATTATCCCCCCTGGAAGTCAGTAAAGCGTCAGAAAGCTTTTTTAGGGCGAAGTACCTCAACTAATTTTGTCGCCGATTGTAGATATTGTTGGTTTTCACTTGACGTCACTAAAATTCGAACTAAAAAACTATCGATCCTACCGAGATTTTACTTTCACGATGCATTAGAGCAGCTGAAAACTAATTTTGATACAAATTTTCGCTTCAAAAGGGTGCTTGGTTTTGTGACAGAGGACGCTTGAATTTAAAAGTTTTTGCGTGACGCGGCATTTACATGACGGCCAAGCTCGGAGCTGTCATGTAGGTTAAAAAATGACTTATTTCAGGAAATTTTGCTATTTAAACAGTTCATGTATTAGAAAAAGTATTACTTTAATGTTTATGAGTTTCTCGAGGAATAAACTCACGCTTTTGTAGCAAAACTCGGTAACAGATGTTTCTGTTGGTTTCCGTCCGCCATGTTGGAGCTCATCCAGGTGAGCACCAGCATGGGGTCTCCATACAAATCTCTATAAATTTGGGTAAAACATTTCTTCGGATATCTCGTATACGAAATATTCCTCTGACCTGAATTTTGGCGAGGGTCTTTGTATATGTACCTCCTTTCATTTCCCAGATTCTGGACTTTATCGATTGGACGGTTTTGATTTTTATTTTGATCTAATTTGAAAGGCGTGACACTGAAAACCAGCAATAAGCAAGAAGTACCCTTCTTTCCTTTCTGGCTTCTCGACTCTGCATATGTACTTCTCTTGTGCTCTTTGTCAACTGATCCAGAGCAGCTGCAGTGGAACCTCGATATAACGAAGGGCCAAGGAACTGGCAAACTTTGTTCGCTATAAATCGAGGCTCAGTTCCGATTTCTTTTACTATTACTGGTGCGAAGAATATCGTTTGTTATACCGAGGAATTCGTGATATAGAGGTTATATCGACGTTTCACTGTATTTTGATAATTCAATCAATTTTGGGACCGTTTGGTATACGTACTGTGCTAATTTTCCTAAAATATCCGAGTGAGTTGACCCATTTCAATACTCAGTCACTCAGTCAAGCGACAAAAAGGAAATGACAGGGCACTTTTTTACGATTTTCCCCTTAAAATTAAGGCTGAAAAATGTCGTCTCATTCTCTAGAAACCGTGTAACTTAACCTTTCAGCTTATGATTCACTCGGCCCGAAGTTATCTCTAAGTAAGCTTGAGCTATGAAATTAATAGCAACCTTAAGATGCGACGACGACGACGACAACAGGGACGTCAAAAAATGAATATGTTAGCAGGATTAGAGAAACAACAACTTTGCACGTGCGTCGCATTTCGTTGCCGTCACAGCACGACTACGACGTGAAAATGCCTAATTTCACGTTTAAGGGAGGACGTAAACAACCTACTTCGAAATTTTCTTTCTCTTATTGAATTTGGATATGGTTTTTAGGAATTCAACTCTGGGAGAGCTCGCCTACATTTGACAAAGTAAGTTAGTTGGAACCGTCGCGATGGAGACTGAATGAACGGGAATTCACGTTTTAGGCAATGTTTTTCCCTGCCGTCGCCGTCCTCGGATCTTAAGATCCCTAATGTAAAAGGTTGCAAGGAGCCTTACATGTGAAAGGGCGTCAACATGGACTGGGATGAACTTCAGATAGAGAATTTGGCATGGTAACAAAATATATTGAGCGTTTCCTTTGTAGAAGCTCCTCTAGGCTGTATAAACGTTTACCATCTGAATGACCTGAATATCTTGTCTTACGCATATTAATATTACATTGAACGTCAGTAGTTCTCAAGTGCCCACTTTTTGTTTCAGATGCATAGGTATTAGAAAACTGTATTTCAATATAATGTCTGAAACCTCAAAAAACTAAACGCTTGAGATAAGATGTGCAACATAAGTTATAAAAGTCATTTCAAAAATAAGTAATTAAATTTTTAATAAAAAATGGCGTTTATACTTAGTATAGAGACAAAAAACACGGTGATCACAGATCATCCTACTTCTATAGCCATAGTGGGAAACTCTTGTGGGAAACCATTGTAAAAAAAACAATTTTTATAACCGTTTCTTCCTTGAAGTGGTGCATGAAATAACTTCCCAGTTAGTTGAGCAGGCAAATATTAAAAGAAAACCCTCAAAAAGACATGCTAACGGCTTAAAAGAATACAAATGCCTTCAGTTGAGAAACAGAGTAATAACAAAAACATCTAGCAGCTATTTAACGACCAATTATACCGGTCAAAAATGAGTCTTTTACACATCTTCTGTGTGTTAAAGCTTTCTCTCGTAAGGCAAACAAGGTTCAGTGTAACTGTAACTTATGATTACGTGCCCGTTGATGAGGTATTTGAGCACATTTTGTTATTTTTAGCTGACTGCCTGAGCCACAATATACGCTGTGGGGCAGCCCCTGAAATGAACCCCCATTGCCCAACGAGAAATGTCTCTAAACACAAGTTGGCACTCCGTCAGTTACATATCATCACTGAAAATGTTCTCAAAGTTTTCACAGATAAAGAAAAAATGTTAGAAGTTGGAGGTCTTACGAAATGTTGTAAAACGCACATGGCGGTTGATTTATGCGGGGAATGCTAAAGAAGCTGTATAAAGAAGTTTATCAAACTCAAACACTTGTGCAGGAACCTGCCACCAAGTTGAGTAAAACATAAGATAACCACTCAAAACATTAAAAGATTTTATAAACAGCGAAGCAAATATAAAAGAAGACAGGGATGGACAAGATTGAAACGGATTGCAATAGGGGCCAGTTTTTGAAATCTTGTTACCCAAACAGGTTTTCAATAGTTCATTTTTGTTTTTGGAAACGTTTGATTTAATGCTTGGGAGACATATTTGTTTGATGCAAAGCTGTGATTTCGTCAATTTACAGTTTATCTCTAATAAAAGCTCCAAGGCGGGAATGGATTCCTTTTCAAATTGGTTAACATCTAAGTAACGTTTGAGTAGCGCTAAAAGCGGGGAGCTGAAAGAACAATATGATAGTAAGTTATAATTCGGACGTTCCAAATACGTCATGGGGACTAAATGAAGGTTTCAAGTGCCCTTTCAGCAAATCGATGACCAAATATTTTTCTAAGTAAGTGTAGTCAAATAACAAGGATGAGTGCCTGTGCAGCGGACATTGACCCCTTCCTTTAAGCATCAGTTACTAGGTATACGAATACAGTCATCCACAAATATCTTTTATTTTGGTGACAATTTTATCTGCCCTGTACAAGTGAATCAATAATGCAAGTAGATAAGGTTTATGAACTTTTTAACTTTTGAGACTTAAGACGCTTCTCAATGCTTTCATTGCAAAGGGTCTCGATGGTTGACAAAGTACTATTTTCATCATTTTATGAAGGTTAAATCGCATCAACTGATTCATATGAAGGAAGGATGGGAATCCATATGTCCCAGTTAACGTATTTCTTTTTTATTTACATGTATATCTTGAGGAAGTTATAAATTGTGGAATGCTGCCTAAATTATTTACTTCTTGATAACTTTAGTAAATGAAGGGTCTTTCCTTCATACAGGTTAAAGAAAAAAAATGAAAAACCGCCGGCCAGTCCTTCTTCTCGAATACAAAAAGTAATCATTCATCCTCTCATATATTGAATATTTAAGTAAGCATTCTTCTCAAACTCGATATCTGCTGTAAGCCTCATTAAGTAGTTGCCCACTTTACCTGAGAGGCGATTACGTTTTAAATAGGACAATTCAACTAGTATTTTGGAATTTGCTTCCGCTTTGTTTTATTAGAAAAGGCCTGTTTCACAAACAGAAACGGCATTATACCTGGCAGCCAGCATGAAGGGTGTTACTCGAGGAATTTTAGTCGTTCTTCTCGCGGTTTTTGTTGTTATAAAAGCAGAAACATCTGCCGAGGGGAGTGTTGCACCTTATGAAAACACCCTCATTGGGATCAATAATGCTGAAGTTGTAGCTGGAAATCCTGTAGAAGATGACAGGGAAGTTGAAAGGATCCCCATGCAAGAGGACAAAGGTAAAACCTGACGAACTTGACTATTTCAGGACAACATTTTGTAGATAATTTCTCACACCTGGCACTGTAATTCACTTCTGTATTATCAACCTGGTCTTCTATTCATATTAATTGCCGGTGTCGTCTTAGTTACAAGGGTTTTTTTTTATAGTTGAACATCCAACGAAAAAGAATACTGCTTTCTCTGACGGAGAAATTACACATCGCAAACCTTTTTTTGTTCAAATAGTCCAGACAATAAGCGTGAATAAGAACTAATTAAAGAACCAAGTGACTTTTCCATCGAAAAACCAACCAAATTGTCCACAAAGTTCTGGCGAGCGTCTTCGTGTCGGCTTTTAATTTCCCGAACAGAAAAAAAAAAGCCTGTCACGGTATTGGACTCACTAATGTAGCCTCTGCATAGGCCTTATAAAATTAACCAAAAGTTTAGTCACTCTAAAATAGCTACAAATACAATAAATCTACTTGTATAGGTGTTTTTTTTTTCCCGTATGATCAGCTCATTAATTAATAATTTATTCCTTGAATTTTTGTTTTTATTACTTTGTTTATTCTATCATTCAGAAACAGACGACGAAAATCGGGAAACACAACAAGATCAATTCAACGAAGAAGCAGCTGGCGAGGAAAATGCTGAGCCTGACGAAGAAAACAACTTACTCACAGGTATTATTTATAAGCAAAAGTAATTAAAACTTGCTTAGCGCGTGAAATCACTGCGCCTGAGCAGTGACCCCAGGAGATTGTTCCAGATCACCGATAATTACATGGTATCTGCTCCTTCTCGATTAAAAGATGGTTGCGATTGTAGAATATAAAAGGCTCCTCTATGCCTCTAGTCAGCCAGTCTTATAATGGCACTAATTTTATTTGAAGTTCTTGCAGGAATTTGAGCAAAAGCTGCACATACACTGAAGAAGTTTAACGGCCTTGATTCAGGAGGGCTAGCTGCCCTTATTAATGAGTGCATTTTTCATGAGTTTAAATAGCTCTGATGACCCATTTACAGAAGCCGAGGATGAAGATGAAGAAGTTTATGACGAAGAAGAGGAGGACGAAGCAGGGGAGAGTGAAGAAGATTATGAGGTAGAACAAGCTACTGACGCTGATGACGAAAACAGCCCGCTCATGGGTAGGTCAGAAGAGTAGTTGTACTCAGTACGCTTCATTAGCTACCGTACATACCTTGCCGTCCATTTTGTGGGTAACTTAAATCAAACAAAACAATAATGGCTTTTATTTACTCTCAGTTTGCTGATATATATTTTTAGTATTACCCAACTAGTGGACTAATGCAAATCCTGCATTTTAATTGGTTACGCTACTAGAGGACTATTAGTAATAGTCCTCGAGTAGCGCAATTCGCCGGTTTTGAAAACCTACCAAAACAATGGCGGCCACTTCGCGTTTTGTGGAATGCCACAGTCTTTCAGCTTTCATGGCTGCTCTGTTTCCGTCGTAAACAACAACTACATGCGCTGAACTAAAAATCGACAAACTGTTGAAAACTTGGCCCAATTATCAATCGCCAACTTGATCTAGTTCACTTGAGCTTTCCTTTCAGTTCATAAAAGTATTGTGGGTCATTGCACTACTTTAAAGATGTTTTTTTTATGAACAGTTTTGGTAGGATTTTCACCAAAAACGTGACAGTTACGTAAATTCATGCAAATTTGGCGCAACCGAGCGTAACATTTTCTTTCGTTTTATTCCCAAATAAATATTTCTTCAACTTGCGTTTGCTAACTTTATTATTGGCTTCAGGCTGTCCGACTAGTTGGGTGATACTAAAACAATTGGACCCTTCGCCCTCAAGGGCCACGGGTCAATAGACCATTCGGCTTCGCCTCATGATCATGGGCTATTGAACCGTAGCCCTTGCGGGATATGGGTCTAATTGTTAAATATACTATTGATTGAAGAGATGTCATGCCTTATTAATGTGTGATCTTATTTATTTACCTATTAACTGATGACCCATTTACAGAAGCCGAGGCTGAAGATGAAGAAGTTTATGACGAAGAAGAGGAGGACGAAGCAGGGCAGGATGAAGAAGATTATGAGGAAGAACAAGCTGCTGATGCTGATGACGAAAACAGCCCTCTCATGGGTAGGTCAGAACATAAGTTGCACTCAGCCTATCGTACATACCTCGAGGTACATTTTGTGGGTACCTTATTTCCTCGAATAATCATGCGGGGGCGATTATTCGAGGGAAGGCGATTATTTGAGGGAGGCGATTATTTCAAATACTGCTCACTAGTAGTCGTGCCCTAAATATTTTGTTTCATCATGCCATTAAATCAAAAAATAATCATATCAAATTATTAACTGAACATAGGCTTTTTAAGTGTTCCAAATTTAGTTCCTTGATTTTAAAATTAAAAATTTTCATAGCTTGAATCGTCACTGATCAGTTTTGCTGGATCACACGGCACTTGACAGGGAGGGGGATAAGAGGAAGAGAAGATGGCGAGAGGAGCGGGGGGGAGGGGTGGTGCCGATTATTCGAGGGAGGCGATTAATCGAGGGACGGCTATTATTTGAGGAAATACGGTAACTTAAATCAAACAAAACAATAATGCCTTTTATTTACTCTCAGTTTACACTAAAGAGATGTCGTGACCTTGCATTGTATAGTCATTCAAACATTTCAATTATGAGATAAGATTCGGCCAAATGAGTTAAATTTGCTGTCAAGTTTCAATTTTGCAAAAAATCTTCTTTATTCAGTATATATTAGTGACTAGAAGAGCCAGATTGTATAGCCGATACTCTTTCCTACTACAAAAGACATCATATACTTTATGAGTTTAAGATTTATTTATGTTTTACTTACGACTTTCTTTACAGAATCTAGCGAGGAAGCTGATGAAAATCTGCTAAAAAGCAACACGCCGGCTGCGTCACGCTGTGGTATATACAACCGAATCACCCAAAAGTGCTGTTTCGGACGTAAAATACCCAAGTTTCTCCCCTGCCGTCCTCGACTGAGATGCGGTTTTGCCTTCTACAACCCACGGACCCATAAGTGCTGTAACCGTAGAGTGATCTCCAAGTTTCTCCCCTGCCGTCCTCGACTGAAATGCGGTTTTGCCTTCTACAACCCACGGACCCATAGGTGCTGTAACCGTAGAGTGATCTCCAAGTTTCTCCCCTGCCGTCCTCGACTGAGATGCGGTTTTGCCTTCTACAACCCACGGACCCATAGGTGCTGTAACCGTAGAGTGATCTCCAAGTTTCTCCCCTGCCCTCCTCGACTGAGATGCGGTTTTGCCTTCTACAACCCACGCACCCATAAGTGCTGTAACCGTAGAGTGATCTCCAAGTTTCTCCCCTGCCCTCCTCGACTGAGATGCGGTTTTGCCTCCTACAACCCACGCACCCATAGGTGCTGTAACCGTAGAGTGATCTCCAAGTTTCTCCCCTGCCCTCCTCGACTGAGATGCGGTTTTGCCTTCTACAACCCACGGACCCATAGGTGCTGTAACCGTAGAGTGATCTCCAAGTTTCTCCCCTGCCGTCCTCGACTGAGATGCGGTTTTGCCTCCTACAACCCACGCACCCATAGGTGCTGTAACCGTAGAGTGATCTCCAAGTTTCTCCCCTGCCGTCCTCGACTGAGATGCGGTTTTGCCTCCTACAACCCACGCACCCATAGGTGCTGTAACCGTAGAGTGATCTCCAAGTTTCTCCCCTGCCCTCCTCGACTGAGATGCGGTTTTGCCTTCTACAACCCACGGACCCATAAGTGCTGTTATAGACCCACACATGTTGTACTTAAGTATGCCTCATGCCGTCGACGCGGTTAAAACATTACTGATCTGAGAGCAAAGAAAACGCAAAAAAGTAAAGCAACTGATGAACTGATACCAAGTTAATCTTTTCTTGAAATTTCGTTTGGTTGTCAATAAAATTTCCTTGAAAGTAAAAAAATATGACGTTGTGATTACTCTTGTTCAAACAAATTTTAGTTCTCTCAGAAAATTACAGGAAAAAAAATGAATTTCAATATGGTGATGCCCTGGGGGGCATTCAAGGGATGTTAATGTACCACCGAGGCCTTCAAGTCCTAACCCTGTTTAAGACATAAAATCGTTCATTTTTCGACTCTGTTTAAGACAAGACTCCTTATGTTATGACCCGGATTCATTTCTTTTCGCATGGCAAAATTAAAAAAACTTTTCAAACTGCCATCATGGAATTTTTTATTTTTTTTTGTGAAAAAAGTCTTGGCCTCACAAATGAAGACTGTGTAAAGATCTTTTACAGCCAACCTTCACACTCTTTTACAGGCTTTCGGTCCAAAAATGATACGACCTGTTCTAGACTCCAAAAAGTTAAATTGTGTTCCCTGTTTAAGACTCAAGACCCTGAAAACCTTATCTTGTTCAGAAGCACATACCCGTTTAGGCCAAAAAGAGGACCCCCTGGGGTGGGACATTGAGGCTACAAACGCTTTTGGCTGTTTTCGTTGATATGTCAAAAAGCCAGAGTCAGGGGCGTAGGCAGGCATTTTTTCTGTTTAAGCCCAGGAGGTTAAAGGATCAATACTAATATAGTATAGTACTGTAGTATTACCTTTTTAAAATGTGCGTTTTGAATACATGGGACATATGCATATTTTTACGCCCTCTTCTTTGTACTGTGATGATCTTTGCCTTCTCATCTTTGGCTTGGCAATCGTCTCTGTAAATTTCTTCTCTGTTGAAAAAGAAACCCTGGCAGAGGGCTCAGGATGGACTTTCTTTCTGATTACTGTTGTGCTACTGAATTTTTTATTTCTTGTTTACTTTGCGATTTGTTCTTACATTCCTTTCTTCTAAAAAGCGTCACATTGAAATCACAAGAACACTCATTTTGTTCTTTTTAAGTTTTTTATCATTTAAAGAAGTGCATACTATCACGAAAGAATGACTCAATAATACCGTACAGACAACATCGACGTTAATGTTGAACTTCTACCGAATGACATACTTTTCCGATAATAATCGATGGTAGTCGATAAAAATTGATAAATCAATCATTGGAGATTTCTATCGGAAATTGATACCCATCGAAGATTGATATCGATTACTAACGATCTTCATCGATTATCGGTTTATCGACTAACTACGCCCGAAGAATTTAATTGTCGAGGCTGCGAAAATCTAAAAAAATTGTAAAATGATAAATGTTGTTATCATATATGACATAGGCATTGAGTAACACTCAACTGAAATACGCTGGAAACTGAAATGCAGGTATTTGATTCAGCCTGTGAGTCTGGTTTTCAGCAAACATGGTAGGCACAAAGTGAAAGAAAACGCCAGCATATAAAGTAGCTATAGGAGTGAATTGAAAAAAAAAATGATTTAATTAAATGATTTTTTTTCTCCAAGGTAGCAAAGATAAAAACTATTTTCTCCTACTTTTTCTTCCGCAGTTTTATTTTACGTCTTATTGGATGCCTGAAACTTAATGTCCTTCGGGGTTCTTTTCAGTGCTATAGTCAAATATAAATTGCTTATGATTTTCGGTTGGTTATCGTTTAGAAGTTAAAGGAGCTTTGTCACGAAATTCAGCCAAATTAGGAAGTTACAAAATCCCCTTTAAATTAAGAGAAACATAAAAATAACCGCTCAAAACTTTAAAGGAAGGTTAAAATAACATAACAGAAACAACAGATGCCACTTCTTCACTGAAGAAGAAAGTGCCAAATGCATTCTGCCTTCATGTAGTTATTTGTACTACAGCCCACTGACTCAGAAATGCTGTTACGGAAAGATCATCTACAAGAGTGCAAAATGCGTTCGTCTAAGATGTGGCAGTTGGTACTATAATCCAGAAACCCACAAATGCTGTTACGGAAGTGTCATCTACAAGAAAACCAAATGCGTTCGTCGGCAATGTGGCAGCTGGTACTATAATCCACTGACCGACAAATGCTGTTACGGTAGTGTCATCAACAAGGGTGCGAAGTGCGTTCGTCTGAGATGCGGTAGTTGGTACTACAACCCACTGACCCACAAAATGCTGTTATGGAAATGTCATCTCTAAGAGTACCAAATGCGTTCGTCTGCAATGTGGCCGTTCTTACTACAGCCCACTGACCCACAAATGTTGTTATGGAAAAGTCATCTTCAAAAGTGCCAAATGCATTCGTCTGCAATGTGGCCGTTCTTACTACAGCCCACTGACCCACAAATGCTGTTATGGAAAAGTAATACGCAAGGGTGCCAAATGCGTTCTTCCAAAATGTGGCAATTCGTACTACAACCCACTGACCCAGAAGTGTTGCTTGTACCCTAGACGTGTTGTTTTGAAGTCTGCCAAATGTAGCTACCCGGGCTGACACAGAAATATAGTCGAAGAAAAGTGCTTTAAGGCAAAACAGAGAGGGAACTTGCGTCAAGTTTATCACTTAAGCTTTTTTTATTAGACTTATGAACTTATGAATAAATATTGTAATCTTGCTTTCTTTGACTTACAAGCGTGGAAAAATAGAAATTGAGGCACAATAGAAACTACCAAGTAGGTGAGATGTCTAATTCGCGTTAAGATTTGAAGTAGTGCGACACTGCTTAGTTTTCTTATTTAAAAAAGAGAGAATACTGTGGTTGTTGTCAAACGGACTGATGATTTCACGATTTCTCTTCTTTTTTTTCCAACATTCGACAGCACCAGTTTAGAACTACAAAGAATGATACACCTGTTAATCCTGAGCCGTCTCTAGTCGTCTCTTATTATTTGTAAGCGGTCAACGAACAGTCGCGGGAGACTGTTACAGTATCATAGTGAAATGGCAGATGGGAAGGACAGAGGGAAAGGACCCTTCCCTTATCCCTTCTTCCCATCTCCTCCCTTCTGCATCTTTAACGCGCTTTCCTCGTTAAACGAGTGAGGGGACGAGTTAGCTGTTCCGGCCTTACCTTGTAAGTTTCTGGTCTCGATTGAAAGGAATTATAAGATTTAGCATATCAATGCGCTGTTAACAAATAAAAAGATAATTTTATGACCTTGTTGTTTTGATTTTCTAGAGAATGGGTATCAATGGGTAATAACTATTAGCAAAAGGCAGAGGCGTCAGTTATCGTACGCGCATTAATTCAAATTATATTTTTAAGCTTAAGGGGTACTTGCTGTTAATTTTTTGGGATGTACATGTTTGCCAGATATCACCGTATCTACACCCAAACCTTTTATTTTTCATAATTTGAATATTATAATTTTATTGTCCTTGGATTTCTAGAAGGCATAGTTACACGAAGTGAAACGTAGGAAAAACCGCTTTTATTTTTTATGTGTATTATAGATATCCATACAAAGAATTAGAGACAAATCGATAGTAAAACATCTTTTACCATGTACTTTTGAGTTACAAATGACGTGCTTTGAAGTACACTTTAAGCTGCCAATTGACTCCTTTTTCTTGACTCCTGCTCATAAGATATAACGACTAGAGATCAGGGATCCCTTAAGTTCAATTTAATGCAGAAGTTAAAAAAAGGATAGAAAATATTTCAAAACAACGACAAAACTTTATAAAACAACAGTTTTTTCAACAATTTTTTTTTTCACGTAAAGTTATGCCAGATGAGTTCTGCAGTAGGTGTACCCCCTCCCCTCTGCTCTGGCCGTTTTTGGATAGTTCTAAATATGTCACCGTACAGCATAAAAACAGTGACAAACAGTAATCTCAATCCTTACGTCACCAGGAAATACATCACTCTTTGTCCAAAAAATTCCCCATCATGTTAAAATGGTTCCGTCAATTCCAGGCTCGCTCATCCCCCCCCCACCCCAGGCATTTGAGCGGCATTTGCCTATTTTTGTGGGGCTTCTGGAAGAGTGCAAAACTCCGACTCTGGCCCGAAATCTCGTTCAGATTGATCACTGTTCTTCAACATGCGCCATGCAGAACTACGATTTCAGAAAAGCGAATAGAGCGGCGGACACAACGCGCCACAACAACTTGCAAAAGTACTTAAGACATTAAACACTTAAATGGCCTGTCTATGATCTTGTGCTTGTGACCCCCCCTCGCCCTTCACCCCTTACCAAAGTTGCTAGCAATACTAGACCATGCTCAAAACTTGGAGGAACAACTTCGTGAGAGTGTCTCAACATTTTTTGTAACCGGTTGTAGCTCACACGCGCTAGCTCGAATTCATTTAGAATTATTTGTGCCATTTTATAGCGTAATTTTCTTTAACCCGTATAACAGATACTAAAAAGTAATGCCAAATAGCTAATGATAATAATAATAATAATAATAATAATAATAATAATATTTTAATAACTTATATAGCGCTTATTGACATGCTGATCAATAGCCGCTTTACAAAGCAAAAATATATACACTAAAAACATTAAATAAAGAACAATTTTGAAAATGCAGACCTAAACAAAAACGAATCTTTGGACCTACAGATCTCTTCCTTAGTGGTTTGTTTTAAGAAGATAAATGTTTACATTGTCTTCCAGTTTATAAAACTGTCCACAACAAATCGTGATGTTCAGATAAAATCGTTGGATAAAATTGAAAATGACTCGGAACGCGGTTTTGTTAAACACTGGTTAAACTACGTTTAAATATTTGGCCATAAAGTGTTGTGACATTACGCGGGTCTGCCGGTAGTAAATGACATACAACGGTAGGGAGCGTTTTTTCCTGTGTGGAACTTCTAATAATACTCGGCTAATTTTTCGAACGCAAATCGTATGAGCTCTTGTGCTTAACCTGCATCAAATCACTAAAGATAGGCTGGCGCCAGTTCCAGTCATAAACTAATTTGAAAGTAAGAGTAAAAATCTTAAATTTGATACAATAGGTGATAGGAAGCCAATGAAGTTCGTAGAGAGCTGGTTAGGTAATATGTGTGAGAACTTAGGTATGCCCATAACGAGTACTCTAACAGCAGTATTTTGGACATGCTGTAATTGGGAGATCTGCGCATTTGGCAGTCCATACATTAAGCTATTACAATAGTCAAGCCGAGAGGTTAAATCAGGGCATGCACAATTGTACGCAGACTATCCAAAGGTAAATATTCCTTAATTCTTCTGATGTTATGTAAATGAAAGAACGCACTACACTACTACATGCCTTGGTGATACAGTCTGTGCGTGTAGACATGGAAAAGAAAGACAATGGAAATAGTGAACTGTAATAGTGTTTATTTATTTACTCTACTACACATTTCTCGTTTTAAGTAAAATCACACTAATACAGCCATGAACTGAGTTCTTAAAAATTCCTCTAGAGAGTATAAAGGTCTACACTGATCCTTTTCACTATATTTAATGGATAATATATTCAAATGCACGCAAATGTCGGCATGGTACAAATGTGTAAATACAAAGTTAAGTACCAAGAGATCCCAATAGGACCTATACGCTCTTCTCACATATGGTAATATGCCCGTCCAACCTCGTTTACGAGAAAAAATTCTTTTGAAATTCAAATACGAAAACATCGTCTGATTAGCATTTCAAAAGAACTTGTACTCAAAAACGAGGTTGGACGGGCATATTACCATACGTGAGAAGAGCGTATTATGATCCTTTTATGATCGTTTGAAAGTGCCTATCAAATGAATATGTAAGTATTTCGCCGATGTACTGATCAGTTTTCAGCTATATATTGAAATGGTAAGTAAATAAGGTTTAATCACTTACTCGCAAAAGTTTCAATCAAACCTTATGACGTGGACGGAGGAAGAGGAGGACCCTGGGAACGTGGGGAAATGTGGGGTGAAGGATAGGCTCCGCGGTGTACAAAACCTGACCTGAAAGTTGTCACTCCTATACTGCAAGAAGCGAAAGAATAACACCCCATTTTAAGTGAAAATAGATAATGTAAAATGATCCCTTTAAACGGCAGATTGCTTTTTCTTTCACACGCTCATTCATAAAGCATAGAATGCTTATAGAGTATATGATAAACCTAGTTAAGTCGTTTTGTTCGGTACGTCATTAAAAACTGGTTCTCTACAGCGACTTTTGCTTTTTTGCTTTTTATAAGCAAAAGAAACTTATCAAAGGAACACAACAGCAAAAGCAATATCCAATCTAAGGACTGTGCATATCTAATACCAAACCTGCGGCACATAGCTATATTAGAGACCCTTAGCATCAGGCAAACCGCAAACCGCAAACGCGGCAGTTTGCAGTTACGCGTTTGCAGTTTCGCGTTGCCGAGATTTCAAATTTTAGCAAGACGTTTAGTTCATTTCAGTTCAGTTGATTTTTATTTGGCCAAAATATAATACAATACAAGAATACATATAGGAATTGTAAGGTTGCAAGGGAGCCCAGAAGAAACCAGATGGCTTATGAAGCCTGGGCTCCCCAGTCTCAAAGAAATAAGCAAAATAAAACGAAATTCGCGGAGTGATACGTTAAAAATAGGAACTAAACAGAGACTGAGTTAAATCATGAATTCAGTGACAAGATAGAAAAAAACTCTGGATTGGAACAAAATACTTTCTTTTGTTAGTATGGCAGAAAGGAATATAAAATCGATTTGAACTACGCGTTCATTGTTTAGGGTCGCCATGTTGTTTTCATCAAGTCGAAGTGCTTCACTTTAATCGCCCAAAAATCAGCAATAATTCATTGATTCGAGATCAAAAATCGAACAAACAAATCACAAACGGATATAAAAAACTAGCTCATACCTTTAAACGCGAGGCTGTACAATATTTTGTGGCAAAAAACCTTGCCGTAAATCACTTACCGCAGGAAGCCCTTCCTGCGGTTCAAACGTGAACTGCAAACTGAAAACGTGACCGCAGCGCCGTGGTCACGTCACATTTTGCGGTTTGCGGTTTGCAGTTTCCCATGAAAAACCTGATGCTAAAGGTCTCTATTACCTTACGACTTCTAGCCTGCGTAGCAAGCGTTTCCGTTAGGTTTCGGAGCAAAGAAAGACAGAGGAAGGGGATTTTCGGTTTTGACCGCGCGAGAAATGAAACGAGAGTCAAAAAATGAAAGAAGGGGGAGAGGGAGAGGAAGGAAGGAAACGCTTGCATGCGTTCGCCAGCGAACCCAGCGCCTGATTGGCTCGGCTAGTCGAACAGTACTGACATGTGTCGATCAAAGGTTTGTTTCACACTGAGAGGTCATGTACGTGACACGCATATTAATTTCCTGTGGTTGTTGTTTATTCTGGTCGGCAAGATTTGCCCTCATTGCCCTCCGATACAAGAGCATTTTCTTTAACTTCTTTTGAAACGCATAGCTCTTCTTGCGACTACATAAGACTTCAGGTCGTTTAATTTATTCTCCAAAGTGTCTCCTGGATCTGAATAACTAAAAGCGATTTTCTTTTGTCAGGGAATGCGATGGATGTTTCATGCAATGTTTTGTCATGCTAGACCCAGCTCGTTTGTGTTTTTTTTTTCTTGCGGGATGTTAAATTTTCTCGGATAGTGATTTTGGAAGAATGGATTGCACCTTAAACTGAAGCTACATCCACTATGGAGGACTATATTGTGACTCAAAATACTAACAAAAAATTGTTTTGGTTTCACACACACGTCCTCTAAAGTTCATTTCCTGAAGCCCAAACATTTTATTGGTCAATTATGACAGCTGATGTGGTGGGCGGTTTTCAAAATCCCGAGGTTTGTCTGGAAGCGTTTCCTCCCCTTCTTCTCCACTCCCTCCCCGCTCTTTTACTTGCGCCATTTGTCGCGCGGTCTTTGACTCTCGTTCCTCGTTCTTTGCTCCTAAACCGCACAGAAACGCTTGCTACGCAGGCTTACGACTTCCTTCAACGTGACTCCTGTTTCACAAAACAGTGAAAATTTTGCTGTAGAGGGTTCCAACCGGTGTTCCAAGCGCTGAATTTTTGGAGGACGGCCATTGTGCGAAGCCTTGCCGAAAAACAAAGAGATGGAGTTATCAAGCTAATCTAACTCTAAGGACAGTGCTATAAATTTTATCACCAGCATTCTCGCTTCTACTGTCGGTACAATAATTTAACTCCCTAGATTTTCCGGAATCTCCTCTTTCCAAAGAGATCTTTACACTGATGGAAATAGAAAACCGAGTGTTGCTCATGTTCCAAATTGACTGTGGTGCGTCAGTCAGTATCATTAGAAAAGGCCTTATCAGCAATTCTAAATTGTCACCGACATCCAAACGCCTGATTATGTGGAACAAAACAGAAATCTAGGAGTGACGCTAATCAGAACTCGAAATCCCATAAGTCGGATTGGAAAAAGCGTTCAGGAAGAGTTTGAGGTTGTAGCGGTCAATTTGACGCCGCTTATAGGAGTACAGGCTGCCCAACATATGAAGATTATCAATGTGAACGGGGAGAATTTCGTGCGAAACAATCGGATTCACCAAAAAGAAGTGGAATTAAAGAAAGCCGTCTCAGTGCATTAGCTAGGGAATTCCAGCCAATTTCAGCTGTATTTAATCGCCCAGTTGGAACCTTAATTTCCCGGCAAAGTGTACCTGGAGGTTGTGTAGCCTGCATAATAGTCGTTTCTGTCACCTTTAGAGCAGGCTGGGCAATCAAGAAAGAAGCGCGAGCAGAAAGGAGCAAAATATATTAGGCGAGAGGGGCGGGAAGGAAAGGAAACGCCTGCTGCTTTGCCCAGACATCTTTTTTGCCTTGCGCATCTTCTGTATTTGCCCCGCTTTACGCGAAACGGAAATGACTGCTACGCAGGCTAGGAGGTTGACCCTAACGCTGAACGGGTGATTATACCCCTTGTGAAGGACAAACTGAAGACGAACTGGACAAGACATTGAGTGAGACGACCATCGCGCCTGAAGACTAGACAACGCCCTGGGTTAATGACATTGTGGCGTCAACAAAGAGATCTGGTGCATCGAGGAGCTGTGTCTACCCCACGCATCTCAACTGAGCCCTTAAGAGAGAAAACAAGGTCCTCGATCAAATAGTAGGGACCTTAAGATCCGACGACGGCGACGGAAAGGGGGACGCCACAAAAAAAACAATAGGTTTAATTAGCAAAACAACAACTTTGCGCGTGCATCACGCTTTTTTGTACATTTCTTTGCCGTCACTGCACGACTACGACGTGAAAATGCCTAATTTCACGTTGTACAGAGGAAGTACACAAGCGACAACGAAATTTCCTCTCTCTTTCTGAACTTGGATGTGGTTCTTAGGAATTCAACTTTTGGAGGATTCACCTACATTTGACAAAGTTAGTGACTTGGAGTAACTGCGATGAAGATTGAAAGAACGCGAATTCACTTTTTCAGCGACGTCTTCTCTGCCATCGCCGTCCTCGGATCTTAAGGTCCCTACTTCCGGAACTTGCGCCCAAGCCAAGGCGTTCACCACGGTTGATCTCCCATTCTGTTTCTAGCACTGTGTTTTTGACTATAGTCTATCAACGATGCTTAGAACAACCTATGGCAACTTTCGCTCGCTGAGATTGCCCATTCAAAAAGGGTCAGTCATGGAGGGCCTGGAAGGCATGCTCAACCGCATAACCGATGGCAATCTTGTGTATCGTGTGACGCAGTAGAGCAGGCTCATGCAGACCATGATAGAAAGCTCAAAGCTCTCCTTCTGCGATGCAAAGAACGTGGCATAGTTCTGAAAAAAAAAAAAGAGAATTAAGCTCAGGCTCAGTTACAGAAAGAAGAGTTCATTGGATCCTTGGATCCTTACTGACCTTACTGATCTTTGGATCCTTACTGAAAATTGGCCTAGAGCAGGACCCTGACAAGATTGAAGCCATTAAAGAAGTGCCTAAGTCCAAATTCTGGAAGATGCTCAGCGCCTTAACAGTTTCGCCACATATCTCTTAAAGTTTACGCCCGAGCTCTCAGACGGGATGAATCTCTTCCGCCGTTGTCACCCTTTTTTGTACATTTTTTAGCCGCCGTTGCACGATTACAAAGTGAGACTTCCTAATTTTACATTTTGTCCCAGACGAAAGGACAATAACTTTAATTTCTTTCCCTGAATCTTGATACAGTCCTTTAGAATTCAACTCCAAAAAAGAAATTGCCAGCATTTGGCGAATTGAAGGAGATGGAATAAACGAGAAAAAATTCGAGGCAGAGCGAATTCACTTTTTAAGTGACGTTCTCGAAGCCGTCGCCGTCGTCGTTGCTTCAGCTCCCTAATGTGAAGTGACTCAGAAAGGATTGGGTGCCGCCTTACTACTACCCGGACAGCCTATTGAGTAAATGTACATCAGCAAGCAGTACACGCAAATCGAGGACCCTTGCCTAGCAATTTTGGATGCCTTAGAGTGGTTTCCTGGCAGGATACTTTTGTTCGTAATGTTCACCAAATCCAAACTCAACTTCATTCGCAACGAGCGAAAACGCATCGAGGACAGATGCTCCTCAAATACGTCTGCAAAACAACACCTAAACACATTCGATGACATCCTCCGCCTTAACGGTTATCCAGAGAACAGCATAGAGCAGACAAAACGCCCACAAAACCCTCAACAAAATCCAAAACCTGCTGACACACAATGGTCATACCTTAAGATCCCTTACATCTCTGAACGACTCAATCACAGGATCACTAACATTTTTAGAAAAGAAAACATCCCAGTACGCATTGCCCACAAATCCTACAAGCTCAGACAAGCCCTATCCCACACCTCCACGGAACGCAAATGCACTAGAGACAAATGCCCTATCTCTAACACCAGATTGTGTTTACGAAGAAATGCAGTGTACCAGCTCACGTGTAACACCTGCGATCAGCATTATATTGATAGCACGACACGCTTCATCCACGACCGAGTAAGAGAACATATCAGTAATGAAAACTCCTCTGTTAAAAAACATATCTATTCCTGCCAGAACAAAGACTATAAAGGCATTGATGTCAAGATTACTATGAGCGAAAACGACCCCGCTAATCTACGCCTCTTTGAAGCATTTTACATTAGAAAGTGCAAGCCTACACTCAATTCCCGAGAAGAATGTACTGAATTAGCAGACCTTCTATAGAGCGTTTTCACTCACGTGGCCAGCATCTATGCTAATTTATTGGAACAAAAGAAAGTTTTTACATACGAAAAGACTTCACCTCCCACAGGGTTGTCTTGGTACACCAACATGGCCGCCGTTCTATTGTTTTGGAACACCAATATGGCCGCCGTGACGTCATGTGAAAACGCTCTATTTTAGTATTTTATTTTAGAGTCCATTCTTAAGAGCTTTTAGAGGTCCTTTGTCTAGAGACACGCCATCATTAGAGCTTTGTATTCTACTCACAATTTATTTCTATAGCCTCCACACGTACGTCACATCTTTTACATATTTCACCCTACACTTTCTTTGCATATATATAGCGCGCGCGGAATATTTTCTCATCCCTGATGATGCCGTTGATCGGCGAAAGCTTGGATTTTAGTTTTTACTTTTTAAACAGCAGTTCAAGGCCTCAATAGAACAGTTTTATATAGGATAACTACAGAGAACAAAAGAATCCACTCCCCTCCCCATTCTCCTTCATTCAGAGTTGTGCATGTGTTTGTTGTGTTCAAAAGGTAGCTCGAACAGCGGCACAACATTGCATGGAGGGGATGGGAGAGGAAAATCTTTATTATCCCCCCTGGAAGTCAGTAAAGCGTCAGAAAGCTCCTTTAGGGCGAAGTACCTCAACTAATTTTGTCGCCGATTGTAGATATTGTTGGTTTTCACTTGACGTCACTAAAATTCGAACTAAAAAACTATCGATCCTACCGAGATTTTACTTTCACGATGCATTAGAGCAGCTGAAAACTAATTTTGATACAAATTTTCGCTTCAAAAGGGTGCTTGGTTTTGTGACAGAGGACGCTTGAATTTAAAAGTTTTTGCGTGACGCGGCATTTACATGACGGCCAAGCTCGGAGCTGTCATGTAGGTTAAAAAATGACTTATTTCAGGAAATTTTGCTATTTAAACAGTTCATGTATTAGAAAAAGTATTACTTTAATGTTTATGAGTTTCTCGAGGAATAAACTCACGCTTTTGTAGCAAAACTCGGTAACAGATGTTTCTGTTGGTTTCCGTCCGCCATGTTGGAGCTCATCCAGGTGAGCACCAGCATGGGGTCTCCATACAAATCTCTATAAATTTGGGTAAAACATTTCTTCGGATATCTCGTATACGAAATATTCCTCTGACCTGAATTTTGGCGAGGGTCTTTGTATATGTACCTCCTTTCATTTCCCAGATTCTGGACTTTATCGATTGGACGGTTTTGATTTTTATTTTGATCTAATTTGAAAGGCGTGACACTGAAAACCAGCAATAAGCAAGAAGTACCCTTCTTTCCTTTCTGTCTTCTCGACTCTGCATGTACTTCTCTTGTGCTCTTTGTCAACTGATCCAGAGCAGCTACAGTGGAACCTCGATATAACGAAGGGCCAAGGAACTGGCAAACTTTGTTCGCTATAAATCGAGGCTCAGTTCCGATTTCTTTTACTATTACTGGTGCGAAGAATATCGTTTGTTATACCGAGGAATTCGTGATATAGAGGTTATATCGACGTTTCACTGTATTTTGATAATTCAATCAATTTTGGGACCGTTTGGTATACGTACTGTGCTAATTTTCCTAAAATATCCGAGTGAGTTGACCCATTTCAATACTCAGTCACTCAGTCAAGCGACAAAAAGGAAATGACAGGGCACTTTTTTACGATTTTCCCCTTAAAATTAAGGCTGAAAAATGTCGTCTCATCCTCTAGAAACCGTGTAACTTAACCTTTCAGCTTATGATTCACTCGGCCCGAAGTTATCTCTAAGTAAGCTTGAGCTATGAAATTAATAGCAACCTTAAGATGCGATGACGACGACGACAACAGGGACGTCAAAAAATGAATATGTTAGCAGGATTAGAGAAACAACAACTTTGCACGTGCGTCGCATTTCGTTGCCGTCACAGCACGACTAAGACGTGAAAATGCCTAATTTCACGTTTAAGGGAGGACGTAAACAACCTACTTCGAAATTTTCTTTCTCTTATTGAAATTGGACATGGTTTTTAGGAATTCAACTCTGGGAGAGTTCGCCTACATTTGACAAAGTAAGTTAGTTGGAACCTTCGCGATGGAGACTGAATGAACGGGAATTCACGTTTTAGGCAATGTTTTTCCCTGCCGTCGCCGTCCTTGGATCTTAAGATCCCTAATGTAAAAGGTTGCAAGGAGCCTTACATGTGAAAGGACGTCAACATGGACTGGGATGAACTTCAGATAGAGAATTTGGCATGGCAACAAGCTATATTGAGCGTTTCCTTTGTAGAAGCTCCTCTAGGCTGTATAAACGTTTACCATCTGAATGACCTGAATATCTTGTCTTACGCATATTCAGGCTATTACCAGTCGGTTAATATTACATTGAACGTCAGTAGTTCTCAAATGCCCACTTTTTGTTTGAGAGGCATAGGTATTAGAAAACTGTATTTCAATATAATGTGTTAAAGCTCAAAAAACTAAACGCTTGAGATAAGATGTGCAACATAAGTTATAAAAGTCATTTCAAAAATAAGTAATTAAATTTTTAATAAAAAATGGCGTTTATACTTAGTATAGAGACAAAAAACACGGTGATCACAGATCATCCTACTTCTATAGCCATAGTGGGAAACTCTTGTGGGAAACCATCGTAAAAAAAACAATTTTTATAACCGTTTCTTCCTTGAAGTGGTGCATGAAATAACTTCCTAGTTACTTAAGGAGGCAAATGTTAAAAGGAAACCCTCAAAAAGACATGCTAACAGCTTAAAAGAATACAAATGCCTTCAGTTGCGAACAGGGTAATAACAAAAACATCTAGCAGCTATTTAACGACCAATTATACCGGTCAAAAATGTGTCTTTTACACATCCTCTGTGTGTTAAAGCTTTCTCTCGATTAAGGCAAAAAAGGTTCAGTGTAATTGTAACTTATGATGACTGCCTGAGCCACAATATACACTGTGGGGCAGCCCCTGAAATGAACCCCCATTGTCCAACGAGAAATGTCTCTAAACACAAGTTGGCACTCCGTCAGTTACATATCATCACTGAAAATGTTCTCAAAGTTTCACAGATGAAGAAAAAATGTTAGAAGTTGGAGGTTTTACGAAATGTTGTAAAACGCACATGGCGGTTGATTTATGCGGGGATGCTTATTATAGCAAGCTGTGTAAAGAAGCTGTGTAAAGAAGCTTATCAAACACTTTGTGCAGGAACCTGCCACCAAGTTGAGTAAAACATAAGATAACCACTCAAAACATTAAAAGAATTTATAAACAGCGAAGCAAATATAAAAGAAGACAGGGATGGACAAGACTGAAACGGATTGCAATAGGGGCCAATTTTTGAAATCTTGTTACCCAAACAGGTTTTCAATAGTTCATTTTTGTTTTTGGAAACGTTTGATTTAATGCTTGGAAGACATATTTGTTTGATGCAAAGCTGTGATTTGGTCATTTACAGTTTATGTCTAATAAAAGCTCCATAGCGAGTATAGACACGTAATTAGCATTATAAACAAAATGAAGAAGCCATGTCTCAGTCTATTCAATAGAGCCGTCCCTAAGTAACGTTTGAGTAGCGCTAAAAGCGGGGAGCTGAAAGAACAATATGATATTAAGTTACAATTCGGACGTTCCAAATACGTCACGGGGACTAAACGAAGGTTTCAAGTGCCCTTTCAGCAAATCGATGACAATGCAAATATTTTTCTAAGTAATGTAGTCAAATACTGACAAGGATGAGTGCCTGTGTAGCGGACATTGACCCCTTCCTTTAAGCATCAGTTACTAGGTATACGAATACAGTCATCCACAAATATCTTTTATTTTGGTGACAATTTTATCTGCCCCGTACAAGTGAATGAATAATGCTGCCTAAGTTTGTCGAACTTTTTGATAACTTTAGTAAATGTAGGGTCTTTCCTTCATACCGGTTAAAGAAGAAAAAAGTGAAAAATCGCCGGCCAGTCCTTCTTCTCGAATACAAACAGTAATTATTCATCTTCTCAAATATTGACCATTTAAGTAAGCATTCTTTTCAAACTCGATATCTGCTGTAAGCCTCATAAGTAGTTGTCCACTTTACCTGAGAGGCAATTACACTAATAAGAAGGACAATTCAACTAGAAATTTGGAATTTGCTTCCGCTTTGTTTTATTAGAAAAGGCCTGTTTTACAAACAGAAACGGCATTATACCTGGCAGCCAGAATGAAGGGTGTTACTCGAGGAATTTTAGTCGTTCTTCTCGCGGTTTTTGCTGTTATAAAAACAGAAACATCGGCCGAGGAGAGTGTTGCACCTTATGAAAACACCCTCATTGGGATCAATAATGCTGAAGTTGTAGCTGGAAATCCTGTAGAAGATGACAGGGAAGATGAAAGGATCCCCATGCAAGAAGACAAAGGTAAAGCCTTACGAACTTGACTATTTCAGGACAACATTTTGTAGATAATTTCTCACACATGGGGCCCGTTTCTCGAAAGCCCCGATAATTAACGGGCCCGTAAAGCTGTTGTTGTTCAAACGGAAGATAGAGGTTTAAATAGTTTTGCATCTAACATGATAAAACTCTCAGTTAGTGAAACAAAATGGAGTAGTTTGCTAGCCAGGACCGGCGCTTTTATTCTTTACATTTCGATTTGAATATTTGATTTCGGGCCCGAAAAGTTGCCGGGACTTTCGAGAAACGGGCCCCAGGCCCGGTAATTCACTTCTGTATTATCAACCTGGTCTTCTATTCATATTAATTGCCGGTGTCGTCTTAGTTACAAGGGTTTTTTTTTATAGTTGAACATTCAACGAAAAAGAATACTGCTTTCTCTGACGGAGAAATTACACATCGCAAACCTTTCTTGTTCAAACAGTCCAGACAATAAGAGTGAATAAGAACTAACTTAGTTCTTATTCACCCTTATTGTCTGGACTGTTCGATCAGCTAATTAATTAATCATTTATTCCTTGAATTTTTGTTTTTATTACTTTGTTTATTCTATCATTCAGAAACAGACGACGAAAATCGGGAAACACAACAATATCAATTCAACGAAGAAGCAGCTGGCGAGGAAAATGCTGAGTCTGACGAAGAAAACAACTTACTCACAGGTATTATTTAAGCAAAAGTAATTAAAACTTGCTTAGCGCGTGAAATCACTGCGCCTGAGCAGTGACCCCAGGAGATTGTTCCAGATCACCAATAATTACATGGTATCTGCTCCTTCTCGATTAAAAGATGGTTGCCACTGTAGAGTAGAAAAGGCTCCTCTATGCCTCTTGTCAGCCATTCTTATGATGGCACTAATTTTATTAGAAGTTCTTTCCGGAATTTGAGCAAAAGCTGCACATACACTGAAGGAGTTTAACGGCATTGATTTGGGAGGGCTAGCGTTATTAATGAGTGCATTTTTCTGAGTTTAAATAGCTCTCTTATGATTTTATTTATTTACCTGTTTACTGATGACCCATTTACAGAAGCCGAGGATGAAGATGAAGAAGTTTATGACGAAGAAGAGGAGGACGAAGCGGGAGAGAATGAAAAAGATTATGAGGAAGAACAAGCTGCTGATGACGAAAACAGCCCTCTCATGGGTAGGTCAGAACACATTAGTTGTACTCAGCCTATCGTACATACCTTGAGGTACATTTTGTGGGTACCTTATTTCCTGGAATAATCATGCGGGGGCGATTATTCGAGGGAAGGCGATTATTTGAGGGAGGCGATTATTTCAAATACTGCTCACTGGTAGTCGTGCCCTAAATATTTTGTTTTATCATGCCATTACATCAAAAAATAATCACATCAAATTATTAACTGAACATAGGCTTTTTAAGAGTTCCAAATTTAGTTCCTTGATTTTAAAATTAAAAATTTTCATAGCTTGAATCGTCACTGATCAGTTTTGCTGGATCACACGGCACTTGACAGGGAGGGGGATAAGAGGAAGAGAAGATGGCGAGAGGAGCGGGGGGGGAGGGGAGTGGTGCCGATTATTCGAGGGAGGCGATTATTTTAAATATTTCCGTCCAAGGGGGGCGATTATTCGAGGGGGGAGATTAATCGAGGGACGGCTATTATTTGAGGAAATACGATAACTTAAATCAAACAAAACAATAATGCCTTTTATTTACTCTCAGTTTACACTAAAAAGATGTCGTGACATTGCATTGTATATTCATTCAAACATTTCAATTATGAGATAAGATTCGGCCAAATGAGTTAAATTTGCTGTCAAGTTTCAATTTTGCAAAAAATCTTCTTTATTCAGTATATATTACTGACTAGAAGGGCCAGATTGTATAGCCGATACTCTTTCCTACTACAAAAGACATCATATACTTTATGAGTTTAAGATTTATTTATGTTTTACTTACGACTTTCTTTACAGAATCTAGCGAGGAAGCTGATGAAAATCTGCTAAAAAGCAACACGCCGGCTGCGTCACGCAAAGTTTCTCGACTGAGATGCGGTTTTGCCTTCTACAACCCAAGGACCCATAAGTGCTGTAACCGTAGAGTGATCTCCAAGTTTCTCCCCTGCCCTCCTCGACTGCCATGCGGTTTTGCCTTCTACAACCCACGGACCCATAAGTGCTGTAACCGTAGAGTGATCTCCAAGTTTCTCCCCTGCCCTCCTCGACTGCAATGCGGCTTTGCCTTCTACAACCCACGGACCCATAAGTGCTGTAACCGTAGAGTGATCTCCAAGTTTCTCCCTTGCCCTCCTCGACTGCCATGCGGTTTTGCCTTCTACAACCCAAGGACCCATAAGTGCTGTAACCGTAGAGTGATCTCCAAGTTTCTCCCCTGCCCTCCTCGACTGCCATGCGGTTTTGCCTTCTACAACCCACGGACCCATAGGTGCTGTAACAGTAGAGTGATCTCCAAGTTTCTCCCCTGCCCTCCTCGACTGCCATGCGGTTTTGCCTTCTACAACCCACGGACCCATAAGTGCTGTAACCGTAGAGTGATCTCCAAGTTTCTCCCCTGCCCTCCTCGACTGAGATGCGGTTTTGCCTTCTACAACCCACGGACCCATAAGTGCTGTTATAGACCCACACATGTTGTACTTAAGTATGCCTCATGCCGTCGACGCGGTTAAAACATTACTGATCTGAGAGCAAAGAAAACGCAAAAAAGTAAAGCAACTGATGAACTGATACCAAGTTAATCTTTCCTTGAAATTTCGTTTGGTTGTCAATAAAATTTCCTTGATAAGTAAAAAAATATGACGTTGTGATTACTCTTGTTCAAACAAATTTTAGTTCTCTCAGAAAATTACAGGAAAAAAAAGGAATTTCAATATGGTGATGCCCTGGGGGGGCATTCAAGGGATGTTAATGTACCACCGAGGCCTTCAAGTCCTAACTCTGTTTAAGACATAAAATCGTTCATTTTTCAACTCTGTTTAAGACAAGACTCCTTATTTTATGACCCGGATTCATTTCTTTTCGCATGGCAAAATTAGAAAAACTTTTCAAACTGCCATCATGGAATTTTTTATTTTTTTTTGTGAAAAAAGTCTTGGCCTCACAAATGAAGACAGTGTAAAGATCTTTTACAGCCAACCTTCACACTCTTTTACAGGCTTTCGGTCCAAAAATGATACGACCTGTTCTAGACTCCAAAAAGTTAAATTTTGTTCCCTGTTTAAGACTCAAGACCCTGAAAACCTTATCTTGTTCGGAAGCACATACCCGTTTAGGCCAAAAAGAGGACCCCCTGGGGTGGAACATTGAGGCTACAAACGCTTTTGGCTGTTTTCGTTGATATGTCAAAAAGCCAGAGTCAGGGGCGTAGGCAGGCATTTTTTCTGTTTAAGCCCAGGAGGTTAAAGGATCAATACTAATATAGTATAGTACTGTAGTATTACCTTTTTAAAATGTGCGTTTTGAATACATGGGACATATGTACATTTTTACGCCCTCTTCTTTGTACTGTGATGATCTTTGCCTTCTCATCTTTGGCTTGGCAATCGTCTCTGTAAATTTCGTCTCTGTTGAAAAAGAAACCCCTGCAGAGGGCCCAGGATGGACTTTCTTTCTGATTACTGTTGTGCTACTGAATTTTTTATTTCTTGTTTACTTTGCGATTTGTTCTTACATTCCTTTCTTCTAAAAAGCGTCACATTGAAATCACAAGAACACTCATTTTGTTCTTTTTAAGTATTTTATCATTTAAAGAACTGCATACTATCACGAAAGAATGACTCAATAATACCGTACAGACAACATCGACGTTAATGTTGAACTTCTACCGAATGACATACTTTTCCGATAATAATCGATGGTAGTCGATAAAAATTGATAAATCAATCATTGGAGATTTCTATCGGAAATTGATACCCATCGAAGATTGATATCGATTACTAACGATCTTCATCGATTATCGGTTTATCGACTAACTACGCCCAAAAAATTTAATTGTCGAGGCTGCGAAAATCTAAAAAAATTGTAAAATGATAAATGTTGTTATCATATATGGCATAGGCATTGAGTAACGCTCGACTGAAATACGCTGGAAACTGAAATTCAGGTATTTGATTCAGCCTGTGAGTCTGATTTTTAGCAAACATGGTAGGCACCAAAGTGAAAGAAAACACCAGCATATAAAGTAGCTATAGGAGTGAATTGAAAAAAAAAATGATTTAATTAAATGATTTTTTTTCTCCAAGGTAGCAAAGATAAAAACTATTTTCTCCTACTTTTTCTTCCGCAGTTTTATTTTAGGTCTTATTGGATGCCTGAAACTTAATGTCCTTCGGGCTTCTTTTCAGTGCTATAGTCAAATATAAATTGCTTATGATTTTTGGTTGGTAATCGTTTAGAAGTTAAAGAGGCACCCTCCTTCATTTCAGGCTTCTCTTATTTCTATTTCTCTTTCGTTCTTTGACAACCGATTTTTTCCCTGCTAGCAGAGGTCTCTCATTTTTGCCTCGTCGTGAGAGACCTCTGCTAGCAGGGAACCGATTTGAAGCAGTGATTTTAATATTTCATTCAGTCTTGTAATCGTTCGGTATGCTAATTTTTTTACAAAAATATCTGCGTAAGTTGACCCATTTCAATACTCAGTTACTCAGTCAAGCGACAAAAAGGAAATGACACGGCACTTTTTTCAGTTTTACAATTTTTCCCTTAAAAGTTTTCCAAGGTCATTTAGCCGAAAAAATGTCGTCTCATTTCTTTAGAAACCATATAAACTTGACCTTTCACTTTGTTACTCAGTCGGCCCAACGTTATCTCTCACGGTAAGGTGATCTATGAAATAAACGTTACAGGTTACATTATATAGTCTTAAGTGTGGGAGGCCAGCATAGATAATATGGAAATAAACTTTCGTTTTGGGAAGATGGCATAGCAACGAGCTATATTGAGCACTTCTTTTGTAGAAGCTCCTCTCAGTTGTATACACTTTTAACAATATCTTATCTAACGCAAATTCAGGCTATTAGCAGTCGGATAAGTTTACGTTGAGCGTAAGCAGTGTTCAAGTGTCGGCCCAGTATTTTTTGTTTCAGACCTGAAAGGTATTAGAAAATTGTATTTCAATATAACGTCTCAGGCGGTGTTGGACACGGTTCGAAAGGCATCATGGGGAAAATAAAAAACGGCTCATTTGCATCTGACCTTCGCTCTATTCACATCTCTCATCATAACGTCTGAAACCTCATAAAACTAATGGTTTCAGTTTGGCCCCCTTGAGTTAAGATGTACAACATAAATGATCATCATTTTTAAATGAAAAAAGAGGCGAACACTTCAGTGTATGGAGATGTTGAAATTAAAACTAATTACCGTGATCATAGATCATCATACTGTTCTATAACTATGGATTGGGAAACCATCTTTGAAAAAAACAATTTTATCATTTTTCTTTGAAATCATGCATGAAATGAAATCTCAGTTACTAGAGCAGGCAATATTAAAAATTGTTAACCGTTTAAATGGCTGAACATGGTAACGGCTCATAATAAATTCCTTCATTTACGAACATAGTGATAACAAAAATATCTAGCAGTTAATTAACGGCAAATCAGTCCGGTAAAAGAATGAGTCTTTTACACACGTCCTGTATGTTTACTGGACCTTTCCATTGGACCAGTTGGCGAAAATTCTTCAAAATGGATCAAAAGAAAGGTATGGCCTTAAAATTAGTAAAGATGCGAAGCTTGGACGTGATTTGTTGAAAACGAAAGCAAATTTAGCCCTTCAAAGTCGCGGAATTTTACAGAAGTTTGTATGGTTAGGGACCAAGTTCATACCAACCCACGGCACCCCACGCCCCGCCCCTTCCCCCGACTCACCCAACAGAAGTCTGCAAAATTTAGTGATTTTGTGCAGCAATATCTTCGCCCGCTTTCAAGGTATCACAGTTTCCCAATTTTAAGGCACTCTTTCCAGCGGTGTCAATGATTATTCGTCTTTTTTATCAAAACTTGAAAAACCCGCGTAATTAGGGCCTATTCAATGTAATGATTACGTATGCGTCATTTAAGTGAGGTATTTGTGCGCATTTTGGCACGACGAGAAATGGTCCTTTATATAACCTCAAAGTGCCACCCTTTCAGTTTCATATCAACGGAGTAGTTGCTCAGTGGAGCCAAAGATAAAATGTGCTCAACCTTAGCAGTCGAATAAGATTACGCTGAACGTAAGCAGCTTTCAAGACGAGCAAGACGTGAAGGTATTAGAAAACTGTATTTCAATATAACGTCTGAAACCTCAAAAAGACTTACTCTTAAATACTGACCACCTCGGCCTCCTTCACAATGACACAATGGTCCCGTGGGAAAAGAAGTAGATTAAAACCGTTTTTAAAGCCAGCTCACTCGTCAAGTAAGCAAGCGCGCGGTGCTAAATTTACACCTTCACGTAATTCGCAATCCTTTTTAATCAAATTGAATACTTTAATGGATGGCTTCTCAAATTGGTTAGTATTTATTGAGTAGCGCTAAGAGTGGAAGCTGTGAGTGACATCATTGCCCCCGCAGGGATTTCGCCTAGAGGAGAAATCCCGAGGAGGCACCCTTGGCTAGTAACTCGTGCGTATATTAAGGACAGTACTTACAGTTGAAATACACCTATTTCAATTAAGGTTGCTCCCGTGAACCATGTTTCATAGCCTGCAGTGCACTATGGTAAACCCTTTTGTAGCAGGAAGTTTTAATTAGTCTTGTTCACGTTCATTGAAATAAAGGAGACCATTTGTGAAAAGGCAATAGAAGCATCAGCAGCGTTTGCTTTCTAGGTTTTTAGTTGGTTTTTAGGCTTGTTGTGGGCACATAATTTGTAATAATAATGCACCGCGGGCTATGAAACATGGATCATGCATCGTTCTTCTCTGAAGCAACCTTATTTGAAATAGGTGTATACAGTCGGAAAAAAACTCGATTTGCTTCAGTGAACGGGGCCGCGAGGAATCGGTAGGTAATGATGACGTTTCTATTGTTTGCGCCCGCAAGGACGAAATGGTTAGGATGACGTAAAGACAAAAAATCCCGAAGGGACCACTTAGGTAGATTTTGTGACATTTATTGTGCTGTCATACTTCGTTAAGCGTTATCAGTAACATTTTTTGGAGCAGATGTTTGGAACGTTATGGACCAAAAGACACTCGTTAAGCGCAGATGAAGTCATAAGGTGCGTATAACTGTGTATATATAAACACTTGGAGAGCTTGACAGACACGAGTTCACAAATCTCAGTTGATTAAAAACCTTGTCAGACACTCTTTCTCTCTCTTTGACCGGAATAGGACTCAGCCCCAAACAAGTAAGACGAGTGAGCAACGGCTAGCTTATCACTAGAAGAACGATGGACGATTACAGAAATTCGCCGACAATCAAATTCTGTGCTGACTTACTCCCTGCTCACAGATGTCCTTCCGCTAAAATAAGACTAGAATGCGCGAGCGTGAATTGACCAAACGTCCTATTAATTTCTAAGCATACTTTCTGGAAAATAAAATGAACTGAATGTAAAAAGTGAATGAGAAATAGCAAAAAATTAAACTTCTAATTAAATCTTTTTTTATGGTTTAGAATAAACTATGAAATCAATGTTTTTATCAAAGCTGTGTATAAATCGAACTGAAACTGTCCCTGGAACTCCTGTATTTATCTCACCTATTGTATGGAATATGTGTAAAAATCTTCATTATGAATCGGTATATTTCAAAGAGCTACACAACGAGCAAAAATAGTATTGACCGACAATATCAAGAGAGGGGACAGCTGTATTACTATAGCTAGTGATAACTTGTAATTTCTGACGTTGCAAAATGCGTGTTTAAATTAGGTTTCTGTCCTTTCAGCACTATCGGGACCAAATTAAATTTCTAAGTAAGTGTAATCAAATAACAAGGACCAGTTAAGAATGCAACCGTATTAATGATATGGTTTGTGGCGGCCATTAACCAGAATACACACAGTTATGTCCAGGTTTGCATGCAGCAGCAAAAATTGCGATTTTTCGTGTGTTGCGAAAAATCGTTAGTCTGACGATTTTTTGCGTTCCTCGCGATTTTTCGCTGTTCTTTGTCATGTTAATAATCACTAAACCAGAGCGGTTGCGGACTTAAGTTTTTGCTGGACACCCTTCTACCTCCTCTTACACTTGACTTAGTTCGTTTTAGCAAAAACTGCGATTTCTCCCATTTTTCGCAATTTTTGGAGAAATTGGAGAAATCGCAGTTTTTGCTGGACACCCTTCAACCTCCTCTAACACTTGCCTTAGTTCATTTTATCAAAAACTGCAATTTCTCCAATTTTTTTGCAATGTTTGGAGAAATCCCAGTTTTTGCTGGCATCCTTCAACCTCCTCTAACACTTGCCTTAGTTCATTTTAGCAAAAACTGCGATTTGTCGAATTTTTCGCAATTTTTGGAGAAATTGCAGAAATTGCAGAAATCGCAGTTTTTGCTGGACACCCTTCTACCTCCTCTTACACTTGACTTAGTTCATTTTAGCAAAACTGCGATTTCTCCAATTTTTGGAATTTTTGCTACTGCGTGCAAACTTGGACATATCTCAAAAGATCATGAACTAAAGATTAAAGACGCTTCTCAGTGGGACTTGATTGACAAAGTAACATTTTCATCATTTTTATTAGAGGGTTAAATCGCTTCAAGTGAGTCACATAAAGTAAGGAAACAATATTGTTACAATTAACATATTCCTTTTTGATTTTTGAAACCATTACTGAAATTTCTGCAAACTTATGATACGCTAGAACGTAGTTCTTCTATTTGATAGATAAAACTGTGAAAATTTAATTAAAGAGACTCAAACACACGGGTAAAATTCCGCAATACATGTAGAGCATGGACGGCACAAATGTTACCTTGTGATTATTTGTGTCTCTCTATGAAAGTTCCTGCTCATTTTGACCCGTATTTTTTTAAAATCAATATTTACCAAGGGGCATCCATTTTATCAGAGCTAGTTTAATTGGAGCCCTGACACAACACAAAAGCAAAGGCATTAAAATTTCAAAACTAGAAAATTTATTTAGTTAGAAAGGCAACATGTACCGCGGGCGTTGCTATTTAAAATCGCGCTTTAGCTTGATTTTGAATTCGCTGAGCGTCTCTGCTTCTTGTCTAATGATTCTCGGTAGGGTGCTATAGGTCCGAGCACCATTTATTCTGAAGCTACCTTAGTATTTAGTAGTTTTCTCTTGGCCTTAAAATGTAGTAACACTGAGAAAGACTTAAATCGCCAGCTCAGCGATAAAACCCGCTTCAAACTCCTCAATTTATTCCCTCACCGAACGCCAAATAACACCGTGCTTTGGACATAATTTGCATCATCTGGTTGACCTTGATTGACGGATCGAATCAGGGTAATGCGCTTGCAGATATGACGTAATTTAAAATGGCGCCGAAAATACAGATGGTGGAGGAAAAAAATACAACTGAAATGGTTACCCCTGTGTAGCACAGAATAATCAAGTACCACAGGATTCCTAAGATTAGGAGAGTTGCTTTCTCCTAATGTCGAACGCAATAACTTGTTTTATTGCCGATTTCCAGAGGCATCATCTAGATCAGATAAACGCTTCTTGTTGGATGTTACATATTGCGTCTGTTTGCACACCTTGCATGTTCTTTGATGTTGTTGCGCAAACTTTGAAACCGGTCATACTGTTAGCCCCGTGCAAACGGACGCAACATTTTTGGCTATAACAACTCCCAACATTGTTGAGAGTTGTTGCGTCCGTTTGCACGTAGCTTTATAAGAGAACAAAAAACAGTAGAAAACATCACTTGAATCTGCTGAGCGTTGTCTCAATCAATGCCTCTTTTCCTTTTGAAAACTAGGCCTAACTTACACAAACAACAGGGGATATGCCTCTCTTGACAAAAATCAGACAACATTCCCCGAGACTTAGTAAGTTTTTCATCTACACAGTTATGTTCATTAAGACAATACTGCGCAATTTTACCGACAACTGTTTGAGCGAAAGTGCTTTTATCTGCGATGAGGTAGTCATCTCGTCAGCATGTTTAGAGATATCTGTTCATCCACGTCTTACGTTTTTTCTTTACCCGTCTATTCATCATTCCTTTTGAAATATATATAGACTGATCTCACAAGAAGATCTTCCTCTAGATTTAAAGCTTTTTCACCTTTTCTTAATAGAAAAGGTAAAAAGAGCTTAATAGGAATACTCTGGAACCCTTTTTTTATCTTCACTGAGGGAGTAATTTGAGTTTTAATCTAGTTTTTGAACCAAATTCATGTTTTGTAGATTCATAGATCTTGCATTCATCAGCAAGACAAAAGATAAAGAGAAATGCATTTGTGCAAGATCGTTGTCAGCTACGAAATATATATTGCAAAATTTTTAAAATTTCTGTGCCACTTACAGGCAGTATAGATGTTCCCTTTGAAAGGATGACGAACCATAATTTTGCAAAAATAATCGCTATCTACTACTGTGATACGAAATAGTAACTCATCCTGCAAACTAAAAAAAGCGAAAAATTTTGCAGCGTTAAGGGAAGAACATAAAATATTGAAAATTCTGTGATAGAGTTTGAGAACCTATGAGACCATATTGGGCTATTGGCCTTAGAAGGTACTCCATTTTGGTTTATGGCTAAAAAAAAGGCCAAATTCTAGACACTTATAATTTCAAAAACTTTTTTCCACCCACCAAAAAATTCTTTTGATTTTGCAGAGAAGCAAAGAGGCAATTGAAAGTCAGTGAGGGTGGAATGATACAGACTGGTAGAAAGTAAAATAAAATTTTGGTAGGCAGGAAATTTAGATATCCAAACCAGCATTGAATTGCTGCTTTTGAATTTTCCAGCGTTGAGATAACACTTGATTGACTAGAATTGGTGAAGTGTTAAAGTTAAACGATATTCTGAGCTAATTTCATTATCCGTCATCTTAGGTGATTAAATGCTGGATGTATTGCAGGCCTTATAATGAGATATACTGCATGGGCTTACTTAGGGATCCCTTTTCTGGCCTTTAATGTACTGATATACGATACTATTTAACAATACCGTGTACAAAATGTCCTCAATTTTCCCTTTATAGTGTGGTAGACTCATACATTTCAGACCTCGCTGTATGTACATATGTATTTTCATTTAGAAGCAATGACTGAGGGAAAACCCACTTAATAACTTTTTTGTTGTTGTCGTATTCTTCAACAAATCTTGAGTCTTTCGATAAAAGAGCCGGCACTTACAACATCGCTCATATATTATAGCGCATAGTTATAAATAGTTATTTACGTAAAAACTAAGTGAAACACGGTTTCGATTTTTTAACCACTTGGTTTATTGACGTAAACATGAGTGGTGTAAGAAATGTGATCAACGCTAAAAATAAGACTATAACTTACTAAGCTCTATAACTTATAATTAGATTCCCTGGATAGAATTCCAAGTAAAAACGGCGTTTCAATATATTCAGTTAAAGGAGATTATGCATATACCTTAAGCTTTAAAAGTGTTGTAATGAGCCACTTCGGCCTCCTAATAGGTTATGATATTTAAGGTCATGTTTTATTTGGGTTCAAATGTGTAAATAGTTTTTGTCATTGCTATTTATGAAGACATTAACTAGCGACTAGAATAACTTATCTACACTAACGGCGATGATTAAATTACTTTTTACTATTATGCTTCAGTGTAAAAAAGCCTGTTGCCATTTAGTTTCGTTTGAATGACGATGGGAGGATTCGTAAGATTTAAACTTTTACCTTAAACCAAACTTGAACAGTCAATCTACAACTCATTAATAATTCATAAAGAAAATACAGAGGAAATTAATGTTCAATTAATGAAACACCTCGAAGTTCTTCAAAAATACTCCGCTGCCCGTCGTCTTTTTTAACTATTTTCTCAGTGTTTTATCTGGTGATGAAACACTGCGTCTCATGCTTATTAGTAAAATCCAACGAGTGGTCTATTATCAATGCTGCGTTCTGATTGGTTGAGCTACTGCTAGGCTATATGTTATAGCCTACTAGTAGCGACAATCGCCGGCTTTTTAGCGCCAAAAAAGGATTAAAGTCTAGCTTTAACTAGCTAAAGTTGTTTTGTCTCGATATTTTTGACCAACTAGTTGGATTTTACTAGAACAATTATTCCTCTCGCCCTCATGCCCTCTGAGTCAATAGCCCACTCGGCCTTCGGCCTCATGGGCTATTAACTCAGAGCCCATTCGGGCTCGAGGAATAATTGTTAAATATATGATACTTTAACTTGCTGAGGTACCCTGACGGAAATTGAAATTGTTTTGAAACCACAAAGGCAGGTGCATCACTCAAGCTTAACTCTCAATATCAGCAAATCCATCAAGTTTCATCCTAAATACGACAAATGAAAATTCTCTATATACTCTGAGGATTGTATAAAATATCTTGGTATTTCAATCAATGAAAATTTAGCCTGCTTCACCTGGAAACATCATAGTGATGTTATTTCTACACTGAAAAATCAGTAAAACTGTTAACTTACTTTTGTCGTCATTGGACTTGCTGCCTGTGAACAAGCATCAACATTCTATGGATAATTTTCTTCTCATGTAGACTATTTTACTCTTGAACGTTCTATATTGTGAGCACCCTATATCTAATCTTATGCATGACCTCTGTAACAGAACTGTACTAGTTAACGTTCTATTTCAAGAAACAAACTTTGTCACTCTTACTTTTATAGAGCATCTACTTTAGGATTTTTGTTTTCAAACGTTCCGACTGGAATTGAATAAACTTTTTTCTCTCTTTCTCGACCAAAGTTGTGGAATGAACCTTGGATAGAGTAGAGTGTTTCCAAATGACGTCACGGCGGCCATGTTGGTTTTCCAAAACAATAAAACGGCGGCCATGTTGGTGTCCCAAAACAATAAAACGGCGGCCATGTTGGTGTCCCAAACCAGTCCTGTGGGAGTTGAACTTTTTTCTTATGCAAACGTTCTCTTTTGTTCCAATAAGTTTGCATAGGCGCTGACCACGTGAGTGAAAACGCTCTATAAATTAAATTAAAATAAATTACTTCACACATTTCTTTGTGTTATTTTGAATATATATTGATGCACCCACTCTAATGAAAATAATTTGTAAAATGAGCCAAAAATTGTGAGTCATACATTCTGTTTTGCTTAACATGTGTCTACTTTTACGTGTTAGTTAAATTTTTGTTTTGGTTTTGATTTAATTTGTTTAAATTTATACACCTTAATATATGCGACCTCAAGTTTAATCTCGGGACTATTGATTTGTGATCTATTCACTTTGTTTCATGCCCTGGTAGTTCTCAACTATATTACGACTTTTAATCCACGCTACGACTATAAACTCTTTTTGTTGCATTTTCGCCTCGAGCAGGGTTCAAATGTTGTCTTACCATTTAAATGAAAAATATTTTCTACTGGCGGCATGTTTGCTTTAAGTGTACAGATTTTTCGTACTCTCAGAAGAAAAGGAAAATGGAGATACTGATGCAGAATGAAAATATACTTCTTTAGTTCTTGTTTGATCATTACGATATTCAACACAACAAGGAAAACGAACAAAATTCAGTGGCAGTATTTCTGACGAGCACCTTATCGAAAAAAAAGGAATCTCGAAAACGAGTACATTCTCTTTGTCTGAAGTAAGACGCCTACCTTGCGCTGTTATTTAAGTCTTCCTTTCAATGATGTCAGAAAGCAAAGTGTAAAGCTCAGAAGAACGGTCTCAGTGGTAGCGAAAAAGATTCTGTCATCATTTTTTTTTTAAAAAAGTAAAATGATTTAGAATAAAGCTTGCTTGATTCCAAATAATCCCTAGTCCTAGAGAATTGCTTAAATTGGAAAATTTACTGCGATGATCACTCTTTACTTTCATCTACAACCGCAGTTCAATTATGAATTATTTCATATACTTCACATCACTTCACTCCTCACGGGAGACATGAACTCAATAAATTGACCTCGCTCCCAATGTGTGGCTTCATAGCTCAGTTGGTAGAGCAACGCACCGGCAACGCGGAGGTCATGGGTTCGAATCCCGTTGAAGCCCTGATTTTTTTCAGGCTTCTTCTTTCCAATTGCTTAAATTGGAAAACTTACTGCGATGATCACTCTTTACTTTCATCTACAACCGCAGTTCAAATATGAATTATTTCATATACTTCACATCAATACAATTTACGTAGGTTTCTTTTTCCAATATAATATCTGAATAAGTGGATACTTGTGCAGTAAATTCATCACGCTGAAACAAACGTCATACATTGAAACAGTTTTCCTCTTGAAGTTGTTATAAAAGGCGTTATACACCGAACCAGGTGCATTCGAAACTTGATAGCAAGAATGAAGCGTGTAGCTCAAGGAATTGTCGTTCTCCTCGCGTTGTTTGCTGTTATATACGCAGAAACGTCTGAAAATGTTGCTTCCGATGGAAGTATTCTTAACTCGCCTATAAACAACGATGAAAACGTAGCTGCAACTCCAGCAGAGGATGAAAAAGAAGACGAGGCTGTCGCTCTTAAAGAAGCAGACGAAGGTAGCGAGCGTCTAGCTAATTAAAAATTATCATAAACATTACCTATTAAAATAATCTAATGATGTTTATACATGAAATCGTTAAACTCGAAAGATTCACAGAGATTTCCGTATCACTGCTTACTTGAGGAAATCAGTTTTGTGTGAATTTCGGGTATCTTGCTAAAGGCAATGAGCTACGGATCGATAGGTGTAAAACAGTGATAGCGCGGATACATGCGCAGCTGTGCCCATTAGCGGTTCTACTTTTTTTTTTTACTAAGGTAAGAATAATATTCAGACGGTACAATTTTTCTCTAAAAGACGGAGATGAAGATGCTGAAGATGAAGCGGAATTTGCGGAAGATGAAGATGCAGAAGACGAAACTGCTCAAGACGAGGAAGATGAAGAACAAGAGGAATATCCGGAAGATGAAGACATCCCTGAAGATGAAGTGGCCGAAGCTGATGAGGAAAGCGACCCACTGACAGGTATAAAAGCGGTTTCGCTCACCCCATTGCCAGTTGATTGCAAAATTCTCTTCTTTTAAGTAATGATGAGTATTTTGAGAAGTCAAAAATTGTTCTGCTTATAATGATATTGATTTTCTTATCCAGTCCGTGGAACAGCTTTTGGAAGTTTTTGTAGTTTAGTTTGAATAAACAAGAAAAAAAAAAGAAGAGAGTATTTAGCTGTTTGGAATGGATGTAGCTGTTTGGAATGGATGTAGATTCCATGCACGGCACGACTTCAGCTCTATATTAAGGAATTCCTGCGTACGAAACACGAGGAAGTATTAACTTCGCCATAAGGCCAGTAGGGAAAAGAAAACCACCCTGAAATTGCATTATTTAGATTATTAGCACAATTATAGGACAAACAGATCATATTGAAGTCTTTGAGACGCCCTTCCTCACCATCAACAATCGCTGCGTCTATTAAAACATGAGCGTTTTTGGTTTCAGAAGACGATAGCGAAGATTACGAAGAGGAAGAAACACAAGAAGATTATCCCGATGAAGGTGATGCCGCTGACGAGGAAAACACCAAAAAAGAAAGTGATTCAGGTATAGTGACATTGAACACGTGTTTTTGTGCTCGAAATGTTTTGATCAGGGGATATATAACCTTGGCATTTACACATCTGACAAAGAGGTCACGTTCGTATGCAATACAACTGAAACATTTTGGAAGAATTAGCATTGTAGAAACCTGTCGATCGTTTCACGACAAACGCGAATAAGACAAATTAAAGTCTCTTTGCAGTAACTCCGAAATATCTTGATCAGCTGTTTCCAGCACTATGTCAGTCGCCATGCAGTGACGCATCAGTTTTAACCCTACAATATTTAGCGAGGGAAAAAGTGCCTGACTGTTGTTCCTTTCAGTAACTAAAAGCTTTAATCTTTTCTCTACTGGAAATTGGCCTGGAAAGATTACTCAAGGATTACTAAAAAGGACTGAAAGCTAATTTAAGTTTATAGTAAAACCTTCAACAAAATTAAAGAAAACGAAAGAAGAGCAGGCCGATGTATTGTGCCTTTAATTAAAACCTGTCGCTTCGCGGTTTAAATGTCATTAATTAAGTGAAAATACCGAGAGGAAGTTAATGTATTCATAAAACAAGGTTCTGTTAGTTGAAAGCTCTTTGCGTCTGTCTTATGGCACTTATTTGACCCCAGTTTCGTTTTACCCTTCATATGATATAAAATAACGGTTTTGTCGAATTGTGAATGAATGAAACACTTTCATAAAATATATAATCCAGATAATTATATAGTCAAAGTAGGATGATCAACTGGGCAATGCTTTGCATCACGTATATAAAATTAAACGCTTTCTATTCTAATAACCCTTTCAGGTTTGGAATCCCAGCAAGAAACCTGGCCCTCGCCGGTGGGTTGTCGCCAGCTCAATCCAGTAAGCCAAAAGTGCTGCTATGGAAGGGTTATCTCAAAGTTCCGACGATGCATTCGCCCTAAATGCGGCCTTGTATACTACAACCCACCGAGCCAGAAGTGCTGCTATGGAAGGGTCATCTCCAAGTTCCAGCTATGCGTTCGCCCCAAATGTGGCCTTGTGTACTACAACCCACTGAGCCAGAAGTGCTGCTATGGAAGGGTCATCTCAAAGTTTCGACGATGCGTTCGCCCCAAATGTGGCCTCGTGTACTACAACCCACTGAGCCAGAAGTGCTGCTATGGAAGGGTCGTCTCCAAGTTCCAGTTTTGCGTTCGCCCCAAATGTGGTCTTGTGTACTACAACCCAGTGAGCCAAAAGTGCTGCTATGGAAGGGTCGTCTCCAAGTTCCAACGATGCATTCGCCCAAAATGTGGGCTTGTGTACTACAACCCAGTGAGCCAGAAGTGCTGCTATGGAAGGGTCGTCCCCCAGTTCCAGTTTTGCATTCGCCCAAAATGTGGCCTTGTGTACTACAACCCATTGAGCCAGAAGTGCTGCTATGGAAGGGTCATCTCAAAGTTCCGACGATGCGTTCGCCCCAAATGTGGGCTTGTGTACTACAACCCAGTGAGCCAGAAGTGCTGCTATGGAAGGGTCGTCTCCAAGTTCCAGTTTTGCGTTCGCCCCAAATGTGGCCTCGTGTACTACAACCCAGTGAGCCAGACGTGCTGTTATGGAAGGGTCATCTCAAAGTTCCAAGTATGCCCACTTCGCGCTAGATGTGGCGTTTTGTACTACAACCCGCTAAGCCAGAAGTGCTGTTATGGAAGGGTTATCTCCAAGTTTCTAGGATGCTAACCTTCGCGTTAGATGTGGAAAATATTTTTATTCCCCTTTTATTCAGAAATGCTGCTCTTACCCGATACGTGTTGTGCCCAAATTCGCGTCATGCTACATTAAAGGTTAGCAGTCTGAATGCGATGCAAAGAGGACTTTGAAAGAACATTTTAAGAGGGGAATGAAACATACAATTTTCAAATACTATCGATGAATAAGTTATCATTTTGTCCGTTTATAAATAACTTGAGCAATGCTAGAGGTAAAACGCTTTTGTTGGTCTTAAGAGCTTCTGGGATAATGCATTATGATGCTGACGTGTAAGGGCTTATAACTGTGGTAATAATGAAAACTGTTATTAAAGGTGTTAAAGGTACTGGCGTAAGAATCTCTGACGATCATTATCTTTGATAGCTGTTTCGATGTTAACAAAGTTTGAACAAATACCACGCGAGCGTTTCGGAGATATTTTTGGATGATATTTCTAGCGTGAAAAGTGGAGCAAAATTTGAGGGATCGCAAACTAGTTACTATCTTGATGTAGAAACCCAAAGACTTTGGAGATGCAATTTTCCGTCATAGTTATTTCCAATTCCCGAGGTTCTCTGGTAAGCTTTTTGGAAAACAATGTGATCTACCCCTCCTGACCCCTAAAAGTGATGATAGTTTGAAATTGAAAATCGCTCGAAGACTTTCTCATAAGTTTGACATCTTGGGCTGTCATCCCTTTATATGTTACATGAGTCGGATAAGAAGATAAGAACAGAGAGAATGTTTTTTTTTGTGCTTGGCCTGTAAAATAGCACATAAATAGATATTTTGCTTCATTTTACCACAACCTTAACTTTTATCGTTGAAACAAGTTAAAAACACATGACGTTTTACTCAAAAATGGCTTGAACACCGATGAGTAACGACATCATATCTCGTAACCATAGAAACTGATCTCCCCAAAACGTGTCTCGAAATGTACGCGAGGGACAAGCGAACGGCTTCTAAAAAAAACAAACCAGGTGTTGATGAAAAAAAAAAAACTCAAAAAACCGCAGAGGAGGGTGGCATCCACCCCGCCTCCCCTTGTACGTCCAAGGGTATATAATATTGATTTTGTAAATTATTTGGATTAATTCTTTTCCTCTTTTGCTATATGCATTTGTACTCATTTTGTTTAGCACCTTAATGTTTTTTAAATTACAATAGTTTAATCATCATTTGACTTGAATCCAGTTTTATGTTGTGTTAGTTGGTCACGGTGCTACGACTTTGGATCCACTGAACACTGCTGAAAAGTTTAGTTTGCATACTGCACTCGCCTTGACTGGCTTTGCTAGCTGCGGACAGTGCATATTGTAAAAACTTGTAATTACCATGATAAAGTTATGTTTGTGGCCAACTGGGTGGGCCGGGCCTTCAATCAAAACGGTGCGACTACAGAGTGTTGACGAGTAGTGGAATCAAGATAATTTCACTTCCATTTTGTCCAAATTGATAATTTCCAGACCTTTCATGCAAGGGAAATTAATTACAAATTTGACAAATCGCAAATCAAGTAATCAAACGTGAATAACAAGAATGTCAAATTGCGCTCAAGAACGTAGGGATTTGAGTTAACTATTCATCGAAAACTCCAACCATTGAAAAGATTAAATCAAGCGCACATTAGTTCGGCTTAAGTTTAGATTTTCCTGAATTTCTCGGCACAAGGCGCCAAAGATTCCTTCTTTTTTCATATTCTTTTGCTCTTTAATTTTTAATTACCTGTCACACCCTGACACCATCTCTGATAATATGAAAACGTCACAACTATATTTATTATTTACAATTGAAGTTATAATGAACCCTGACATATTTTGCCAAAATGTGGGACCAATTTTTCAACCATGATATTAGCATAGTAGTTGTATATAACTTTTTATAATAATATATGGCGCAGGGACTGAAAAAAAAAAACAACCTTTAATATAAGTCATCTGGCCTTAACGAGATCCGAGAATTTAAATGGTTTATAATAATAATAAATACATTCTTATATGGCGCATTTACAATACGCCTTACAATGATATACAAACAGAAAATAATATCAAGATCCCTATCTAACTAATTAAGTTCACCATAATGCTTACTAAAATAAAAAAGCTTTGCTAAAAAGATGAGTTTTCAACTTGTGTTTAAAACAGATTACAGGCTTGGCATTCTTAGTTTCCTCCGGTAGGGAGTTCCACAATTTTGGTGCCAACAAAGAAAAAGCTCTACACCTGTAGTTTTCAGTTTTAGCTTTTTGAGGACAGAGTAGTGAACTTGACACTGATCTTAAAGTTCGTGACGGTTGATACATTTCAATTAAAGGCTTCAGGTAGTCTGCAGACTGGCCATGTATAGTCTTGTACGTTATGACTAGAATCTTAGCCTTTCAACCCGTGCCTTAACTTGCCTGAGTAATGGCGAGAGTAGATTTGTTACAAATTTCATTGTTGTGACTACTAAATGACAAATTATTATCCATAATAACACCTAGATTCCTTGCTTTCTTTGTGATGTAAAATTCAGTCCTTGCAAATGTGATGCTCTCACCAAAGGATGGTTGCTTCATAAAATGCGATGTAAAATGCAACACCTCGGTCTTCCCAGGAGTGCTTTTAAGCATGTTTCTGGTGTTGCATGAGAAAATATGCTCAACACACTGCCGCAAGGAAGGAAGGGCGTCGCGCGGACGGTTAGGGTTGATAGCATATATACTTGACTGTCATCAGCATAGAACATGCAGTTGAGACTGTAGGCTTGTATCACATCCTAGACAGGTGCAATATAAAGAGTAAATAATAAGGGCCTAAGTATGGATCCTTGTGGGGCACCAAACTCAAGATATCTGGGCGAAGATATAGTATCGCCAATGATTACTCTCTGGGAGCGGCCATGTAAATATGATGAAAACCATTGCAGGGCAGTGCCAGGAAAGCCGAAATATGATCTTAGTCTTTCAACAAGAAGAGTGTGGTCATGTGTATCGAATGCCGCAGACAGATCAAGCATTACAAGTACCACTTCATTGTGAGAATCGAGGGTTTTCAAGATGTCATCAGTTACCTTGAGCAACGCAGTCTCTGTAGAATGATGTTGCCTATATGCCGATTGAAGACTGGGAAAAAGACATGTTGCCTAAGATAGTTATGTACTTGGATAGATACAAATTTCTCAGCTACTTTATTCAGGAAGGAGATGTTCGGAAGTGGTCTATAACTTGAAAACGAATCACTTTTAAGTTTAATATTCTTCAGTCGCGGGTGAACATGGGATTCCTTTAAGATAGTTGGAAATATTCCCTGAGTTAGAGATCGCCGCACGATTTCGCTTAACACAGGTAGAACGGAATCTATATTGATGTGAAGTATATGAAATAATTCATATTTGAACTGCGGTTGAAGATGAAAGTAAAGAGTGATCATCGCAGTAAATTTTCCACATCATTTCACTCCTCACGGGAGACATGAACTCAATAAATTGACCTCGCTCCCAATGTGTGGCTTTATAGCTCAGTTGGTAGAGCAACGCACTGGCAACGCGGAGGTCATGGGTTCGAATCCCGTTGAAGCCCTGATTTTTTTTTTCAGGCTTCTTCTTTCCAATTGCTTAAATTGGAAAATTTACTGCGATAATCACTCTTTACTTTGGAATCTATATTGCCTTTGACCACTAAAGTTGGAATTGAATCAAGAAAACACGTTTTATTGGAAAGTGAAGTCATTACTTCTTGTCGGACAATAGTATCGGAGGGCGCATCAAAACCAGAAAACGCACACTGAATCGATCTATTTTCTCTGTCACAGTCCGGCTGATAGATCGAAGATTCCATAATATCCGTTCTTATATCTCGAATCTTATTGATAAAAAGTCATTTAAGTCCTGGACAGGCTGATCAAGCGATTCATGGATGGGCAATTTACTACTCGGAGTTGTAAATAATCGATCAATGAGTCTGAATAGTTGGTTACGATCAGCCTGTTCGACTTTCGATTTGTAGTAGTTTTTCTTGCAAGAATCAATTAGAACATTGTATTCAAGGCATTTATCCTCAAACAGTTGCTTATCTACCAAGAGACCCGACTTCCTGTATTTCCGTTCCAATCTTTGCTTTTCATGTTTAACCTGTCGAAGGTCGTCGCTGTACCAAGGGGCATGGGGACGACGTTTAGCCCATCGAAATTGAATTGGTGCAACCGCGTCATAGATTTCCCTCAAAGAGATGTTGTATTTAGATATTAAATCGTTGATATCCGGGATGGTAGAGAGATAAATTTTCGAAAAGCATTCACTGATATCATTGTGTAGCTTTGCTGAGTCCAGTTTCCTTTTTGATCTGAAAGTGACCAACACATTACTAAGCAGAGGTCTGGACAGTCGATCTTGCAAACAATAACCCTGTAATCTGAATATCTATCTGGAAGCACTTTAACATGCCTGATTGCGTCAGTCAACTTCAAGCCCTTTTATGTGAATTAGAATTATGCAAGTCTTAGGACTGGAGCGGGATAAATATTATCATTCCTAATTTTGATGTGACAGTTGCTACGTAGTATTCAACATTACCTGTAACTTATAAGTTTTGTATTTTGTGGCCAAAGCGGTAAAACTAAACGTTCTGACTAGCTTCGTGTTGACCTTACGCATTTATGAGGGCGTGTGATTCATCACTGCCATTTTCCAATTGGCTGTTAAACAGCCAATTACAAAGGGTGGATCTCGGATCCACTTGTGCTTGGAGGAGATGAAGGTGCCTTGTTCCATTTTAATGTGTAGCCCTTTGCCTTTAAGGATAGTTTTAAAATATCTGCTGTCAAGTTCCCGTGGCCAAAAAGTAACATTTGCGGTACAAGGGAGGCCTTCTTCACTGGTTTTTAACCATATCATATATATTATCTAAAACAGACAATGTCCTGAAAGAAGTCGCTGATCTGTTCGCTAAGACGCACCCAAGGAGGTTTAAGTAAGGCACACTACTGAAAGATCATGATGATTAGCAGCACTGAAAACTAGCGAATAGTACACGGATCTACAACTTTCTTTCTCTCTTTTTTTTCTTTTTAAATAGTGACATTAACATCAGCCATTCTCAAAAATTGTAAAAGAAAGTATTCTTTTTGCAAAAAAAGCTAAAACTGAAATCAATTTGAAGTTGAAATTGAGAAATATCCATATTCTTAATGCAGGCACTGACAACCGAATTTTACCCCTAGAGAGTTGCGCCTCCGGTCATGGTCCGTCTCCTTGTGAATCGCACCCACCAGTAAAAATTCCTGGCTAAGGGCCTGGACAAAGCAAGCTTAAGACGGTGCAGAAGTCATTCGAAGAATTCATCCCGCTTTCATCCCGGTAACCGAGATCTCGGGAACCGAGCCAGCCTGCCCTCTCATATGTCTTGAACATATGAAAGAATTCAGAGGTAAAAGGCGAGATCTCGGAAACTGGGCCCTAAGAAGAGCACGAAACGAAAGAGTGTAAAAAATTTCAAACGTTCAAGGGCGAAGTACGAAAATGGTATAGTAGCCAAAAATCAGTACCAAAATTATTATAATTATAGTTGGTGCTCTCTGATGAAATTTGTTTGATATCTCCTTCATAACTCGGCTACAGGAACATTTTGACTTCATTCTGTAGTTAACTTCGTGCTTGTGATTGCTTGCTAAGAAATGTTTTCCTTCCTTACCGTACGTCGTCTTAAAAAAACAGGTTCGGATTAAAATTTCTCAATGTCTCTTGGGTTGGTGTGTCGAGGTCTGAAGTTGCAGCCAACAAAGTTATTATTATATTCTTTGTAGTCTACATAGTGGGCACTGACTTAAAACCATTTCAAAAGGAAGCTTAAAACTTGCTTATACCCAACATTCAAATATGCCCTGACGCCCATTTCTCGAAAGACTTGTTAACGTGAACTCGTTCCAGTGCAGCAAATACCCTAGAACATAAGGATAAAGCTAATTGCAGCTATAATAGAAATCATACAATGACAATACCACAATGAAAAAAGATTAGATCAAACGAGTAAATTTATTTTAAAACAAATTGTACAAAGAGATTCAGTTACCCTGGGCACTCTTTCTTGAAAAAGAACTCTCTACAATTACCAAGAAGGCCCATCAAGGGCCGCTTAAAAAATTGGCCAATTTAAATACTAAGCTATACTAGAATAAATCCTGTATTATGCTCTAAGCAAAAGCAAAATAAACGACCAAGTAACTTTAAAAAAAATTCCTTATAGGCAAAACCTACCTACAGAGTAAATCAACAAATTGTTCAAAATCAAATAACCTGCAAAGCTGTTGATAGCTATTAGTAAATTAGATTAAGATTTACAATTATGTTGCTCTCACTACTGCTCAATTCCAGCGAATTACAGGTATGTGTCGCTCTCGGCTGAATAATGGTTCTCTGAAGACTTTCCAGCCTCACCAGAAAGATCCAAGCTGTAACTTTTCCTGAAGACCTTTTGACGAACTTTTTCCCAAGTTTTCCCCCTTGGCTATGAATAAAACCAGTACTTAACGTTAGAACAAACACTATAATGTCATTATGACAGAGGAGATAGAATCAAAAGAAATTGTACACTGACCAGTCGCGGATCAACACCCCGATTTTCACCGTTTTACGGAAATCGGTCAGAGTTTTCATTCAATAATAAAAAAAAACTATCCATGTTAAAATCTGGAAATTCACCTTGATGCATGAAATAATCCACCGATTTGCAAGGCCTCATCCGAGGAGAATAGAACTGGCCAATATCCTGTCTGAAAACCGACTCAGAGACCCAGGCATGGGGACTTAAGGGAGTAAAAATTCAAAATATTTCCCTGGACTGCATGCCCCCAGACCCCTTAGAAGCTTCCGCCTTCGGCGCTTGTTTACGAAATCGGTCAGTCTTTAGATCCGCACCTGTACTCTACAGCGTAACTCAGATTTGGAAACCTATCCATCACATCGATGCCAGAGTTTGGCTATTAGGTCACCGTTCGTAGAACTGACCGTCTACCCCGGCAATCTAAGCCAATGTGAAATATCTTTTTCATTGGCATGCTGCAGGAAATCGTAAGGTAGCCGGCGTTTATTTTGGCAGCGGGGAATTATACGACGAAAGGTGAAAAGAAAACTGAACATAAAAGGGGGGCAAAAAGTTTCAAATATCAATACGGGAAAAATCTGGCTTTTTGGCCATCTTAATTGAGCAATATGTTTTAGCAATATAGAAGTTCTCAGCCTGATGTCATAAAGAACTCTAAAGAAACGCAACAATAATGCCCTAAAATACACTTGGCCAAAGAACATGATGACTAGCCAAAGTTAGAGATTTGTGTCCCTTACATTAATAGCCGCAGAGGCCCGTTATGAAACGAAAGGTGAATGGTCGGTTCTGCGACACAAATCAATTATCAGACAGTTATCTTACATTTATTGCCGGTTTTGCTTCTACTTGTAATGACGTAAAAGCATCAGCTCCTCCTGTGACGGTATCTACCTTCCCTTGCATTTCCCCCTTTTGTATCTGAAAAATAAGCAAAAATAAATTATAATACAAAGAATCGCGGCATTTTTGAAAGCCTGAAAAGCGCGCTTAAACTGCAACACTGGATTCTGGTTCAACCATTTTTTCGAGAGCCAGGGCAACGCCAATGTAATCACGGGACGAAACAAAATTGGCTAAGTCACGTTCGCATTGGTCGGCGGGATTAATAGAAAATCGTCTAAAATATATAAAACGGAGCTAGCTCCTAGATGGTGTAGGGAAATCCACTCCAGCGAGGTGGAGAAAGTTTCAAAATATAATATAGAGCAGCTCGAACTTAAACCAGGCCATCGGCAAGGTCCTATCAAAATAGAACTTTCAGAACTTGTTATCCCATTTCATACGTAGCAAAGAAATAGTCAGCAGGGTGAATAGGAATTATTCGGAAAGCGGACTTAGTAAAATACGTTTTCGCCATGAAACAACCGCACCCTAGGCGATGTTTTGAAGTCCATTAAGCGATTACAGTTGCATATATATTTCACTGTGGAGTAAATATCTGGAATAAAATCGTTAATAGATGAAGCTTCGTGGTAAGACAAACGGTGAATAAGACGAAATTCAGAAGGATCTTTTTTCGGGACAACCCCAAGAGGGGATGTGCGAAAATGGCTAAAAGGTGGGATTGTAAAGGGGTCAACAATTCTCCCTGCATCACATCCCTTGGCTAATTTGGTGGAAACTATACTGAACTGTTGTAAAGCGCTTTTGAGATCATGAAATGAATCCGAAAGCCAAAACGAAAACCATCAAGAAGATAACGAGGTAAGGTCCTATCATATCCTCGGAGAAAAAGTTAAAGAGATCCACCTTTCCCGGAGAATCCGTTTTGCTGTGAAGAACAGCTCGAAGTTTGAGCCGTTCCAGAGAATTCAGATGAGGGGTGGGGAATTTTCGAGCCGCATAAATTTTTGCGTTAGCGTTTCCCTAGTGGGAATTTGTTTAGCCAGTGCCTAAATATTTTTACCGTTACTTGGCTTACATGAATTTTTTGTAATTTAATTTTCCCTTGCACGAATATATATTATCTTTGTACTTCGCCCGACCCCCCTCCCCCATAAGTTTTCTAATGGTTCGTCTCTAAAGTGGAATCCTGCAATAATATAATTTACGATTTCATCCCTTTGTTCCTCGTGTGTATTTATGGTCTACTTGTAAGGTCTACTTGTAACATAAAGTGCTCCTTCCGGTATCAAATGGTGTCAATTGCACCCAGGCTGCTGTTTCCTCTGAGCTACTGGAGGAAAGAGCCCCTTCAAGAGATTTTCCTTCCATCACATAACTTACCAAACAAGGACTAGCTTTATAACTTAAAACTCCCTGACTTACATTTTCCTTCCCAGTGTCCAATGAAGCGAATGATGATGAGCTTTCTATGTGAGTCGAACGCGCTTCCTCGGTCGTTAGGATCGTTTTCTCCGCTGATGGATCATTTTCCTCAGGGGTTGGATCAAAACTGGCATTAGCAAATCCTTGTAATGACACCCTTTGTTCTTTAAAACCACCATGCATTTTCTCATCTGTTTGAATATCTTCTGCATGTGGCATCAGTGATTCATCGGTGGATTTCATGTCTTTGCTACTGCCTTTAGAGACTGATAGAGTTGTTAGGCTGGCCTCACTGGGAAAAACTTCTTCATAATATGGTGGTGAAGAGGCGATAGGGGCGCTTTTCCTTTCCTTACTGTCCGCTGACACTACTTTTTCGCCCCTTTCCGGTAAGTCATAATCATTTTCCGGTCCTTCTCTAAGATTAATAGCTTCCGGTGGCTGATCGTTCGATGCATTAACTTCAACGTCATTTTCTGTCACTGAGTTGGAAATTAGGGTGGATATACTGTCACGAGGAAGAGAATCCATCATTACATAATTATTTTGAGGCCTTTTTGATGGCTTCCTGGTTGCTGAAACGAAAGAAAATTGAAATGAGATATGATGTAGCTCAAGTTGTCAAAGACTGAAAGGTATTACTTGAAAGCAAATAAGCAAACAATCAGTTTCAGATCGTAATAATAATAATTAATTTATGAATTTATCTTATTACTTCAAATTTACTTTAGTCTACTAAAGAAAATATTGTCTGTTATAGGTAATTCTAATATAGTTATCGTTTTTGTTGGTTTCCAATTAGCTGGTAAGATGAACTTTCCTTCCTCTAAATTGTTGGACCAGACTCTGAAGAAAACAAAAAAAAAGAAATTGAGCCGGAAGAAAAATTTGAACTGAGTCTATTCAATTGGGATATTCAAAAACGGAGGATGGGCAACAGGCAAAAGGCAAGGGACGGGCACAGAAAAATGAGGAAAAAACGTAACTTATATAAAACCTGAGGCCTATCAGTAACTTTCTTACAATTTACATCTTTCATTTTCCCATGTTTTATTTTCTCCTCTCTCCCCCCCCCCCCCCCCCCCCTTTGACCGTTATCCTTTTCCAGTTTAACTAACATCCATTCAATTGTCTGTACTGCAATCTTTGCGACGTCACGTTCATTGGTGAAGTTGCAAATGTTTGGATTATGTGAATAAAACAAGTTGCAATATTTATTACAGATAATAAAGTACCTTTTCCAGGCTGGGTGACTTGTTTAGATGGCAGGGTGGTAGGTTTGGTTTTATTAGTCGAGGAAACAACACCAGAGCTGTTTTTGTCTCGTCTTCGCCTTATAGCGTCCTTTATCTGGATAGACCGAAATTATCTTGTTGTAATTTTCTCTACTTTTCTACTAATCAAGAAAGTATCAACCCTGGCTTCTACTCAAAAAGTCACTGAAAACGGGGAAAAGAATCAACCACTCTAATGGCTTTCAAAGAAATTCCAAAAGTCGAACGTTTGAGCAGTTATCTTCTATGCGGATGTGTTTGCTCAGTAACTTTAATTTGTTGGGCTTCACATGCAAGACCAGCCAGAGCTTAAATAAAATATTCAATGTAAATTAATTCTTTTTATTAAGGATTCAAGTGAAAGCTTAACTGACCTGTACTTTTCTTAAAGTGCATGTGGACAACATTAATCGCTACACGATTGTTACTACAATTCAACGACTTTACCTGTTTGTTGAGAAGACAATGGAATATAAAAATCATCAATCCTTGAAGTGAATTGAAGATGGCAAAAATGTACTTGAATGCGACAGTTGATGAACTAAAGCTAAGAAGTCCGAATAACCAAGTGATACCAAGCAAGGGAAGGATGACCGCGGTGGCCTTGAGCCCAGCTTTGACTTTTTCGACTTGTGTCTTGTTTTGCACGTGTCGGGTTCCCATCATTTGTCGAATCACCAAAACAAAGACCACGATGTTAATCTGTGGAGAAACAAGCTTGTCAGTCTATGCTAAACCATTGACCTCTTTCACATTGCCCACAATACACCTAGTATGCCGCGTAAGGTGCAGGCTTGAATTCCAGGCCGCCGAATTACAAATTATGCAGCTTTCTAACCACTCAGCCAAGCTACCTGCCTCATTGTTGTTAATCCATGTGTGGCGGGCACATGAATGTTGAACCCAGCAAATAGCCAGGAAAGCAGAGTTTTTCCATGGCCCGGGTAATGGTTAGAGCGTTCAGCTGGTC
>JBBMOI010000001.1:14967500-15000000 GCA_038088405.1 Porites divaricata
CTTATAATTTTCACTGTGATTTATATTGATATTTTAGCGTGGTACTTTTATCACATTGAGCACACAAAACATTTAAATAGTGGTTACACGCAATGTATGACTTACAGACGCCTGGTACGGGTCCATAAGAGATGCGAAGATGGTCAGGTGATCACATTCACACGTTGTCAAAATATCATCGGACTCACTCGGGACAAGCCTGCAACCGCTGGTTTGCCAAAATGCAGCTTCTCCGGGCCGCCAAAATACGCACCTTGCGTTGGGTGTAGTACCAGCTGGGACATTTCCCTTCACAAAATTACACGACAATTAAGTTTAAATGAAAATGTTTTGAAATATATGAAAAAAAGTTATACCAAAGGCATTCAGAGGTATATTATTATAAATAGTGCGATTTGAGGTGCCATGTGCCCTTGCAAAACTGTTATGGCATACACTGAAAATTATGGAAAAGGATGAAATTTAACTTTACGAGCATCTTTTGAAGCCGGTAAGAATACTAAATTGGAAAGGATAAACCTAGAAAAATATATATTTCAAAATAAAATCTTCCTCGTTTAAAAAGTTACCGACCGATATTAATAAATAAATAAGTAAAAATATATTGCTAGCAAATGCACAAATATTACTGGAGGTTATGATAGAAAAGGAAGAGGCAGCGAATACGTAATGAGACTTAAAATAATTGTTTACAAAAATACAATTTGGAATGAATGTTTTATTCCACTGGCTTCACTTTTTTTCTTTTAAAGTGCCTTTTAAGCGAGGTCCGGTAATACTGCTGCTGCTGCTACTACTTCTATTAATATTGTTATTATTATTATTAATCCAATACCCCTCTATTCTGAAGAATGATCTTTACAGGCGGATCTTTTAAAAGATCTGATGGTCTGGGTAACACAGTGGAAGAGACGACAGTAGTATTAGGATAGAGGGGCGTGTCATCACTGGAACTATTGGCCAGCGCTAAAACATTGTTGAGTGTTGGATAAACCAAACTGACGACACGTGAGTCTGGAGCACCAAATGTTTGACGAGGTAGGTAGATGGAACTCTGCTGATACGAGATGTTCAATCCTGTTGTTCTCAACTGAAAGAAAAATTCGTAACATAAAAAACTGTTCGTCATGATCACTTGTGACACTAACTTGTATGAGATGGCTGGAAGTTACATCTAACGCGTATGGATGCTTTCGTAAACTTGTAGCCAACGAGTCGGACTCCACTTCCAAGCCACATGGACATTTTAGCCCATGGGTTATAAACAAACAAAACTGAGACAACCTACGGCATATATAGTTACTGCTGAGACAATCCAGAATGACTAATTTAATAAGACAAAACTTGACCTGACTTCCAATTTAGAAAACAGTACTATTATTATAATAGTGGGTTTGCATTTGTCTATGTTTCAGAGCCCTCTTCATTTTTTTGTCAAGAAAAGACATATACCGGTAGGGAAATTAAACTTGCTCATACCAGACTATCCTGCTTAACCCGATCGATCCTTAACAACAAGTTATTCTTCGCAACTATCATGGATCCATTGCGTGTTGCAGCGACTCCAAGTCCATAGACGTCCAGTGCTTTGAGCAGTGTTTGACTTCTGCCTCGACCCTCCTGAGAATATAAACACTTAAGTATGTCAGTTTCATAATAACAAACCATTTGGGTTAGTGTTCTGCTCCATGTATGACAAATTAGGCATGAGCCCATTATCCGGAACACGCACGCATTTCCACACGTTGCGGCTTAAGACAAGGGAACATGGCTCAGATAGGTTTCTGCAAACTTTCCTAATGATAAAGGAATAACCAGATAAATATAAGTGAATAAGCCATTTACCATTCATTTTCACTGCCTCAGTGTTACAATGTAACATGATTTTAAATCACAATATAATTGGCCTAGCTTTCTTGCAAGCCAAAAAACTTACTCGTTCGAGATTCTGCCATGTTTTGCTGTTGACTGAGTCCAGCAAATTACTAGCCACTTGTACATAATTATTGACGTCTTCAGCAGAGCTTACGCTGCCTTGGTTACTATTATAGTCCGCCAGTCTGAGTAGTATATTAACCGCTATTACGAGATCTCCTCCGTATATCTCGTTCGGTCTTCTAAAATTGTTAGAGACTGGTCGAGAAAAGTTAGCTAGCAAGGAAAGGACTTGCTGTGCAGTTAGATCTGTCTTGAACTCTCCAATTATCGCCTCAGTCTGGAAGAAAACAATTACATAGAGTTGAATCTGTAGCCTGAGAAAAACCGACATTAATGAGGAATTCTCTGTTCCCCGCGAAATGACGTCTGAGGACGACAGCAGACTGAAATATCATACTGGTGACGTGTCACTACCTAGATCTCGGTAGCCCTTCTTATTGGTCGAAGCAAATTTCCCTCGCGGCGTGATCAATCAGAAGTACTGCTTAGATCTGGAAAGTGACACGTCATCAGTATGGAATTTCTCCAGGCGTTCCTCAGACGTCATTTTGCCGGGAAACCAGTGATGGCGTCGCAAAATGTCGGCTATTTACTGAGGTGAGTGAATCTACTACGCGAGTTTATCCACTAGATTGAATAACACAGATGACAAAAAGGTGAAAAAAAACATTGCACTAAAACTTTTGGTTTAAATTGATAGAAAGCCCCGGGTCTACTAATGTAAAGGAGACCAATCTGGGCGTTGCTCAGACTTAACGTCTAACCCGCCCTAAAAGAGATCATACTCCAACACAGTTTTACGATTGCGTTTGTTTCTTTTTAAATAGAACAGTGTATCAATACTCATGAACTGAGCGAATAAGTACAAGGTGTATCCTCAGCAAATCTGGAAATGGTATATCCCAGCAGTCCACAACTATTATTATTGCACATAGAATCAGAGACGACTAGCAATCGCTTTCGTTGATTTAAAAAAAAGTTCGATGGAAGAAACCGACCGTATTTTACACAAACGAACTGATCAGTGACAATATCTTGTTTACCTGAGCCTAGACTGAGGATTAAGCGCATCGGGACAGGCCTGTATATATCAAACTCAGCTGTCTCCGTTTAGGAAATATCTACTGACGGTAGGAAAAAGTACCCTCAGGTATCATGACGCCATAATGCGAGTTTGCATGTTAACTTACCGCATCTGCCAAACGGAGAAATTCCGGTGAACTGCATCCAAGGAAATTCGTGTCCTTCCAAGCAGCCCCTTGAGAACAATTTCGAAATGCGTTTCCTATAAAAAAAAAAAAAAGGAATGCGTAAGTTCTTGCTGTCTAGCTACAGGAAGCAAGTTTGCACTTTTCGAGTAAACGGACTTGGAAGTATCTGCAATAAGCCTAGAGCTATCATTAAGATATAACTTAAAAAATTAGGCAAGACTTTTATTTCACTGTAGTTTCTAATTTGTTTTGGAATCCAGTCAACCGTATACATCAGTCACAGTGAAAAGCTACTGTGTATCGACATCCAAAACGGTGTTTCATTGGATATACAGACGCCCGAATTGCTCTAAAAACTGTCAAGACAGAAATAAATGTAAATGTTGTGAGAAAACCGGTCAACTCAAAACAAAACAACAAAGTGCGGAATGATAATTTTCCAAAAAAGAAGGAACGACTTGCAAACATTGACTTGCAGCTAGAAGTTTTAAACTGACATGACCCTGAATGCCTAGTGCTTTATGGACTTACCGCTGGCTCCTTTGGGACAGGGCTGTATATCCATGCCTCCTGCTACTGTAGCCACCCAGGAAACTCCCTCTAGGTGCTCCGTGGGACATTTCGGGGCGTCTGGAAGACAAAATGATCATTCAACATGCAATAATGAGTAAAAGCCGTAATGCTTACTCCCTATGATTTGACATGTCGCTCAACTGAATAGGTGAATTAAAACTTGCCTTGTTATATGTTATGATCAATTAAAACGGACTTAAATTTGAATATTTATCTCACGAAAAATATTTCCTTCACCGCATCAAATAGTTTTATTGAAAGCCACCGATTCTTTGACGAGACTCGTCAGCATTCCGAAAGCTTAAATTATCTTAAGAACGATCCTGACATTACCCAAAGTTACAGTTGATTTCCAGTGTGCAGTTCGCCAAAGTGAATTCGTAATGTTCGATCGACTGCCGATTCACCTTGCCTCAGTTCTGCAAACCGACAATATTTCCAGCTGATGTCTGTTGCCTTTTTCAATTGTAAATTATCCAAATTAAGCTTTCTAAATATCCCCCGTAGCATTTCTAAACATTTTTCTTTCTCTGAAGCACCCGTGATTTAAACAAACCATTTTAAACAAACAACTGGCTTTGGGATGGAATTTTCGAAGCCTACAGTTCACCAGCCTCCGGCTTCCTTCCCATGCATTTTGGACATTTGCAAAATAATTTAGAATAGTGTCAAACATTGTTAACATTTTAATTTCAAGTGTATTTTTTGTAGTGAATGGCAAAATGAATGAATGAATGAATGGACGAACGAACGAATGAATGAATGTAAGAAGCCTAAGGTCTATGACGTATTTCCGTTTCCGGTACCTGATCCAAACGAGTTTCGACGTTTTTTTTGCTAAATGTTCGTGCCCAGGCTTCTCCTTGGTTGAGTTTAGGTTGCGTTCTTCTGACGTCGAACGCATATAAAACCAATATTTCACATCCCTACCGACACAACACCTCAGCTTTCTAAGAAACTAACTCCTTTTTTCATTATGTAAGCCCGTTACATGAAAGTGACTTTTGTCCTTTGTAACTTTTCCTTTAAAATGTTGAAGCAAAACTGAAATTCTTTGAGCAAATTTTCGCCAGCTATTACGTGACAGAAGAGTGCGTGCCGTGGTCTCAAGATTTATTTTTTCCTTCAAAAATTTGCGATATTCGGCCGCTTACCTACTGGAACAATGACCAGTTCTGCCACTTCACTTCTCGTCAGTAACTGTTTCTGAAGACTCATTTCGCAGACAAATCGTCTGGTATGAGTTTGCCTTTCCCCAGGAATTTGTAAGTTCGCTGCTGTAAAGCTCGTTTCCTGTTGACGTACTTCATTATCGTTGTCTGTCACCTCCGTCACAAACACGCGTGCTCCCTGCCTCAAGCCGCTGACTACTGTACAACTAAACGTTGCTTGATCACCTGAACAGATGGACAGGGCCATGCCCGTTGTTAGTTTACTTTTCCAAGACAAACAACGTTACATCAAGTGGTTAATTCACACTCTCGGCCCCGATACAAGAAGACATGCGTTTAAACGAATAAGTGCATCCTTTTCTACCAGCTCAGAACAAAACGAAGAAAAAAACTTACCAACATGCTTCCTGATAGCTCTAGGATGGATTTCAAGAACAGGGGTTACTTTGACCGTTACACTAGCGTTGTCTCTCTGAATTCCTTTGCTGAAATGTAAGCAAAAAAATGAACCAAAAAATTGACATATTTTCTTTTGTCGCTTTATCTTCACCAAACACTAAAAAGAACCATCCTTAGTGAAATTTGGGTAAAGATTTTTCTTCCCAAGCCTTTATAGAAAGATAAAAGATCAAAATCCGAGCATTTCCGAAGACTTCACACGAAAGACAAGGTTGAACAACGTACTACGCATGTCCGCGACATCACTTGTTTACTTGTCTAGCCCGTGCGCGAAGCACTCGACGTGCGAAGTGAAATTCTTGCATCTGAGACCATCTTCGACCATCTGTTAAACTCATATTTATGAATAATAATAATAATAATAATAATAATAATAATAATTTATTACATTTAATATAGCGCTTTAACTATTAAAATATTCTAAAGCGCTTTACAATATGTACAAGAAAATAAATATATATATACAATAAATGGAAAGAAATAATTATAATAGTAATAAGAATATTAAATTACAAATTAAAAGCTTTCATAAAAAGATAAGTCTTCAACTGTACTTTAAAAGAGTCAATGTTTCTACAGTTTCTAAGGCTAGATGGCAAAGCATTCCATACTGTTGGTCCAACATGGAAAAAGGCTCGATCGCCAAAAGTCTTCCGTGTCACCTTAGGAATTGCAAGCAATGTTTCAGAATCGGACCGCAGGCTGTATCCAGTTCAAGGCTTTACAACAAGTAGTTGAGATAAATATTGTGGCGCGAGGCCGTTCAACGTTTTAAAAACTAAAAGCGCAACCAATGAAGTTCCCTAAGTACCGGAGTAATATGGGCAAACTTAGGAATTAAGCATGTAACCCGAGCCGCCGCATTAAGAACTTTTTGAAGTCGGTCATATTGATATTGCGAAAGCTTATACAAAAGAGCGTTGCAATAATCTAAATGAGATGTAACAAACGCATGAATTAAACACTTTGTTGATTCTGCAGACAGATATTTCCTAATTTGCCTAATATAATAAGGCCCCCTAAATGCCTTACTATACACCTTTCCTATATGAATATTCATAGACATATGGTTATCAAACCATGTGCCAAGATTTCTAACATGCTTAAGGGGTTGAATGTCACAGTCACCAACTTTAATTGAAGCCATGGTAACCTTAGAATGCCAACGAAGGAGAAATTCTACGAATACGTTAGAAATGCAACTCATGGAAAGAACTGTTACGTAATCCAGGGATCAAGGAAAATGTTTTTGACCGTGCCGGCGAGGTTTTTCATTGTTTTGATGGTCAGTAAGGTTGCAGAAAGATGACTGAGAAATTAAAAAAGAGCAATGTGCTGGAGTTTGGGCGACTTTTCTTCGATGGTACGTAAACGATTTGCTTAAACATTACTTTATTATGGTTAAGGAGGAGCAAATCCTCGTGATGTAGCCGAGTGATAACAGTTTGTTGACCGTTTCTTGGTGGCAAGAAAGCCGGCTTTGAGCGCGATGATACCATCAGACACAAGAAGCCATGAAAGTCATAAACCGGCTTAGTTACAAATCTTAGTGCGATCAAAGAAGCTTTTTCTTACAAATAGGTTTAACCGGCTTAGAGGGGCTGGTCGAGCTGTAGAATCAGTATTTATTCAGTTAAGTTTGTTTAAACTTTAATTTGCACCTTTAAGCTTATTAATGAATAAACTTTTAAAGTTTAAAGCTGGTGAAGTTTTGAGAAACAATCACAAGTTGGCTCAGCTCTATGTGAGTTTTCGTATTAACTATAAGTTTTCCATTTCTAACAGGTTTGAATGAAGCAGAAGAATCAAGGAATGAAGATCTAGAGTTCAAAGAGAAATATAAATGAAAGTTTAAAAAGAGTCAGATTGTGCTTCTCCCCCCCCCCCCCGGGGGAGGGGCACTTCCTTATATCAAGTCATTCATATTTTTTACCAGCAGGCATCGACTGTATTACTTACCCATTTACTCTTTTCAACATTAATTTTACCTGTTGTCATATACAAAAATTTATAATAGCTCTTTTGAGATGGGCTAAGAATGAGTCATAAAGAGAAACTAGTTTGGAAGAAAGAATTGAATTCGAAACCTCTCAGTGATTGTTTTGTGTTCTTACAGTTCTTATAGTGAAACCAAGCGAGACGTAACAAGAGAAATAACTACAAGACGATCATTCAAGAAAACACAAAGATAAATATCAAAATTTGCCTTTAATGCTGACACTGATATGATGTCCGGACGATTTCTTAGAACTGATAACATATTGATGAATTGATTTCATTTCTGTTTACGCTTGAAAATGTACACATTCGAATGAAAGAACTGTTTTCCGCTTCGTTCTTGCGTCTTCTTTTGTTCATAGAAAAAAGTAGAGGAAAAATTAGAAAGGCAGAAACGAGAATTAAATAAAGTATGAAATAATCTACCTTTAGTTTGAATGGGAGCCTTGAATATTCGGAAACCGCCGTAAAAATCGGGAAAATGTGAGGATGTTTTGAAAATACTTGTGTAAACGATACTATTATTGCAGGGACGCTTCGTTCGTGCGTCTTCTTTTGTTCATAGGAAAAAGTAGAAGAATAATTACAAAAGGTAGAAACGAGAATTGAATTAAGTATGAAATAGTCTACCTTTACTTTAAAGGGAACCTTGAATATTCAGAATCCGCCTTAAAAATCGTCAAAATGTAGGGATGTTTTGAAAATCCTTTTGCAAACTATACTAGTTTAGATCCCAGACCTCTCCCGTCTTTGCACATGCGCAGACGTTATTTAGCCAAGTCTTCACGATAACGTTTCTGCAATGGCCGCGCGACGGACTGGAGACTACGTGAAGTCAATGTTGGTCCTCTGGGCGGAAAAACGTTCTGTGCAAGCTTCTGCGCATCCCTTATCACAGCGTAGCAGCTTGACTGCGTAAATTGTGTCGTTAGTCTGAGGTGGAATAAAACGTCTTGAACACTGATTTCCAAAGAGGTTTGTATTTTTCTGATAACTGTGCATTCGATTTGTGAGTTGATTTTGTGTCCAGTGCTTCGCCTTCTTTCGCCGGGCTGAATTTAAACCCGCTTGTATTCTGTTATTAGTAGTTACGGTTACTATTTTTGCATGCCCAGCTTTATTTACTTTTGCAGAACCAGCTTTATCCTTGTCTTCAGTCAAAGAACCGTAATGCTAACGCATGCAAGTGAACAAACTTGTGCGCTTAACTTTCTCGGAACTATAGAAGGTCAGCAAGCTTACTCGAGAAGAAAAGACAACTTCGATCATTTTTTTGTTGCTCAAGTAATAACAGTCAGAGTTTTTTCCTTTTTTCCTTTTTAATTACATAGTTCTGTTTTCTTTCTCTACACAAATTTTCCTTTTCACTCGCTGTAAAGTAGCTGAGAACGACACTGAACTGCCGGCAGTGACTTCAAAACAATTGAATCTTTGCCCGTAAACAATTTTTGGAGCTGGATTTGACTGAAGCGAGCAAAACAATCCCTTATATGCAGTTTTCTGTATTTTCTAATTACTCAGTTTGCTGAGTTTATTTTGCTTGAATGAAGACCCTCGCATGGACCAGTTGCAAAAAATAGCTAAATGGTGAATCATAGCTTGGCTGCGAAGCTTGCAAGTGATCTTTTGCTTTTAAGATCTTTAGGTAGGTTGTTTTCGTACAGAAAATTCACTTCTTCATTGTCAGCAGGTATAAGAGCCTTAAGCCCTATGTTTCTTTAAAGAAAATTTGTTGTTTTGCAACCTTATTGAAGTGTTTTTTTTAGTCCACTTAAGCTGAATTTTATGCATGATGGAATTGTTCTTTGCTTGTGGCGTATCCTTGCGAGCTTAAAGTGGTGCATATATATGGTCCTTAAAGTGACCTCAGTCGGTAATTATATAGATCATATAGATCCATGTACATAACTGGAAAGAAGTTTTTGGAATACCGTAAATCCTCTATTAAGCCCCCCCTCTCAAATAAGCCCCCTCCCTCTAATAAGCCCCCCCTTTTCAGGGGAAGAATGTTAATAAGCCCCCCCTCTCTATTAAGCCCCCCTCCCCACCCCCAATTATTCTTCACTAATAAATGATAGGCTGTATTAATCAATCACGACCGCAAAACTTCGTGTGGACTGATCCAGGATGGTTTATTACCAACTGGAAGTACGGATTTCATTCTGATCCTTGGCTGCATGACTTAAAACTTCTTGTACTTGAGCTTTTCCACTTTGTATTCTAGTTCTTTATGGAGAACTGATACCATCGTCGTTTCTAAATTAAATAAGTCCCCCTCTCAAATAAGCCCCCCGTCTCTATGGGCTTGAAATAAATAAGCCCCCCGGGGGGCTTAATAGAGGATTTACGGTAATGTAACTTTAACTTTGTTTGAAAGAAATCTTACTTACGCGTAGGTTTTGCCAGGTTTTATGCATGTTCAATTTGACAACACAAAATAAAATTTATCTGCGCGAAACGATCAAGTTTTAAAAAAACTATTATAGTTGCTTTGAAATCGATTTTGGGGAAGATTTAACTAGATATAAAGATGAACTCGTTTTCTGCCCACATATCAACGCCAAAACCTCTACATTGAGGATTTTGTTTATGGTTTTAGTGATCTGCGAAGCTTCAAGTGTTCGATCGAGTGTTATATATATTTAAAATATCAGCTTTAGTGCGACAAAGTTCAATGACTTCAAAAACGTTGTGGGCAAGTGTGAATTTCTTTGGGCAAATCACTATACAAAAAATATATTTTGTTTTTGTGTCCACAGTGGAGCTCCGTACCTTATATATCCAGGAACGTCCTTATATGAACCCATTTTGTCATTGCATCTTGAAAAAATCGGACATATGCACGTACATTTCCAGTACAACGCAATGAAATTAATGTCGTTAAAGTCCATTTTGCTATCATGTATTCTTTGAGAAAATTAACTAATAAGACGGTTATAACCACAGCTTCCAACTTTTGAAGACAAATTGCTTGTTCTCTCCAGGTTTATGGCCACCATTATTTCTGCGCCAAGTCGACTCGAAAAACACTGTTTTGAATTTCCCGCTTTTTTTCACCTGACCAACATTAAAGTCACAAGCTGTTTTCGCCCACAATTTTTCCGTCCGCTCTACAAAGATAAGGGCCAAAAAATAGCAATTTTTAATTGCGAATATCTCGGAATGCCTGCTTCAATGGATCTGAAACTTAACAGTATGTTTATTTGGTTCATATTAAACACATTTCACTAGAATTGAGCTAAATTTTAAAATGTCGAAATTTTGGTTCATTGACCTTTAAATCCGTTTATTTTGTCAAGTTATATTTGTGGATGAAATGTGCGGAAAGATTGTTTTTCTGGAAACTTTACTATATTAGAAATATTCAAAAACTCATTAAGAGCGACGGTCGTTGGTTCGAAGCATTCCCAGTGCCTAGTGTAGAAGCAACTGTTATTGTACATGTACGTCTTTTGGTTGATGAAATTATTTCTGGACATGGGGCACCACGCGTTTTACTTACAAAGAAACATTTCATTTCAGAATGATATTTCGCTAAAGACCATGAAATCGGGAGTCTTGTCGTGAGAAAAGTTAAAAAATCGTGAGAGTCAAGGCAGAATCGAACCGTGAGCTTGGACCAGCTTGGAAGTCGAAGAGCAATTGTTGATCTTCTCCTCATGTTTATCGCCTGGACGAGCCAAAAAGCTTCAAATGATCATAAACGTCTATCCAAAAGTTGACCATAGTGCTAATTTGAACCCTTCAAAGTCCACATGAAGCCAACTTATTATCGTCGTGTGAAATGTACAAAATCATAACCTGACATCAAAAGCTCTGAGCCGCGAAATCAAGAGAATCCGGGAGAGAAGCAGCCGTGATTCCCGTCACACTTTGCTTTGGAGCAACTGACCTCGTGGCAATGAATTCGTGCGTGCGCATTACATCATAGCGTAAATTGAAAATGGCGACGAAAACGGCATAGATATGTGACCAACCAAAAAAATGTAAAGAGTTTGGCAAAAAAAAAACCTCTTCATGCTCGGTAGCCGCGCTACGTTCGTCGAACGCAGTTATCAGCACAGCAACTGACACAACAAGGGGTGGGTGAATATTTAGTTTTCTTTCAAAATAACTCTGAAATAAACTAGCAGCACGTGTCTTATTAAAAGAAGGATGATCATCACACTGCGATGATCATCCTTCATTTCTTCACTCCGCAGCTCACATATATGATTTTCATATATTCAAAACTTCAACACGTGTTTTATCGGGTATAAAATTCGGCTCGTGATTTAGGGACACTGCTGCTCGTTTATTAAACATTTCACAATCACAGCCTTTTTTTTTCACCCAAAAATATTGCATATAAGAGCCAACAAGCGGTTGTGAGTTGCCGACTTTGTCTATTTTCTTGGGGAGCACGATCCAAAAACTTGATACGTAACTGTATATAGCTCGCATTGGCTCAGAGTGGTGCACATGTCAAAGGGAAAGTAGGAAAGGCGTCGGCGAGGACAAGTGTTTACTTGCCCTCCCCCCCCCAACCTTATTCATGCTCACCCTTCTCTACTCTCTCCAAGCTTATTTTGTAATGGCGACTATTTACTGGTGAGTGAATGCTTGCTTGTCCGAAAAATAACGCCCGCATTGCAGCCTACCTAGAACACCTACCTCGCTTGACAACTATAGTTTCCTTCGTCTTCAGCCATAACATCTCTGATGGTCAAAAGTGAATAGGGCGAACCAGTATCAACTTTTGTGCGATGGGTCAATCCAATCAATTTATTTCCTTTGAACCACGTGATTTCGAGGTCTTGAGGTCCACCAATCACAGTGCAGTTAATGACAATTCTGTCACCCACGTTTACCATTAGACTCGATGCATTTACCATGACATTCTGTATTCCTGAAATGGAAAGACTATCTCAGAGGAAGATAGAGAGAGGCGTGATCACTTTCAGAATCTAAAGCCACTAGATCAGTTCTGCACAAGCAGACACCCCAGCGAAGTTAAATAAGCTTATACAGTGCATGTGAAGTCAACATGCTAAAACATATACCTGGTTCGCTTCGTACTTCCGTCACATTCTGATTCAGGGAAAGGTTTCCCAGATTATTAGACACAACTACCACGTTACTAACAACGTTTACGTCGGGACTAGCCACTTCCATCTGAAGCCTGGCTTGCACGCTTCCAGGACTGCGGAAAGAGGGCGAGAAAATCAAACAGTTTCGAAGACCAAAGTTATGCTTATTATGGGAACCCATCAAAAACTGAGCTCAGTCCAGTCATTCACAGTCAGTGTTAATGACAAAGATCTTGAAAGGGTATACAAATTTAAATATCTGGGCGTGATTCTGGACCCATGCCTAACTTGGAACGATCACATTGAGCATATCGGTAATAAGATCTCGTCCCGCCTTGGAATGCTACGTAGAGCACGGAAAGTCATCCCAAAAGAAGCTTGCATCACTCTGTTTAATGCTATGGTTCTACCGTTATTCGATTATTGTTGCGTTGTGTGGGATGGTTGCGGTCAGGGAAATAAGAACTACCTTGACCGTCTTCTCAAACGAGCTGCGGGAATAATTGCGGGTCGCAAGGCTACCGATACTGATATACAGCAAACATTGAAATGGCCATCCCTACAATGCCGCAGAGAACACCAGAAGTGCATACAGGTCTATAAGTGTATCAATGGCTTGGCTCCTGTTTATCTATTAGACGACTTCCACTCCTCGGAGCAGATCCATAACTACGACACTAGGAACAAAGACCTTATCCGCCTGCCCCTTGCCAAGACTACTAAATTTCAACATCTTTTAAGTACAATGCCGCCAAATCCTGGAACACTCTTCCTCGTAACTTACGCCATGATCAGTCTCTCACTAGTTTTAAACTGAAAGTCAAGAAATATCTAAATCATTTTAGTTAGTTTTCCACCTTCATGAGCTCTTCGAATGACTTTTTGCTTTTATTTCTATATTTTATTATTTATTCGTTTTCTTTTGAACAGATCTCCATTTAACCCAGCTATGCTGAACTGGAATTTCTGTATAAAAAATGTTTATAAAGAAATAAATAAATAAATAATTCAGTACAAGCACCCCCAAGTATGGGCCTTACAAATCGAAACACCGAAGACAAGGACCCAAACGGAAAATAAACCTTGCTACATGAGAATTGTACAAGAGAAGCCGAAGAAGAGTAGTTTCACGTTTGATTTCTACTTGTATTTCTACTGAACTAGGGCCTTAACTACAGTAAAAACTACGGTTATGAGCTTTTATATACAGTCTATTTTGTACACTAGTTTTCCATATGGTATACAGCTATATAAGAATATTTAACAAATAGATTCCATTTTGCCGTGCGTCTGTTCAGTAATAGATCAAAGATGAGGTCAAAATGTGGTAAGAACAAAGAAGTGCGGCTCGTGTGTCACTGATGTTTTTACTACGTCATCCACGTATCTGCACACCAACAGATCACGGGCAGCGACCAATCACAGCGCGCGTAGCATTCACATTACTGTATATTAAAATTATGTAGGACGTTCTAGTTCCACTAAAGTTAATTTTTTTGCTGCGAGTGTCGTAGTTGGTATGTTTCTATGTTTGGAGCCGGCTCAGAGGGATCGCATTTTGACGAATTTCTACTCGATGCCCCATTTTTTTTTACCTTCAAGTTGGTTCAATTCCACCCCCCCCCCCCCCCCCCTCTTCTTCCCTGATTTAAATGCTCAATTTTATCCTTCATTAAGAGCAATTCTCTGTAAGAATCAAGCAAAGTGGGAAATGAAAAATTTTGACCTCCCCTCAAATTTTGCATGCAATTAGATATTGTAGGGGGATGTCTAAAAATGCACTTTGTTTGGGTTGCTACTTTATTGTTGTCATGGTAACACCAACTGTTTGTTGGTGGCAAAATATCTAATATTTAACTAAGAAACTGTTGTAAAAAGTGCAAAATGTGTAGCTCTGTTTTCCAAGTCCATTAAAACGCTACGACCCAAGACTTTAAGCAGATATAATACCATCATTCTAGTTTACATTTGTGTATATTGCTCTTTATTATATCAAATTTGCGTGTCATAAACGGTTAATCAACTACATAGAGTTTCGGCCATTTCAGTTGATGGCTAAAATATGGTTATCCTTTCCCTGAATTTCTCCAAAAGTACGGCAGTTCCAGAGCTAAGACTAAGCAGGCAGTTTACACACATATCTTAGTTACTAAGTCTGTAAAAATCTCTGCGGGGCGGGCTCTTCTGTTTGCAAAGGCAATTAACGAACAAACGCTAAATTTCAGTTTTTGTATATTTCATCGCAGTTGACAATCTATCTACTAGCCAACAAAATTTCTAAAACACTGAAACTACCTTCATTGTCAAAGAATATTATGTACTGAGTCATTTTATGATAAAAGAATTATTACTGGCTTTCAGTTTTCTAAACAATATCGATCAAAATAAGGCTTACTTTACGGTTTTCTCTACTTCACCGCTTTTTAGCTTGAAGCGTAGCATTTACATTCAACGAACACTCGGTTTCTCGAACCATTCTCTTGTGTCCGGTTGTGCTGTTTCCCATCGTAAACCATTGTAAGTCTCCTCAGTCACTTACAGCAAGTTATAAAGTGATACAGAAGCCGATAAAGAGGTCATACACAAGTCCTTGGCAAGCCAAGCCACATCTTGTAAACACGCACGCTTCCACTTTGCATTTACGTAGTATTTCTTCATTGGATGCCATCAATCGCTCCAGAGAGAGTTAAACCTCATTAGGTTTTAGTCATTAAGCCAAGCATTGGAATTATCTACGTATTAAAATCCGAAATCTCGAGTCGAGAAGCTCAGAAAGCTGAACTAGTGGTCACTCTTTAACATTCCAGTGAACATGCAACCTGTCCTGGTCAGCGGTGTTAATCGCGCAACATAAACAATTTCCGGAAATTTGCGGTCATTTCCGGTAACATTGTTTTCCCCTCACTTCCCGGAGATGATGGGGAAAAAGGATCGCCTGATCGAAGGTTGCATGGAGGGTCAGACGAAATTTTTCCTTCTCAGTGAATGTAATCGTAATTTTTCTACCTATTTGCAAACTTACGGGCTTAGCAAATTTCGAAAAGGTATTACCAATGGAGTTGCATGCTGACTTCCTACCGTCTGCCGTGCAGGTATGTTCATTTTATTTTCTGCACTCTTCTGTTAAATACTAAGGGGGAAACCCTCAAGTAACTCCTATGGCCGCTCACCATAGAATTTGAAACTTGTACTTTGAAATACAGTAATTAGAAAATCTGGAACAACGGAATGTTGGGAACATGGACTTGAGATATTTAAATATATTTTAATATAGAGGAAAGCTTTTTCTTTTTTTACAGAAATCGGCTTTCGGATTCGTACATACGTACACTCTCAAGCTAGTTTACTGTGGAATTTTTTTTAGCTAAAAGCAAGGCAGGTCACTTTTTCCTGGCCCTTGAATATCATGATAACATGAGGAGCATATTGTTTTGTAAGGGCTTCCGTACCTTCTTTAGGAGTTTTCGATTTTGCACTTGTCGACGCAAGTAGCTTCAGAATTTGTTGTCTCCCTGTTGTCTCCTGACACGACTGACTGTCCCTGGCTTCTGGCTACAACAAAGTACTTTAAACGTATACCTGTACTTCAAGTCTCTAGCTTTCGTTATTCGGTATTAGGTGAATTATTTTATTATAACTGATGTTAAATTATCAATCTCAGTACACATTGCGCTGAAACTATATTGCTCTTATGCATTCTTTTATACTCTTATTCTAGCTATATTTCGCATGTGTGGCCGGCGTAAAAGGGATTGAAGCGGGGGGTGGAATTTATGCATGCGTGATCCAATAGAAACTCCGTGCAGGCTTAGCGACATATCCTAACTTCAGAGAAAGTAGAGGGGTCAGCATTCAAATGAAGGAAAACGAGGAAAAGGTGAGAATGTACCTGCAAAGTGTCCCAACAACACGTACCGCAAGAAGACAAGCCGTCCAAGTAAAGTGCCATTTTGCAAAATTCTTTGTGAACAATTTACAACCCAAATAGTGACTAAAAAGGAATAGCCATCTACTGGGAGTTGAAACCTCTAACGGAGAGTGGGGACAAAATTAGTGTTGCTAGCAATACACAAGCTGAGAAATTACAGTCTCTCAAATAACTTCTAGTCTATGTTCCCTAAATTTCCTTGTTCAAATTTTTGTTTTCCCCCCTAGTACTTTACAGAAGAGTGAAGAAAATAAAACGAACTTTATTACCAGCACGTCAGAGTAGGAAGTCAACTTCATCGGTAATACCTTTCCAACATTTACTGAGCCCATAAGTTTGCAGATAGGTACAAACACCACGATTACTTTCACTAAGAAAGCATAATTTGGTTTCAGTCTCTGAGCAAGGTGGGGATGTAACCTTCGACCAGGCGGTCCTTTTTCCCATTATCTCCAGGAGGCGAAGGGAAAAGGATTTTATTTCTACCGGAAAATGTTTATGTTGCATTGATTAACACCGCTGACCAGGAGAGGTTGCATGTTTACAGAGATCTCAACGAGTGTCCTTTTCAGCTTTCTAAGCTCGGTTTTCGACTTGAAGTTTTGGATTTTATTAAATACGTTTGCAATTCCTATTGTTGGCTTAATGACTAAAACCTAATGAGGTTTAACTCTCTTTGGAGCGACTGATGGCATCTAATGAAGAAATACAACGTAAATGCAAAGTGGAAGCGTGCGTGTTTACAAGATGTGGCTTGGCTTGCCAAGGACTTGTGTATGACTTCTTTATCGGCTTCTGTATCACTTTATAACTTGCTGTAAGTGACTAAGGAGACTTACAATGGTTTACAATGGGAAACAGCACAACCAGACACGTGAGAATGGTTCGAGAAACCGAGTGTTCGTTGAATGTAAATGCTACGCTTCAAGCGGTGAAGTAGAGAAAACCGTAAAGTAAGCCTTATTTTGATCGATATTGTTTAGAAAACTGAAAGCCAGTAATAATTCTTTTATCATAAAATGACTCAGTACATAATATTCTTTGATAATGAAGGTAGTTTCAGTGTTTTAGAAATTTTGTTGGCTAGTAGATAGATTGTCAACTGCGATGAAATATACAAAAACTGAAATTTGGTGTTTGTTCGTTAATTGCTTTGCAAACAGAAGAGCCCGCCCCGCAGAGATTTTTACAGACTTAGTAACTAGGATATGTGTGTAAACTGCCTGCTTAGTTTTAGCTCTGGAACTGCCGTACTTTTGGAGAAATTCAGGGAAAGAATAACCATATTTTAGCCATCAACTCAAATAGCCGAAACTCTATGTAGTTGATTAACCGTTTATGACACGCAAATTTGATATAATAAAGAGCAATATACACAAATGTAAACTAGAATGATGGTATTATATCTGCTTAAAGTCTTGGGTTGTAGCGTTTTAATGGACTTGAGAAACAGAGCTACACATTTTGCACTTTTTACAACAGTTTCTTAGTTAAATATTAGATATTTTGCCACCAACAAACAGTTGGTGTTACCATGACAACAATAAAGTAGCAACCCAAACAAAGTGCATTTTTAGACATCCCCCTACAATATCTAATTGCATGCAAAATTTGAGGGGAGGTCAAAATTTTTCATTTCCCACTTTGCTTGATTCTTACAGAGAATTGCTCTTAAGCCCCTCATAAAAGGTTTTGTGGAATAATAAGATAAATTGCCAGTTTTCCGACATTTGCGTGAAGCTTAGTCGGCCTAGGAAACAGCCCTTTTAATTGTGATTGACACTAGGCAATTTTTCTTGCAATTTTACTACGACACCGTTTGCACTTAACAATAGGCCATTTTACAGTTATGGATGGAAGCGAGGCTGACGGTGACTTTGTTTTGATACAAACCTTCCCGCTTTATAGTGTAAATCAAGTTATTCTTATGCTAACTATTATTTTTCAAGGACGATTTTCTGAAAACAAAGCAAAAGAGTTTTGTATCAAAACAAGGTCACCGTCAGCCTCACATTCACTCGAAGGTTAGGGTACTAAGTCCACAACTGTAAAATGGTCGATTTCCACTATAACCCCTGACATGAACATGTACCTGAGGCCAAGTAAAGAAACTCTCTTAAACCAACGATGTCTTTGGTAAAGTGAAGACACCTGTTAAAAAAAAAAACAGTACAGAGTGTTGCATACAGGTTTACTGATTTGATTTCAATTCAGTATTTTAGTGACTTGCTTTAAGCTAGTGCTACAAACCAAAAAAAAAAAAAAAACAATATTTACGTTAAAGGGGCTGTGAATGACTGTCTAGTTCATTTTGTTAATTATGCGTCTATCTTCGCTACGGAATTAAAGAAATTACTTGTGAATGACCAAATCACAGCTTCGCCATCAAACCTAATATGTCTCCCAAGCATTGTAGTCTATCAAACGTTACAAACAACAAAAATAAACTTTGAAAAGCTCTTTAGCTAACAAGTTTTCAAAACCCACAATTGCAATCCGTTTCAATTTTCACTCAAGTTTGTCCATTCATGCCTCCTTCCGTATTTGCTGTGTTCTTAATACCTTCGTTTTTCTGTTTAGCTCAGTTTGTTGGCAGCTCACGCTTTTTGAATTTTGATGAATTCCTTGACACAGCTCCTTTAACAAGCCGCAAAAAAAAATAGATTCCGCAAATAGAAATTACTCTTCGCCTCCACACGCATCCAGATATTTCTAAGGAGATTTGTTTTTCGTTTTAGTTTTCATTCCACACCTAATAGGCGTTTTCGGGCACCAAAACGCAGAATGGAGTTCTTTGAAAACGCCAGCTACTCGTTTTAGCGCCCCGTAAGGGTCATGCTATCGTACTTCTATCATGTCAGTCTTTTAATTTCCTGTTAACGTTCAAAAACGATTCGAATGCGCTACGTGTGGACGCGTATATTTTCGAAAACAAAGAACGTATCCGAATACGTGTGGACCAGGCCTTTGTTTTCCCTCCAAAATTTTTCATGGTGCTGTTTTCAATTTGTCTTGGGACTTACAATCGTCCTACGAGAAATTGAAAACATTGCTTATGTAGAATTTTGGACGGAAAACAAAGAATATTACCGATTTTTGAGTAAGGACTATTTCACTTACCTCTCTAATGAGCCTGTTGTTAATGCTTTTGTATCTACTAGAATTCTCATTTCTCAGATCATCCGTGAATCTTTCACTTGTGATGGTCAAAGATAAAATGTAGTATGAATCCTCTGGTAAAGGAAATAAAAACCACTGTTTATCAGCCGGAAATGAATGAAATTTACAAGTACTGCGTGGATGGGTCCAACTTCGTTCTTTAATTGTTGGGTCCGTTTGAACACCTTGTTAGACGGTGCTGGATCGTGTGGGGTGATGTTGGATCACGTTTGACAAAATATGAGTTCATACTTTATCCAACGTGTCCTTTAGTTCTCGAGTTAATCTGATAGCCACTTCCACTTGACCGCTGTGGATCTGGGTACAGTTACGTGATTATTCTTCTGGTGCTATTCCACAGCGGTCAAACGAGTGAGTTGCTTTTATGTTTTCTTTAGCAGGCTTCTTTAAAGTTGAAACATGGGAATGATGTTTTGAAAACTAAATTAATTCAACTACACGTAATAACTCTTTGCATTCTCAATATAATGAGCTTCTTTTCTTTACTGAAAACGCTTCGCGTGCGCATGCCTCCGAGTATTATGTCGACAACACGGGACGTCCCTTTAGTGTCCGTATTAACTGGGTTCCACTGTACGTTGGTACAATACACCATTTCTTGATTACGGTGACTCGAAACAGCTTCAGACTAATACAAGACAGGACCTATGTATTTGAAGTAATTGCAACAAAGAAATACGCACTTACTCGAATCAATCGTGGTAATAACTTCTCTGTACTGTTGACCTAATCCCGCACTGTTATAGCCCACTACTATCATGGTGTACACGCTCCAAGGCTTCAATCCCGTCACCTCTCCCCTAAGGCCGTTGTCCACACGCACACCAATGGTGCCGTTTGGGAAACTTGTATCCGGTAACTCTCCAACTGCTCTTCTGCGACGTCCTACAAGTTGGAATTCGCCCCCACAAGGCCCACCTTCACATTGCCCGAAATTACGTATGATACCTGGTCTTGCTAAAATCTGAAAACATGCGACTTACTTATGGAATTGCTTTAAAACACTTTCCTAATAGCTAAAAGTAGGAAATAAAGACTGAAGAATCCTTACTGATTAGAAGATATATGATGGAGAATCTAATTGAATTCTCCATGGCCAGGGAGCCGGACCACGCTATTAGCCTTGTTCGTTTGTTTGTTGGTGTCAGTTTTGTTGTTGTTGTTGTTGATGATTATTGCGTGTTTGTTTCTTATTTCCTTGGTAGTAAAAGGTAGGGCTTGGTTGTCGTTCTGGGGTATTGCCAAATTGTCGCGCTGTGGAAAATTTATAGATAAAAATGGGATATGTGTTGAGTTTGCAACTAACAGTAAAGAGTCTTGACAAATACGTACCCAGTAGCCGTCAACTGTCTTGGGAGCTTTCACATATATTGGTTCCCACTCTATCTCGACAGAGTTTGCATCCACGCGAACAACATATACTTCTTCCGGCGCTAAGGGTGGGCGTTGTCCTGAAAGAACTTTCACGATGGGACCTGATGGCCCGTTTCCTTTGACGTTCTCTGCTTGGATTGTTATTTCATATTCGCTATTGGGTTGTAGTCCATATAGATTGAATTGACTCGATGAACAAGTGCTGCGTTTTCTAGTGTAGTCATTCCAGGTTGCATTAGGAGCGTTCAGACGATAGAGTATTCTATAGAGGCACGATGGTCCACCCCAGTCAACTTGATCAAGAGCCTGTAGTAAAAAATGTTAAGGAACTGATGCCTGTTTTTATCTATCCTCGCCGCGAAGAGTCGGAAAGTCTATCATTTCCCGTCCACGAAACTAAACTAAAAAATAATGGAGAAGTCCTGGAGATGACCGACTTGCAATTTGGTGAAAATCGCCCTAACTACCATGTGTAAGCAAATTTCGCTATCTCCTCTACAAATATATAAAAATATGCAAAAACGACAAGATATAAAAAAATTATCGCTTACGCACCTTCCAAGTTATTTTAAGCGATCCATCGAAAGTCATCGGGGAACCTTCAAGTTTCGTCGGAAAAAGGGAAGGCTCTAAAATAAAATGGCATATGAATAAGTTACCTGCATCTTTGAAACATCTACATGAAGAAAATATTCTTAAAATCGTAATTTTTTACATTAACACTCATTCATGACTGATTGATTTACCCCCTAAAGGAAAAATTCACGTCCCATTGAACGCATAGAAGAGCAAGGGGAAACCAATAAAGAAACAAAGTAACACCTTTCACCTCACTCTGGCCCGGAAAGCTTAAACACGGTTCTGTGCCCCCGACCCTTTAAACTGATTTAATTCATTGTTCTTTTAATTTCAAGCAAAATTCTCGCGCTTGGTCCAATAACTTCTCTAACATGAACGCGCTGTTTTCTTGTGTGATTTAAATCAAACAACTGAGAAAGCTCCTTCATTTTCAGATGACGATTAATATATTGAAAACATTCACTGTTATGCCAATCTTTCCAAATTAATGCTCACCGTAGATACCTCCAAGGCTAGAACATTTTAGAATGACTTATATTGCAAATATTGCAAATTTTGAATGTAAAACATTGTCAATGCTCACATTGAAAAGTGCTAGCCATGGCGGTATGCATGGTGGGCATTAATTTGGAAAAATTAGCATATTACGTCAAAACGGTGAATGTTGTAACGCGCATTTTTGGTCGGTTCGTAGGCTAGATTCGTCCTGAAATTTCAAGGTGTTGCAGTGAATCAATCTTAATGAAAGTTTCAAACATAATTATATACATCACGAAGATTATGTGATAAGGTTTAAAAAGAATTCTGTCGGGCCGTTTTAGAGATATATGGAAAAGTGAAATTTCAAATAAAGTTGCACTTACCCTGCTAGCAGAGGCTTTTCCCTTGTGTTTCTCAGCGTTGTACTGCCATTCTCTTCGCGGTTTTGGTTGCTCGCGTTTTGTATTGGTTGTTTCTGTGCCGAGGAAAAGACCTCTGCAGACAGCCGTTTGGGATTCCTGTTGAGCACGCGTGAGATGAAAATGCGGTTACCATGGAATTTCTGTGTGACGTGTCGGTAATACGATGCCGCCGCCGGAGTTTGCTCATGTATTCATGAGTCAAATTTCCCACGGGAATGACTCGCACTCGCCATGTTGATATAGCGGGCTCACTTTTGCACAGCAAACTAGTACATAAAAGATGAGCGAGTTGATAAAACCGGTTCCACAACCGGTTTAGTCATGTGATTACCTCCTAGATCTTGGAGGTATCTACAGCGCATGCTCAACAGGAATCCCAAACGGCTGTCTGCAGAGGTCTTTTCCTCGGCACAGAAACAACCAAAACAAAACGCGAGCAGCCAAAACAGCGAAGAGAATGGCAGTACAACGCTGAGAAACACAAGGGAAAAGCCTCTGCTAGCAGGGTAAGTTGCACTTAGACAGGTGGTGAGAAAACAGGTTAGTTTTCAGGAACAAACCAATATTTCCATGCCTCAAAATATGATATTAAGCAGCCTTCTGACGCTAATTTGAGTTATTTAGAATTTTTTTATTAAACAATGTATCACGGCTATAGAAAATATAAGGTTTGAAATATATTTACGTTTTATTTGAATTCAAACATACAGAACTTTTTACTTCTCGCGGAGGTTATTTGCTTAACACCGCACTTTAAGTTCCTGGTGTCGGATTTTCATTAGCAGGTCTAGACCGCGCGAAAAAAATTGGATTTCATCGATTTTAAAGTTTTTTGTTTATTGTTGTCATAGTGATATCGATTTTACTAAAAACTGCATTTTGACAAACTTCAATTGATTGTCCGATCACTGGTGAAAATGTTTTGGCGATTGGACAAGGATAAAATCAATTTTAAGGCGATTGAAAAACTTCGTTAGGGTCTGCGAGAAACTGTATCGAAACACGTTAAAATTGTATTTTACTTACAAATACCACCTCCCTAAACCTTCCAAACTACGTATACCAGCTTAAGATAATCAGATTGCCATACTTACTTTTGCTGTTGGTGATGCAAGTAAGCGACGACACCATATAGCCAGGAAAACCAATTCCAAGGCCATTATACGCACGAATGCGAAACTGTAGCTCATGGTAAGCCTTCATATTGTTTACAACAAACAAACGAGTTGCACCACTAACGTTGGCCAGCTTAGCAAACGCAGGCCAAGGTGAAGATCTTGACCCTTGCTCTAGCTTGACCCTAGCTCTCCACTCAATGATAAAGCCTGAAGGTGGAGTAAGAACCGGAGGCAACCTCACATCCCAGGTAAGATTGGTGGTGTGGTTGGCACAGTCGGTTATTGATACGTTGACAGGAGGGAGGGGAGGTCCTGAAAACGGAACAGGGTAACATTATATGTCTAGACACTACATATTTAACAGTAATATCCATCAATGTATGACTGCTATGAGTGCTATTCAGCAAACAATGACCGAAGGCTAGAGTCTCCCATGGATTAAAATGGGAACAAATGAACACCAGCACCCCGGCCGCCGCCACCTGGGAATCCTATCTATAAACTAGCGTAAGAACAATAGCCGAATAAAGAGAGTTCAACCTTTGCTTTAACTATGCCATATTAAATAAACTATAAACTACTGTACTTTTTAAAACATGCATACCAGTCACAACTAAAAATGTCCTTCGGTCATCTTCACTCAACTTGTTCTTGGCCAAGCATTGGTAAAAGCCGAAGTCATTCAGCCGAAGGTTCCAGACTTCCAGGACACCGTTTGAATAATCAATAGAAAATCTTTTCGCAAACTCTGGTCTAGAAATAAAGTAAGATAAGTTAAGGTGAAGGCTTTTTTCACTTGGATGAAACCTGGCCTTAAACAGATTGTCAGCTTAGTATGATAATAATAAAAAAATTAAAGAGATAACATATGACGCGATATTTTACGTCGCAAATATTCTTGTCAAAGATTTTTAATTTTTATTAAATTCGCATCGTTGATCAAAAGGGACATGCAGCATATTAAAAAAGGGAAAATCTGTAACTACTAAGAACATAGTACAAATACTACAACCTGTTCTGAATTTCGACCCCATTGTAAAACCACGTCCTACTGATTATTGGATGTCCTGTTGTGTTACAAAACACTGTCACTCTTCCTCCTAGCTTCCCAGCTCTGACTTCATATTGTGAACCGGAATCGGGGTAGATCGCTGTCACGTTATCTGTGACGAAAAAAAAAAAAAGCGCAATGGCCATTTTTTTATGAGGGGTCAACTCCGTCAAGATGCTACCTCAAAATCTGTTATGTATTAATTTTCATCAACTTCTTTCCAAAAGAAATTGAAGCAACAGAATAGAATTTAGGGAATCCGAACAGATTTTCAGTCAACAAAACATAATTTAAAACATCGTAACACAACAGAACAGAAATTGACGATGTTCCACTAAATTGGAAATTCTCAAGGGGCTTATATTAAGGCTAGGGTCAAACGTGAATTCGAAGCACGTGGATGCTTGGCAATATCTCTCGCTAGAAGAGCTATAACAAAATGAGTTTTTCCCCAAAAGTAAATCTTGAGGTTTTCTTGTGCCTTGACGTTTATTATTCCAAACGTGAAGTGTTAGATATATTTAATATGAATTAGAAAAATGTTATTGCTAGATTTCTTATCTTAAACCGGCCACCAATTGGTCACTTATTTAAGATTTTTAGCAAAATGGTCACGTGACATATCACGTGACTCATTAACAGAATATTTATACTGTTACGGACGATGAGTTCTTTATGTGTGCCAAATTTTGATTCAGCGCCATCATATATGCCGAAGTTGTTGCCAATAAATTATTTTCCGCAGGTAAACCCTTAGTCCCAGGCCTTAAACTACTTGAGAACAACAAAATAGAATTTAAGAAATTCGAACGGATTTCGAACCAACCGAACATAATCTAAAACATCGTAACACAACGGAACAGAAATTGAAGCCAACCGAGTGTAACCTCGAAATGAATTAGTTGCACAATATAATTAACGCAGCTTCTTCCCGCCCAAAGGAATTTATTCCTTTTTATACTAGACGTTAAGTCGTCTTAAGGCTAATTTAATGTCTCGGACGTCTTAAACGTCTCTAGCATAAAAACTGCCAAATGTTAATTACATAAAATTAAAAAATCCGTCGGACAATCAGCTGTGCCATACTTACTCGCAGAATCTGAGCTTACTGCTTTAACTGACCGAGTAATCTATGCTGACTTGGCTATTCAATGAAGAAACGAAAGCTCTCAAAAAGAAAAATAATTCTAATAATTCTAATTCATTTTCAAACCGTATATAATAAGCATTAGGAGAAAAGGGCTCGTGAACTGATTTTTACAGACTAACCTCAAAGTTCAGAACAAATGCAAAAGAGATATATTATTATTAGTTTCTAAGTCAACATTACACTGTCTAATAAATAAAGGAAATAATCACTCAAATTAAAAGTTAAATTTCGCATTGGTTTAGCTTAAAGCCGTGACAAAACGTAAAAGGATCTGCCTTGTTAAAAAAGACATAATTCAGTTATTCCTACATAATCGGTTCTCATTTATTCGAAGAAAAACACGAACCCCTAGCAAACGCGTACCGTTTCCTCTTCTTACGCGCGTAGCAAATAAAAGAAATAAGAGACGTCTGTATGCAGGTGCATCTTTGTTGACAGTGGGTAGCGATAGCGGCTGTTTTAACCGGTAAAGTTTGTAGTGCTCACGTACTAAATTGCGGAACAGCTTTTTAACCGTTTAAGGTGGATTTCCACTGTCGCGTAATTTTTAACTGCGTACACACGTAAATTTTAAGAGCGTATATAAAATAGAGTCAAAGTATGAAATGACAGGCGTAAACAGTTGACCCTCGCTCTACTTTTTGGTTTGCGCGAGTTCTTTCGTACATTGCCTCTATTTTACTTACGTAAGCAAAAACTACTGTACGCGACTGTGGAAATCTACCCTTAAGAACGTCGGCGTTTACCGTAGTCCCCTTAGCTTCGCATAATTCCTCGAGCTTTGCTGACGGACAGAGCCGGGCAGCTCAATATTGAAGGAGCGGACAGCTTCAAGTTGCCTTGTACAGGGAGTCATTTTGTTAGAGTAGAAAGTGCATCCGCCGCGGCAATTAAACCATGAATCAAATTTGTCTTAGTACTGAGTAGTTTTCAATCTAGCTAATATTTTATACAGACTCATTACAATGTTTTACACGTACTGTCCCTGGCAAAAAATAATTTTTATTTTCATACCTATGACTTTGACATCAAAAGACTTGGTCAAATCTCCAAACGGACTGACTGCTTGACAGATATATTTTCCATTGTGTATTTTCGAGCTTAGTGAGCCCAGACGCAGAGTTCTGTTAAAACGATTATGCTGAAAGAAGTCTCCAGAATCATTTATCAATGTTCCCTCTCTATACCACTGTATGCTTGGGACTGGCCTACAGAGTGAGAGGGAAAGGCATTAGTAGTAAGCTACAAACCCGTCTTCAACCAAGTTTGCACCAGAATTTCGAAATCGAAAGCAACAGCGTTTCTGGAAATGGAAAAAAAAATACTGCAAGGTGCTGGAGCGGAAAAGCGTTGACTGAGCCAGAGTTGACAGAGTACTTTAGCATTAGTGACGTAAATATAAAAATATGAGATCACTCATACAGACCGTCTGAGAAGACCGAAGAGAACAATCAAGCTCTCATAACAGGGAAGTAAAAGTGAGTATGTCTAAGGGCAGGAGACAATCCAACCGATACGTGACTATACAAATGAGTGTATTCCTATTAACTCACAATCCCTTTTTTTAATTCGCTGTTTTCTCCGTCCGTGTTATCTTTAATTCTGTTTACTAGGACATTTGACCTTGTAGAGTGCCATCACTACCCATATTCTCTAAACTTCTAAAAAGACATCGCGCAAACTATATTTTTGTAATTTCTGGTATCCTCGAGTCAGTGCTGTTCACAATTCAGCTATTTTCTAAATTTAATCCCCCATTCCCTTGTCAAAATATCGTACCTTCCTCCCGCAGTACAATTGAGGTAGAATTGATCTCCACTAAGCAAGGTGTATTCGCCTTGTGGAAAAGTGTAAAATTTCGGAGTCGAGGAACTGGAGTCTTGGGTAGCTAGAAAGACAGAGCAAACATTCAGACAATACGAGCCGTCTTTTCAACTAGGAGGTTATTTAGGTTATTTAGGAATTTTTTCTATCTCTCCTGGTCTAGACTGGATACTAAAAATCTCTACTCTATCTATCGGCCAGTCTAACTATGTACCAGAAAATCCAGTTCTTCATACTAATGACCAACTCCTTATAATGATACCAATGATAATTTAGATCTTAGCTTGTGGTTTCATAGAGCAAACTGAATTGCTTGAAAACTCTATCCATAGACACAGTAGTGAAAAAAGTTCGAGGCTTTGGTGTTTTGAGTTTCATACACATACAATTGTCACCCGAAGCTTCTAGTTGATATCTTTTATCACAGGAACGCGGGAACGGTGTATACAGCATATTGATAACTAGTATTATTATACATTGTACTCATTATCTGTCTTCTCATTGGCTAAGAGCCTACAGTTAATTTTGGAGATCAGCGCAACCTACAGATTAGTCAGTTACCTACTAGTAGATAACTAACTAATCTTTAGATTGCGCGCGCAATGCATGAAACGAACTAAGTAAAAAAACAATGTATGACAAAACAATTATTAGATTTGGTTTTTGTGCGCTCAATATCAATTTTTTAAGAATAAAAAAGACTTCTGTAATCTTTCGGCAAACTAGACATTTCTTTAGCTTAACTTAAAACCTTATCTAAAGCGCTATGACGAAGTAGCAAAGTCTTTATGTGGATCATTTCGATTATTGGTATCAATAAAAGCGAAATTTTTATAAAAGTAAAGGTAATACTACGGTCAGTTAGTACCTGGAATTATGGCGAGTAAATACATTGGAGGGCCCACTGAACGCCTACGTCCGAAAAGATCCGTTATTATGCACTGGACTGGGCCCAACTGGCGGCCGTCGACGAATGAGAAAAGCAAATCTCCACTTGGCTCCATGAGGATTCGTGGAGCGAATAAGGGATTGTTTGCTATTGAGATCTGTGATGATTGAACGATCCAGTCGTAAGTCACACGGTAGCTGTACGCACGAGGTGGGCAGCGAAGAAGAAACGGTTGATTCTGCTCCATAGTGATGTTGATGGGCTCTTTAGGGCGAAGAAAATCTCCCGCGACTACAAGAAAGAAACAACAGAAGTTAGAAAAACCGCCATAGCCATTAATGGCCCCAGATGCTAGAGGTTTATTGAAGACGGGACGTTTAAGAAAGAACGGAAATAAGGCAGCAAAATTTATGTATATTTTCTGGTCACTGCCGTTGAGGATGGCAGATACGTTTGAAGTAAATTGGGCACGCAATAAACTTGGCTTCCGGCCTCTTCCTCGGTGTATAATTGCGCACGTGATAAAGCGAGGCTTCTTAGTCAATGTTGATACCATTGCTAAGAGTCATGTGGACTACTGCAATAGTTTGCTCTTCAATACTCCTGCAACACACATTTACCAAGATTCAGCAATTACAGGTTTATATGATTTTGTCAAAGGAGCAATTAGAAGTACTTGTTCAAGAAAGCATTTGCTTGTAACACCTAGAGCCTCTGTTAGTATGATTAGTCGTGTATGCCTCTTATCAGTTTTTAGGGTTTTAATTAGTTTAGGATTATGTTATATAAGTTTGCTTGTATATTTTATAGTTTGTATATCAGGTTAGCTCTAAATGTAAGGCGCATTTGATCATATTTATATGTTAATTTGCCCGAAACAAGCAACATATTACTATCATCATCATCATCATCATCATTATTATTATTATTAGGAATAACAGTCCCTAAAGTTTTGATTTTAACATAACGAGGGAAGCATCCTGCCTATGTTACCATGTTGAAAAACGCGTGTAAGAAAGCATAAGTATAAAGTGTACTTACCTGTATACTTCAGCTTTATTTTTCTGCTAAACAGTGTTCCAAATTCGTTTGACACGAAAACCTGGTATTCTCCTTCATTAGCCAGCGATCTACCATATACCCTCAAAGCACTGCTCTCTGATGAAATCTCAACATATGAAGCTGGGTCCAGTGTGGTACCATTAAGGGTCCACTTGAAGGTATGTGGTCCGGAGGCCGGCTTACCCTTAAAGCTCAAGAGAACAGAGGAAGATAATCTCCTTGCCTTGAAATTCGTCATGTCTGGTGTCTCATCTGTGATACCGGGAAGATATGCCTCGAAACTATTTATGCCAATACTTCCTCTGAACGAGACTGAAAAAAAGAAAAATAGAACAAATGTATCAGCCCTCAAGCGAGGTTTTTCTGGATTCTACAATGACGGTATTGATCCACACAGTCAGCTCTCGCTATGTCTAATTCAGAAGGCTGAAAGTCCGAAATTAAACAGTTGAATGCCCCGCAAAAATTTCAAAGGTTTGGGGCGAAAAAAATATCCCACCATAAGAATTTTCAAAATTTTGCTTCACATATTTCAGCCCCAGACACACAATTGTATTTTTATCTAATTTCGCATGGATTGATTCTTAAGTCAGTGTGAATGTAAATGCATATGTTATCGTTAGCTTCTCTAACGAAAACGCTTTCAAATAGCTCTATCGCTTCTTACACCCATACTAGCTCATGCTTTAAAATTTCGAGCTGCTCATTTACAAAAGTCTTTTACAAGTAACAAGCCCAGTCTTTGAAGTCTCCAAAAGCCATTTTATATCGATTGAGGGCAACTTTTCTCGTTTAAAGTATCAGCACAAGACAGACCGGTGTTTGAAGTTGTTATACTTATGGGGGCTAGCTTCATTATCATCATCGCTGGCACGTAGACCGAAAAGTTATCTCTAGCCTCCAAAATGATGTTCGTAAGCCATACAAGGCTACTCTAGGCCTGCAAATATCACACTGGCGATATCACCTAATGCTTTATATTTGAATTTGTATTTGAAATGTGTCAAAGTATTTTACTCTGCCTGACATTGAACGTCTTCACAAAATTGGAATCCTGGGCACGTTACTCATTGGTTAAAATTTCATAACCACTTTTTACTCACGCTCTGTGCAGTTTCTACCGGTGAAGTCGCTCGTACAAAAGCACTTGTAGCCTAGAATTTGTTCTGGCGAACAACTTCCACCATTCTGACAGGGATTTTCAGCGCAATGTCCTGTATGAAAAGGTTAAGCAAAACAAATATTAAACAAGAAGTTCTTACAAGCGTTGACCCTCGCTTGCTTGGAGATTAGATAAGAAATGAGGAAGCGATTAATTTTACACGAAACAGGATTTCCTCGCTAAAAGTTTTTCACGTCCTAATTTACCGACGGTCGAGTCTTCTTCTGCATAATACTTTTTATATCGCATTCGACGATTTGATTCTGAGTTGATTGAGTATAAGTGTATAAATACACGAAAGCCAATGCAGCGCAAGGGCCTTGATTCGAGAGAAAAAGACCAGAAACGTGATTTTCAACGTAATGTCCTGTAGAAAAGGTTAAGCAAGTCGAAATTACACAAGAACGCTCTTATAAGCGTTGAGTCTCGCTTGGATAGAGATTATATATAACAAATGAGGAGGCGATTAATTCTACATGAAACAGGATTTCCTGCACTAAAAGTTTTTTACTCCCTACTTTATCGACGGTCGAGTGTTCTTCAGGATATATATTTACTTTTTATATCGTACATAGGTACAGCCTCAGTATCGATTAAAATCATGACCTTTATTTTTTTTAGAAATTTAGGACATTCTGTGATCTGAAAAGAACTTTGGATGAATAATATGAAAAATTTTTCTTTTTTACTTGCAAACAAAAGATACACTTACTTGAATCTACGGTAGTAATAACGTCTATGTACAATTCACCCAATCCAGCATTGTTATAGCCCGCTACAGTCACAGTGTACACCGTCCAGGGTGTTAATCCCGTCACCACCCCGCTAAGGCTGTTGTTCACATGCAAGGCATGGCTGGCTGCTCTTTTGCGTCGTCCTGGCCACATCGCTATCTGAAAATGTACAACGTAATCGTAACTAATATATATATATTTTTTCAGATTCAAAAAGAATGACAGTAGTGGTATAGGGACCGGTTACTCCTTTCTTGGGGTGGAATCTCATTAATATTTGGTGGTATACATTAACGCCGATGACGCCATAGCCTTTTGTCTTTATCTCAAGAATAGAGTGTTTTCATATGACGTCACGGCGGCCATATTGGTGTCCCAAAACAATGAAACGGCAGCCATGTTGGGGTCCCACGCCAGTCCTGTGGGAGTTGAACTCTTTTCTTATGCAAACGTTTTCTTTTGTTCCAATAAATTTGCATAGATGCTGGCCACGTGAGTGAAAACACTCTATAAAATGAGGTGGATTCTTATTATCTCCCATCTTTTGTATTCGTAATACAATAGAAAGAAAGGACCTGCCTGGGCTTGCCCGAACCGGAAGTAAGAGTATGAAGTATTTATGGGAGAAATTATAGTGCTAACTCGCCTGTGACTTGAAATCACTGAGACGTAACCCAATTATGCACATTCTATTTTCTGCTCCTGTCATTGTCCTAGTTCCTTTTCAATGATTCTTGGCGCGAAAATCGTGCATATTAATGAGGGCGAAGGCAAACTAGCTTATTTTTCCTTCCACTACATCAACCCCACATTGACCCCATACCCTGGATTGATATTTGCGCAATACAAATTAATAAATATTAAATATTAAATATTCTATCGAGCCTACATCGACCCCATATCGACCCTACATCCACCCTACATCCACCACCACTTCCTCGACCTCAAGTCAGAATCTTCTAAGTAGTAAAACTACAACGCGGGCCGGTGTTATCTTAGTGTTCGTACCTCATATCCCACTGATTTAAATGTGCATAAATGCCCGTATGGATAGTTCTCATAGACTTTCACCGAAGTGAACATGCTCGGACATAACTGTGGAGAATGTGACTACTTGAATATTTAGA
>JBBMOI010000001.1:15005000-15110000 GCA_038088405.1 Porites divaricata
AAATGTTTTTACCAAACTGACTCCGAAACAAGAAGGGTCTTTTTTGCATGAACATGCGCGACCGCTGAACAAGCGATTTGCATAGAGGCTCACCACAGGGTCTGCCTTCATCAAAATGGCGAGTCTCAAAGCTATCATCGAGATTATTTTGCTCGTTGATCTTGGCGAATGTGTTCGTGATTTAACAAAATGTGTACCCTGGGTTCCAAAGGATATTTGTTTCTTATCGATACTGATGGTTCGCGGCCAAGCCGCGTTAGCGAGGCGCGAAGTGCCGAGGAGAAAGAGCTTTTAATATGAACCGTAAGCACGGTTTATTTCATCTTAGGTATTTTGAGAACGGACCTCTGGAGCCAAGGTACAAAATGTGTACTTTGCAACAACAAAAAAACTCTAACATGGTCTCCGCAAAAGCGAAGTAGACCGGCTTCCCATACCACGAGCTACTATATAATTTAATCTTGAGTTTCCACTACATGACCTGGACAACAGCGCGCGTATATGTAGTGCTTGTAGGATTGCGCTGACTTCATCAACCTATATGAACAAAGTGCCGAAACGTTTGTTGGTGTAAGTAAACACTTTCAATTTTCTTTGTTTTGAAATGGGAAAGGAACACACATGTTAAAAAAAATATCATTGTAAATTTCAGCAAGTGGGTTCGAAGTGCGCAAAAGCCGGTGTTCAGTTCAGCAGTGAATTAATATAATGTTCTATAATTTTCCCAGCACTTTTAAGCTATAAAGAGACGTAGATTAGGCACCTGGTGAGATGTTGGTGGTAGTCACTCTGTATGTCTCGAAAAATAAAAAAGATGTATATCAATGAGGCACAGTCAAAACTGCATTCAATAGGACCGAAATTAAAGTCAAATCTTGTGACTTATTTTGATGAAGCAGACGGTTAGGTTTCCCAAGAAGTACAGTAAACATGTGATGCCGACCAAAAGTTTAAAATTATTAGAGCACTTATTAAGTTCTGGCTAAAAGCAAACTCCTGTACAAAACGTTTTGCAATGTTAGTCCACGCAAAATAAGAACTTCTACAATTTTCCAATAAACAAACTTTTTCCTTGACTCTGACGATGACTACCGCTCAGGTTGTCGAAACGTCAGTCACTGTCAACAATAACAGTCCTATTCAGGACTTCCTTCACACGGACGATCAAATTCAACCTACTTTTGAAACAAACTTTGTATCGCTAAAATACTTAAGGGATTTATAGACAAACACTAAATAAAGAACATTTTGCTCAATATCTACCATCAGCAATGCATTCTATGCCAAACATAAATCAAGACACGAGTCGAGCCTCAAACAACAATAAAAAGCCATGTTCGTGTCAGACATCCTTGACAAACTTGCTCTTTCACCTCGTTCAGCGCATCAGTCTCCACTTTAAATCACCAGATCTTTTGTACAACGAAGGTCTTTCCTAAGTTTCTGCTACCATTTGAATCTCAAGCAAGCTTTCAAGGTGAAGAATTTGGTTCCTATGAGTATGCACCACGGTCGCTGTCACTGGTCGCGTGCTTTTTATCAAGTTTTAGTGCGGATGCTCATGCAAAAAAGAAAGCTTACGTGAGATAGCTTTTCCCAAGACAGAGCTACTTCGAAAGTCCGGCTGCTACAAAGCACTAACATTGTGGCACTCTCTGGAGAGTCACACAAGGGAAATATAAAGTTTTGACTCTTTTAAAAGGACATTGAAAAGTCGGCTTTCTAAGTAAATGGTTTCAAGCTTTGAATTTTATCGTAAACAGTTTTTTTTTCTAACTGTCTTAATGATTTTGACACTGAAAAGTAAGCTTTTTTCAAGTAAATATTTTTAGGCTTTGAATCTTATTGTAAACAGTTAGCAATTATTAGACGAGTTTGAGCAAAATATCGTGATTTGTCAGTGGTGAGCATGCAGATCAATAATTAATTGACCTGCGAGACACTGACAAATCACGATATTTGCGATAACCAAGTTCAATAATAGTTTTATCATTCGATCACTGAGTTTGTTTTTTAACAAATAGTAATTTCGGAAAGCGGTTAGCGCGCGCTGCCTTCCAGGAGTAATGACAGAGATCACATAAACCAGCAAGGAGCAAGCGTGGTTTCATTAACGCCTGAGCAGAATAGTATTTGCAGCCAAAAACTTCACGGGCGAAAAATGTCTGATTGGTCGTCGCGCGACCACGTGACATTGCCAAATTCAAAATGGCGGCAATACCTCCATAGTTTGTTTATTCCAGTGGAAAGAAGGTTAATTGCAGCTTAATATGAGTTGTAAATGCATATTGGATATTTTTAGAATAGCCTAGACTTTTTACTATCCTTTTTCACCTATTCCTGTGGATTCGTTTCCTGTGATGCTCGCGATTTGGCCGGTTTACAGGATTCAACTTTGGATCACTAAGGACAACAATGTTTCTGAAAAAAGCAGGGTCATTACAAAGAACGGCCTTTGTTCACAGCTCAATGCAGCAGATAAATAAGACACTATGGGTCCTTTGAAATTGCTTAGACACCTGGTAGTTATTTTATTATATAATTATTATTATCTTTTTTTACCGAAAAGGTAAAGCAAAAATATTTTTTCTCCTGAGCAACACTTTCCAATTTACAAAAAGCTTGAACATGAGCTAAATGAACGTAGTTACTAAAACAAGGAATGACCTACAATGAGCTACAATGAGCTGCTACGAGCAAAAATGAGTTAAAATAAGCCCTACAAATGAGCTACAAAATGACAGACAATGATGTTTACCTTGTGTCACACTAGACTCATGGTATTAAATTGCCAAGCATATTTTGAAAACCTTGTTGCTGAGGTCAAGTTGAATACCTTGAACCATTGAACCAATCAATACCTTGTTGCTGAGCAAGTTGAAACTTTTCATTTTGCACTCTAAACCAATGAAAACCTTGTTGATGAGCGGATGTTTAATACCTTGAACCAATGAAAGCCTTGTTGTTGAGCAAAAGTCAATCTTTTTTATTTTGCCTGCTTTAATAACTGGCGGTTTTTTGTGTTTTTCTGCCTAGAAAAAACACATCAAAAAAGGTGGAAAATGACTCAAATCCAAACTTCATTGCTGTCAAGCAAATTTGTTGGATTAGTTTGTAACACGGGAAAATAATCCAAAGGTTTTTTTGCGATTTTTTGTCGCACAGTATCAATATCATACATGAATTATTACACTGTAAATTTATCTCCAAGCGTAATAATTAGAGATGCTGTCATCATTTGGGCTGTCATGCAGTAGACTAAACGCGTTACGTTTATGCACGCATGTCCCCTGATCTTTTTTTTTTTTGTCTTTTTCTAAAATCTTCATGTTAGCTTATTACAGGGATCTTAAGGTGATTCCCTGGTTTTGCACTGCGCATAACAAGATGGCCTCCGTAAAAAAGACCATGTGAAGTAACATTATTAAAATGAAGTTGACCGAAGAGAAACGCTATTGCAATTTTTACTTGCGGTAGTTTCTTGCCGAGGTGAGACTCAATGTGGTGGGAATGTGCATAACGTAAGCAGTACGCGTGTTGCTGAGTTCGACTTCCTCACGGAGAACCTCGATAGTGGATGTTTAATTTGTGCTTATTCACTTTGATTTTCATTTAAACGCTTTCTCTATCACATTGTGTCCTAAATGTGATATCTCGATGTAAACTTTGTAAAAACGGATTTTTTAATACTCTCTTCCCACTTTCGCATACATTCTACTTTGAAACTCGCCCCAGTCCACTCTCAAAAATCAAGGAAAATGCATTTGGTGCGCACTTTCTGCAGCTCTACCGCAAAAACGAGTACAGTGACCCCCATTTTTTATTTCATGATTTTAATAAGGACAATGCTTCCTTTCGGCGAGAAAAAAATTGGCACAAATCCATGTTCAGTTTTTTGGCAATTTTACTAAATTGTACGGATTGAGCTATCACAATTGTTGGTTTTCACATGACGTCACCAAAATGCAAACTAAAAAACTATCGATCCTACCGAGATTTTACTTTCACGATGCATTAGACCAGCTCAAAACTAATTTTCATACAAATTTTCGCTTCAAAAGGATTCTTGGTTTTGTGATAGAGTACGCTTGAATTTCTAACCTTTTGCGTGACGCGCCATTTACATGACGGCCAAGCTAGCTGTCATGTAGGTTAAAAAATGACTTATTTTAGGAAATTCTGCTATCTAAACAGTTTATGTATTAAAAAAAGTATTACTTTAATGTTTATGAGTTTCTCGAAGAATAAATTCACGCTTTTGTAGCAAAACTCGGTAACAGATGTTTCTGTTGGTTTTCGTCCGCCATGTTGGAGCTCATCTGGATGAGCTCCAGCATGGCGTCTCCATAAATTTGAGTAAAACATTTCTTCGGATATCTCGTATACGAATTATTCCTTCGACCCAAATCTTGGCAAGGGTCTTTGTATATTTACCTCCTTTCATTTCCAAGATTCTGGACTTTATCTGTCGAATGGTTTTGATTTTTATTTTAATCTATTTTGAATGGCGTGACACTGAAAACCAGCAATAGCGCGTGTCCAATTTAATTCTACTTTGGAGCGTTAAGTACAAACAAGGGCATTAAAAAGCATTTTTCTAGTACGTAAGTGGATAAACAATACATCAAAGCCAAATTCTGTGCGATACCACATGCATCATTGAAAAAATCTTTCCTTTTTGTCTAGTTTTGGGCTGCGCGCGGTTTTTGTCAAAGGGTCTAAAATAGCCGTATTTGTCGGCATTGTGACGTCAAAACTAGCACGGTGACCCCCACTTTTTATTACCCTTTTATCATCTTCTTGGCTTGTTACATCAGTGTACCGAGTTTCATCTACAATCTATGTTAGGTTCTTTTACTAGGGAATCACCTTAAGCGTATTTTCAGGTCCCCTCGTTCGGTCATTGTAGATCATTGTAGATAATTGTAGATCATTGTAGGTCATTGTAGGTCATTGTAGATCATTGTAGGTCATTTCTTGTTTTAGTAACTACGGCTAAATGAACTTTAGTGTCTGCATTCAGTCTTTTCGTTAAGAACGGGTGCAATTTTGATATCAAAACTTTAAAGCCGTCTTTGACCGAGCAAGGTTTTTTCTTTTTTCTTTTTTAATGGTTACTGTGCTTGATCTGAATAAGATAATGAAATTTTTAAAATCAGGGGAATACTATATTTAAAAGAAGAGAACTTTGATCCAAGAGTTAGTTGGAAAAAATACTGATTACATTTTTTTAGTATATAAAGGTTAAAAAAGTGATGCATATAGTCTAAAGTGCTACAAAGGAGTAAAAACCCAGATCTTTCCATTAATAAATTTTATTGACACTGTCAGGGACATATGCTTTCCGACCTTGAGTACACGTTTGTTCATTAAACAATCTTGTTTGTGAGGCTGCACTTTGTTTGATTCAGGCTCAATCAGTCTTTTCTGAAGAGAAATGAAAAGTAAAGTATGTTAACCTGTCAGATACTTCAACACTGCCTTAGCCATCAACTAAGAAGAAACTGAACTTCATATCAAAAACAAAAAGTGAAAACTACTTCACTGTGAAACAACAACCTCTTCAAATATATATCTCATTAAATTCATGCAAAATGTAGACCTAATGAGAAGTTTATAGGAATAGAAACAAACAATAATTACAATGAAACTATAATGTTTGAATGAGATCTGTGAGTGTTCTCTCATTATTCTGACATAAGATCAAAATTGGAAACTACACATCCTACACACTGTATTCATCAACACTATGATCTAACTAAAATTTCATTAAGACTCAAAGTTTACTCCAAACTTTAAAATCCTGTAAATTTAACTTGTGATGATGATTATTTTTTTCTTGGAAAGAACTTTTGAATGCTTAGTAGTATGTTAACTCTGTCATTCATTTTATAACTTTTCTCCAAAACAATTTAAGCCAAAAACGATGGACAGAAAAACAAAAGCATTCACAGGAAAATTACCCTGTTCATCTCACGTCCGTAAGTGCTGTTCCTAACGCGGAAAGTAACAAGGACCTCGTTGTGGATAATCCCAAGCCAAATTTATGAGCAAAATAATCTAAACTTTGATCCTTCAATTATAAAATTGCAAATCTAAATGTACACTCAGCTGTAGACACTATTGTAAAGAGAATATTTTTTACAAATCAAATGATGCTGGACCTATCGAACTGTAGGTCCAAGACGGTATTCATTCATTCATTCATTCATTTTATTTTTGCCTTTAACAAGAAATACAACAACAGTATACAGAAATACATTAAAGATAATATACGTACAATATTCCAACTAAATTATTACAAGATCAAATGTGGTAAAGGCAAGGAAGCCTATATAGAAGCCGGGGGCTTATAAACTATAGGGTTCCTGGAACAATAGGGTAAACCATACAAGTTAAGGGTACTGAATGAAAATTTCGATTAATGAAAACACTCTCACAGTTCGGATAAAATTCAAATTTCTGTAACATACAAAGCTGTAATAATTTACAACAGCTATGTAATGTGGATCGATGGACAAGATCACGTTTCGAACTACGCACTTTAGAAAACTGCCGAAACCCGGCCGCTTTCGATCCACTAGCTACAAGACAATTTATACACCAAGACAATGGCTAAGAATAATTCTTTACCTTCTTTATAATTTCCCTTTGTACCGAGTGACACGCGATTAAGTCGAACCAAGCCTTAACTTATTTTTCTGCCATAAACAGTGTAAACATGCGGAGATTAAGCATCTAAATATATTAGTCAGTTTTTCCAGCAACAAATTACACGCTGAGGGTGCGTTCGATTGGGAAATCTGGATTTAGATTTTAAAATCAGGATTTCGGATTTGTAATCAAACGCGAAATCCGAAAACAGATTTCAACGCTGCAATATTTGTTTTTGGATTTTCCTTTTTACCGTTCGATTGGGAAATCCGAAAAAGGATTTGAAAAACTGTCCTAAGGAACAGCGGTCTTGCATGTACACGCATAATTAGTAAAAGGAAGACCGCTGTTCACGAGAACAGTTTTGCAAATCCTTTTTCGGATTTCCCAATCGAACGACAAAAAGGGAAATCCAAAAAATCCGGATTTGGATTTCTTAATTGAAATTCACCCTGAGGACGGATTTCGCGTTCGATTGGGAAATCCAGATTTAGATTTTGAAAATCTAAATCCGGATTTCCCAATCGAATGCACCCTAAGTCATATTAACAAAACGAAGCCCAAAAATGTCTGTCCCTCTACTTGTTTTGGTTGAATCCGTGATAAGAAACTTGAACTAAACAACCAAAACATTTTGGATACCATTGTAATACGCTCTTCGATCAACAGTCAAATGTTAGATTCGCAATCAGAGTCGAATTTTGACACAAAAACGGGATACACATTTAACAAAACTGACACTTCCGTGCAACTCGGTACAAGTTAAGATATATACCAAAACAAAGCCCAATAATTTTTCTTCCACTACTTTATCATTTCTTTTTGTACCGAGTTGCACGGAACATGCAGTAGACAAAAAGAGTAAAAATTACCCACCTTTTCGGCATGTCTTCCACATGTAAACCAGCGATCTCAACGTCAATAACACTGAATCAGACCATGTCAATGGGGTCTTTCGCCAGTTTCAGAACGTTATATTTTCTAGAGAACACACTTCCGTCAAAACTTTGTCCAAAATAATTTTTGATCTCTTACAGTGGCAAGAAATTGCAACGCTGTCACTGCCAAAAAAAGCTGCCATCGCTTCATCTGAACAACATTTGGCGGGCATTTTCGCCTCGGAGCCAATAACATTACCCAAAATCGATCACGTGTCATTTTTGGCAGAGCATACGTAGACATTTTTCGCCGGTGAAGCCAAAAACAGTTGAACGACATTGCACTGAGCACACCATTATTTGTAGGCAGTTATTTGCAGGTCACGTGGTGGGCTCTCGGCCAAGGAAAAGGAAGAAACATTTGCATCGAATGATAATACGTGTTACTGATTGCTTTAACGATTTTGATAATATTTTTAGTTTTAACACGAAAACATCAGCTCTGCTGTACCTTTTAATCGTATATAAATAAATGCGATTATTAATTAACGCCGAATATTGAAAGGTACTTCGTTATAATGTCATCTCATGTTTGTAATAAAAAACAACGTAAGTAGAATTCCAGATACTAAATCGTGAGTTTTTCTAAGGACTTGCTGCGAAGAGGAGCGGTGAGATGGTACACGTTAATAGCCTACGTTCGATATATTAAAATTCTAACATGATTCCGAGGCTTTCTGGTCATTTTTCTATATTTGGTGTGGTTTTCTTTGTGCTCAAGTCTCTCCTGGGAATTGCGAGACAATGGAGTCTAGAAAAATTTGCAATTTTGACCCTAAAGCCTCGGAGTCATGATAGAATTTTAATATATAGAACGTGGACTATAGAGTGTTTTCACATGACGTCACGGCGGCCATATTGGTGTCCCAAAACAATGAAACGGCGGCGATCTTGGTGTTCCAAACCAGTCCTGTGGGCGTTGAACTCTTTTCTTATGCAAACGCTTTCTTTTGTTCCATTAAATTTGCATAGATGATGACCACGTGAGTGAAAACGCTCTATTGAGGCTGTATTATATTATTCTGCGATACTTACTTTTGCTGTTGGTAACACAAGTAGGCCACGGCGCCATATATCCGGGAAATCCATTCCCATGTCTATTTCGAGCGCGGACGCGGAATTGTATTTCAGTGTAGGCCTTTAAATTTTTCAATACAAACAAAGGGCTTCCACCACTAAAACCAAGCCTAGAGAACCCGCGCCAATAGGGAGATTCCCTATCCCGGATTCTCCACTCGATGATGAACCCGTACGGAGGATCGAGATCTGGAGTCAGCCTCACATTCCAGGAAAGATTGGTGGTGTGGTTGGCGCAGTCGGTTATTGATATGTTGACAGGAGGGAGGGGAGGTCCTGAAAAAAGAACAACAAAAATCAACAAAAATCAGTGAGGGTTTGTTTATGAAGTGCGTCAGGCAGAATCTCAAAGAAATTATTAGCCTTTCTCTATGTGGGCATATGCTGGAGCAAATTTAGTTCCCGGCCGTTGACTATGAGATGGGTACTCTGGAGAGACTCACTTTCTTAACTGGCACGCTTTTGCGTTCGTGTTGCTTTCAGGCTGAACGATTTGTGAGACACTATTTGGCTGCATTTTGGTCTTGGATAGTGCTTGTAGAAAGCTCTCGCTTCCTTACTTCATCGTATTATGAGGGAGTTGTGGAAGCAGGGTACTTTACATTTTATCGTCGCTTGAGCAGTGGGTATTCCAGACCCCACTGTTCTTCCTTATCCTTTTTTTTTTTTCGCGCTTAGCGCTTGTTTTCACTCGCTAGCAAAAAGGAAGAGATTGGAAAATAATGTTCTACTGTACTCTTCAAACACACATACCAGTCACAACTAAAAACGTTCTTCGGTCATCTTCACTCAACTTGTTCTTGGCAAAGCACTGGTAAAAACCAAAGTCGTTCAGCTGAAGGCTCCAGATTTCCAAGTTACCGTTAGAATGATTGATAGAAAATCGATTGGCAAGCTGTAGACTAAAATAAAGCAACATCAATTAGGTAATTTTCTGGAAGCAACCGAAACAACCGAAACAACCAGGTGTCCATAAAGGGCGTAAAGTTGACGATGAGTGGTCTACATATGTGATACCAACAATATTTTTCCCAAAAAGTTTAATTCTACTTTAATAAGCACAAATGTAAGTTCAAGCTTAAAATATTATAAAGCAGACAGTTTTCAGTTTAGTTGCTGTCACTATTTTTTTTTTTTTTTTTTCATTTTGTTGAATCTGAATTACTAAACTTATTTTTGGGTGTGACTGGGCCTATAGCTCACGCAATTCAACCTTTTTTGAATTTCAACTCCCTTGTAAAACCACGTCCTATTGATTATTGGGTTTCCTGTTGTGTTACAAAACATTGTCACTGTTCCTCCCAGCTTTCCAGCTTTGAAGTCATATTGCGAGCCTTGATCGTTGTAAATCGCTGTTACGTTGTCTGTGACGGAAAAAAGAAAAACAAAAAAAGCAGGTTATCGACGGTACTCAATCGCTTTGTCGAATAAGTCAAAAAGAGGGTCAATCTATCATTAAGTCCACGACAGGTGCTCCACGCTTAAAACGTCTTTCAGTAGGTGTTTCTTGTGTGCTTCTTTGTGGCTGATGGAACAGTCGCATTCGGTTTTATCGTGATGATAGCGAGAATTATTAAGGCTTCGTTGCAAAACCCTAAGCCAAACATTGTTAAATACATACACAAAGATATATTACATTTCAATTAAAAAGTAAATATAGCTAGCACGGTGGTCGGTTGCTAGGGCTTTTGCTACCACACCTCTCAAAACTGAGAGTTTTAGGCCATAGACAGAAGTAGAATTCATCGAATGTAACGAAACTTGGCAGGGAAGTAGGTTGGTAAATTACCTATTTATTGGTGTTCATTTCATCCCATGTGACTTCTATTATGACGTCATAAATGATGTCCAAATTTGGCATCAGAAAGAAAATTCAGGAAAGAAATGGTAAAAATTTTACATTAGTTTTCTGTATGGAATGCTATGATTTCTGGTGAAAACCCCATCTCAATCGGATAAAAACGCGTGAAGTTACATTTAATTAAAGAAATTCAAATTTCCCGCCAAATGACCATATATGGTCAAACTTTAGGGGTATTTAAACGCGAAAACAATGAATGTAGACGCAACGAAAAAAAGACAAATTTGCATAAAAACAAAATTGTAGTTTTTTTAGTTTAGGATGTGAGGTCTATGACGCGTATTTCGTCACGAATTACGTCATTTTGACGTCATAATGACGTGATTTGTCACGTAAAACGCGTCATAGCACCACATACGCCGAATTCAAAAAACTACAATTTTGATTTTATGCAGCTTTGCGGTGCAAATGCATTTATTGTTTTCGCGTTTAAATACCCCTTAAGTTTGACCATATATGGTCATGTGGCGGGAAATTTGTATTTTTTAATTACCCGTAACTTCGCGTCATTTTATCCGATTGAGATGGGGTTTTCACTGTAAATATTGTTTTTCTTTAACAAAAATGTCTGTAACGTTTTGAACACTGTTTTTCAAATTTTTAACGTTGTTACTAAAAATAGGTGTCACTTATGACGTCATACTTTCAAGAAAAGTCAAAAATACCTTTACAATTGTAAAAATTTAAAGAAAAGTTTTCTCGAATTAAGATGTTCAAATGTCTTGCTTCATTTGGAATAGAAACTACTCCTCTGTAAGCCAAAAATTGAATTGAAGAACCTAACGGGAGCAAAAGCACTAGCAACCGACCATCGTATAGCATGAAATTTGTTTTTAACCTCTTGTAAGAGACCATGGTGCTTGGTCAAATCTCTCTGTTCGCTCGATGATATTTAGAATAAAACAGGATTTTTCAGTGATAACATGGAAATTAGACATATATCTTAGCTTGCAATAAATTCTCTTCCAAAAAAATATGTGTTCCGGACCTTCTCTGAACAGATCCCTTAAGTGGTTCGAGTTACTATTATGTATCTAACTCAGGTAGATTCATACCTATGATTTTGACCTCGAAAGAGGTTGTCAAATTTCCAGACGGACTGACTGCTTTACACATATATTTTCCATCGTGTATTTTCGAGCTTAGTGAGCCCAGACGTAGGGTTCTGTTATAACGATGATGCTGAAAGAAGTCTCCTGAATCATTTATTAATGATCCATCTTTATACCACAGTATTCGAGGGACCGGCCTACAAGAGTTAGAGGGCGAAGCATGAGCAGTGACCATCAAACCCAATACGTATAAGTTATTTCAAAAGTAAAATCGAGCCGAAAAACGAGGGAGTTCCTGAACAAAATGTCGAAAGGTGTTCGAAATAGAGTGAGGTACTAAAAGGCAAAGGATTACTCAGCCCTAAACAATGAACTACTACTGAAACTTTTTTCGTATCTAGAGGTAAATGCCACCCCCTTCTCCTCCTCATGTATATCATACCTTCCTCCTGCTGTACAATTGAGGTAGAACTGATCTCCAGTAAGCATGGTATAATTGCTATCTGGAACCGTGTAAAATGTCAGCGACGACGAGAAACTCGGGCTTTGTGTAGCTAGATAAAACAGAGAAAAAATAAAATGCACTAAAGGAATGCTGATTCCCTCGTCTAAAATACTAATAATCGCATAAACGTTTTACTTAACGTTTATCTTGTAAGGTTGAGGTGTCCTCTAACGGCAAGCGACATCACCTCAAAGTGTTACTAAAAAATTGGATTTAATTGACTGCTTTTTAAAACATTTACGCGAACATTTTTCATAAAATTTGGGTTATCCTAAGCTTGTCACAAAACTAGGCACGCTAAAAGAAGGCAAATTTAAAGTTGATTCATTTGAAACAAACGTGTAATAGCCGTGATGTTTGCCCATTGAAATTATTTCAATGTTTTTAGGCTGAAAACACGAAACGGCTACAATATCCTGAAATAAAGTGGTGAGGACACAGCATGATCATTAATAAGCTTTCAATTGACGGTGTCAAGAATAGTATCGCATCGATCGAAAACGAGACACAGAAAAGGTCCACTAATACCTGGTATTACGGTAAAATACATTAGTGGGCCCAAAGTGCTGCGTCCAAAAAGGTCTATTACCCTACATCGGAGTGGACTCAACTCGCTGCCGTTTACGAACGAGAAAAGTAGTTCACCACTTGGCTCCATGAGGATTCGTGGAGCCAGTAACGGGTCTTTGGCTATTGAGATCTGTGATGACTGGGCGACCCAGTCGTAAGTCACACGGTAGCTGTACGCACGGGGTGGACAACGAAGAAGAAACGGTTTATTCTGCTCCATAGTGACGTTGATGGGCTCGTTAGGTTGATGAAATGCTCCCGCGACTGCAAGGAGACCAAAAAACAACAGTTGTTGATCTGACCTCTGTTATATTCCAGTAGATGTCTTGTATAAACATGGGGGAAAAACCTAATTTAAGAAGTTACTTTATTTACTCGAATAGACTAAAGCGGCACTCGTTAAATCAGGGTCACCAAACGACCGAATACTTCCAGATACTCCAAAGTTGTCTCAAATGATTTTGTCTATGCTTTAGAAGCCTGACTGGTTATGCTGGTGCTGCCTGATTGAAACCTATTGCTGGTTTTCAGTGTCACGCCATTCAAAATAGATTAAAATAAAAAATCAAAACCATTCGACAGATAAAGTCCAGAATCTTGGAAATGAAAGGAGGTAAATATACAAAGACCCTTGCCAAGATTTGGGTCGAAGGAATAATTCGTATACGAGATATCCGAAGAAATGTTTTACCCAAATTTATAGAGCTTTTGTATGGAGACGCCATGCTGGAGCTCATCCGGATGAGCTCCAACATGGCGGACGGAAACCAACAGAAACATCTGTTACCGAGTTTTGCTACAAAAGCGTGAATTTATTCTTCGAGAAACTCATAAACATGAAAGTAATACTTTTTCTAATACATGAACTGTTTAGATAGCAAAATTCCCTAAAATAAGTCATTTTTTTAACCTACATGACAGCTAGCTTGGCAATCATGTAAATGGCGCGTCACGCAAAAGCTTAGAAATTCAAGCGTATTCTATCACAAAACCAAGAATCCTTTTGAAGCGAAAATTTGTATGAAAATTAGTTTTCAGCTGCTCTAATGCATCATGAAAGTAAAATCTCGGTAGAATCGATAGTTTTTTAGTTTGCATTTTGGTGACGTCATGTGAAAACCAACAATTAATCTGTTCCCATGTCGTAGGGTAGTTTAGCCGTCTTGAAAGTTTTAGGTGGTTTTTTGCCTCATAGGAAACTTTAATTAGCTACCATGATGGATCTGATCGAAAGTTTGAAAAAATGGAGTAGCCGTACTTTCGTTAGAGAATTCTAGGGGACATTCTGTCTTTATCACCGAAATTAGAGGAGATTTGTTTTAGCTATATATAACCAAGAGAGAATGAGCTGTCTACCTATAATCACAATAAAATGTGAAAAACACAACCTCCGAAAATCGGCGTAGTTGAAAAAATCCGAATATTTTTTACGAATGTAACGGTTGACTAGAAATTTTAAGCCTTTCTCTAGCTTAAAGGGGCTGTGTCACGGTAGTCCCGTTCATTTTGATTAATTTTGCCAATTACTCGCCCTCCATCGCTATGGAGCTTAAAGTAAGCAAAGAAATTACATGTAAATGACAAAATCAGAGATCCGAGACAAACAAATTTGTCTCCTGGGCATTATTTTTGAAGTTGGGATCAACTTTGAAAAACTGTTAGGCTGAACAGTTTTCAAAAACCCGAATTTCAATCCGTTTCAATCTTCTTCAGTTTTGCCCATCCGTGGCATCTGTTGTTTTTGTTATATTATTTTAACCTTCCTTTAAAGTCGTAAGAGTTTATTTTTATGTTTCTCTTAATTTAACGGGCATTTTGTAATTTCCTAATTTGGCTGAATTTCGTGACACAGCTCCTTTAACTGATTTCGAGGCAATATGTTCTCCTTGGAACAGTTATTTTACAGAAAAGAGTCGTTGGGTGCCCCTGATTTAATATTTTGACTTCCCAGTGCAGCGCCCGGAATAACACGGTATAACATAGTTTTCGCTCTCTCTTTTTTAAAAAAACGGAGAAACAAGAGTAAAAAAAACATTACGGTCTTTTTTCTCTTCAGTCATATCTGCAAAATAATTGTTAATAAAAAAATAAATAAATAAAAAAGTGTTGCATTGGTATTGGGGGCTGCTCTTATCTCATCCCCGCAGAATTGCAAACAAAAGTTTTAGTCGTCTAAGATGTTTTTATATAAGATAAGATAACATACAGATGTAGGAAGGGATAAATTTAACTTTGCACTTATCACTAATGCAAAATTTTCTACTTCCTTGAGTATAAATAAAGCCATTATGACAGGCGTTCGAAAGGGAAGGGAATTTGGGCGAGAGACCGCACGCAAGAGGAAAGCATGGAGGGGTTCCTTTGCCTCCCCCTCGAGCGCCCGGATTCCCCTTCCCTTCCCTTTCAAACGCCTGTAGCGCAGGCTTCTTCTTCGTCGACAAAGATATATTTCCGTCCATCTTTCTTTCTCGCCGCTCTCTCTTACACCTTAGGCTTTAGCCTTAGCCTTCACTTTTTATTCTGGCGCTTATAGCAAATTTTGTTGCCCACTTTATCGCCTTTTGCCGACACGGCAAAAGTTGATATACTTGAGACATTTCTACTTCTTTAAAGATCCCACAAAAGCTTCGCTTTTAGCCTTGGCTAAGTCGATATATCAGAGTGCACTAACCTGAAAATTTCAGCTTTATTTTTCTGCTTAACAAAGTTCCATAGTCACGGTTTGACAAGGAAACTTGATATTCTCCTTCGTCAGCCAGCGTTGCTTTATTTAAAGTCCATGAACCACCTGCTGCACTGACTGGTCCCAGTTTGGTGCCATTAAGGGTCCACGTGAAGGTATGTGGTCCGGAGGCTGGCTTACCCATAAAGCTCAAGAGGACAGAGGAAAATAATCTCCTTGCCTTGAAATTAGTCATGTCTGGTGTCTCATCAGTGATACCTTGCAGATATGCCTCGAAACTATTTACACCAATGCTTGCTCTAAACGAGACTGAAAAACGAAAAAAAAAAATCCAAATGTCATAACCCTCTTTTCTGTATGTAGCACAGTTTACTCTCGCATCAGGGCCACAACAAATCTAAAGTTAAAAGTCCACAGATGACTGTTTAATAGAGCATAAAGGACGTTATTGTCGACATTAAGTAGCTGGATCTCCTCCAAAATTACAGAGCTTTGCGGTAAAATTCTTCCACTATATGAATTCTTACAAGTGATATTACAAACTCACTTCAGCCCCTTCTTCTTTAAGGTATGGCTAGATTTAACGGGCGAGCGTAATCTTTAAAAATTTATACAAAAATGTATACTTTTGTTTACATTTATGCTTTTTCTGTTAGGCATTAATTGCAGTTTTTTCTTTCCCCATTTGATAAGGTAAGACTAGTGGCATGGATAAGTTTTGAAAGATATTGACGTCGCTTAGATTTGTACTACTATCAGTGTTAGTGTAATGTCATTTCCCTAAATAAAAGTGAATGTTGTCATAGAGTTCTCCTCTCAAGCCGCCCTGTTATTACGGACTCTCGCAACTAAAAACAATAAGACAAACTTCAAAGAGCAAGGCACACGCACACCACCCATGGCCATGGCCTGGCCAGTACCAAAGGCATCCAAGCTAACAGCTCTATCATATGTTGTAGGAAGTGGGCGTTAAAGGAGTGTTTTGTACTCGCCTCGGTAGTAAAGGGCCTACTGACGCACGTTTTTGTCCGTTCAAGGGCCTGACGGGTATGCTATGTCGTTGAGCGAAATAGATGTGCGTACCAGGATCCCTTGCCTCCAGATAGTACTTTTCACCTCATGAACCGGTTTAATCAGCATTTTTATTTAGTGGTCTTTATACTACTTACATTTCCTGTCATCTTCCGCTTTTCGCTTTTTATATATCAGGCTCTTAACAGGCTTTTGCGGATAGAAATAAAGAGTTTTCCCCTCGCGTCAATAATCAGCAAAATACAGTGGAAATTAATAAAATTAATTAATTTAAAAAAATACAGTGAAAAATCAGTTTTAAATTAGTATTCACTTCTGACGGCAGAGAATGAAAATGTCAACATCTGTTGACTCCACCAGAAAATGAAAAGAATTAATTAACTGTTTGCTAATAAAGCGAAATGTGTAAGCACTTATTATTCTTTTGAAAGCCCCCTGAAACATGGACTCCTGGCCTGGAGCATATAACACATTAATAAATAAAGTATTACTTACGCTCCGAACAATTTTGACCGGTAAAATCGCTAGAAGTACAAAGGCACTTGTAGTCGTTAATCTCAAAGGACTGTCCTGGCACACAACTTCCACCATTTTGACAGGGATTTACGTCAAAGCAAGGGCCATGACCTGTAAGAGAGGTAAAGAAAGATAAAAAATTAGAAAATGCGTAAAACATTAGAATTCCTAAGAGAGTGGACTTTCAAATTGTAAGCCTAGGGATTTTGCACCAAATTTACTAGTAGCAAATACGTCGTAAAAAGTCAGTGCAAACTGCGGAGCAAATTAAGCAAAGATGATAAATTCCACAATTGAATACCGATTTAAACAGGATTTTTTTGTTTGAAACTCAAAACATACGTTCATGAAAAACCTCCCCCTCCGAAGAATTGGTTTGACTACTTTAAAATGACTTTATTATCTAAATAAACTGTAAGTGCATTTGATTGGCTTTAAGGCTCACATATCCAATAAAAATTCTCTGTATCAGCTGTTGGCATTCAGGAAGCAAAATTTAATACAAAAGCTTGAATCAGAACATCAACCGCTATCTTTAAAGAGATGATTAAGCCAGGGAAAATCAAAGGTGAATTTTAACGTCCCGCAAAGAGACATTTTAGTAGAAGACACAATTTTATTTTATATAATTACCTTTTAAAACAGTTGCAAGAGAAAGGACGAGTAAAGACATAAAAATTTTACGAACAAGATTTATTATGGCCAACTCCATTATTTTGCTGCACTGAAAAAGAAAGAAAACAACCGTTAAATAAGACTACTTTCCTTTTGAAAAAAAAAAAAGAAAGTGTAATCTAAAGTTAATTTTTGACCCTGGACTTGTCCGCGACATTTCACAGCTAAAAGATAAAAGATACTGCGTGTTTTTTATGATTTTTTAGAGGTGAAAGTTTTATTCTTTATTAAAAAATGGAGCTTCATCATATAAACAGAATAAACGGCATGAAACGTGTTGAATACAACGCCGTTTGAACGAAACTGTACAAGAAAGGTTTCCTTTTGCCCTTTATTAGTAATTGAGGCCACGTTTGTCATGAAAAGGAGCAGGGAATGAACGCGAGCCCGAAACTTGGAAAAATAATAATAAAACCAATCGAGTTGATGGTGCATATTCAAATGAGAAACTGTTGAATCTTAAATTAACGTTCACATTCTTTACGCTTTTTACGCATTTCTTACATGAAAGAGGAGAACAGAAACTGAAAGCAATTATATGTATATTTGGTCATGACGTTACAACCATATGATGACTGAGCACACGATATGAGGGCCACAGTTGCGTGAGGTCGAATATAGTTGAATACTGGAACCAGAGTTCAAGAGACTGAAGAATGCATTCTGAAAGAATATGCACCTTTTTTCCCATTTTTGGCTAAGGACGCCGGGAACTATAAATGATCATGGATTTAAAATTGCGACCGAACGCGGCATAAACTAGTTAATATGTATTTCGCCAGGTTAATAAGCATTTGATCGACCAACTTAGTTTTAGCTTGGTGAAATCTGTTCACAATATAGAAAAAGTATAAAACCAATGTACTAAAAAAATTGATTATATGTTCAGCGCCCATTTGTAAACAGAAAGTAACTATAAAACGTTTTAATTGCCGATGGGACACGATTATGTTCATTTGATGACGACAGAATACAGAATTTTCTATCTTTCCAGCGCATTGGGTTCAGGTGATTGTGATAAGAAAGCGGAAATAAGAAAGGAATTAGTCTGTCAATCCTTTCACCCTTACCAAACCATATGTATTTTGAAACTGATTTTAAAGTATTTAAAATGTATTTTCTGTATTTGAACACTATTTTCTTGTATTTTAATCCTATTTGACATAAATTTTTTTCGCCCCTGTTTGAAATATATCTTAAGTGTAGTTAAATTGTATTTCACCAAAAGGAAAACCTCCCTCATCAATTTACGATGTATTTTGTTTAAAAAATATGATTAAATAGGGTATTTAAAACGTATTTTGGGCAGTGCTGTATGAAACTACGAATTAGTAATCAAGAGTTTTTCAATGATGTCGAAACATCAAACTGTAGACTAAAAGAATGGTCACGAATTTGCTTTGTAAGCGTTTGAACCTACAAAAACCAAAATAAAAACACTGTACTAACAGTGAATGGCTATACATAGTTTAGCTGGGAAATCAGACCTCCGGTTTTCGTCTGTATTCAAGTTATTCACTAGAATAGCTCTACAAAGATAATGTTGAATCAATATTAGCACAGGACACAAAACTTACTACCTTGTACATGTTGTCCTCCAAGTATCACGTCATTCAAGGAAGTATTCACTTGCTGAGTCGCTTATCAATATACGATTATTGTATTCAAAAAATTGCTAAAAGATAAAACTAAGTTAGATTTGTAAAATATGAATGCAAAGAGTCTACCTTTAAGCGGAATTTTCAAGCAAAGGCTAATAACCAAATCTGGTACCGTCTTTGTGTGCCTGTTCTCTTGAGGAAACGGATCGGACAATTTCCCAGTTACTGGACTTGTAAATAAAAGGATTAGTAAAAAAATGCGCGAAAGATCTTCCCGAGCGGACAACTGAAGAGTGCCCCCCCAAAAAACGAGCACAAGTGTTTTAAAAACTATTATGCATTGGCGGAACCTTGAATGCCGACTATTACATTCCACTCGTGATAAAGCTACAGCGGCATTTCAGTTCCAATGACAAGAAAAAAACTGCCATGCAATTAATTTCCCCAGTGGTTGCTTAAAATATACTTAAATCCAATATATGTATAATGATAACGGTTCAATGAGAAAAAGATCTCTTGAGCTGCGAAAAGCGCAATTGTTAAATACAAATCAAAATCCTGGAAAAAATCTTGAGTGAGCAGGTTGATCAGCTTCAGCTTAAAAACAAAATCCATGTAACAGAAATTTACTGGTCTAATGACTGAGGTTTCCTTAATTGATCACGAGCTGTTTTATTGCTTAAAGTTCAATTGGTTATATTGAAAACTTAAGCAACTGTATTGTTTTCTTTACTTTCTAAGTCAATATCCATTAGGAAGTGTTTAGAAAGTAAAGAAAACAGTACAGTTGCTAAGTTTGCAATATAATCAATCGAACTATAAGCAAAAAAAAAACTAAGGACCTGTAGTTATATCATTATATATATTCTATATTAAGTGAGTTTCTCATATTTTTGTACTTTTGTTAGTTTTATGTGTTTTGTTTTTGTATTTGTTTTTGTCTTTTAATATCAATTACTTGGTACCAAAGTAGTAAGCCACATTAAACACGAAAAAAACGTTCTTGTTGCTATTTTGATCAGTTTGAAGCGCTGAGCGTCTACATCTAACCACACTGGCTAAGCATTAAGGAATTCTGCAAATCCTACAATCTGGTTGGTTTCCGGAGTTGGCGGCATTTTCCCTCTTACCATCGAACCCTGGCGGAATTGTTCTGGTTACGTTTTTTAAGAGTTTATTTCTTAGCTGTTTAAATGACTAAGAAAAAGCGAAAGCCTTTAAGATATTGGCCCTTGACAGCAGTCCCAAAAAACTGGATTTTAACATCATACAAAATATTTTGTAAGAGAAAAAAAAGATAGCAAGAGAAAAAAAATACAGCAAAGTTTAACAACCAAACAGTGGTTGCGCGCTCGGATCTAAGTTATCTAAGTTAAGTTGCTCGATGAATTGTGACTTGGTTATAATGCTATATTTTATCTTTTTAAAAGTTTAGTAGGCCTATAGTATCCACATTATTATTTTTTTTTTACCTTGTATTTTTCGTAGCTTAGTATTATCTGGTTAGTTGTTTACCTCATTTATTATTTTATTATTTATTCATTTATTTATTATTTAAGAGGGCCACAAGTTTATTAGTTCCGACTATTTCGTGTTAACCCTCATAGAATAAGTCTCTACTTATTTAGGTTTGTTGTTCTTCCTCGCAGATAAAAAATCCAGGACTGTACCGTTATTTCATAACCTTGTGAGTCACGGCTGAATTCTTTCGACTGTCATGAAACCTAGACTAGACAGAAATATTGCACTGAATGAAACGGGAAGTTTACCAGGACAGGAAAACGAACAGTTTATAAAAGGAGATATATAGCCCGACTCACCGTGGCCTCATTCATCAGATTGTACTGAGACTATGAACAGATGAAATCTAATTCAAGATCGACGGACTCGAAAACGCCTTTTGCCACAAGTTACCATTACCACCTCCATAAAAAAAGTATGTTATATTAAAAGGGGCAAGAAATTTAGTGAACCTTATCGAAACTTATTGCTGATATCATTAGCGTTAGTTAAGGAATGGGCGAAAAAAGCGATTTGGAAAGAAGCATGACAAGATCAAATTTAATGATAAAAACATGGCAAGAAACATATTAAAGACTTTTTCTTTTGCATTTTCGCAAGAGAGAATGAGCTAAGAGAGCGAATCCCCCATACATGACCCTCTTCCCATGAAAATTATTTTCAATCTATTCTTGGTTCCGTGTCATACTGCGTGGTTATTTTAAGGACGCCATCTTATTGGTCGGCTAGAGTGGCGTCATGTAATTTTAAACTTGGCGGGTAATCCATTTCACTGCTGATCACGCACAACAAGCGATATGACATGCAAACTTGGTATTACTTTCGTCGACGAGTCAAAAGATTTCTACGTGGAATAATCTGGCCAGAGTAGCTGTCGAAAAGCAAAACGATCCTGTCTCGTGGGAGTTGGCCGGAGAAAGCGGTTCCGACTCTACGAAAACTGCTTATTGAAGTCTAGTCTGTATCAGCATATAAGCAACCAGCAACCTATTGTATTAGAACGACAACTGTCTCTTCCGGAGACATCTACGCACACGCGCGAGCTGTGATACCGTCGTTTGGGATCCAACCGTGGACACGTAACGAGAAAATAGGTTCAAAATGGGTTCAAACATGAATGTTTGGCCGCCAAGCATTTGAATTTTGAGAGGGCGCTAGACAAATGTGGGCACACCGCTCACTATAAAGAATTGACCGAAGCCGGGAACCGCGCATCAAAAATCTCTGGCATCCAGGTTAGCATCTGACCTGTTTTGTGTTCGCAATGACTGTCAAACTTAAAATGTCTGGCGGCGAAACATGTCACGTTCACGTGAAAGTAGACCACGCGGGTCACGGAAGCATCAGACAAAAATAAATGCTTTTCAACGTAACACCGTGTAGTTGAAAAGCTGTTTCATTACGGTTCGTAGCATTTTTGTCACATTTGTGTCAACCTTTTCAGTCAGTCTTTTAATAGAGGTTACGTAACTACATTTGATTGTTCTCTACGAATATTTGTATAAATATCGACGTAGAGGCTTTTTTGGCTATCTCGCCTTTTGGACAGCCGTTGTCGGTGACCAAACTTATTATTAGTTCCTAAGTTAGTCTAAAGCTCTAATCCTCGGAGCTCGATACACTACATTCGATCGAGGAGTATGTTCCCGGTTTTTTTTTTTGTCCCACTGGGTTTTTTTTTTCCGGGTTTTCGTACCGGGTAGTGTATCATTCCTTTGATTCTAATTTCTGTCACGTTCCATATTTTTAAATGTTCGTTTATGTAGAAATTATATTATTTCTGTAATTTTTTATACTACTTTTAAGATCATTTGTATTGTTGAACTGTATTGCTAAGATATCTTGTCAATAAAGCACGCGCCGGTCCATTGTGTCCATTAGGCACCCAGCAAGAGTCACACTCCATATATGTCGTTGTGTTTTCATTCGCGCTTTGCGCGCTGTAAGAAGGGTAGTAATGAATAAACAGGGTGGATAAAGGTTGGGCGGTGAAACGAGCGCGTCCGAGCAAAAAGGTGTGATGCAGTGGACTGGGACTCTTCTTAGAAATGTCGCTTGTTTTCGACTTCGGTCAGGGCTTGCGATGTGGTTTGTCCATTAGACACTGCCGCTGTCACTGAATTATGGCGGCTTGATTTGTTTTCTTGCACTTCTTCTTCGTTCTTTTGTGCTTGTACGCTGTCTCCGAGAGGCAAATGTTTCCATTTTTGGCGAGAGGTTTACTTGGAGTAGACAAACATCTCTTTCAAAGGGTTTCTCTTATTACTTCCATGACTCTACCACTGAATTATATTTTCGTTCTACTACTCGCCAATGTCGATGTTATTCCAAAACAAAAGCAACTAAGAACTGTCTAAAACAAGAAGGAAAATCTCATCCATGTCATCCATGGCAAAACTAAAAGACAGCAGATCGTGTTTAATAACTAGATGACGTGTTATAAATGCGTGCAGCTCGTGCAAGGTGAAATTATGCTAATTTCAATCACCATCATCCTTCTTTTTAATTTTGAAAAAAACATCTCATACGTCTTTCTGTTTCTTCGAAACAGTTCAAAATTAGTTTCCCCTCAGTTTTTACTGTTTACCTTGTTTTGTTTTAGAGAGAAAAACGGAGAAAAAACCTTACAACTAACCTCAAAAAATTTTGTTTACATGCGGTTGCCGGATTTGCGACGCATTGCGCGAATCGCCATGGTGCGTTGCTTCCTGGAAGCAAAGTTTGAAGAAGTACAACGCCACTATATCCAAATATATCCAGCTATTATTTTTTGTTATGTTATACAAAATTTATCCCCCTTTAACATATGTAAAAATTGAGGTTAAGAAGTGTTAAGCTTTTGCAAACGAAACGGCGAAAGACCATTAGTTAATATTTAGTGGACGGAGGAGGTATTCAACACTTTCAAATTAAACTCAAATTTTGGTATTATACGACCAACAAGTTTGACTTATAGGCATACAGAGACAAACATATGAAACTGTTTGTTGATATTGTTATGAAACGAATATTATAGCCTGAAATTACAGAAAGAAAATAGGATTTCCGGTTTGCAAAAGGAAAATTTCGCTGGCCTTCAAGCGCACCGGAAGCGCAGAAAGAGCGCTCGTGCTAGTCCTACTCCGCATCACACATTAAATTAAGAGCGAAGCGCTCGTTTCACCGCCCAACGTTTATCCGCCCTGAAAATAACCTTCGCAGCACGCGCGCGAACTTTAAATAGATTTAAAAAATTATCATGGGGCACAGGGATTCGCTCTCTTAGTTCATTATCTCTTGATTTTCGTTTAGCGTCGAATGTGTTTCCTGATTTTGGGTCGATCGGTCGGATGAAAAAAAAATTATAAATTACAAGAAGTCTGCGAAAAGCGTGCTTGAAACCCCAGCATCATTGCCGAGAAGCCTGGAAACAACAAGACATGGTCACCAAATTGACATAAACTCAATATGGTCGAAAATATGATGGTTGGTAGTGATTACATATCAACAAAACGGATACACCACCGACACTTCTATGCCTGGAAAGGCTGTTATAATGCTCATATTTCAGATAAAAAGAATCAATTATTTAAGTAAAAAAGGGTTTAACTACGTCGTTAACCTTTTTTTTTTTAGAATGCCAAAAATTTTGGCGTAAAAAAGGGGATGACCTAAACAAACAAAGCTGAAACCCTGAAAGCCACACTGAGAGCAACTACAGTAGGAAGCTGAGGGGTACCAAACCTTGAACATGCAAGTAACTTCCCTTCGTATCACATTTCCGGCCCTCAGATGGTCTCACTCTTCGTTTCGAAGCTCCTGAGTGAAGCTCTGAAGAAATGGCTCCCTGTCAACTCTTCAGTCAATACCCATGAGGATTATGGCTATGGTACAGCCGATATTAATCAACCTTCCCTCGTTTTTCCTTTGGAATAAGGACAACAACAACTTTGAGTGGCTGAAAATGGGGAAGTGGGAGACAAAGTGCTCAGTTAATATTTTAGCCCCATGGACCCCTGGAGTGTCAAGAAAACAAACCTACAGCCCAAGGGGATGTACACAGTGGATGAAGAGAAGGGAGTTGGCTTTCTCTCAGGACCACCGTGAACATTCCTGGGTAGAGAGGAGGGAGTTGGGCCTCCTCTCTGACTGGAGGGAGTGGGCCTTCACTAACCTAGCTCCAGGGGGTATAATTGGAGGGAGTTGGCCTCCGAAAATCGAGTCTATGGGGGCAAGAGTGTGACAAGAGGAGCACTTCATCCCCATTCCCGTGTTTATTTGATCAACCTAAACAGAACTTGCTAAGAAAGGTAACAATATAACTCAAAAGGATAACTGGGTAACTATGATCCAAAGAATCAATTACTTGACTGGCTAAGTGATCTGCCATGGAATGTTCATGTGAATAGTTAACACACATAAACAAACCTAAGTGATAACTAAGCTTCTCTAAGATTTATATAGTTTGTTCGGACAAGTAATATCTAAGTCTTTCGGAATCTACATGATGCATTAAAGCATTATTAAGTATAATAAAATTGTATGCAAACAGACCCAAGTGAAGTATGAGTGTCTCTGAAACAAGTAAAGTTCCTTCAATAATAATATTGACATAAATTACCTTAACCACCTCAAGTGTGGTAGGTAGTTGGTCTAAAATTTAAAATGTCCATTAACGTAATTTAAATTCAAGTGCACATAAAGAAGCCTCAAAAGAGGTACTTATTCTTTGAGTTCCATTAGTGTACAGAACAATCTAGGTGCAACAATGGGTTGCCCTACGATTTTAAACTAAATTCAAGATGATTGGAAAAGCCCTTTGGCAAACTATAACTATTATTATTGCGTATAAGTGAGCAAGAGCTTTTGGGTGGGAGGGAGGGAACGGAACATTTTGTGGCAAAGTGAACACTGTTGCTTATCTCGTGTGAGAACAAAGACAGCGATCAAGTTAGCAGGCACGTATCAAGATGGCAAAGTTCGCTCTGATTGGATGGTTTCGGGATTCTCACGTGTGAACGTTCGAGGATAAAGGTTGGACAATTTAGCAAAGCTCATAGCTCAAAATAGAAACAAGAGTTGTTGATTAACTGAAATTTATTTCATATGTTCAATAAATTGTGATAACAAGAGCCACTGCAAAGTCAAGAAGAATTCTCTGACGTTATGGTCCATTCCCAAGAACTGCTTAGTCAAAGCGAATAGGTGATGCTTTTTCTGTAAGTCCAATCCTTTCACAAAACTTTAAACTAACTCTTAGCTGAAAACCAGTTTTATTTTTACTCCGTTGTTTCTTGCCTTTGAACTTAAGCTCTATTTTTGTGTTTCCAAATACGAGGACTTTCGACCCTGAAATGGAACTCGCTATTTTCACGCTTCCCTTACGGTAACCAAAATTTCACCTTTAATTAATGGCAAATCTGTTTATTCAGACCCGAAGTCGAAGTTATTGCGGATGCTTTCTTAACGTCCCTTGTTATGCTACCCTCTCAAGTACGCCAAACCACTTTCATGTGGTGAGTTCGAAGACCTTTTTCAGCGCCTTTTTTATTTTTCTGTTTATGTTTCTATAAGTAATGTTTGTCTAAGTCCTATGATGATATATTTTATTTCTACTAGTAGCTTGAACACATTAATCTCCAATACACCGCATTCACATTCACACTCCGACCAGAGGACAGCTCCACTCTCTCGAACGTTTAGAGCTTAAATTTGGCTTAAGTTCCGAGTTTTTCGACAAAATACCTGTTAGAATCCTTCTGAGTGTGCTCTTTCGTGTGGTCAGGTTTGCGTCTTTTTAAATCTATCTATCAGCCAAACGCGCGGAATTATTTCACCCATCCCTAAAACTTAACAAAGACAAAACTTTACTTGAAAACCTGCGACTCATATCTCTAACTGAACGTTGACTACAAAATTCTGACAAAATCTATTACAAAAAGACTGGAAAAAGTCCTTCCTAAAATCATAAACTCTGACCAAACTGGTTACATTAAAGGACGCTTTATCGGGGAAAACGTTAGACTAATTCAAGATGTAATGTTTCACACTAAACAGGAGGAAAAACCCGGTATTGCCATATTTCTTGACTTTCGAAAAGCGTTTGATACAATACGATGGAACTACTTAAGAGCCGCTTTACAATCGTTTACTTTTGGCCCTGACATACTCACTGGTTTCAACTTATTTACAACCAAGCATCGAGCTGTGTACTGCACAATGGTCATGCATCGGACTATCTTCTTCCTTCTTGGGCGAGGTGTGCGACAAGGTTGCTCATTATCTGGCCTCCTTTTAGTCGTTGGAATCGAACTCTTAGCTAGAGTACTTAAGAAAGACCCCTTGGCTACTATTAAAGGCATCAAAGTCGGTCAGAAGGAAATTAAGATATTACTCAAAACGCAGACGATACCACCGTTTTGTGCGCGATCTTGATTCTGTCACACAATTAGTATTAAAAACAATAGACAAATTCAAGCAGATCAGTGGCTTCGAAATTAACACAAACAAAACGGAAGCGTCTCGGTGGTTAGGATGTTGGAGATCGGCCAAAGGCCAGCCGTTTGGTTTTAAATGGCCCCAAGAACCAGTCTATATACTTGGTATACACTTTTCCTACGACTTAAAGCAAGCCAACACCGTCAACTTTGAAGAAAAGGTCTGTTCTTTGAACACTCAACAATTGGAAAAAAAGAAAGCTAACTTTAATTGGCAAAATCAATATTGTCAAGACATTAAGTTTGTCTAAACTGATATATTGCAGTTCCTTACTGACGGTATCTAAATCCCTCATAGACAGAATTAATAAGATTATTTTCAGCTTCATTTGGGAGGGCAAGCCTCCCAAAATTAAGAAAAAGACTATTATTGGTGAAAAACACCGCGGAAGCCAAAAAATGATTGACTTAGAAATCATGGAACGTGCGAGCCGTAATAAATGTCTGTATATATGTCGTTGTCAGATTATTCAGTTTTGGCCAAGCTGTATTTATTTGAAAAGAAAAATCAACGATAAAAAAGTAACCCGACGTTTCGATGACTCCATGTCATCATTATCAAGTGCGAAGAAAATTAGCGTGAATTGGTGAAATATATAATATTGTACAGAAAAAGAAAGTGTCAGGAATATGTAAAGTTAAATTGAGGCGTAAAAATGGAGCAAACTAACAATTAAATAAAAAAGTTTATATTCATGAAATTAAAATATCCCAAGAAGCTCATCGCATCGGCCATTAACAGTGCCCAATACCCCGAGACCTGAACCACACGCCCACTGACAGCCCCTTTGGAATACAGTGACCTTGCCGTACAAGGATCAAAAATCTGCCGACCAACTTCGGAGACAGTTGTGCGACCTCGGAAGCCTCGGAAGGAAGATCAATCACCCTTTGCAGCCAATCTTTACAAGCCAAAAGATCATCGATGATCTACGAGAAACGGAATAAACGCCTACGCTAGTGAACCAGTACCCTGCTAGCAGAGGCTTTTCCCTTGTGTTTCTCAGCGTTGTACTGCCATTCTCTTCGCCGTTTTGGCTGCTCGCGTTTTGTTTTGGTTGTTTCTGTGCCGAGGAAAAGACCTCTGCAGACAGCCGTTTGGGATTCTTGTTGAGCATTCGTATTAGATACCTCCAAGATCTAAGAGGTAATCACATGACTAAACCGGTTGTGGAACCGGTTTTATCGACTCGGGCATCTTTTTTGTACTAGTTTGCTGTGCAAAAGTGAGCCCGCTATATCAACATGGCGAGTGCGAGTCTTTCCCGTGAAAGTTTCAACGACGCTGTTGAAAAGGCTTTAGAAGCCCTTAAAGATAGTTCAATCGAGTCTTTGACTAAATATCAATCCAAAGCTTTGTTTCATGTATTGAATGGCGAAGATACATTCGTCAGTTTACCAACGGGTCATGGGAAATCGTTGATATATCAACTAGCTCAAACTCCGGCGGCGGCATCGTATTACCGACACGTGACCCAGAAATTCCATGGTAACCGCATTTTCATCTCCCGCATGCTCAACAGGAATCCCAAACGGCTGTCTGCAGAGGTCTTAACGTCGATAAAACCGGTTCCACAACCGGTTTAGTCATGTGATTACCTCTTAGATCTTGGAGGTATCTAATACGAATGCTCAACAGGAATCCCAAACGGCTGTCTGCAGAGGTCTTTTCCTCGCCACAGAAACAACCAAAACAAAACGCGAGCAGCCAAAACCGCGAAGAGAATGGCAGTACAACGCTGAGAAACACAAGGGAAAAGCCTCTGCTAGCAGGGTAGTGAACCAGCAGAATGTTGTTTATGAATTCAAATGTGATTTGTGCGATGCAAAATTATATCGGTTACACGTGCCGTCACCTCCATCAGCGTGTAGAGGAACACAAACTTTCCGTTACTGGCAAACATGTTTTGGAAAAACACAAATTAAAACGGATGAATCTTAACACAAACTTTAAGGCCCTCAAGAAATGCCGAGGGAAGCTTGAGTGTTTGATCTTCGAAATGCTTATCATCAGAAACAAAAGACCTACATTAAACACTCAAGCGGACTCCATCCGGGCGAAACTTTTTATTTCATTGTTAGTTTGCTCCATTTTCACGCCTCAATTTACCTTAACACATTTCTTTTTTCAGTATATATATCACCAATTCATGCTAATTTTCTTCGCATTTGATAATGATGACATGGATTCATCGAAACGTCGTGTTACTTTTTTTATCGTTGATTTTTCTTTTAAAATGTATGTCAAAATCGATTGTTATCTGAGCTGTATTTAATTCTCTTGAAATATTAAATAAGCCCATACATGATGCTATTGACGTTTGCTGTCGATTACAAAAATACTCAATAATTTACAAATTCAAGAATTCTGAGTAGTGCCTGATACAAAGCACTAATTTTTAAATCTTTTGATAAAAATGAAGAGAGTTAAAATTCGGACTTGACTCCGTTAAATATCACTAGGCTCCTGCCAGCGGAGACAGACATTGACTTAATCTAAATTAGTGGAGCACTATCATAGATTTGTTGTCGTCACTATTTGAATACAACTATTTCGAGAAAGGTTGTCGGAAAAAATGTGCACGCGACAATCCCGAAAGGTAATATGGGATATGATCGATACACTGTTCCTGACGACTGTAGCTGTCGAACCTACATTTGTTGCTTTCCTTTAGCACTCGCAAACACATTTTCATGGCCTTTCGTGCCAATTCTTTCAAATTTCTCTGAAGAACAGTGAACTCAAAACCACCCACAATGCCTTTCGGGATTGTCGCGTGCACTTTTTCCGACAACCTTTCTCGAAATAGCTGTATACATTTCATACTAAAGGTTCTTCTATTCCCCAATCCCAGATATCCCTTCTAACATATCTGACTGGATTTGTTGAAACATGGCTATAGAAATTTCTCTCATAATACCTTCATCGAGTCTTTTAATAACAGTTATTTGTAATCAGCGCGGGTGTTAGACTGAACTCGGCTCTCGTAGTGGATTGTCTTGGAGTTTTTTTGGATTTCTTGGGCAAAGTTTTCCGGAAGGCATCATTAAGCCTTATGAAGAAAAAAGTCTCACGATTGGCAAAGTCTGCTGCGTCCAATATCTTCCCGTGTCTCGTCTCGTCTCACTTGGCTACACGGGTGAAAGACTGATCCCGGGCTTGAGATGGAAAGATCGAATATTGCGACCTTTGTTGTTAGCAGTAAAAAGTCTTTGGCCTCACAAAGTAGGTTCTGGGGAAAAATCTACGGCAGCGAAATGGAAATTGATGCTGATTTCTGACCAGGCCAAAGACTTAGTTAAGGCGGAGGCTCCATGTCTCCTTTTCAACCTGATGGTTTACATCCGGGATCTTGAATAAATCGACTGTGTGATTCGAGAAAAGTTCTATGCGAAGATTTATGTGGAGAAAGCGAGAGTTTTTGGGAATGATTTGAGGATGTTTCGCCCGTGTTAAATGTGGAAATATTATGAGTGGTTTTTATTGCCGCGAAAGTAATTTATTGTGTGATTTACCGAAGGCGTTGACAGACAAAACTCATGTATGTGGTTGAGCTCGTGTTACCAGAATACTTTGTGCCAAGCATAAAAGCGTTTCGTGAGAGTTTAGTTTTGGTGATTTTGTCCTAGAAAGCCTATTCTGTGTTCAAAGATTGTGGAGTCTGTTTTCGGCAGACACCTAGCTCTGGGCCTCATGGTTTGACTGACTAAAAGGTTACTATTTCTAGACGTTTCAAATGTTTATTGCATCGCAAAATCCTGTTACTTCTGCGAGAGAAATTTACCGTCTGTTGCCAGCAATAAAGTTGTCCTTTTGAAACCTCAGCTTAAGACTTTTAAATGCTTTCCATTCGACTTAGATGTCAAATTATTAAAATGCACTAAAAAATTTCTTACCCTCGTTTAAGCAAATCCAGAAAGATATCAGTCGACTATAGCACATGCTATTGGCAATTTTATATGTATGTCTACTACCTTACGGGGGTGTTTACATGACACTAGGGCGACTTTCGCGCCTGCGCAAGTTCACTCCGGTTACCTCTCGTGGCTCTGCATTGTTTACATGATACCAACACAAAATGTATGTCTTGCCGGCGCGAGTCATACTGGAATTCTACTCTGGTACGAAATTTCGCAACGGTATCACGTAAACGCGTAACGACTTCTCGTTTCGGTGTGAAATTGGTCTCCCAGTAGACTGGAACGGGTAGCGCATGCGTAACTTCTGTTAATCCAAGATGGCGTCGTCGTGTTGGTCATGGAACGACAAAAAAACATATAAACGCGAGAACGCCACCCCAGTATGAAACTCGCGCGGGTGCAAGTTTTCTCATATAAACCCCCATCCCCCCTCCCCCCCCCCCCCCCCCAATTATGCCTATTTTAAATCAGTTAAACTCAAATACAACATTTCTCCTCAGACCAAATGTCAATCTGATATAAGTAGACCAGCAGAAAGATTTGAAGTTGGTTTAGTGTCTATAAATATGTGTAGTTCAGATGATTATCAATAAATAAATTAATGCTGTACTTCAAAAAAGGGTCAGTTTTGATTTCCCAATATGCCTCATGCCGTTTGGCGTGATAATGTAACAGGAAAAACTTTAAAAACCACAAACATGTCCTTGGTAGTCTAAATAGAAGCAAAAGAGTATTGCATTTTGTGTACACTATACGATTTCCGGCGATACTTCATGGTTGTATGAGTCATCGTTTATTGGTTTTAAAGGCCAGTAACGGCAGGTTAAGAGTGCATGGCACTAATAAGGTACCGTTCTCTTAGCCCAATCAACACCAACAAAACATGTTTAACCAGGAATATCAAAATACGGACTTATTCTTGGATTTGAAAAAAAAAACACCCTAACAAGTAGCAGATTTTATGACTGAATAAAAAACAATTAAACTGCAAACTAAACTTGCAGCGTTTCAACGCCGTTTAGCTGACAATGGGCACTTTGCACGATTGTCGATTAAAATAAATTGCGATTAAAACAGGCATGCCATGCAAAATGCACAAACAGCCCATGACCAGGAATCAAAAGATACGGCAACATAGAGATGCTTCAGGATTCCCTCTCTTTTTCCATTCAGGCCTCGTCATCAAACAAGCTTAGTAGAGTAAAGAGATCTGGAGATAAAGTTCACTTCAAGCGAATTCTACATCCGGGATATCATCAGCATTATGGCTCTGGGATGGTTTGCCATTTACATCACCGGGGTGTTCTACCTTGAAGCTTCTTCTGAACACCTTTTGACGAATTTTGTCCCAAAGATGCTGTCCTGACGTCGGCTGTCAATAAAACCAACAGAGACGACATACGTTGGATAAAGAAACAGGCAAGAGAGAAAATGTATCAGATTGCATTATGATGGGGTTATATCCTGGCTCAGGCTTTGTAAAACACATCAACATGTGTAAAACTCACCAAAAAAAGGTAGCTGCAGAAGCTCATTGCTACCGAGATCCCGTAAAATGTTTTTATTCAATTCTGCAACAACAAGAAACAGTTTACTTACACTTTTTGGTGGTTTGACTTCTTTCCGTGATTTCGTAAATGCTTCAGCTACTTTTGTTACGGTATCTAACTTCTTCCGCCTTTCTCTCATTTTTCTCTGAAAATGTAAATGAATGTATAAATAAATTGATTATGTAGGTCAAAACATGTCAAAGAATGTAGCAATAGCACTTCAAAGTAAGAAGATAGAAGGCGTTGTACGCACGACTGCAACTTGTCACGGGTTATATGTTGAATCAATTGTTCATATTTAAAAGTGAATCCCGATAGTTATGAATAAGTAGAAACGAGGTTTCTTAGTGTCTGTTTACATGGAAGTAGGGGACCCCTGATAAGTGAGGTAACATGTGGCGGGTCACCCCGCCCATCATGTAAACGTGATGAAATTAAAATGAGAGATTATATGGACAGGCGGGTTACCCCATCTAAGCGGGTTACCTCACCTGCCTGCGGCCCCCCACCTCCACGTAAACAGGCCCTTAGAAAACCTTTCATCTTACGGGTGCAGAATGTTCAATACTTCGATAGCTTAAAAAAAAAGGCACTGAATTCCCAAGAGGAGGATATAGAGTGTTTAAATTAATTATTATTTCGATATATTACCTCAAAATCCTCGTCATTTTTGACCTCACCTTCAACCTCTCTTGGATCTACTCTCTGTCGCAATAGAAACCATGTACATTTTTAGTGAAAAGACATATATTTTGTTTATCGGTTATTTCAATGTTCTACCTAGACGGTATAATAGCTTCTAAAGAACGTTCTTTCCGTATTTACGTAATTATTCCTTAAATAAACCTTGATACAAATACAAAGACAGACTGTAGGGTTTCCTTTGCCTAAATGACATCTTCTGAGTCATTGCGAACAACTGGCTTTAAACTAATTACAATAACTTTTCTTTTGCAATATGCACAACGTCTTTCTCGGCTAGGACGCACCCTCTAGTCTTGAAAAAAGGTGGCAATTTTAATTTCTAAAACACAATCATGCAGAATTTCAAGGGCTAGGACAGGATTCATGGTACTTTAATTACCTTTGCACCTATCCGTGATGTTGTCTCTTCTGAGTAGGTTGAGGGTAGAGCTCCCTCGAGAGTTCCTTCATCCATAATACAGCTGACCTCACCAGGACTAATCCCTGAATTTACTTCCGCTGACAATTCTACATTTTCCTCCTCCGTATCTGATGACGATGAGGACAAGCTTTCTTTCGGAGTTAAACGACCTTCTTCTTTTCCTAGAATTTCCTTTGCTTTTGGAGGAGTTTGGGCAAAAAGGTCATTTTTATATCCTTGTAATGACAACCTCTTTTCAAGATTTTCAAGCGGTTGCTCATTCGTTTTTGCTCCTTCTGTTTTAGGCGTCAAAGATTCATGGACGTCTGTCCCGTCAGCACTACTCTCTTCAGAGACTGATAGAGAAGGAGGTTCGTCATTACTGGGTAATATTATCTCATTGTTTGATGGTATAAAAACGCTCGGTGCGCTTTTCTCCTCTGTGCTGTTAACTGGAACAATTTCTTCGCCCTTATCCGGTAAATCATGCAGATTTTTCGGAACGTCTCTAAGATGCGTTTCGGCCTCATGTAGCTGTTCGATCGGTAAAATAACTACAACGTTTTTATCTGCCACTGAGCCGGAAGGTATCCCGGAAACGCTGTCACGAGAAAGAGACCCCATCATTTCATAATCATTTTGAGCTCGGTTTGATCGCTTCTTTGGTGCTGAAACAGAATTGAAGGAGCGTTACTTAGTTTGTCACCCAAAGTACTTGATTGCATTTAATAAAAGAAGTAATATTTGAAAAAATAATAAGAATAATTCATCTTATGGTTTTGAAGAATTAGCCGGTGGATTTGAACCAATATTAAACGGAAAATATTTGAAAGAAAAATAAGTTAAAGTAACACACACAGACGACAAAATACCTTTTCCAGGCTGAATGACATGCTTCGATGGCAAGGCGGGAGAAGGCTTGGTTTTAGGTGTCGATGACACGACACCAGAGCTAGTTTTGTCTCGTATTCTTCTTATGGCATCCTTTATCTGGCAAAACGAAAAGGCACAAAATACATCTTCTCTTCCAAAAAATAGCACTGGGCGTCTTCTATTCAAAACGTGCAAAAGAGGGACGAATACAGTATTTTTAGTGGCTTTCAAAGATTCCCAAGAGTCAGAAGTTTGAGTGCCCAAACGATCAATACAGTGCTGTCAAAACTACTGCGTGTGAAGAACTACTTCAAGAGGTCTTTCATGCGGGGGTGGACTTATACAATGTTTTGCAACAACTGAGCGATTTCGCACGCATTGATCAGTCGAGAGCTCGGGTGGATAAGAGAGCAGACTTTGCAGTGAAACCACTAGTCTCACTGCGGCTTGTGGTTGCACATGAGTTTCTGACGTCATTTCTAGCAGGTTGGAATGGAAAATTGTTCTCGATTAGCTAATTTTGTGTCACCGATAGAATTATAAGTATAAAAATCAAATCATGATAAATATCTAATACACTGTAGCAAAGATTCAAATGAAAGCAATCGGGCTGTATTGATGACGAGGGAATTTTTCTATGGTGTTCCGTTACGAATTACCAAACTTTTTAAGTGGGCCGAAATATCCTTAGGCGGTTCTTAAATTGAAGCTCATATACTCTATAAAATCTTTACGTCCTCTTACTTGTTTGTTAAGAAGACAATGAAATATAAAAATCATCAATCCTTGAAGTGAATTGAAGATGGCAAACATGTACTTGAATGCGACAGTTGATGAACTAAAGCTAAGAAGTCCGAATAACCAAGTGATACCCAGCAAGGGAAGGATGACCGCGGTGGCCTTGAGCCCAGCTTTGACTTTTTCGACTTGTGTCTTGTTTTGCACGTGTCGGGTTCCCATCATTTGTCGAATCACCAAAACAAACACTACGATGTTAATCTGTGGAGAGACAAGCTTGTCAGTCTATTTCAAAGTATAAAACGCAAAGCTTTAGATCAATAAACCATAAAAACTGCCCTTTTAAACGCGTTTTCGTAAAGTGGGGTTCCATGGACCAATTATAACTTGTTCCGCGCCATTTTTTTTCTTTTGACCCAGCACTGGAACCTAACTCAATTACGGAGAGTTTTAGTTTGCAAATACAGCCGTCTCTCCCCCCTCCTGGAGGGAGCGGGAAGTGACGGCTGCATTTGCAGGCTACAAGTGGTTCTTCTCATATATAGTTCGACGCCTGGTCCTCGCCTTCGTTGTGCATGTACATGTATTAATAACAGCTGCTTTGCAGTTCTGATTATATCGTTTATAGTCTATCTTTTGTTGAAAATAACAATTAACTTACTAAAGTAATTATTACTGTAGGAGCAATAAATGCCCAGATCAGACCACTGGGGACATCAAGCCAACATGCTCCCGAGGTTCCGTACCCGTCAGCCTGAGTAGCCGCCAACGAAATAGCCACTATAAGAGCTGGGAAACCTACAGAGGTATGGGAATAAAAATATACCAAAGTCAGACCATTTTCCCTTGTCATGTTAATGGCGGTCATTTTAGGCGAACTGTAACATTACTTAGAAACTCAGCATAAATTAAGGCCACCTGGAAGTGCGAATGATGGGAAAAAATAGTTAAAGAATACGTCGACACTTTTGGGACCGGTACTGTAAGTGTCCATCTTAGAGAGAAAGAAAGAAAAGGCGGGGACCAACTCTAGGTGTTCTTTTAATTTACAGAGGTCTGCGTCTTATAAAGGCGGGTGTCCATTAAGAAAGAGTCGACTGTGCTATAGCTACAGTTAGGAAAAAGTAACCTCAAGAGGCTCTGTAATGATTTAAAAACCTTCAACAGTTCAAGTACAAACTTTCTTTCATTCTTATATGCATGGCCTTTGTAGAAAAAGACCGAAAGCTAGACCTCGAGGATGTAGTAGGTATGGTTCTCCGTTATAATGAAACGAGCACAATTTAACTCGAGAGCTTCCTGTAGGCTAAACGAATTTGACCTTGCGTATGAGTGACATCATAACTATTTTTTCATCTAAATTTGGACTGTAAATAAGTGGATTGGCTCATGCATATCTATGTTTGCAAATTAAGCAAATAGGGTGGCAGGGTTATAGAGCTCTAAAATGTAACTTTATTTACAAGAACTTTGTACATAATGGTGTTAACAATAAGGAGCGCCGTCTCTTATTGTTGGGCAGCGGTCAGTGTGATGGCGCAAAAGCGGTCGCCCTTGATTGCATCATTATCATGTGCACAATAGATGTTACGTAAACGATTCCACGGTTTAATGCACTTTTTTTCTGAAATTGTCTCTTGATAGGGACACCAAAATATCAAAAGCTCATTTCAGCTAAATAACCTAGTCGAGTCCAATAACTTGCTGTGTTATGTTCTTATATCTGTGTAGGAAAGGGCTGCTGATGGAAACTGAATTACTTTAATTACCTACCCCATCCAAAAATATAGAAATACTTGACTTTCTCTTCAGCTCCACCTCCAAATACTTTCACAAGTAAAATGTAGAGTAACACACCCTCGCACAGCATCCAGGAAAATAAGGCCATTAAGAAATAATGTAGAAACACTGCTACCACAGTACAACCAGTCTAAAAATAAGACCACAGAAAATAAACGAATTATGTTTTTTCTTGTCAAAGAAGTTACGGTTTTATCTGGGTGTGTTATCTCACGAAAATCTATTCACGTGCATATGACTGGCTGCACACTACATAAGAAAGGAAAAGTTCCTTTAACATTATGACAAGACCAAATACATTGGCAAACTGACAGAACTTCAATATCTCGAAAATATATGCTATGTAAAGTCGGGATTTCAAACTCTTTATGCGGTAGAACAATTAAGTTCACTATTTTTAAGGTAATTTTCGCTTAATATGCAATCGAATTGAGTTCACACTATTTTTCGTGAGTTGCGGTAATTCATGACGTTTCTAAACAAATTGAACAGCACGCGCGTATAGGTAAAATATTTGCTCGTTGAAATTTAGCGATAGCTATAGCTAGTTTTACATTTTAAGGAGGGTGTAAACAAGCGACGACGAAATTGCATTTCTCTTTCTGAACTTGGATTGGGATCCTACATGAATTAAACTCCAGAGGGCTTCGCTCGCTTTTGATAAAGTAAATGGGTAGGAATAGTCGCGATAAAACTGGAAGAACGAAATAAATTCACTTTTTAAGCAACATTTTCGCTGTCATCGCGTCGTCGGATCGTAAAGTCCCTGATGGTATGATGACAAGCAGCCCTCAAATTGCTTCTGGCCAGTTCATTGTTTGCTTGTAGTCAGATGCCTTCCCCTTGTTCCCAGGTGGAGACAATAATCGGCATGGATGTTGTCCTAGAGGTCGCGGTTTTCTCTCGTAATTTAGTTCCCCGTACAAATAGGTATGCCGTAAGCGAATTGCCCAGGGCCAACCTGATAAGTGTTTTTCAGTTGAGGATAGGGAATTTTTAAAATAGTAGAGTGAGTTGCAGTTCTAAGTTTACTGAAGAGGACAAGCATCGGGAAAATAAAGAACAAACCAGAGTCACATAGTTTAGTTTCTAAACTTGAAATGACTTTGGGCCACTAAACGGCGGGACACGCGATGATTGCTCTTTCGTTTCATCAAGATAATTTACGCTGAAAAAATGGTAACTGGTTAACAATTAGTTTAGCTCATGAATCTGAGAACTGTCCTCCTAAATGTGACGAATTGAGGCAGTAAGCAGGGCTGGCCTGCGTAAAGAGTTTAGCAGAGAACGAATGTGTACCTTACCTTGCTGTCTCTCGCAGATCCTTCAACTATAACGAATATACAGGACAAAGCAAGTGCAGCACACAAGTTAAGCAGGACTTTAGCCCTTGGACTCTTCACCACTCGCCAGAAGTACAATGTAACAGCAATTGTAATGAGAACAGCAAGAAGAGAGATGGTACATCCCACTATTGAGATGATTTCTAACGCTTTCTTGTCAGCTTCACCAATCTGGGGATTTAATTATAATAGCAATTTAATTCAGTACTTAAATGTTTTTGTTTAATGTTGACAATAATTGCGACGGCTTTATCCACATCCTTCTATGTCATGATTATCAATATGCCTGGCTTCTGTCATATTTTGTAATATCTCTCGACCAGTCACAAAGAATAATTATAATAAATCCTCCTGACGGAACCTTAGCGTGATGGAACATTTTCTCCCACATCTCAATCGGACCTGAACATAATATCATAGTAATGTTTGGCGAAGGACTTACTTCTCCCCTCAACTAACTGGCTGTTTTAAATGTGTACAACTTTACTGTTAGCATGCACTCTTTTTACAGAAAAATAGAAATGCGTCAAGGTTCAAATTTGTATCCTAAATTTGAATCCTAATGAAGCAACATGCAAATTATGATGTCTGTATGACTAAGTGACTGACATTCGGTTAATTATTTCAAGTGGCACTTCATTAAATCAAATACGAAAAAAAAAACACTACCAGTAGTGAGATTTACACGACTTACAGATGAGTCGAATGGATCCATAAGAGCTGCAAAGATGGTCAGGTGATCGCATTCACACGTTGTCAAAACATTATCGGACTCACTGGGGACAAGCCTGCAACCGCTGGTTTGCCAAAATGGGACTTCTCCGGGCCGCCAAAATACGCACCTTGCGTTGGGTGTAGCGCCAGCTGGGGCATTACCCTTTAAAAATTTCCGGGAAATAAATGTCTAAATAGACATGTTTTAAATTTATAGGAACTAAAATAATTCAATTATAGAGCTTTATCTGATATCACCAGTTACGGGTAAACTGCATGAAAGTCATAGAAATAACTACAGGGTTAAAAGAAAAACTTTAAAGGCACTTATAAAGCTTAGCTTACCAATGAATTTAAAAAAAGAAAAAGGGGGAAGGATATACCTTAAAAGAAGGTTATTCCAAAACAGTAGAATCATTTGCATTCTTAAAAGTAAATGATTTACAACAGTGGATGGATCGGCTGCTTTGAGACGTCCAAAGCACATCGTTTCAAGGCTATAGACAATAATGATAGCCCGTTAGAGATCGTAGAGTACAAAAAACGTAATGATCACACTGATAACGACTATCTCGATTCGCCATTTTCAGGATTAAGATTGAGAGAAATTAACTCATGTTAATAATCGACCAAAAACTAAGACAGGTATAAAATGTAATACCCCTCTGTTCTGAAGAATGATCTTAACAGGCGGATCGTTTAAAACAGCTGGTGGCTTGGGTAACACAGAGGAAGAGACGACAGTAGTATTAGGATAGAGGGGCATGTCATCCCTGGAACTCTTGGCCAGCGGTAGAACATCGTAGAGTGTTGGATAAACCAAACTGACGACACGTGAGTCTGGAGCACCAAAAGTTTGCCGAGGTAGGAAGATGGAACTTTGACTGTACGAGACATTTAAACCTTCCTTCTTCAACTAAAGGAAACGGGAAAAAATAATACAGTTTGTTTTATGGTTAGGTGTAACACTGAAAATAGCCTGCGAGGCAGGCGCCGGTATAGTCTATTAGGTTAGTTTTTATAGAGCGTAAGAGGGGAACACGCACATTCCCCGGTGCGCGTGTGTGCGCGTGTACTCAAAATTTCTCCCTTCCCCCTAATATAAAAGGGCCTGCTACGCAAGGCTGAAAACGACAGAGTTACAAGTGACACCACTTGCATTGCATGCTTTGATAACTGGTACCACATGTCTAAGTGTTGGCACTTAAGACATGTGTTTATAGCGGACAATTGGTTATTAGAGCCGGTTTTTCGTGTGACCTTGAAAAATGGTTTTGGTAAGTGTTCGATATTTGTTTTATCAGCCAATGGATAAAAAGATCAAAACATGGTCTCTTTGTTTCCCGGTCAAAGAAAACCCTAATATGGGAAGGCATCCCTTTGTAACTGTTACACGCACCATCATACATATCACAGTAGTATAAGTATCAGTAGTCAGTATCAGTAGTCACATCATATATATCTCAAGTAAATAATTAACCTTCCTCATACCGGACTACCCTGCTTAACCCGATCGATCCTTAACACCAAGTTTTTCCTTTCAACTGTCTTGGATTTTGTGGATCCACTTAGAGTTGCAGCGACTCCTAGTCCATAAACATCGAGTGTTTTTACCAGAGTTCGACCCCTGCCTTGACCCGCCTGAGGATAAAACAATGCGAACACGTCAGTTGACGAGATGATAACCCTGACCCTTCCTTTATATTCAGTACGGAATTTTGGACTTATATAGAAAAACTCTTCTGTTAGAACTGAGCGAAAACCTTTTCACAAGTTAAGTTGTAATAATGTATACGAAAGTAGGTTGAGTTTGATCGTCCGGGTTAACGTAGTCCTGAATAGGACTGTTGTCGTTGACAGTGACTGACGTTTCGACAACCTGTGCGGTAGTCATCTTCAGAGTCAAAGTGAGTTGTATCACGTCAGTAGATGGTATTATATACTCTGGTTATTGATCTGATTGGTCAATAAAGTCAAGATGTTATTGGTCGTCTGTCAGTGAAGCCGCGATGTCATTGGCTATGAAGACTCGTAATCAGTAATTGGCGCGTTTCGATCCGTCTATTGTCACAGTTAAGCAGTCGTCTATTGTTAGTCAAATGTCAGTTCTCCAGTCGATCTCTCGTAGTTAGTTTCGCTTCATCCCGTCAATAAGTCGTTTGTACGGCGCTGGTAACTGTTGGCTACGATTCAGTGGCGTCTGTTCTAAGTTAGTGAACCAGCTTTCCAAAGTAAGACGTTGATGGTAGTCTGTAGAATACGTTATACATGTCGCAGAGTCCCAGTCAATTTGATGTTTCGTCTGTAAATGATGCTCAGCAATGTGATTGTTGACGTCACCATTCCTCGTTGCTCGTTTGTGTTCGGTCAGTCGCGTGCTAAGGTTTCTGCCGGTTTCACCAATGTAAGAAGCCTGGCAGTCGCAGCATTTGATCTTGTATACTGCTCCCTGTCTGTCCTCCGGTTTGTCTTTGTCCTTGACATTAGTAAGCAGGCGTCGTAAAGTGGTTATGGGTTTGTGTGCAACACGTATATTGTAAGGTTGTAATATACGTGCAATAGTTTCAGAGGTACCTAACAGCAATAGTGCAATAGTTTCAGAGGTAACTAACAGCCTACAAGACGAGACTGATTATCTTTACAACGTTTTTAGTAAGAACAATTACAACACGGACTTTGTTAGACGGAACACCCACAGCAACACTGACACTCAGACGAACGTCAACTCTGGCCCTGTTACGACAGCTACTGTACCGTACATCAGAGGTACCTCTGAAACTATTGCACGTATATGACAACCTTACAATATACGTGTTGCACACAAACCCATAACCACTTTACGACGCCTGCTTACTAATGTCAAGGACAAAGACAAACCGGAGGACAGACAGGGAGCAGTATACAAGATCAAATGCTGCGACTGCCAGGCTTCTTACATTGGTGAAACCGGCAGAAACCTTAGCACGCGACTGACCGAACACAAACGAGCAACGAGGAATGGTGACGTCAACAATCACATTGCTGAGCATCATTTACAGACGAAACATCAAATTGACTGGGACTCTGCGACATGTATAACGTATTCTACAGACTACCATCAACGTCTTACTTTGGAAAGCTGGTTCACTAACTTAGAACAGACGCCACTGAATCGTAGCCAACAGTTACCAGCGCCGTACAAACGACTTATTGACGGGATGAAGCGAAACTAACTACGAGAGATCGACTGGAGAACTGACAATTTGACTAACAATAGACGACTGCTTAACTGTGACAATAGACGGATCGAAACGCGCCAATTACTGATTACGAGTCTTCATAGCCAATGACATCGCGGCTTCACTGACAGACGACCAATAACATCTTGACTTTATTGACCAATCAGATCAATAACCAGAGTATATAATACCATCTACTGACGTGATACAGCTCACTTTGACTCTGAAGATGACTACCGCACAGGTTGTCGAAACGTCAGTCACTGTCAACGACAACAGTCCTATTCAGGACTACGTTAACCCGGACGATCAAACTCAACCTACTTTTGAAATGACTCCTGGGTTCAAACCTTTCACAATGTATACGAAATTAATTAGGTTATGATTTGATCATATGAACAGATTCTCCACGGAATAAAAACAAAATACCCATCCTTCATTACCCATTACCCAGGAACCATAATTTCCATTAGGTCCAAGCCACAACGGTCAGCCGGGTAGATTGACCAAGAGGGAGGTTCTTTTTTGAGATCGTCGAAACTTTTACTTTCTCACTATTCTGTAATAAATTCCTTTCTATTAATATTTTACACATAACTAACTCTTTTACCTGTCTTAAGAGAGAAAATCAAGGCCTACTGGCACAATCGATTCCCTATTGGACACAGTAAACCGTCTAAAAGCAAACGTTGGGCAAGATTATAAGATGTAGCAGGCGTGTTTTGCTTGCTTTTCTGTTTCTTTTCAAAGCGGTTTTTCCTTTTGTGGTCCTTGTTTTTATCAGAGGCAGAAATTGTTTTAATAGTAATGGTCTGAAATTCATGCCTCAACCCCTGAACACAACCTGAATAATGTTCCCACAGTCCCTTTACTCCTCGCCTAATCCAAAACCGTCCCCCGCCCCCCCCCCCCCCTTAGTAGATTTGATACTCATACCCAGGCTACACTCAGTATAAGGGAATCCAAGAGCTTCTCTTTTTGACAGTCAATATCCCAGGGTTGAATGGTAAATGACTCATAAAGCTATCAAACCTTTAACTGCTCTGTCGATATGTCTGTTAAGAGCGTGTCTCCGTAAGAACCGACCAGTGATTTCGGATCAAAAAATCGATTTCCCTTATATTCTGGGATATTAAAGTCTTTACCTAATTAGTTACAAAAATGCATTTTGTTTGACCGAAAATGCGAAATATAATTTTTTACGAATTTTTGAATTTTCGGCCAGTTGGCACCGGCGCCATAGCCTTTGAAACTCCAAAAATCGCCTACATTGCCGGCGCTACAGAAAACAAACAACTCGTTCAAGAAGCCCGGTTTTATTTTTAATATACGAATACGCCACTCTAGATGTCCTAGCCATATCACAGTTCCGAATTATTTATTCATTTTAACGGCAAGAATCTTTAATTCTGGCACGTGTTATCGGCCTTCCATCAAAACACGAAAATAGCTCAACTTTGAGGGCAGTTTAAAAAAGTGTGGCACCTGTCTAAACTTTGTTATCTGTATAAATACAAACTAGAAATGATAGTAAAACCTAAACAGGAATAAAATTTTTGTGCTCTTTACGTTTTCGAACTTGACCGCCGTTTGAATTTACAGAAATTTTGAAGACCTGATAATTAACGAACACTTGCCTTGTCGCTTTGCTCGTGAAAGTCCAACTTCACTTGATGGTTTGATGGATCTAACCTTAGTTCTTTTTCATTTTAAGGTTATTTCTTAATCATTTGAAACTATATTGACCGATGATTCCGCGTTTATACTTGTTTTGTTGCAATGTTATCTGGAGTTGTAAAATGGTCGTATCCGCGAGCGTGACTGGTTCGTGACATCCGACCTCGAGGTCCTTGCTAAAAATAGTTTTTCATTAAGATCGACTCCTCAAGATATGGCAGTAAAATTACTTGGGGAAATAAAACTAATTTGTTCGCAAATGTGACGCGATAAGACGCTAAGAAAGCGATTTAGCCCAGTTATCTCTTTGAATACTGTATGCGTAGTTGTATGCGTGACTTTGTATTTCATGCCCAGTCCTCGTGGACTGGACACCAAGCAGACAAGGGGTAGCAATTTCTTCATCAAAGTTTTCCTTCTCGGACTTGGGAAATTCTACTTGAAGAGATTTTCGAGATTCGAAATATTCAGTATGTACGTTGAGAAAATGACAGGAAGATATAACGAACCACTTAAAACTAGGGGTACCTTCCGGCAAGTGCCAACGAGGCGAATTCGTTTATCTTTTGTGAAATGTACCTATTCAAATCTTCACGATATTTTTTTTCATAATTTTAGAGGTTTAAAATGGATTCCACTATAGAAAAGGATGGCACCCAACTTCAAAACAACAACTTTGGCACATTGTAGGCTTTCACTTTTTTATTATTAAGCAATAAAAACATGGCTTGAAGCTTTTTTGGTAAATACATGAGCAAGTTATATTAATTAGTACCAGGAGCCCATGTTAGTACTTATGTTTCACGGAAAATTCAATTGTATCAAAACTATAAACGTTAGAAAGAAAAAGATAGTTCAAATGAGGCCTTTGACTGCTGATATTATAAACAATAATTAAATCCTGAGCAACAGCGTCATCAGGGATAAGAAATGTTAAAATGTTTCGCGTGGTAATGTACGTACGAAAAAATTGGTGTAAAAAAATTAAGTAAAATGTGTGAAAAGCGAAAGAATGGGGCGGAATGTATCAGAGGTATAAAAATATAAACTTGAATAAAATACAAAGATCTAATGAGCGAGTGTCACAGGACAAAAAGTCTCTTGAAAGGCATAATGAAAGTCTTCAAAACAAAGGGTCCGCAAATAATTCGTTGCATTCCTCACGAGAGTTTTGGGCTGTCTCAATGTAAATCGAGCGGCAAAAAAACATGCTGGTTGACAAAATCTCTCTAATAAATTCTAAAATAAAAGGTCCGCAAATACGTTGCATTCCTCACGGGAGGTGAGGACTGGCTCAATGTAAATCGACCGGCGAAGAACATGCTGGTTCTGATAAAAGTTTTGAGAGCATAACCCTATGCCTTGATCAACTACCGCTTAAAATTTAATTCATAAAGGAAAAGAGAACACTGAAAACCCTGGTTCTAAGTCGAGCAGCGAACACGCTACCTCAATGTAAATCGAACTGCAAAGAACAAGCTGGTTCTGACAAAAATTTGAGCGTAAAACCCTATGTTTTTAAAGCGGTTGCTTTATGCATCAGTCAATTCCACCTGCGCCCAGATTCCCCCCCCCCCCGGGGCTAACCCCCGGGAATTAGCCGTTTTTTTCTCATGGATGGCAAATTCCAGGGGACTGGAGCATTTAAGCTGTCAAATGCCCGGCGGTGGGGACGAAAGTAGAGGGCGAATGCGCCGCCCCCGCGATCGTTTTAATGCCAGTTTTCATTTTCGTACGCTGCAATAGATTGCAAAGTTGTTCTAGCAAAGAAATGAAGCGTGTTTTGAGGCCCAATTCACGTTTTCTGAAATTCGAAGGTCGCAAAATGAGTTGAATGAGTTGGCAGCAGTTGCAAACCTATGATAAAAAACCATTGAGGCACCAAAACACCGCTAAAATTGTGGCCTGATGTGAAATGCGTAAATATTTTCTAACACAGAGGTTTTTAATTATACATATTGTAGTCCTTGATTTCAAATTTGCAAGCCTTTAATATTTCCAAAAGCCGGAATTTTATTAATTACCATATAGAATGAATCAAATGCGGCCTGTTGCGAAAAACGCCACAATTCATTCACGCTCTCGCTATTTGCTTTGAAATTATGGCTTTTTAGATTACAGTACATATTGAAATTAAGGCCCAGTTCAAACGTCGAATTTCACATGTGTCGAACTTAATTCCTATTTTAGTCGACTAAAATAGTTAAATACGGCATTTGATTCAAACGTCGAATTTAACTCTCTGAACTCTGTCGAATTTAACTCTGTTCGCTGTCAATATTCCCAATAATATAATAATAATTTACCAACATTCATGCATTAAGTTCGGCACATGTGAAATTCGACGTTTGAATCAAAAGTCGAACTTAAGTCGAATCTTCGACTGTTTCAGTCGCAGATACGGCAAACGTCGCATTTAATTTAAACAGTCGAATTTAATTGATTCAAACGTCGCACTTCACATGCATTTAACTCTCGAATTAAGTTCGGCACATGTGAGATTCGACGTTTGAACTGGGCCTAAGAAAACATACCTTTAAAAACGTCGACAAGTTTTTCTAGCTCTTGCTGGACAAGCCAACCCGCCACAAACTGCTGATCTTTATCTCGGAAATTCTCCACGTCGACCACGTTTTAAAGTTAACCACGTGCGTGTCAAAAGCCCGGGGTTGCCCCCGGGGTTGGCCAATGCCCGGCCGCCGGGTCGCTTTAAATTAGGTAAAGCCCCTCACCAGGGACTGACAAGGCTGGCAAATGCCCCGTGGTTGCCCGGGGGGGCTGGGCGCAGGTGGAATTGACTGATGCATTAAACGCAATTTGTAAAGCAAAACAGAGCACTAGTTGCCCTTTCAAACTAGAAATCTATTAAAGCTTGCTCACCTGTTAGGTCTTCTTGAACAGACAACGAACAGCTGCACACTGAATCACCCAATTTCGGACCACGAGTTGTAAATACAAGACCAGGAGACGTCACTACCCAAATATGGGGTCTTACTTACACCCAAATATGGTCAAAAATGCAAATTTTAGAGGGTTACGCAGAATTTGAGAGTTTTTGCCTACATTGCGCGGCGCTATAATTCTGCCGCAGAGTCAACCTCGCTTCTTAGCTCGGTTGCCTCGTTGACAATAAGAACTGATATTCGTCAGGGTGGGTCTGTTCCTTTGCGTGAGACATAACCGATCATAAAAGTTGGGCTGTAACTGGCTCGAAACTGGCGCCCTTTAAAAAGGTGTCGATATCTTCTTCATTTAGGAGCAATGAAAAGCTAAAAAAATGATCATGCAACATTACTCAATTTTTGGAAACACAATTCCCACTCGGTCAGGTACGCTTTCTACTGCGCTACTTTTCGTTTGCACTTGCTTTTGAGGGGCAAGTATTGGTACAGTTGGTTATTGCGCGGCCTGCTATGGGAGAAGTCCCGAGGTCGATCTCCAAATGTGACCTCCAATCCTTTTTTCGACCTCTTTCCTTTCCGTGTTATTTATTAGCCTGCGTAGTTTTGGTCTGGCGCGCAGTACAAGCTAAGGCGGGCGACGGCTGTGAAACCGCGAGGAGATTTGGGCGGGAGCAATGATCGTTCGCGTGAGCTTCGCGCGATAAAATCGCCATGCCACGCGGCTAGTTTATATTTACAAAGAAGTTCTGAGTTTTTGCTTTATGTTAAATTTGCACGGAAGGTGTTTACAAACTATTTCTTTTTTCTGCGTTCAGATTTCTAGTATTCTTGAAAGCCAATTTAGTATTAATCGACATTTCGCTTTTAGTCGAGTAGATGCACGTGACTCAGGAAACAACGCGGAAATTTGACAATAAAGAAAGAATCATTAACAAGGGCATACTATGAGGCAGGTGGAATGAAGCAACAGACATGGAAAAGAAATCTGCATTGCTGAAGAAATAGCGCCAAACGCTGGGGATCAACGATTTAGATCATGCTCTCCATTGTCAGATCGAAACAACAAAAATCCTTCTAGTGCCTTGTTTACTTTTCTGCAGGCATAAGAATATGCGCTATGAAGGAACCTTAAGACCCAGGTTCTTAGTCTTAATGCTTACCACTACCTGATGGAAAAGCTACAAAAGCTGAGCTCTTCCCTAGCTCTTCGGATGCATAATTATGTGGCAAATAAAGAAGGCAAGAGTTCATGGCCACGGCCCAGTACGTTAGCCCTTGTCCTTGTGAATCATTTTATAGAGCTGTACACATTTTTATTAGCTTTGTTGGGTTTCATTGCCTATACATAATTACGTAGAAACGTTTTAAAAAAATCCTCGACGTGTTAGTCCAGTCCAATTATTTTCCGCGCAACAGTGGGGCCTGGAACGAACTTTAGTAGCGTCGCCTCGTTCTCTCTTGGTAGCGTTTTAGTGGATTCCCAATTTTCTTCTCTAAAATGTGTCGAGTCAATTTTTTCAATGCATCTACGTTAAACTAAAGAAGTAAATTTATCGATGTATGGCGATTCAAAGGCAATTACATGTAACAAACAGCGGAAAAAAAATTGAATGTCACGAAACAACCGTGTCACGCTCGCGGCCTGCAACGAGTACCATTACTTTTACCACAAACAAGACAAAAAATGCCGTTGGAGGACTAATGTTAAGAAATCTAATATTTGTATAGTAAAAGCGATTGCTTCAGGCACAGTAGTTTCCTCCACAAACCAAGAAAGACATTACAAACAACAAAGGTAAAGGGGAAGAATAACAAGATAAGCCGTTCGTTGATTATCTTGTCTTCGAAATGTCTGGAAATTCAAATGGCGGTCAAGTTCGAAAACGTTAAGAGCACAAAAATTTTATTCCTTTTTACGTTTTACTATCATTTCTAGTTTGTATTAATACAGATAGCAAGTTTCAGACAGGTGCCACACTTTTTTAAACTGCCCTCAAAGTTGAGCTATTTTCGTGTTTTGATGGAAGGCAGATAACACGTGCCAGAAAAAAGATTCTTGCCGTTAAAATGAATAAATAATTCGGAACTGTGATATGGCTAGGACATCTAGAGTGGTGTATCCGTATATTAAAAAGAAAATCGGGCTTCTTGAATGAGTTGTTTGTTTTCTGTAGCGCCGGCAATGTAGGCGATTTTTGGAGTTTCAAAGGCTATGGCGCCGGTGCCAACCGGCCGAAAATTCAAAAATTCGTAAAAAATTATATTTCGCATTTTCGGTCAAACAAAATGCATTTTTGTAACTAATCAGGTAAAGACTTTAATATCCCAGAATATAAGGAAAATTAATTTTTTGATCCGAAATCACTGGTCGGTTTTTACGGAGACACGCTCTTAAACATTGTTAAAATAACAGTGAAAGAATCTCTCAAGAAAGTTTTTCAGCGAGCGAATCAGGGGATTGCGGGATGCGTGTGATTTACGTACCGGTTGTTGGAGCAATGCTATTGGCCGTAACATGGTAACGTGAAAGACAAAAATAAATTAGTTGAAAATTTGAAATGATATGACCTGTCAGACTTTAGCTTAAGGAGGCAGTGTGCCTCTATAATTTTTGACGAGGACAATAAACTCTTTCCAGAAAGGTCTAGCTTTATTATACAAAGAAAAATTGACTTACTCTTTCGAGGTTCTGCCATGTTTTGCTGTTGGTTAAGTCCAGCAAATTACTAGCCACTTGTGCATAATTATTGACGTCCTTTGTGGAGCTTACATTGCCTTGGTTACTATTATAGTCTGCCAGTCTGGCCAGTATATCCACCGATATGGAAAGGTCTCGTCCGTAGATCTCATTCGGCCTTGAAGAATTGTTCGATACTGGTTCTGAAATGTTAGCTAACTGTGAAAGAACTTGCTTTGCAGTAAAGTCCGTCTCGAACCCTTCCGTTATTGCCTCCGTCTGAAAGAGAACCAGTAAATATATACACGGCATTGAATTTATTCCAAGATATTATTACCGGTATCAAAAACAATAGAGGGTAACGAGTCAAAGATATTTGCAATAGCAGATCGGCGACAATCAATTCTTGATACATGGGTACAAATTTAGCGTCTCGGGTCTTCCTTAAATCAAATGTAGTAGTTGATATCCTTCACCACATCACACTCATGGCAGAACTCTGAGAGGGATGCGAAAATAAAGAACAAAAAAAAACCACCAATAAAAAGGTAAAGGCCTGATGTTACAGACGGATGGCCCATTAAGGTATGGCTGAAGGCCAGAAAGCAAGAGTTTATTCTTTCTTGCTTAGGTTTTGCGTAAAGACGTTCATATTTTGCTTGAGTATGGTCTCATTTACCGGTAAAAGAAAGCCTGTGCAACGTCCAGTGGGATTTAATTCTAATTTTCCGACGCGAAGCATCCCCGTTACAAAAATATACAAAAAACAACCTCTTGGTCTTTCCTGTAGCTAACCTCATCTACCAGTCGGAGAAACTCCGGAGAAGAGCATTGGATAAAATTCGCTTCCCTCCAAACAGCCGACTGAGAACAAATTCGTGATGCTGTTCCTATAAAAATTGTAAAAATTCAAGTTCCTGTTACTCAGCTACAGGAGGTTTTTTAAACACTGCTATTCGACTAAACTTACAAGTAATAATTTGAAATAAAGCTGCAATTCCCCGCATAGATACACAACTGTGGTTCTTTTTAATCTTTAAATATTAAGAAATTAAAAGTGTTGATATCTAGTCTACGACGAGCGAAACATTCTGTTAAATAAATGAGTCCGTTAAGTCTTTGCTAACACCTTCTCCATGAGCCCCCTTAAACCCACCCCTTTTGGACGTTTCTCCTAACCATATATATTACGAAATCTACTCCATGCTGCCCAGATGCTTTGTTTTTAAACAAACTCAAAAGTTCAACTAGCTTACGAGCAAGCTTCCGGTAAGTCGGGAGGGGGGGGGGGGGGGGGGGGCGTTGAGGCCAAAGCACAATATCAAGTTGTGAATTCATGAATGTAGAAAACACTATCAAATTAAAACACACCTAATGAATACGTCATTCGTATTTTATTATTTAAAGAGATCAACATCAATGGAGGCTTCGGTTAAAAGTTTTAGACGGCAAAGACGCATTCTCATTCCCAGAGCTTCCATCCTTTTGGTCAGCGTCGGGGAAATCTCTGGGAAAGAGAATGGCTTAGACGGTAAGAGCCTGATCAGGCGCATGCGCTTTTTGTACTTACCGGTGGCTCCTGGTGGACAGGGTTGTATATCGATGCTCCCTGCTGCCGTGGCGGCCCACGACACTCCCTCCAGAGGCTCCGCGGGACATTTTGGTGCATCTGGAAGGCAAAGGAAGAACATGAGTTCTTAAAATCATTAAAATCATAGTGCGTGAGGCAAGCTGTAAGAGTTTTCAATCTCTGTGAGGATCCCGGGGTTCCTGTCGTGGTGTAGTTGTGGGCACTTCGGGCTTGTTCACAGCTCCATTTTTATAACGTAAACACCAGTTTACTTTCAGAAATGCTCACTTTACTTCTGGCATTCTTACGAGACATGAATATAACATTTAAAAACTTTAGTCTATTAGGTATAATCACTCCTTGAAGAAGAAAAGCCGCAACTAGAAGGGTTTCTCAAAGTCTATTAATTAATTAGCACATTTTGGCCAAAAACTCTGGTTTTGCTTTGTAACCTTGTAAGTCCCGAGAGTAACAAACATCAAATTTCTCCTAACAAAACCAATACACAGTCAAGAGAAAGGTTGTGAGAATAAACAAAATAATCACCTAAGGAAAAATATTTGATCTTTTGTCAAGTCCTCTCAACTTATTATTTATTGAAATGTATACAGACCAGTCTGGAGAATTTGTGTGTGAATATTGGGGCTTCAAGGTTTAGTCTGCGACTGAGTCCGCTTACCAACTGGTATAATGACCAATTGTGCCACTTGACTTCTTGATAATAACTGCTGCTGAAACCTCATTTCACATACAAATCTTCTGGTATGGCTTCTTTTTTCCCCAGGAATTTGTAGATTCACCGCTGTAAAGCTCGAGTCCTGGTAACGGACTTCATTAAATCTGTCTGTCACCTCTACCACAATTACGAATGCTCCCTGCCTGAAGCCGCTGACTACCGTACAATTAAACGTTACTTGATCACCTAAAAAGACAGAGCCAAGCTGCTGTTAATATACTTTTGGGCAGCGTACTAGCGAAAAATGAGGGGTGGATACAGAGGAGGTAATCGCTACATAAGATAGTCGGTAAAGGATAGTTTTTGCCATTTGGCTGCGTGTTGATAGTCAGCAGTAATAGTTTTTCCGTCAATTTCAGTTCTAAGTCGACGGTCTGACTCTAAGCTCGATGCATTCAGAATGACGACCGATTTGTTTTGTTTTTTTCAAACTTTCGCCCTAAATCCCGCGAGAGCAATGGCTTTACTTCCACTTCCAAATATCAAGAGTAAACACTTGCAACATTGACCGTTTGACGGCGAGTTAGGAAGAAAGTAAATTACAGTTGATGATAGTCGATACAATCATTAACTATCAGGACCGTTTATCATGGCCTTAGCACACACTGGCATCCTTCTCCGTTTATTACAATGAAATCTGCCACAAACGGAGGAAAAACTCACCAACACGCTTGCTGATAGCTCGAGGTTGGATTTCAAGAACAGGAATAACGTTGACTGCGACACTAGCGTTCCCTGTCTGAAATCCCTTGCTGAAATAAAATAAAACTACTTTTAAATCTATTTAGTTTGTGAGAGTACGAAGAGACTTCACTGTGGAATATGTAAAAAATTTCACTGTGAAATATTTATTAACCAAAGTATATGTATTTTTTAATCAAAATATTGAATATATTGAACTAACCAATCGGATTATTACAAACTGTAGTATGTATGCTGCATTGGAGCGTGCAACCATTGACTCACACCATGTGTTGTGGCGCACGTGTTAAAGGTATGGGGGGGGGGGGGCGTGCAAGACTGGCATTTATTCCCTCCCCTCCCTCCTACACTAAGTTTTTTTTTTTTCAGAACAATACCTTGCTTGACAACTGTAGTTTCCTTCGTCTTCCGCCATAACATCTCTGATAGTCAACAGTGAATAACGCAAACCGGTATCAACTTTAGTGCGATGGGTTAATCCAATCAATTTGTTTCCTTTGAACCACGTGATTTTGAGGTCTTGAGGTCCACCAATCACAGTACAGTTAACGACAATTCTGCCACCCACGTTCACCGATAGGCTCGATGCATTTACCACGACATTCTGTATCGCTAAAATGGAAGGAATATCTTTATCGAGAGGAGATGCACTTAGCTGCAGCAGCTATTTTACACTGTACTCAAGTAATCACAAACAAATACAGTAAAACCCGGCCAGTACAGAAGGCAAAGGGACATACCACAGTGTCCGTGTTATCTGGTTGTCCGTTTTGATCGGGATCTCTGACTAGACGTCGCTGAGTTCGCTCAGTTCAATTTGAGACCGGTTTTCTATTTAGTCAGTTAAATAGTCAGTTTATTCATATTAATCCTTGAAATTTATTTTATGTTGCTATAATTGTGCCTAGGTATGGCAACGCATGATAAGTATACATACATACATACATAAAACCAAACATCATGTTAGGGCATAATGTTGTTTAGGTCGATACAATATGCCTTTGTGGTCTACATGGTTGGTCTTCCGACTCACATCAATCTAACCTCTCTTTCAAGAGCCAATCATTTCCATCGCCCTGAGGGAGTGTTCGTATAAAGAAGCATGCATTCCCTCGTTCGTCCCCTCTTACTTTCACCATCACGGCGATTACATCTCTGCGGAAATTTTTTTTTTGCTTTTTCCCTCCCCCCCCCCCCTCCCCCCCCCCCATCCCACTTTGCCACGAGTCGGGAGATCTTCTATGCGTCTATCACTTAGTTCATTCATTGGGCGAATTTCTTGCCCCACCTTTGTTGAAAATAACATAGATTGTTTAGTATTACTGTTGTGAACTAATGCGTCTGTTATATAATCAATTAAACCTCCACTCAGACAAGTGGCCAAATAATGCCAACACTCGAGTGGCTTCTCTTTCTGTGGTACTGTAGCGGAACAATAGCGTGACTTCAATGAGAGCTCCCGAACTAACTTTTAGGGTATCGGCATAAACTTTATTTTAACTCGAATTTACAGAGTAGCTCTATTGAGCTGATATTTCTGAGCAAAATTAAAGTAACCGAAAATTATTAAAGTTTGTAAAAAATTATAAAAGTAATTCTAGTGAAAATTCAAATTTCTTAAGGTATATTTAAAGTAATAGATTTGTCTCAAGTGTTTCTAAGCGAGTCTTTTTAAAGTATGAAAACAAACAAATTTAGAATTATAATCACAATTAAAATTCAACTACAAGATATTTATTGGGCTTATAACAGTGTCTGTAAAGTAAGGTTAATTCTCTTTGAAGGCGTTTAACTAGAGTTAAATAAAAGGTGCCCGTTTCGCTTACCAACCGGTTTCTGTAAACATAGAAAATTGTCGGTCCCAGACTCCCAGTAGAGACGGGTTCCACGGTAATACTAATAAAAGGCGACGACATAGGTGTACTACAACCAACCGCCCCTTTTTTTTCTTTCAATTTTTAAAATCATGATGCTCACGCACTGCATGGGCGCGCTTGGACTCCATTAAATAGGCTGATTTAGCAACAGGACGGGAACGTCAGTTGACGAAACTGGACGAGGACTAGTCGACTTCCGGTGCCCAATTTGTCGCTATGACATTGGTCACGCCAGTTGTTTGATGTGCGCGAGCCGTCGTCAACTGTGGTTCCCGTTCTGTTGCTAAATCAGCCAAATGTTCAACTGTCAGAAGTGCCCCAACGACTTAAACGCAACATAACTAGTACAAGCTAAGCATACCCATTGTCAAATGGGTAAGAAGGGGTCATCCCTAAAACGTTTGCTTTCTAAGCAATATCTTAAGAACAACATAATTAAAACAAATATTATTAGTACCAAACAAATCAAACCCAACTGGCAGGATATCAAACAAAATACTAGCAAGTTAAACATAACGAGACTGGAACCCACAGCAAGTATAAATTTGGCCACTTATGAAACGATATGGCAACTGGAGCTGAATGTGTCCCGCAATGTTTCTGGGATTGTTACTGGGGACGCGCTGGTCAGCTTTCGGCCGACACACAGTCCCAGAAGTCTTTGTGAAAGTTAACTGGGAACCGTTTCCTTCTCGTTTCTAATAGGGAGTTTTAGCATCGACAACGGCTACTGCAGCGAAAACCTCACTTTTAAAATGAATTAGCGTTTTTCAACCTCTATGGCGTTTATTCTAATTCGCTGAAATGTTTAATGTAGGCAAATTTCCCTGGAGTTGATTTCTTGGGGACCGCACTCAAGTTTAGAAAGAGAAAGAAAATTTCATCGTCGCTTGTTTACGTCCTCCAAAAAACGTGAAATTAGGCATTTTCACGTCGTAGTCGAGCAGCAACAGCAAAGAAATGTACAAAAAAGCGTGATGCACGTGCAAACTTGTTGTTTTTCTGAATACACCTATTGCTGTTTTGACGTTAACTTTGTCGTCGCCGTCGTCGTTGCTAAAACTCCCTAATGAAGTGGCGGATCCAGGGGAGGGGCCGGGGGGGAGGCTATTTTAAGACTAAACTAATTTTTTTGGAGACCAGACCCCTCATTATCTAAGGGAGGGTCTGGATGACTGTCCCCCCCTAAAACAATGTAACTACTGTGTCGTCCACTCAGCGCTTATGACCGGATTCCGCACAGATTTTACGTCATCAGTATGGAATTTTTGTCTCTGAGTCGCAGACGTTCCTCGTCGCGAAACGTCCCCCAGCGGCGACGAGCGAGGAGACACGTCTGCTTTCGCAGGCTACCGCCACTGTAATGTGACGAATAAGTTCAGCTCGGCAAAGTTGGGCATCAGAACCAGATAAAAAGGGAGTTTATAACAGCATTACAAAATTGTTCTAAAAAAATGAATTTTTTACCTGGCTGACTTTGTACTTTTGTTGAATTCCTATTCAGTGAAAAGTTTCCCAGATTATCAATCACTGCCACGACCTCACGAACGATGCTTACATTGGGATTAGCCACTTCGATCTGAATTTCAGCTTGAACACTTCCAGGACTAAAAGATGCAAAACAATACCGTCAAATTCCGAAAATGAGCCCCTCCAAATATAAGCCCCCCATACTCGTAACGCAAAAAACTCTCCGCCTCCAAATATAAGCCCCCTGGGGGTTGTACTTGGAAATTACCCTCAAATACAAAGTAAAACAAAGCAAAAACGGTAAATTTCCTTCCACCCATAAGGCTAGCCCTATCGATTTTGAAAGCAAATTTCCCTCCATAGATAAGCCCCTCAAAAAAGGCCTTTGAAAATATAAGCCTCGGGGCTTATTTTCGGAAATTTACGGTTTTTTGCGAAATGCCGAAGTTTACTTAAGAAGATGACTAAAAGTTTGCTCGACGAGGGGATACAATAAGCCATGTCCTAGATCCAAAAATGCTCACCTTCAAAACGAGGCCAAGTGCAAAAAAATTTTCTCGAAATTTTGGTATCAATGGTTTTGCACTTAGCCTCGCTTTGAAATGGCCTATTTACTCAGATTTTCTCGCGTTTTGGAGGCTTTTATGTGCTGGATGGTTCTTCTTCCATGTGTTTTACACTGGACAATTTATCTTGCAATTTCTCACGCAATTTTTGTGGCGACACCACTTGCCCCTAGACTGTTACACAGTCGCCGATTTTTCCGTATGACGGTCGAGATAGAAGACTTACTGGGGGCTATCTTGGATGAGTCTCAAATCCATATAGGGGGCGGGAAACAGTACATATGAAACCAAGATGGCCGCTTATACCGGTGAGCGCTCGATCCTGACGATGTAACGAGAAAATAGGGGCTTGTGAACAGTCTAGACTTACCCAGAATATTATCACAATACAAACAACTTACGGGCAACAAAGGGCGTTCCCGAGTGCCGCTCGGGACGTCACGTTTTTGTGCGCAATAAAGAAAGTTCGTTACAGCAGTAGGAGAGAAGAGATTTTAGTGAACACGTTTCCCTTTTTATTTACATTGACTAGTGTCAGTCAGTGCACGGGAACTACTTGACAGACTGGAGAAATAAAAATTTGACAAATGAGGAGCGAATTGCTTGACAAAAAGTACCCCCTTTATGGTGGTCGTATTAGCAGAGTTCCAACGTGGTTAATGTTGTGCAATAGTGCGAAGTTCCAGTTCTTAAAGAGGGTATGTCACGCTATTTGATATCTCTATAAAAAGATAAAACTCTTTTCGCATCAGTTGAATACCAAAGTAATTGTCTAGTTTTGTTATTAAAAACTATACTCATTAAAGTATTGAAACTGTTTCTTGACGTGTGTCGCAAAAGATGGTAAGGCATGGACGTGGACTGAAACTTGAAAAAGTTGTGCCAACTTCTTCACGTTTTAACGCCATTCCTGCGAAAATCAACCACAATTTTGTGGTTAGTGCTCCTTGATGAAATTTGTTTTTAGTAATTTCTTCATAACTCTACTTACTACGAACATTACTGTTGTAATGACTTCAGCACAGAACTGATTGATCTTAAACAGCAATATGCTTGTGACAAAGTCAAGAAGAAGACTGAATTATTGCGTATTAGTGTACCTGAGGCCAAGTAAGATAACTCTTTTAAACCAAGGAAAAGGTTGATAAAGTGAAGACACCTGTTAAGGAAAGACAACAATCTTTTGAGAGACTATTACTTGATCCTGGTGCAGCAAAAACACATGTCCAGGACTGCAAGCTGTAGCAAAATTTGCTAGCAAATCTCGGAAGCAACTTTTGCAAAAAAAAAATTAACAAGAACTGCTAGCAAAAATGTATCTCAGTAAAAAATCGCGAAAAAAATGAATGAAGCTCCTATAAAATGTTTAAAAAAACTGTGGAAGAATTGCGCAAGAAAAACCGCGAAATTAATAGCACTAACAACAAATTTAGTAAAACAAGAGAGTTCTAAATTGAAAAAGAGAAAGAAGTTCCTACAAAAATGTTTGTAAGAATCTGCTGGCAAATATGTATGTAAAGTTATGGTTCCGCAACATCATCCCTAAGGACACAATGCTTAAGTTGTACAAGGCATTCAATCTGCCACACTTTTATTATGTTATTATTTTATTAGATAAAGGTTATGTATGTATGTATGTATGTATAAAAATAGCAAGAATAACAAATTTAGCGAAAGAAGAAAGTTATAAATTTAAAAGGCAAACAATCTTCTACCTCAATTAAAACATATATATATTTAAATTAAATCACAAATAAAAAACAAGAATACCAAATTAACCGAAAGGAAGGAGTCGACAGATAAAAGAAGTCACGTGCCACTTACCTCTCCAATAACGCTATCGCGAATGCTTTTATATCTACTTGAGTTCTCATTTCTGAGATCATCACTGAAACTTTCACTTGTGATCGTCATTGACAAATTGTAGTATGAGTCCTCTGGAAACAGAAAACAAAACCGATGTTTATTGCCAATGAATTGAATTCCGGAGTAGTAATTTGATTTTTGCAGTTTTCATAAAAATAGCACTGCTAACGAAATCGGTTTTTTTTTTTCCTTTCTTTATCTTGCTTCTTTGTAAGGAACTTTTCCGCAGTGTAATGAATCTAAACACTTCCAAATGACTCAAAATGGCAGATCAAAGAAAGCGAATGACTCCAATTTAAATCAAGAAATCATTACGTCAATACTATTCTTAAAGATTATCAGTCTGTCAGGCTTTCAGGCAACTTCATTATTGCATCAGACACCTTCGTATTTAAGTGTTTTTCGCGTTAGGAGTTTAGCCAATAAATGTAACAATATGACGCCATAATAAAGCCATATTACAACGTGACAATAAATTAATGTTACAAATAAGGACATTATTCCGTGTAAATTCGGTGATCGTGTCATGAGTGGCTTTAAAGATATTGACGGAGGGCCTCCAACCCCCTCCCCCTCCCCTCCCACTTTGTGCCGCTGTCCCAGGAGGCCCCAAAATAACGGAGAAAATCAAGGAAATTCTGCTATCCATTTGCCATGATAAAACGCTAAATAGGTTTGCACTTACTTGAATCTAGAGTAATAATAACTTCTTGTTTTGGTATACCCAAACCAGCATTGTTATAGCCCTGTACGTTCACGGTGTACTCGCTCCAGGGTTTTAGTCCCGTCACCACCGCGCTAAGGCTGTTCTTCACATGTACGCGAATGGTGCCATTTGGAAACTGCGGTGGTGGAGTTGCTGTTGATGGTAACTCCCCAACCGCCCTTCTGCGTCGCGCCACACAATCCACATTGTCAAAACAGGGATCAAGAATTAGCCTAGTGCTACCTGGCCATGCCGTGATCTAAAAATATAAAACTTAATCATCACCAATGACATTATCCTGATTCCCAAAAAGACCAATGACAAATCAAAGAATCCTTTAAACAGTAGCCCGCAGTGCAGGCGTTTTCTTCGGGCGCGCGAATGTTTTGCTCGCGAAAGCGCCACGTTGAAACTCTAAAAGAGAGGAGAAATGGGGCGAGTCAAAAGTATTCCTTTTCTCCCCTCCCCTCCCCCGTTTCGTTCTTCAAAGTTGGTACAACAGTACTAACAAAAACAAGCAGCTTTCGCCCGCCTAAAATACGCCTGCACTGCAGGCTATTTAAGCAGTGGATCTAAAACAAGGACCCACGCCCGTGCCAGCAAAGTAGCGTGGCCATATTTTTCACCTCTTTTGTTGTTTGACTTTGTTTTTCTTTTTGTTTTTTCCTTTGAACAATTAAATCAAGTAAATCAAACTAGACCACTACACCAGGAAAAAGTATTTTCCATAAGAAGGAGGTTTCGTGAAGCTGAATGTACGGTCAATGGGTAGATAACTTAAAGATTGAACTACTTTAACTCCTTCTACTTTGGCCTTCCAAAATACCTTCTTAAGAGATATCATCATTATATCAATATATGGGTTTACTCGAAGTATTAAAAAACTATCATTTTTCGATCTATAACTAGTGGAACCTCTGTCAAATGGTCCTGATCCGCGACAAAATCCAATCTAAAAATAAATTTGTCTGAGGAAACGCCGTGACACGAATATGAGAGTTGTTCGCCCCGGGTTATGGGCTCCCGTGACAATTCATAGAAATACGTACCCAGTAGCCGTCCACTGTTTTGGGAGGGAGAACCTTTATTGCGCTCCACTGCACCTCCACAGACCTCGCCTGAATACGCACTATAGATACAGTCGTGGGAGCTAAGGGTGGACTTTGTCCAGAAAGACCTTTCACAATGGGACTAGATGGCCCAATTCCTTTGGAGTTTTCTGCGCGGATCGCGATTTCATACTCACTGTTGGGCTGAGGTACAAAAAGGAACCTGTACTGACTCGTTGAGCAGGAAAAAGGCCTTGTGTTGTTGTTCCAGGTTGCGTTAGGAGCATTCAGACGATAGAAAATTCTGTAGATGCAGTTTGGTCCGCTCCAGTCTACTCGATCAAGAGCCTGTGGTGGAAAATTTCCTCCTCTTAATAAATTGCAAAATATTCACCTTAATAACCACCACAAGTAGGCAGTTCTGCGAAAAAGAGAAAGTTTCCTCGACAAATATTGTTTAAAAAACTATTCATTGCTTACTCACTTTCCAAGTTAATATGAGTCTGCGATCAGACGTCCCTGGCGAACCTTTAAAACTGGCCGGATAAAGCGAGGGCTCTAAAACAAAATGGTACAAGATTCGTACATTATCTAAATTAAAGGACTAACCGATAAGAAGAAAGGATCTCAAAAATCTAAAAACATTCAGACATTATTGATTGACTAGGCAATGTTTGAGGCAAACGCCCATATTGACTTTATTTTCCTTTGTAATGAGCCCCCTTCCCTTTTGCCAGGTGAAAAGGGGAGAGAAAACAAGGTTGTCTTGTAATAACCCAACAGGTACACACGCAAGGATTTATGGGATAAAAGCAATGTCAAGTGGTCTCCAAGAGTAGGTGGGGGGGCAAAGGCTCTAAAAGCTTTCACAACAGAGGTTTGCGCATGCCTTCCCTTTTGCCCTATGTTTATTAATGAAATTAAACCTGCTTTTTTATTTGCTGCAAGGAAAAATACAACATGTAAAGGCCGCTTTTAGCTTTTGTATGCCCTTTTTCAGGAAATTAAAAAGAATAGTTCGGTCGTTCCCAAACAAAAAGATGTCTCCATTTTACCGCCACGCATCGGACCCTTGTTTCTTGACTTTTACTGAACCAATATCAGAAGGACTTGGATTCCGCGCTTCTGATCGGTGGAAAAAATTTCTGGGGCTCATGGGGTTCTTCTGTATTTGCTTTTGTGAATTTTGCGTGAAATATCTCGTCCCGATCAGAAATGTTCTTTACAATCCTCGTCGATCGAGTGAGGAGCATTTGATCATATTTACATGCTATAGGTACTATACTATAATGGCATATCCGGGGAGGCTCCGCCTGAAAGGGGTATCTCTTTCAGTCATTCGCGCACCATGAAAGGCTAGGTATTCTCACTTGTTGAAGTAAATGAAAGGTTCGGGAAATCTGTCAATTTAGTTTCTAAAAAGACCTAAAAGGACTAACAGATGAATTTAAAACTGTGAAAAAGGTCGAGAAATTGTTCGGATTTTGTGATTTAATCAGATTTTGAAGACAGTGCATTTACAGTAGTTAGAAGGAATGTAGTGCTCTTTCTAGGTATATGAAAGAGGTACCATTTGTCAAAAGAAGGTATACGAAAAGGGTACCTTTTCTGTCAAAAACGGTATTTATAAACTTTGTTGAGTACCCCTGGAGGAGGTTAATGTACGCTGAAAAAATTTACAGTTCTGTTCTACCACACACGATGAGTATAAAGTGAATCCTGCCCTGTTACTTGCTTCGAGTACTTGGTCATAATTTCATTAAACTCCGTAAAACAATAAAATGAAGATTGCATATACATGCAGGGGCGTAGCTACCTGTACGCACGGTACGCAGGTGCGTACCTCAGAACGTCGTGCACAAAAAAGATATAAAATAAATAAATAATAAAAAATAAAAAAGTTAATTCTAAAAATAAAGCAAAATATCTAAAGATAATTATTTTGAGAGCACAGTTTGACTCAATTTATTCAAATCTGGTTGTTTCTTTAAAATATTTTTTTTCTAAAACCACGAACTTTTTTTTCCTCTCCACCCAAATGTCGGTTTCAAGAGAAAAGAGTAATTCATTGATGGACCGAATCATGAATAACATATACAGCTATTTCGAGAAAGGTTGTCGGAAAAACTGCACGCGACAATCCCGAAAGGCATTGTGGGTGGTTTTGAGTTCACTGTTCTTCAGAGAAATTTGAAGGAATTGGCATGAAAGGCCATGAAAATGTGTTTGCGAGTGCTAACGGAAAGCAACAAAATTAGGTTCGACAGCTACAGTCGTCAGGAACAGTGTATCGATCATATCCCATATTACCTTTCGGGATTGGTGCGTGCACATTTTTCCGACAACCTTTCTCGAAATAGCTGTATATCTAGTGAAAAGATGGCAGGCGTTTTCACTACAAACGTGCTCGGATTCCTAACCGTTACGCACGTCGATAAATCCTGGGAGCAACAACGAAGGCGACGGTGATGGCGACGGTAATGAGCCCAATAAGCATAGGCGTACGAGCAATTTTTTGCCGGGGGGGTAAACTATTTGCCCAAAACAGAAACGAGGGTCATACGAGGCAACAACATGGTCTACATATGAATCTTTCATATGAGCTCATAAAACACGTTAAAAGAAATAGCCGTCTTTGCCATTTTGACGGCAGAAGATATCAATGATATGATCCATGTCATTGTTGACTACAGAGTTGACATATGCCCTTTCAATGTTAATAAGTGCGATGTTACTGACACGTTGTTGCCCATGGTGCTGCGGAGGTAAGTTTCCAATCTGCGCAACGCACTGAATGATTGTTCTGCAGAACACAATGACAGAATATAGCAGGTATCACTCCAAGGATATGTACCACATTAGAAAACACTGGAAACATATCAAACGGATCATTCTCATACATTGTCTTCACCATTTCTGGAACAGTGATGTAGCATAATCCACGCGCACGACGAAAACTCACGTAAATTTTCTGCTCGGCTTCGAGAATCTAGCCGTCGATTTTGTAAAATTTAGCAACGCGGGAGGAGCTTTCTTTATATTTCACTGTGACAGATGTTTCGAAAGCACAGAGTATTTCCTGATCATTTCCGCTAAACCTGAGCTCAAGCTCGGACAGCACCTTGTCAATGGACGCGTAGTAAACGTTAATACGGTGGTTAGCCTGCACCACAGACGAAACTAAACTCTGGTTAAGTCCATCTGCGAAACAGCTCTGAAATCCTTGTTCTGGGTCTACAATCTCGTGTTCCAGGATTTGAGTACTCGCCTTAAAAACTGACTTTGCCAAATTTCTCTTACTGCCTAAAATTTGGGGGGCGTCCCCCCGGCCCGTACGCCCATGGCAATAAGTAAATGAAAAAAAAAAAACAAATTTTGCACGTTCAGCGCGCTTTTCTTTACAACCTGTACGAATACGTCCGTATTTCCGTTTGCGCCGTTGTTTGGAGGACGTAAACACAGGGGCAAATTCAATTCCTTCTGTGAGTCCGAACTTGGGTGCGGTCCCCAGGACTCCGTAGAAGAGATCACCTATATTTGCCATTTAAGAGAGTTGACGGCTTTAAACGCGAAAAATGACAAAAAAAAAATAAAAAAACCAGCATTCATTTGGACAGCTAGCGACGTTTTCGTTGCCCTAGCCGTCGTCGTTGCTAAGGCACCCTATAATCAAGAAAGTGACAGTTCCATTTTGGTTATTCTGCAAGCGGAAAAATATCCGGATAAGTTGGACAAATTGTTAACACTACAAAACACTGCGAATTTACAACGCATCGGATTCAAAATCTATAGAGACTTGACCAAATCGGCACCTTTTCAATTCGGATTCACGCGCTGCAACTGCGTAATATGAAAACGACGAAACGAACCCAGTAACAAAATAAAGTAACGAATCCGGAAAAGTATGTAGCGTTATTGTATGATAGATCATTGACGTGCATCAGTCAATTTACCCAAACACCCGAAAAAGTATTTCATAAGTTGTTAATGTCATTTCATACGCAGAAAAAACTCTTAAGCTTACAAAGTTACCAAATCTTTAATCAAGACAGTCTTTTTTTCATGTCGGGGGGGGGGAGGGGGGTGCAAAGCGATTTGGGGAATTGTGGGTACTTCTGAAAACGTCCTCGTTACGCCCCTGACATGTAGAAGCCTTTAGCTATAAGTACTTATTGCAAGGAGGAGGAGAAGCAGGATAGTACTTAACAATTAGTCGCCGAAGGCGACGTGAATATCGGCGAATAGTCACCGAGACGAAATCGAGGTGACTATTCGCCAATATTCACGTCGCCTCAGGCGACTAATTGTTTTAGTATAATTACATTGATCATTATTCAAGAAAATAAAATTATTGATCAATTTCCGACCCCGAAACATCAAAAAATCTGGCTGCCATTTTGAAAACTGCTAGCCTTCAATGCTATAATCACCGCGCGGTGATTATAGCGGGATAGTGCGAAGCTCCTAGCCAATCACAGCGCTCTATTTTCGATAGTCATCGATGTAATTATACTAAATTGTGATACTTACTTTTGCTGTTGGTGATACAAGTAAGGCCCGATACCATATAGCCAGGAAATCCAGTTCCACGACTATTATACGCACGAATGCGGAACTGAATCTCATTGTCAGCCTTTAAATTGTTTACAACAAACAAACGAGTAGCACGATCAACAACGTCGTCAAGCTTAGAAAACTCTTTCCAGGGTAAAGGATTTGACTTGGACCTCGCTCTCCACTCAATGATGAACCCGGATGGAGGATCGAGATCTGGAGTCAGCCTCACATCCCAGGTAAGATTGGCAGTGTGGTTTGAACAGTTGGTTATTGATACATTGACAGGAGGGAGGGGAGGCCCTGAAAAAAGATTATCAGAAAAAAATATGAGAGCAGATACTTACAGCAAGGAACCCAAATGTGTGACCTCCTTTAATTAACTCACATTCTTTCAAGCAGACTCGAACCAATCATAAGTCGAGGACAGTTTCCAGCTGGCTTTTGATTGGATTGATCTGCACGAATGTATGTGAATAAATCAAAAGCGGTCACACTTAATACATTATTTAATTTCAATAAGTGTTCTGACAAATCACGAATTCAAAGCTGTAACAACAGGTACTGAAAAAGCAATGGTTTACAAATAATCCAAAAAAGTTCACGCCTTCAGACAAGATATTGGTTGTGTTTTCACGACCAGTATTTCCAAAATGAAACGTGTCAATTAATTTATAAGATTTTAGGTCATCAGATCCCACATAAAGTACATCAAGCCTCCGATAAAAAAAAAGAATGTTTTTTTCATCGAGGATAAGTTCAGCTTCATTCAATAATCAGCTAAACCCGTGTGTTTTTAGTAAGTTGGAATGTCTTTACGATTCACTGATCAAGCTACCTCGCAAGCAGGGGTACTTTGGTCTTGTCTTTGCTTATCCAGTAAGACTTAAGCGCTTGAATTGATAAAGATATCAGCAGAATAACAAGCAAGAAAGAACTGAATAAAAATGCAAACTATGCGTACAGCCTTACGCTACATAACAGAAAAAAAATGACGCTGATGATATAAAACTGCTGTAAGTCACTCACTACTTTTAAGACATACCAGTTACTATTAAGTAAGTTCTTCGGTCATCTTCAGTTAACTTGTTTTTTGCCAAGCACTGGTAAAAACCGAAGTCATCCAACCGAAGGTCCCAGATTTCAAGGTTACCATTCGACTGATCGATAGAAAATCGGTTGGCAAACTTTGCCCTGAAAGAGAAGTAAGCATTAATGTTATTTTCGTGAAGCAATCTGCAGCTTCAAAAATCAAATGGGAAAGGAAGGGAAAACAAATTTTCTTTCTTCTGTTTTTTTTTTTGGAAGTTACTCTTTTCACTGGTTCCTTTGGACGGTCCCCGAGAAAAATGTCTACTTTATGTGATAAACGGTATATTTAATTTCAGACAGTGCAACCTCTTCTGAATTTCGATCCCATTGTAAAACCAGGTCCTGCTGATTATTGGGTATCCTGTTGTGTTACAAAACATTGCCACTCTTCCTCTCAGCTTCCCGGCTCTGACTTCATAATGAGACCCAGCCGTCGGATATTTCGCTGTTACCTTGTCTGTGAGAGACAAAAAGCGACGTAAATGACATAAGGAGAAAAACGAATTAAACAATAAACAATAAAATTCAACCATCAATGGTTGAATTTTTTTTCACATGGCTCCAGTTGTTCAAGCATTGGGTAGCGCTATCCACATCAAGAGATTAAGTACAGGGTGTCACAAAAGTTCGTTCCTCTAACTTCATGCACTATAACTTTTGATCAAAACTTTATTTTTACATGAAATTTCTAGAGGATGTTTATTTCTCTACCGAGTACATGCATTCAGAATTTCAGTAACTGGCATACGCTTTTTGATTTTTTATCACATTCTGTAGCCGTTGCGGCATGAAGTGGGATAAGGTGTGTAGACCCACAGATGATCCATTTTCAGCTTTTTTGTCACCTGGTGCGCAGCGGCTAGTCCACCCTCAAACAATATTAATTTATTTCAAGCAGCTAAAAAAATATATATATTGGGCATTCATCCAAAAAAGATAATCATCCCGGCCTCCTTCCACAGCAAGGCTTTTGTACTTCTTCACAAATTTGAGACCAGCTGGGTGTTACTTGGCAGACTAAGCAGAGATTTTTTTTTTGCCATCTCAAGGGCAAACATTTTAAACATTTTAAACGGCTTTCCATGACCCTCTCTGGACTTGGCTCTCAAACTATGTGACAGCTTCCTCGTTGAGTCTCCTATTATGCATCTAGCCTTCTTTAAAACCATTCTAGCTGCTTTCTTCAGGACTTTTGGTCTTCCCCTTCGATTCCTGTCTTCAAAACCTTTATTTCTCCATGATCATTTTACCACCCAAAATTAGGATTTCTCCAGTTTTTTAGCAGTTTCTATAACAGATAAGTCAGTAAATCGAAGTATACTTGCTTGTGCTCTCACCTAGCTGAACTTTTTTGCGTGAAGGGGGTTTATCTTTCGTGATATTCACAAAATAGAAGGAAGGAGTTCGAGCAACTCGGGCTATAAAATACAAAAAAATATGTGGCCGGAAAATATACTCGCGCATGGGCACCTTTGGCGCGGAAGTACACAATCCAAATATTCGAGTCAAAAGATGGCACAACAAGTATGAAAATAGTGAATTAGATTAAAAGACACAACTTTGTGTTTCAATGATTTGCTTAACAAGTTCAATCGTACTGAAATACAGACTTATAAAGTAGAGGAACGAACTTTTGGGACACCCTGTACTACGAAAACCAATTGCGTTAATAGTGATTTATCCAGTGGACAGGGCTATCCAGCACTTGAACAACTAGGGCATGGTCTAATAAGTCAAGAGATCGCATACAATTCATCACTCAGTTCAAGTGCTTGTCACTTTTGAGTCGCCATCACAAAAGCAAAGCATCAGAGGAGCTCTCGTGCGCGAAGCGTGCAAGGCGGAGCACCATTGGAAATTTGGTTATCTATGCATCCAAGAAGTTTTGGCTCTGACAAAATCGTCCGCATGTCCACCCCTTCATGTTAGCGGATGTGAAATGGCACATTCTCTAGCTAGGAGTCCTGAGGGCATATATTGTCTGGCCCCAGTTGCTCAAAAGGTGGATAGCGCTATCCACTGGATAAATCTCTGTCCGATGGATACTGCAATTGGTTTCCCAAATACTTATCCACAAGGTAGAGATTTATCCGATGAATAGCGCTATCCAGCTTTTGAACAACTGGGGCCTGTTGTTTAACTTGGTATTGGACACCCATTATGGACAATCATGTTATATGGTCAATTGACAGCTATTGAAAAAAGGACATCCGCTGGCCAGTGTCACATGACTGTATCGTGGGCTCACGTCGCGTATTAATCCTGCCAGTTTGCGGCCATGGCGAAGCGTAAAGGTCAACAGTTTGATGAGCGAGCGATTATCGTGCAGTTGCGATGGGTTTTGTGGAGCCAGCGAGAAGGAAGCCGGAGCACTCGTTACCTGCAGATTAGCCGATGGCCATTTGGAGCGGATTCGTCGATTATTCTCAAATTTATAGCGATTCGCGTGGAGGCGCGTGGAGTTGGCCCGTTTGTTTTGTAGCCAGCCTTTAAGTTTTCTTTAGGGGATAGTACCTACGATTGCAAAACTGAACAAAATGCCACTTTAACCGGCCAGGAAGAAGAAGGAGACGTTCGGTTAAAGGTATCTTAGCTTTGTTTTGTTATATTTTGACTTTTGGACTATTTTCGTTCATGGGAGCTTCGACGACTCATCCCATTTTGTCCATGTGAATATTTATATAGTGACACACATTACGTTTGGGCCGACTGTGTTTCTACTAGATAACCAATGACGTTTGACAACGTTACTAAAAAGTGAGGAAATCTAAAAAGTTACTAAAATATATATAACTACATCATAAAAACATAAGAAAAATAAAAAAGGAACGGCTAAATAAAAAGGTCTTAACTCTATTCTTAAAAGAAATTAAGAATGCTGTGGTTCTTATTTGGTCTGGTAAATTGTTCCAGAGTGAGGGGGCAGTGACTGAAAAGCGCTTTTTCAATGGGACTCAAAATTATACGTACTGGTGGAGCGGAGGGTTCTGCTAGGCGTATATTTAACTAAAGAATAGGTCAAATGTTTAGGTCCAATTCTGTAATAAGCAAGCTTTAAAAGTTAAAATTAAAATCTTGAACTCAATCCTTGACTTGACGGGCAACCAATGTGTTCTTTCAAGATCGAGAAAATATAATCGTATTTCTTTGTGATTGAGTATTTTCAACATGTTGGAGTTTTTGCAACAAATGGTGAGGGAGACCAGATAATAGTGAGTGACATTAATCAATTCGAGAAGTTACGTGTGTATAAGTATTTCACAGTGCTTGTGAGATAGGAACCTTCTAATGGTGACGAGGTTACGTAGATGGTAGAAAGCTGTTTTACAAAGAAATTTCACATGCTTGTTCATTGACAGGGTATAATAAAACCAAACGCCGATGTTTCTTTGCCGAGTCAGCAGCTACTATTAATTCAGTGCCTGCATAAATGGAGCTTAACTGCGGAATATGACGATTACGAGTGTATACATCTTATCGAAGTGACGTATTTGAAGTTATCCGCTGACCAATTGCTGTTTTTTAATTGATCGCGGACTTGGGTTACTTTCTTTAGAGGAATTCCGTTTGTGATTTCTGCTTACAGCAAAAGACGAATTACCTAAGAAGACATTTCTTAAAAGATCCTTCGAGAGCTTCGCTCCTCTTTTTACCTTAGCTAAATCTATATATTACACGAATGAGCAAGTCCTCATTGTCTTGTTGTTTTTTTTAAGCCAATTACCTGCAAAATGGTCAACTTAGATTGGTAGGTGGCATGGGTTATTCATCTTACCCCGTAGCTAAAGACGTGACCCTGGATGCAGCAGCCTTCCGTTTTCTCTTGGCGCGAGTAAAGGAAAAGCAACAAGAAACCGTAAGCAAATCTTTGTTACCAGTGGTAGCGGCAGAGGTGGCCTGAGAACAGACTCACTTGACAGTGTTAGTTCTACTAAGCAGCAAATTTTCCCCGAGCTACTAAGCATAAGCGAGTCTGCTCGCATGCTTCGACAGGGACTGCCCAGGTAACCTGTAATGGTAGCGTTGGAAGTGTTGGTATCGGTATTTATCTGGGCGCAAGAACCGGTTGGGGTTCCTTTAGTTGAATGCATGCTCCGTAGTCTCCCCAATCTCCTGCCCAGGGTCTTCTGCCTTTTTGGTCCATGCTGACCAAAAAACCAGAAGGGTCTGGGTACGAGATCGTAGTCTCCCTTGCTTAGCATCTTTCTCATGCTTCGGCAACGAAATTCGGGGTATCGACTTAAACGAAGAAGCGAAGTATCTCTACGTTATATCGTCTTTGCTCCCCATAATAATAATTTAGTAAACGCTGGGGCTAAGATTGGTGTGATCATAGATTCATTTGAGGGAATTTAGTTTGCAAACTCGTACTCGTCCTCAATCTTATACTCCGCGACTTCCAAAATTAAGGTGGCCATATAGCAACTATTGTACAGAGCGAATGAAATACCGAGAAAGTGTCCTAATCGAATAGTTCTCAAACTGAAATATTCAAAATAAATAAATAAGGATTTGGAGGTAGGACATCCACATAGTAGTTCTTCGTCTACCTGATTCTTGGTCGAATTGGAATTTGGAATGTTGGTTTTTGAGTAGAGGGGAAAACTGGAGTACCCGGAGGAAAACCTCTCGGAGCAAGGGAGAGAACCAACAACAAGCATTTCATACCAATAACTTTGACATCGAAAGCCGTTGTCAAATTTCCAAACGGACTGACTGCTTGACAAATATATTTCCCACCATGTATTCTCGAGCTTAGTGAGCCTAGACGCAGGGTTCTATTGAAGACCTGGTGCTGAAATGAGTCTCCGGAATCTTGAATCAATAATCCTTTTTTATACCACTGTATGTTTGGGACCGGCCTATAGAATATGATAAGAATGGATTATTAGTACCCTGCTTACAAACCTAGCAGTATCTCAAACTCTCTGATATCTTGGACTCCCAAAGAATTTTCATCTTGCCTTGATTTAAAGCGAAGAATCGTACCTTCCTCCTGCGGTGCAGTTGAGGTAGAACTGATCTCCACTAAGCACAGTGTATTCGCCTTGTGGAAACGTGTAAAATCTCAGCGGCGACAAGGAACTAGGGCTCTGCGTAGCTAGAAAAACAATAGCAGTAAACATCTGAACACCGGCACTGTACTTCCTACCACTTATTTTATAAAGGTTGGCTTTAATATAATTTATAACGGACTGGAGCGTTCCACGTGATGATCGGAAGTTGACTACGTTGGACGTACCTCATACGATTCCAAACGTCACAGACAAAGATTCTCATTCTTTTTAGTGATAGCAAACCTGGCGTGATTTGACGAACATGTGGTGCAAAAATGGTGCCAAGCATTTATCTCAAGTTAGATTGGTCATTAAATGACACTTGTTTTAAAAGAAGCAAAGGAGTGTCCTTGCTCTGTGTTCACCTCTATTCACCACTTTAGAAACGAGAAGGAAGTTTGGCGAAGTTAACCTACGCAAAGACTTCTGGGACTTTTACTAGGGGCAGGGAAAAAAATGAACAAGTTGGAAATTTAGGAACGAGAAGGAAACTGGGCCGATTTAACTTTCGCAAAGACGTCTGGGACTGTTACTGGGGATAGAGTAAACAAAAATTGGCCAATAGCAGACTGGTGAGTCACCAGTAACGATCCCAGAGGTTTTTGCGAAAGTTAACTCGGCCCAGTTTCCTTCTCGTTTCTAAAGTGGCCGATTGCTCGGTGATTCTCCCAGAAACAATTGCGGAGACACTTCGGCTCCAATTTTCTTCGCGTTTCTTAAGAGATATAAACGGTCTCTTTGTCAATATCAGCTGAAATATGTGCCACACTAGTGCAACAGATACACTCTGTATGACGTTTAGCTTCTTCTTCCTTCTTGTTTTGCAAAAAAAGAGGTTGACGCACTTTAAGGTAAGTTGTCGTGGATAGATATCTCCATCTCTATCTTTCATTGTCTTTATTTATTTATTCATTTTTTTTATTTTTTAATTATTCTTAGGTTTGTCAAACTAAACGTCCAAACTGTATTAAGCGGTCAGTAAGCCATTACCCAAAGCGGATCTCGAGTGTGCTAACAATATAAGCCAAATATTGGTAAAGATAGGAAAAATATCGGATCGATATAAAAAGGTCGCGCCACGGTACCTGGAATTACGGTGCGTAAATGCATTGGAGGGCCAAAGATAAATGGTTTGAAAAGGTCTCTTGTTTTACATTGGACTGGGCTCAACTCGCTGCCGTTAACAAACGAGAAAAGTAAATCTCCACTGGGTTCCATGAGAATTCGTGGGGCGAATGAGGGATTGCTTGCAATTGAGGTCTGTGTTGATTGAAAGATCCAGTCGTAAGTCACACGATTGCTGTACGCACGAGGTGGGCAGCGAAGAAGAAACGGTTTATTCTGCTCCAGAGTGATGTTGATGGGCTCATTAGGTTGATGAAAAGCTCCTGCGACTACAAGGAGACCAAAAACAACAACAGAGGTTAGAACAACAAATATTATCATCATTAAATTGGCTCTGTTTTAATTAGTTGTTTTTCCCATGTAAATCCTACTTAATTGTCGGGAACATTTCCCGGCGCTGTCTTTCAGTTCTAGTAAATGCGTTTATTCTCTCGAAGTTTGTTCACTGTTACACTCTCAATGTCTATTGATGGTTTTCAGTGTCACACCATTCAAAATAGATCAAAATAAAAATCAAAACCGTCCAATAGATAAAGTCCAGAATCTGGGAAATGAAAGGAGGTACATATACAAAGACCCTCGCCAAGATTCAGGTCAGAGGAATATTTCGTATACGAGATATCCGAAGAAATGTTTTACCCAAATTTATAGAGATTTGTATGGAGACGCCATGCTGGTGCTCACCTGGATGAGCTCCAACATGGCGGACGGAAACCAACAGAAACATCTGTTACCGAGTTTTGCTACATAAGCGTGAATTTATTCCTCGAGAAACTCATAAACATTAAAGTAATACTTTTTCTAATACATAAACTGTTTAAATAGCAAAATTTCCTGAAATAAGCCATTTTTTTAACCTACATGACAGCTCTCTTGGCCGTCATGTAAATATCGCGTCACGCAAAAACTTAGAAATTCAAGCGTCCTCTATCACAAAACCAAGCACCCTTTTGAAGCGAAAATTTGTATGAAAATTAGTTTTCAGCTGCTCTAATGCATCGTGAAAGTAAAATCTCGGTAGGATCGATAGTTTTTTAGTTTGAATTTTAGTGACGTCATGTGAAAACCAACAATTCCGTCCTAAACTAATGACATATACTTTGACAAAAGAGAAATACAATAATGCTGCTATTTATTCTTGGCTCACTAAAAGCTATTGTAATGCGTAGCTCTAAATCTAGCCAAAAGTGTTCTTTGTTTCCCTTTAATAAGTACGTGATCTATATTTTCTATGCAACCTGTAAGCAAATGTCACGCAGTAACGTAAAATAATGTAATTGTTTATTATCTGACATTATTTTCGGCGGCCGTTACAATCGCTACTTTTGAAACTGAAAATCTGTGGGTTACCTACTCTATCGGTTCCTGTTAAAATTATTCTTCTAAAAAGGATTGTTTTCGTGCTTACAGAAAGTTTATCACGTGACCAACTATTGCAAAAGGCTTATTTTCTAAATTTCTAAAGGTAGTAAACCTTCATTACAGTCATCATAAAGTCAACAGTCCGAAGGTCATAACTAAACCCGCTGTACCAAGCGCATGCGGGCTGTGAGGCTTCAACACCTTATCCAAGAGGTAACGCATGCTCAACAAAGATCTTACTCGATTCATTTACCATTTCTAAAACTGTAAGGACATATAAAAAGGTTTATGTAATTATCACGAAGGGGCTGGGGGGGATTAAAACCAGTGGGGAAAGAAATCATTAAGGTGTGAATTCACACCTTAGAGCTAGACCACTTAGATCGATGCAAATTAATTCGCCAAGCCTTCCGGAACATCGCAAAGAGCAAAAACACTAAACAGTAACTCATTCCGTCATCCACTGTTTTTAACATTCCTAAGATAATGAGAAAATTTATTAAAAAGTGCACATACCTGAAAATTCCAGCTTTATTTTTCTGCTAAACAAAGTACCAAATTCGTTTGACACGAAGACTTGGTATTCTCCTTTATTAGCAAGCTGTGGGGGTCTAAACGTCAGAGAACCACTTTCAGAAACAGTGATACGGAAATCTTTGTCCGGATCCAGTGTGGTACCATTAACAGTCCATTTGTAGTTATTTGGTCCGGACAGTTGCGTACCCAGAAAGCTCAATTCAACAGATCTAGAGCGGGAAGATAAGTCCATTGCATTGAAATTAGTCATGTCATTTGTCTCAGCAGTGATACCGGGAAGATATGCCTCGAAACTGCTTATGCCAATGCTTCCTTTAAACGAGACTGAAAAATAAAGAGACAAATATGTCAGGCTTGATTTTACATGGATTTTATTCATCAGGGCCCGAAAGGCCGATTAGCGCTAATCCAGGATTAAAATTTTGTTCCGTTTTTTTATGTTACCTTCCTATGACTGAATTGCTTGGAGTAACATTTTGTGTTATCATTACCCTATCTCGGAGTAAAGGCTGAACAGTATTTTGTAAGCTCATGTTGCAATATTTTTAGACAAGAAACCCTTGGCTCAAATTTGGCTTAATCCGGCTGGGTTAAACTTAACCATCTTTCGAGGAACCGGGCGCTGCACAGTTAATTCAAGCCTTGCGGACACAGAGAGTTTTTTAGGAAATCTCGCAGGTAAGGCGACTGAAGGGACCTCAAGCCCCTAATGCAAAAAATACGGAGGTTTGCGATATTACCATTTGATCCTGGATTCTGTAGGCATCTTTGAAAATTTCGACAAAAATCTTTAAATGGTATTTTTGTACGACTGTATGCTTTTGTGTTGTGATTTAATTTTCACACTTTTTAGTCCAAATTTATCAGGTTTGTCAAAACTGAAAATGGTTTGTTGCTGCTCTGAAGCAAATTCAATAAAATCTCGCCTATTATTCCGTTATTACCGTCTCTCGTAAGTTAGGACACTCACGCGCGTTCCTAGAGAGTCCGCAAAAACAAGATTCTACCACAAGAATAACGACGCGCATTTGTCAACGGCGAACATTTTGTAACAATAGAGGGGAGAAACCATATGGAACAAACTTTTTTTTCGCCAAAGTATCATTTTCGCAAGGTCAGGAGTGCAGGGCAAAATGATCCCTTCCATCTGTTGCACCTACGCTTCTCCTAAATGGATAACAGAGGACAGTGATGATTTTTAAATCAAAACGGACTATCGTGAGAGGTCAAGAACTTTGAATCATCCTAAGTGTTCAGTGACAGATTCAGACATTAAGGTAACTGGGGGACCCGCTCTTCAAGGCCCTAAGATAAGTGTGTGGCCAGGGCTTCAAAAATAACTTTTCTAGGTCCTACGGGCGTAACAATGACGTGACCCTAACCCTAACCCTAACCCTAACCCTAACCCCCCCCCCCCCCCCCCCCACACCGCCCGCTTGATCCCCCATTGCATTTGAAAAATTTAATTGACAGTACTTTTACTTACGCTCCGTGCAGTTTCGACCGGTAAAGTCGCTCGTACAAGAGCACAGGTAGTCGTTAAGTTGTGGAATACAACTTCCAGCATTTTGACAGGGATTTAAAATGCAAATACCTTGTCCTGTAGAAGGGTTAAGTAAAATAAAAATTGTGAGCTTTGTAAAGCCTTTTACTGAGAGTCTAACTTAGATTACGCCACACAAACGTCAGGGCCCTCAGAGGTTTTTGTTTGTGTTGATTTTTTAAGCAGATATTATTAAAGTTTTTTCCAATTATTTTTTCTAAAGATTACATCACCTACATGATAAATAACTACATACAAACAAAGACCTACTCAAGCAGAGTAGAGAAAACGTTTAGCTGCAGACAATGCCCCGCTCGTGCGCAATCCCTGTGTTGGCTGCAAACCTTAGATACCTTTAGGCCCTTTGCAGCTCGCAGCCGCGTGAATGTAATTCTTATCACAAACATTATGGGATCCAAACCAATAAACAACAAACATTACCATGGAAAGAAAGTCAAAAAATTTGATGGAGGGCAAAATATTGGCGTGTTCGACGAGTTTGTATAAAACGAATAACCAAATTGCTCCACCCCATGGTTTGTAGTCCGACGCCTTTTCTCCTTAATACATCAAATCCTACAAAACCTACAATTTAGAAGACTCACTATTTATTTAACATTATGCTGTTCTAATCTCTCGTCAATATACTTTAGGTTAAATCCAAAATTTAGCAAGAGGTAGTTCACGTGACGACGAACTGCAAAGGGCTTTTCGCAAGTTTTTCCAAGATAATTATTTTTTCTTCTTTGCGCTACTTACCTATCTGAAATACATACTATCAACAACCTAGGGCAGTATGGAAGAAACTGGTCGAACACTCTTTTGAAATAACAAACTGACTACGGGAAGAGGACTGGTAAGGTAAATTATTATATAGGCGTCCTTTTTTACCCTCGTCTCTCAAAGGGAAAGAGAAGAAAGACGGCGCGATCACAGATAAGACGTTTCGTTAAGAGACATTTCAGTAAAGCATATATGGTTGAATTACCTTTTACGACATTTGTAAGTGAAAGAACGAGTACAAAAACATAAACTTTAGGACCAAGATTCAACGAGGACAACTCCATTAGTGGTAGACTGAAAAACAAAGAAAAGAACAACAACAACATTTATTATTCATAGTGCGCCCTTTCTTCATAAATAATCAAAAGCTCATAACAATAATAACTGGTCTTAAAGAATAAAAATATATCTATATTTAAAAAAATATTGTAAAAAAAAGTTTAAAAAATATATATATAACATATACCTGTTCGGCAATATATATACATGTGTTCTAAAAGATGAATAAAAAATGTTCTAGCGATATGTCATTATCATTTTCAATTGATAGGCAATTGAAAAGAACTGCTGAGTAGAATAACTTTACTTCTGTCATGAAAAGTATTCGGTTGCTGACACAGATAATTAATTATTGGATATCTTTATATCAATTTAGTTAGACTACAAAACAGCCCGTAAATTTTGCGTAGGTCAAGAGCGCTGGATCAGTCAGTCGAGATCCAGAAGTGACGTCAAATTCTTCGCTCTATATATCGGCATTCTATTGACAATAATTCTACAGTATGTTCCAGTCGTGTTGTTGGGGCTGGGATGTTTCTCTTGTGATTTAAGTAGTCAGAGTGTTACCCTCGGCTCCTCCTACCTTATAACTACTGCCTACAATAGAATCCCGATCTTTCGAACCACCTTGGGAAGAACAAATTGATTCGAATTATCTGGAAGTTTGAAAAATCGGGGATAAAAATTACAGTGTTTGACAGGTGAAGGGAAGTAAAGTTTGGTTCGGACTAATGGCAATTTCGAAAAACGATGAATCCAAAGATCGGGATCATGTACTGTACTTACTTAACTCAAAAATGCTGTTAATACTTTATCGGCTTTCATCATTGTAAAGGCTACTTGAAGTCAGAAGTTTAAATCAGCTTTTCAACCCCAATATTAGCGTAATGAATCGATCATTCAAATGAGGAGCTCATAAACTCTTAAATTAACATACAAATGGCTTTTTCCTTTACGCTATTCCACTCAGTCACATTTTCTGATTAAGAGAGAAGAAAAAATGGTTATGAACTGAATTACGTTAGACTGAAGAATGATCATCGCAGTGAATTTTCCATAACCGCAGTTCAAAATGAATTATTTCATATATTTCACATGAATTACGTTAGTCAGTATATCTTGATGATGATGACTGTTTTTTCCATGAAGTTTGCCTTTGATGTTGATAACACAACGATATGATGAGAGAAATTAAGACACTGGTAGTTATAAGGACTTGAAAAATTAATGACGCGTTGAAGCACCTGCTGTATGCAGTTGTGAAGGTCTAATATCAATGTGCGTAATTTGCGAAAAAATTACATTGATGTTGTTTGCAGCAAAATGACAATAGCTTGTGTACGGCGGCCTCCTCTCATTAGCAAAAAATAAGGAGAAAAAAACCAGTCTTCTTCTCTGAATTTTTCCCTGAGGGAAGGGGCGGCTGTACAAGGGCCTTAATAAAAGCACTTTGAGTCATTTTCCACCATCGGAACAAGAATGATGTGACGGATTAAGTGTTTAAGATGGATCAGTAGGGTAAGGTGGGTTGAGAATGTCCCCGGGGCATGCCAACCTCATTTTCAGTTTATGCAAGAAAATTATTATGAATGTATTTGACTATCGATAGATGATTCCCGGAGGTAACCAGTCGTTTCGCCAACGGTCGTTTCGCAAACGTCTCTGGTCAGTTCGCAAACGCGTTGAAGTCAGTTCGCAAACGTGTTGAAGTCAGTTCGCAAACGTGTAGAAGTCTGTTCACACAGTCTGCAGATTTCCGATGTCAACGTTTGAGCATACAAACTAACTCTCGAGCTTAAGTCATACAGTCTTGTAGCTGTAATCCGCAAATCAATCTACCGATATGAAACATGTCTTACTGTTGTTGTGTTCTTACTGTTGTTGTGTTCTAACAAATATTAACATGGTTGCTAAGTGACGTAAGTTGACAGTCTCAATATCCTGAAAAATTGTTGAAGATAATTAGATAAATAAAAACAGGAAGAGAAAGAATAAAACAAAAGAAACGATATGAATAAAAGATAAATAAAGAATGGCTGAAAAACTGTGCAATTGCGCATGAAACACGACTTTTAATAACTTCTTTCAGACAATGTATAGAAAACAATGTAGTCCTTTACATGTCTGAGTTTGCCACAGGCGAAAGCTGCAACTGCTGCCTAAAAACACAGTTCTAAATTTGATTGTCGTGCTATACCAGGAGCTTGTTTATTCCCTAACAGGCTCCTAACTATTTTGATTCTAAAAAACGGAAATTTCATCAAGTCATCCGCGTGAAAACGATTTGGGAGACGGGGCGGGTAGGATCGGAGTACGTGTTCCGACCTCTGGAAAAATTTCTAACAACGCCCTTGGTAGACCCTAAACCGTCTTTTTCAAAATAATTTCTCATCGTTGGTATAAGGCTTCCGGATCGCGCCATGCACCTGTTACCGTTTTTGTGTTTATCGCTTTACACACACAAAAAAATTAACACGTTAATGCAGTGGTCCTGATGATTATAGTTCTACTTTGTAGCTGCCTAATAGCAATCTCGCACTATTATTCGGGGTTTCTGTGAGCGGTGAAAACACAGTGCCTACCATACACGGTCAAGAGTTTACCTGGGTGTAAAAACCTGTGAAGTTTTACTTTGTTTGCTAGCTATTACTTTCCTTGGCTCTATTGTGCTGACTACTCAGTGGCTTCTTTAATCTTTGTATTCATTGTTTACGTCACTCGTGAGTTTCACAGGTTTTTACACCGAGGATGAGAAACATGAAACCAAATGAGGATCAACGACGAGACCCTGTCCTTAGCCTAGAGAAGATTAAGGCTCCAAAATGTGTTTTTGATAGATATGAACCCTTTTTTCCCCCTTTATTCCTTTGCCTAAAACTATTCCTTGCGTATTCAAACTGGACCGAACGTTCGATACAAGCGCCCTTGTGGCGTCAACAGTCAAGCAATATAAACAATGAACGGATTATGCGTCCGGAGTGTCGGCAACATTCGTAAGCTCAAATAAGTAATCTGGCAAAATGGATCTTCCGTACATGTCATCTTTCATAATATTTCATATTACTCAGTGCAGTGAAGATTTATGATTTATATTCAGTGCCTACACCTCATATGAGGACAGAATTTGCAATCCTTGTTTTCCGAAAAACCGGCATCGTTGGACAATCGTAAATAGGACTATGGCTGTAAGGTCGAGACTTAAATTCATCAGCTATGATCCCAAAACTCTCACACAGATGATAGTTAAGCAATAAGTGCCTCTATCTTGAGGGGGAATAAAAATTTGTCGATAAAGCCATGAAACGAACTGCAATATTTCTCGCATAAAGCATAAAGTTCACTGAAACGTGAAAATGCAAAACAGTTCAATAAAAACATTGTATTTATAGCAAGAGTTAAAATGGTTATACTCAGCTCAACTAATAAGAAATCTTACCTCGTAGTTGCTTCCTTTGCGGCATGCTATTCCCGAGAATTATGTTTACAATCACGAGAGCAAATTTGAATCGATATTCCGCCACTTGGGCCACAAAACCTCAGCGGTGCGCTGTACGTCATTCTACATGACAGTAACTTGAGTGTTTCCGTACTGAGTCACGTAATGGTGCTCATTCAAGTTCCCCTCCAAGTCCAATGATTCAGAGGTTCCGCTTTAAAAGGATGTTTTTCAGAAACACATATTAGCTGTAACTCGGCTAGGAAAGTTTACCACGTTCTTGATTTTATAAATCCCTTCTGGCAAATGTAACAGTTTTTCAGTCGTGACTATAAAAAGAGAGTAGTAAAAAAAAAGCGAAATCTCTGCTCAGGGTTAGGGACAACTGCGAAGCGTCCTCAAAAGTGCAATCGCTAAAATACCTTGTGGCATTCCGTGTGATTACGTGCATTCCTAATACAACATTAGCATTTTTAATGATATTACTTTTGCCATGGTGACTTAAGAATAAAAACTATTATGTAATTAAGTTCCCAGGCTAATGGTCATTTATATATATAAATCCGATATAACTTTAGCCAACGCCTCAATGTTATGAAGGAAAGAACATCTCATTTTTAAGCCCCTATTAGCAGAGAGCCAACATCCATTTGATCAGCCGTTAGAGCTTGGCAATTTAAATGCTAATGTTGATGTTTAGTACTTTTTACAAAAAACAAGTTACAGCTTCTTTAACGTTCGTTTATTTGCATAACGGCTGCGCGAGATGCTCAGGTCAGAAAGTAAAATCTTTAAGTTAAGATTTCACCGTCTACAATATGATGACCAGTCAATTGAGTAAGTAAAACGTCCCCGTTGCCAATAAAGTGGTCGCATCTGTTTCTTACACCGGCCAGCTATAAATAAAGATGATCCTAAACTGTCTTCTTTAGTTATTTCAGCCAAACAATGGAAGTCAGTGGAGTCGCAAGAGCTGAATAAACTTTAAAATCAAACAAACGTTTTTGTGTCATTATTTCTTTGACTAAATACGAATTCTGAGAACAGACGTCGAAGAACACCAAAATCATGATAAAAGTCGAGTATTATTTTTAAATTTGACTGAGCAAAGGCGGTCAACCCTAGCCTGTTCCAGGCTCCGGGGTGAAAAGTCTTTCAGTAAAAAGAAATGCGAAAAACGCGCGGGGGCGGAGGAGAGACATCTTACGATCCATTTTCCCCGCCGCCACCGCCTCCTTTCGCAACTCGCACGCGTCTTATTTTCGCTTTGCTCGTTTTAATACGTCCCCACTATACTATCTGAGAGCCTGGCACAGGCTAGGTCAACCCCTTTTCATCTCTCCGTGAAAAAATCGACGTTTATCCCTTGCCAAAGAACATTTCGTGCAGTGATGAGAGTAACTTCGGTAATTTATCCATAGCATAAAACGTCGAAGATTTCAGCGTAACGTTGCAATTTTGAGTAGTAAATCCACTACGAGAAAAACGACGAATCCTGACCACGAAACCTTTAAATTAGTTAGTGCTACGGTAAAAAGCTATTCTTACCTTTCATCTATAGAAAAGTCCTCTTGTTCCATATTATATAACGTTCAATGTTTCGAAATGCTTCAAACGTTAAGTAGCTACTCGGAAGCAGGACGCTGTTCGGTTTTCCTATATATCGTTAAAGCAGGAACTATTATAACGGAAGATTTACAGCTGCTTTGTGATATTGTATCTTGAATAATTCACTAGAGCCAGCCCTTCAAAAAGAATTTTTGAAATTATTTCGAAATTTTTGCTTTTGACAAAAATCCGTGTCAAGAAATGACAATGTATATCAACAGGCAACATTATTGATTTATTTTATTCTATTTGCCACATAATAATTACAAAAAATATAGGAAAAGAAGGAAAAAAAAAAGAAGTGGCGAGGAGACCTAACAGAAACTATAGGAGCTTATGAGAGGTTAGGCCTCCTCGGACTATGAGCTAGAGCTGTTTCACATCAATTGAAGAAAGGAAGGCGAAAAGTCGAAGATGGAAAGATTTATAAACTGTTTTCCTACTTACTCAATAATTTAATCTTCAGTTTTTTCTTAAAAGAGGAGAGGGATTGAGAGTTGATGACCTTGTTGTCTAGTGAATTGAAAAACTTAGGCCCTTGAAAAAAGGGCGAGAACTTCTTCGTGTTTGTACGACGATACGGTAGACGGTAGGCCTGGGAATTTCTTGTATTGTAAGAGTGGAATTGATTGCTTTGAGAGAATGGCCGTTTTTATACTGGAGGACGCATTATCCGACTGGACGAACTTGGGCAAAGATTTGTAGTTCGTCTGGTTATGCGTCTCAAGTATAAAGACGGGCACGAGACGCATTATGCGTCTGGACGAACTTTCCTTCGAAATACGTCTTGAACGACGCACTACGAAAGGTAGTTCGTCTGGACGCATAATTCGTCTCGTGCCCGTCTTTATAGTAGAGACGCATAACCCAGACGAACTACAAAATATTGGCCCAAGTTCGTCCAGACGGATAATGCGTCCTTAGTATAAAAACGGCCAATTTGTTATTAAACTTTGGAGGTAAGAATGAGTTTTTGCAAGAATACATAAATTGGCCCAGTTGAAGCAAATGGATATCATTAAATTTTAGCCTACCGAGGTCCTTAAAGATGGGGGCGGCATTCCTTCGACACAAGTTTACACCATGTGGCAAAATCTTCATTACAATGTTTTGTGAACTCCCAGGAAGGTCTTCCATGGACGGATTTTTCCCCACCAAACCGAAAAATACTAAGACCGATCAAAATGGTCTTTTACAACGTTTGACCTGACTCACTTCGTCGTCCTTACGGAGAATTTCGACAGCTAGCAAGACAAACGAGACACTGACACGACGGACACAGTCGACACACTTGTACATATGTCATGCTATCTCATTCATGTCCTATGATGTAGGCGACTTGGAAAGGTTTCCAATTTCACAGGAAGTAATGCCGTTTTTTTTTTTCATCCCGAGAACGAATTTTCGTTTTTTGACTTTTCTGATTCTCGTGTATAAAATTTTGCTTTAAGCCTCGGAAAACGTTAAATGGAAGTCAAGAAACGTTGTTGGGTTCGTTTCTTTGACTGCCTTTTTGAATTTCTCTCCCGCTTCCCGCCATCGTAGAGATCCCTCCTCCCGCCCTTTCTTCTCCCGTCTCCCGTACCCCTCCCGCCCCCTGTTCTCTCGGGCTCCCGCCCCCCTGTCCCCCTTCACTATTACGGACTCTCGGTAAAGAGGACAATACCTCGAGGTCCCTACAGTGTCCGCTATTAAGGGAGTTGATTGTGCTCTGGATAAACTCTCTCTGCAATCCCTTGGAGATAGTTTAGGACAACTCGAGGAAGATTTGAGTTACGCAGAGTTACGCACCCTAGTGAAAACTATGAACTTCCTAGGAGAGTTACAGGGCCAGCTGGGGATCCCGTACACCTAGAAAAAACAAAACAGCTGCTGCCGACTGACATGTGATTGTGAAGTGGCAGATTGTTTACAAGGTTTTGTGGTAGTCAGACCCGTAAAAGAGCGTAAACGTTTCGAACGTGGTGCGGTTCGTGAAGTCGGGAGATCGGATCGGCGATGGTGTTATTCAATGTACGTGGCGCCAATGTGGAAATTATACGCCGCGGACAACCAGACTAGAAGGTCACGCAATTCGTTCATTATCAGCTCATGGGCAGTTCTCCCTTTGCTTACAATCTGTGCGACTGCTTGGTTGTCGCTATGGATGATAACTCTGTGATAACTCTGTGGTAAAAAATTTTATAAGCGCCCACTCTCAAGGTCCAAAAAATTGATAAGAGCCCTCGGAGTTGGTACGTGTGCTTCAGTGCAGTTACTTGGTATTTGCTAGGTTTACTTACCAATGGTGCTTCGCGCGAGAGACAGCTTCCGCGATTACTACTACTACATCTTGATGCTGCTTTTGTCAGTGTCGTAGACCAGGTCGTTCTGGAAAACATTCCATAAGAGGGGCCCACAATTTGAGCCTTGGGTGCATCCTCTAAACATTTCTTTCTTGTTTTGATCCTCTTTTGACTCCAGCTCTATTCTCTGTACAGTAGAATCCCGATCATCAAACGCTCTGTATTTTTGAAATTTTTAGATACTGAATACAAACCCATACAACTTCCTTCAGAAAGACTCAGGCCCGAGAATCGAAAGACTGGTCTGCACAATCGATGGTATCCCAGGGTGCACTGAAAGCTTAGTTGCGCGCGAAACTCGATGCAATGTTCGACGAGAGACAAAATGGCGGACGAGTGGAAAGGTTTGTCCACGATTCGACGTTGGCGCTAATTTTTTTCCTTCAGAGATATTCTTGGACATTAATAGTGGATTGAAGTGAACAATGAAAACGCAAAGTCATTTACTTCCTTCATCTCTGCCATTTTGGTCCTGCTGATTAGAAGATTTGAGGAGTTTTATCTTCGCTTTGAAGACGAAGTAGATCATTTCTATTTCCTGTTTTGGAATGACGATCCGATGGCAAAAGGAAAAGTTCCGTCGTCTTCTGGGGAATCAACGCCTACTGAGTCAACTTTAAAGCGAGTAACTGGATCTGAAAGGTAAAATATGCTGTCAACCTTTATTACTGGGCCCTTTGTATTGTTCGAACTGAAATAAGCGCTCCTTACTTCATTTTAATACGTTATACGGGTATTAAAATATTTTAGGTGTAAGCTCATAGGACGGTTAAGTTTTTGATTGGTTTACTTTTCAAAAAGACTTAATAAGGCTCCGAAGACATAAAACTACAAATTTCTTAAACTTCACGAGGTGGCTAACATCCACTGGTTAGGTCGTTCAACCTTGCCAATTTGAGGGTCTTTTTTCAAGGAGAGATGGCAGTTACCCTCACAAGAGCGTTGCTATAGCACCCGCACAATTTCTTCTCTTTCATGTCATAAGGCAGGTAGGTTACTGTGGGACTAGGGTAACCCTAAGAGTTCTGGGGTTACCAAGTGGGGTACCCTACTTGCCCTTTAAACACTCTCCTGATGGCTGAGGTCACACTTGAGAGGTTAGTCTAGTAAGTTTACTACTACTCATTCAAATCTTGGATGTTACAAAATATGTTTATTAAGGTGATTCCCTAGTTTTGCACTGCGCATCTTTCACTGCGCATAGCAAGATGGCCGCCTTAAAAATGGGCATGCGAAGTGACATTATTAAAATGAAGTTGACTGAAGAGAAAAGGTATTGGAATTTTTGCTTGCAGTTGTTTCTTGCCGAGGTGAGACTCCGTGTGTTGGAAATAGCATAACGCAGTACGCCTGTTGCTGAGTTCTACTTCCTTGGGGAGAACCTTGATAGTGGATGTTTAACTTGTGCTTACTCATTGTGATTTTAAATTTAAACGCTTTCTTTATCACATTGTGTCCTAAATGTGATGTCTCGAGGTAAATTCTGTAAAAACGGGTTTTACTAATACTTTCTTCTGCCTTTCACATACATTCTATTCTGAAACTCACCCCAGTCCTCTCTCAAAAATCGGAGAAAATACATTTGGCGCGCACTTTCTGCAGCTCTACCGCAAAAATGAGTACGGTGACCCCCATTTTTTATTTCATGATTTTAACAAGGACAGTGTTTCCTTTCGATGAGAAAAAAATTGGCACAAATCTATGTTCAGTTTTTTGGCAATTTTACTAAATTGTACGGATTGAGCTATCATGGGTCGAATAGCGCGTGTCCAATTTAATTCTATTTTGGAACGTAGAGTAAAAACAAGGGCATTAAAAGACATTTTTCTGGTACATAAGTGGATAAACAATACATTAAAGTCAAATTCTGTGCGATACCACATGCATCATTGAAAAAATCTCCTTTTTGTCTAGTTTTGGGCTGCGCGCGGTTTTGGTCAAAGGGTCCTAAATAACCGTATTTGTCGGCATTGTGACGTCAAAACAAGCACGGTCACCACCACTTTTTATTACTTTTTTACCATCTTCTTGACTTGTTACATCAGTGTACCAAGTTTCATCTACTAGGGAATCACCTTAAGTCTTGTGTGGCCACTGAAATTTATTGATTAGGGTTAGGAAACTGAGTGAATCAGTTTCCATTTAGGGTCATTATATTGGGAAAACTGACCTGAAACTTGATTCACTTTGTTTCCTAACCCTAATCTCTAAACTTCAGTGGCGTAGTCCATTTTAGGGTAGTCCATATAGATAGTCCATGAGGCTAGTTCATTGAAGGGGGTCAATGTTTTGTCCTCCACTGATGAAACAAGTCAAGTAAATTTGTGGATTGGGTGGATAGGGTAAGCTTTGCTTGTAAACAAGAGCTATCTTTAACCTGCTTGATTGAGTAACCCTAGCACATGGGTTTCCCTCTCTCCTCGTGAGCATGCCCTAAGCTCATGCCTGTGCCTTACATTGCAAGTAATGAGTTGGTAAGTGAATCTGTGACTACATCAAAACAAATTTCAAAGAATCAGAATCCTTGATCTTGAATAAAGTGTATATAATGTAAAATGAAGTTAAGACCCCAAACTGTTCATGAGCTAGTCATCTTTCTAAGGATAGCTCAGCCATTTGGGACTATCATGGCTTATATTGGTTTACTGATGGAATATCCATATACAGGAACTATTTTCATAGTTCATCTTGATGCACACTGAAGTATATAATCTGTTTGTACTTACTGTATGTGGGTTTCAGAGTGCATGCTATATAGATGATCTGTTCAAGTGATTTTTCCATCTCATTATTATTGGATGAAGTTTTAGTGATATCCAGAATAATCAAGGTTGAGGTAAGTGTTATGACCTGAGCTGAAGTGCGAGGCTGATAACACTAACTTACTGAGACCTTGATTATTCCAGATATTACATGGAAAACAGGATCTGGTAATTATTGTTGTTTCATTATTTATTGCTTTAAAGAAAATAATGACACTGAGCACACCATCGCATGGAACATAATTTTACATTGCTCTGGTAAATCATAAATTGTGTGTGCAAGCTACAGATAAGTTTGCAGTGATTTCCAAAGGCTCTTTGCAAATGAGAAAACAGATGTATAAACAATGTATAATAATGGCAATAATCAAGCTGTTCCTCTGACTATTGTTATTTTGCAGACAAAGTGTGATGTCCCAGAAGGTTTGCATCATGTTGACTCCTTGTGATCTGATAACTGATATTGATTGTAATTTTAAAGCAAAAGAAACTAGTTCAGAAGTTGATTTGCCATCCACTGGAAATGCTAACCAGATGGGCTTGAGTGAAACAGGGGATCAAAGCTATAAGGGCGATGCAGTTCACTTAGCAGATGCAAGCATACTTGAAGATGAAGTGAGGTCACCTTCTAATGGCTTTAGTCCAGGTAACTTTTATGGGTCAAAGAAACAAAACATGTCACCAAGGATAAGAATATTTTCTCCAAGTGCTCAAAAAAATTTAAGGGAAGAACGTAGCAAGTCTTTAAGTAAACATTCTTTGGGTGTGAAAAGGAAAAATAAGAAACAGAGAAACTCTTCTGAGGTGAGAAAAATGCAGAGGACTTCAAACATGGCAAGACAAAGTGAGTCCTCTGAGGGAAAACAAAGATCAGTTGCAACTGGAAAAAAAACTTGTGGTGAATTTGCGGATAGTACAAAAATTATTAGTAAGGCTGAAAATCATGATGAAAGCAAGGATGAACCAAAGTTATGCAAGTCAGAAATTAATGGAGTTGAAAGCAATTTCACTGAGGAAAAGAGGTTCTCATCTCAGTCAGGTTGTGCATTTGAACAAAGTAGCAATACTTCAGTCGGAGCAATGAGTAGTGATTCAAGCCCAACATTGGTCAATGTTGCCTCTTCAAATGCAAGTGAGGTTGAATCCGTTGGCTCAGAAGTAAGCCTTTACAGTGGTCCTGGTTCTGTAATGGATGGTTTGTTTCTGAGAAAAAATGGCAATGAATACTTCTTCTCTAATTTATTGGACAGTGATACACAAAATACTGAAGGGTTTGCCAGTCACAAATTCGCCAGAGAAAGCATTATAAATGGTGTCACAATGTTGAACCCATCTTCTGCATGTGATAATATAGAAGGAAGGACAGAGGAACCTCCCATCTCTTGTGATGTTGCTGATGATTCCCAGTCAAGTTTTTCAATTTCATTGCCATCACCAGACACCAGTGAGAGTGACTTTATACTAAAACTTTCAGAAAAAGAAGCAGATTCAAGCTCAACAAAAAGTTCTCCAGAACACCAAGCACCAATCACGAAATATTTCAAAAGCATGACAGGACCCAAGTGTAGAACAAAACTAATGACAAGTAGTGTCTCATCCTCAGGAATGTCCTCTGTAGAGAACTCTCCAGAAGTTAATACCAGGTAAGTCTTTTCTTTATAAGTATAAATACAACTCGACATAACATTATTTATGTTTTTATGTTTAGGACATGTGGTTTGTATGGACTCAAAAAGTTCTTGAATTTCAGCTGCCATCATATGAAATTCTTCAATTATACTACATCCTTCAAAAACTCTTGAATTCTGTTTCATCTTGAAAGTGTTTGAGATGTAAGATATTTCATCCTCATTTTTAGCAAATTTCCTTTATGGAGAGCAGTTTTCAATGTTCAGCTTCTCATGAACACCCATACATCATCAAAAATAATTTCATATGTATTGAGCAATTTCTTAATTTTATTGGTTTTTGGTCCTCAATTTAACATAAATGAAAGGTAGTTTTTGGTGTTGTGGATGCATATGATCACCAAATGATGAAATACAAAAGATTGAAGAGACACCAAACAATATCCACACCACAGCACAAGAGCAAACCAACAATGGTTTCTGCAACACCAGGAAACACCCCAATTATGGTATGCAACAGTGTACCCACCTCATGCTTTGCTTCAAAGGGGCTTCTTGCTCTTGTGCTTCTCTGCAGTTTGTTTTATTATGAGTCATTGTCATCATGCTTGACAATTACTCAAGTGTTGTTTTTATGCTTTAGTATTCTCAAATATAATAAATTGTCCAGAACTTTAATTTGTTGCTCTGGTTTTGCTTTTTTTGGATAAATACAGTACAGTAAAAACCCACATATAAGAGCCTAGGTTTTTCCAAGCTAGGCTAAGAAGCAGGCTTTTAGCCTTGGTAGACATTGAAAACTGACCGTCCGGAAGGCACGTTTATTTCCCCATCAAATTATAAGAGATTAAGTCAATTTTCCTTGTATTTCTTCCAAAAATGGGCATCTGTAGGATGGCTGGACACCTTTCTGGCCTAAAACCTTGCTAAGAAGGTTCTTATAAAAATGGTTATAACTGGAAAATTAGGCTAGTCAGATTCTTAAGCAGGTTCTTATTTTTTAAAAATAAATAAGGTGTTTGTCATATTGTTTGTCTTTTGTGGGTGTGGCCTATTTTGGGCCTATTTTTGGAATAGCAGGCATAATATCATGTTATAAAAATCCCTTTAATCCAAGTATGTTAAAGCCATTATGAAGGATATTTAGATCTACATGTTATTGTCTCATTGCCAGGGTTTTATCTTCATTTTACTAACTAGTAGAGCTTGTTCTATTAAATTTGTGTTTTCGGTGTTTGACAGAGTTTCTCAAAATAACTTGTTTCAAAATTGTAGGCTAAAACAGGTTTTTATTTAAAAGGGGTCTAAATGGACAATCTTAGCCTAACAGGTTCTTAAAATCTAGGTTCTTATACATGGGATTTTACTGTATTAACAATTTGCTTATTGATTCCATAGTGAGGCAAGGGTAGCTCTAGATAATAATTTTGTTTGTTTGTTATATAACAGGATCTCTCCATCTAGAAGAAGAAAAGTTGGGAAGAGACAAGAGCAAATGTACTTGGTAGGTTTTAGACTACATATTATATTGTCCTGCCCAACTCTAATTATATTAGCTACCCTGCTAAGTCAAAAGCCAGGTCACTTCAGGTCACTCGATGGAGTCAGAGTCAGAGTCGTAATCAGATGTGTAGAACTTTGCAATCTAGTGAAAACAGCATTCTGATTCCACTTGCGACTCTGTTGTTTGCGATCAAATGAAAACTAGTTTGTCAGAGTTGCAAGCAGAAGCAAAAGAACTAAACCATACAAAGCGTAGGAATATGCGTTTTGATTGGGTACCCTTCCGTTTCTGCTTCCAACTCCGACAATCTGGTTTATGGTAAGCAGAACGAAGCGACAGATTCATAAGCGGCCTTGGAAGAAAACAGAAATGTTCTGATTCTTTTGACTCTGATTCCGTCTGGCTTGTGACTATGCTTACAACTCTGATTTTTGATTTTCACAAGGTCGTAACTGCTCTTACGACTCCACTTACGATTCCGCCTCTGATCCTGCCTCTAGTGCAAGTTGTTATAAGACCTTTCAATGAAAGCCTATGTGATATGAAAAGCTGGTAGTGATTTTACTGTTGGTGAATAAATTATAACAAATGAGCAATGTACAGTGTACTAGACTTCTACCAAAAAGTTAATTTCCACTGAACATGGACAATGTCTACATTGAATACAATATATAACTGGTTGTACATTTGTTTTACAAGGATCTGGGTCAGAAGGACTTCGGACATGTGACCTGTCCCACCTGTGGAATGGTTTATACTAAAGCCCAGCCAGATGATGAAGCCGAACATATCAGACATCACAAGAGATTTGTCAGTGGGCTGAGGTTCACTGTAAGTACTGTTAAACAACCTAATCAATTTTCCATAACTCTACTCTTGAAAGTCCTCACTTTTTGACTGCTGAGAAGCTACACTACATATTGTAGAATCCTGATTTCTAAAACCCTTTGTTTAATAATCTGACAACCCTTAGACAAACACTGTAATTTTCCTGTCAATTATTTAAAACCTCCGAAAAATACATGTACATTGTAAAACATGTAGTTTTGAGCTATTTATGCACTGGAAGTTAAATTTTGTAGCCTAAGTGTTAGCTTTTGGCCTGAAACATGAGTAATTTATTATTAAAACAGAGAAGGCAAGAGAGTGAGAGTATGACTGCATTCAAAGTTTTCATATAAAGTACTTAAGTGTTAATGAATTTTATGCCTCAATCTCCCAACGTAGTAAAACAAACTTAATCAGTGAGCCAGATTATTTAGTTCTGAATATTCAATATAAATACTCATTATTACTCATTCAAAATATTTCTCTGTTTCTGATTGGCTAAAATCACGGGCATAATTCATCATAACCAGCTACTGGTGACCAAATTTGGAAGAATTTTACCATATTGAACTGATGACATTGCTCACATGCCACTCAAAACCGTTGATCTTTCAAAAGTGCAGCAAAGTTGCAGATTATTGAACCGTTAACTGAGAAAACCTGGGGATCAGTTTGAGTTGTTTTCAAAGTGAGTAATGGCAGAACATTAATTTTACTCACTTCACGGCGAACTATTGTCTTAAAAAACATAGCAAGAACAGCAAGAATCAATGGACAACATATGCTATTTCAAGAATATTTGCAGACCTGAACAGCCCTTTATCTCCTAAACTTCCCAATAAAGATGCACTATTGATATGAACTTAACATTGACAGCGGTAAGTATGTTTTAGCTTGTTTTTAATCTTGGAATTATTTTGAATGAATAATAATGCAATTATTGAATTCTGCTTTCATAGCGTATGAGGAATTATGGAGATCTTGGAGAGTGTATCCTCCTCAGCCTTCAGCCTTGGTGGATAACACCCTCTTCAAGCTGCATAATTCTTCTTATCCTACTCAGACTCATTCAATAATTGCTAAATAAAAAATTCTCTTTAAATATGTTTTACCTGTGGTTATCATGCTCAGCATTGTGTCGGGGTGTTTGTTAAGGGCTGGAAAAATGAGAGTCTTATCAAAGAGTATCAGGATGGACGAGTGATTATGGTGGGACCAGATGATCATCCCCTTCATCTTAAAAAGGTACTACCAATATAGAAACATCAAGAGAGCAATCCTTGCCAGTAACATTGCGGGACCTCTTCTTTAAAGTCTGCATAACTTTTTCATCTGTGAGCCAAGTGGTATTGTTGGCACTAGCTCATAGGCCAATTCATTTGGCTTTGTTAACCAATTCCAATTGATTAATAGCATTTCTTCAAAAACTATTAAAATCTTGACTTCAAACACGACAGGCATCAAACAGCCTTCCAGGCCCAATTCTTGGAAATGAGTTGGGTTTGAAGGAGGGGGGTGGGGGGCGGGGGCAAGGGTGGTAATCCCCTATGAAAATGGCAGAGGATGCTCACAGGCAAACTTCAAAAATACCCCATCAAGTAGAATGTTCACGGTCCCCTATTTTTCCATGATTTAAGATTAGGGAGATCGAAGGCTTTGTGCTATGGGCAGCCATCTTGGATGAGTGTCAAATCCAGATAGGAAGTGGGGGACGATCTGCCCCCTTGATACATATTTTGTTTTTCTTTTTTTCAAGAGTCGTTTGTTTACAAAGACATGTTACAGTTACAAAATTTTAAAACTAAAAGAAAGTATATAACAATATTACAGATTGGGCCAAAATTAAATAAAAACAAAAAAGAAAATACAGCAGTTGTGATAATTCACAATAGCATTAGACCTCTTATTTAACAGGTTATTCCGGTAAGTTGGCTTCTTACTAATTAAAGGAAGGGGTTTTTCGAAATCATACCTCCAACTGATTTTAGCCTTAAATTCATCCAAAGATAAATCTTTAGGTGCTAACTTAGTTATGTACAAGTAATATTTAGCAAACAAAAGAGTGAAATAGAGATTTTTGACAATTTCCGATGAGCTTTGATTCTTTCTATCATTATTAAGATCAAAGATTAATTTACTTGAGGATGGCGCAAAGGAGGTGGGATTTTTGACGTTGAACCATTTGATTACTTCTGAAAAAACTACATGGTCCAGTGGCAGTTACAAAAAGTATGGATTATTGAATCATTTTGTTTGCAGTATGGAGAAAGCGTATTTTCTGCAATACCATACGTGAACAGTTCTCTTCTTGTGACGACAATTCTGTGTAAGAGTTTGAAGTAGAATTCTCTTAGTTTGTTATCTCTGCAAATGTTTTTCACATGGGAGAAATAATGCTTTGCAAGTATTTTTTCTGGTAGGAAGTCTGTCAAGTCTCTTTCCAAAAGCCAGTAGAAGTTTCTATTTTTTCATTTTAAGTAAATCTAATGAAAGGTCCGCTGAGAGTAATGGAAGGAGCTTTCGGACAAAATACTAGTTTTGTGGTATCTCCATGCGTCATCGATCGGATCCTTAGGAATCACAGAAACAACTGGCATGTAATGTATGAAATTACCGTACAGTTGAAATTTCCTTAAAAAATTCAGAGTAAGACCTCTTAGTACTTATGAAACCAAGATGGCTGCCTGTACTTGTGAGTGCTCGCTCGATCCTGATGATATAACGAGAAAATAGGGGACTGTGAACCGTCTACCCCTAAAGGAACCAGAATCCCATCATTTTTGTGCTAGTGGCTCAAATTCATTTTGACCCCTTTATTTAAAGGTAGCAAAAATCATGAATAATAAACATTTCCCTTCATTTTTTTTCATTCAAGATCCTCTAAGGTACCGTGACAGCTCTAATGAAAAGTGCCACCACCTTTCCTTTCCATAGGAAATGTAGTCTGCTGTACAGCTAATCACAAGTTGACTTTTACATATATTTTTAAGGTTGAGGAAATTCGGAAAGTCGTTGATAGTGAACTGGGCTTTGTTGCTGATGTACCCAACGTTCAGTCTGAAGCAAAGGTAAGTAGTTTGGAAATCATCGCCCGAAATTTATGAACAATTTACTGTTATTTATTATTACATGGGAATGTAGCAGACATTAGTAATTTCTTGGTGTTTTAGAAGAGTACATTGTACGATCACCAAATGACGTATTGGAGAAGTTTGAAAAAACACTGAAAACTACCCACACCACAAACTAATAGCTAACCAAAAATAGCTCTGCAACACCAAGAAACACCCAAAACATTATTTTATACATTTGCATATATAGGAAGAGTGAAATAAATTTTCAGCAGGGTGGGAAAGTCGAAGCCAATTTGCCACTTTGGAAACGACACTGAAACTTGTCTGAGTTAACTTACTCAAAGAATTCTGGGATCGTTACTGGGGACACGGCAGTCAGCTGTTGGCCATTTTTTTTTCTCTGTCTCCAGTAACAGTCCCAGAAGTTTTTGCGAAAGTTAACAGTTTAAATTTGCGTTTCTAAATTGGCGAATTACATACATCTTTGTAAAGAGTTTGGACAATCGCTCTTGGCAAAAGACGTTTATTAAAAGCCCAGATGGTTGAAACAACTGGAGTATTGTAAACTTGCTGCTTGTACTCTTTTTAACAACTTCTCTTTCCTTTTCAGACATTCGTTTTCATTACTGCAAAAAAAGTTGTTGGCTGTACCGTGGCAGTTCAAATAGATCAGGTAGGTTAACTCTACTAGCTGAATCTGAATCTAGCTGATTTCTCTCTTGGTACTAACGGATTTTCCTGTAAAGCAGACACTTGGCTTTGACCTTGAGGTGGTTTACTTATTCCACACTCCTGTTGTTTATACATTCAACAATACTTTCAGTTGGTTTGATTGAAGATTTACTTTCAACCAAACAAAGTTACCGCCATTTAGCGAGGAAAAAAAGAAGATTTTTAATCATAATTTTTTAGAGAAAACTGCATTTGGCACATTAATGATAATGGCAATAGCGTCCAACATCTGACATTTTTTGTCTTAAGGGATACCCAGTGTTACCTTCCCCTGGAGAATCATCGACCCCCGAAAAGCAGATTGCAGCTTGGTGTTGCAGGTAAAGTGAAACTTTTAGAAAACAAATTATTTCCTTAGAACCTGTATAAAATGGCCAAAAAAGCACTTTACTTGAGTGTCAATGTATTTAGCACGAAATTACTAATTGGGGACACTATATTAACGTCTCCTAGTGGAGACGGGACCGCTATTGTTCGTGGTCATCCGAGTCACGCGAAGCTCTAGCTGTTAAGGCAGTATCTTCAATTCTCAGCTATTTTAAAACCCTGAGTTCGGCTGAGTACGTTGGTCCGGTCCCGGGAATCGAACCCGCGACCTCCCGCTCTGCAGTCAGGCGCTCTACCAACTGGGCTAATCCTGCCGCCCGTCCCGGGAATCGAACCCGCGACCTCCCGCTCTGCAGTAAGGCGCTCTACGACTGGGCTAATCCTGCCGCCCGTCCCGGGAATCGAACCCACGACCTCCCGCTCTGCAGTCAGGCGCTCTACCAACTGGGCTAATCCTGCCGCGGTCAAAATATTTAAAATATACAGGTCTTCCACCAGGTCAAAAGTAATCTTGTCTAAACAGGCCTAAGCATCATGGCTAATGTTGATTCCAGATTGTGGAGGATTAGAGAAAAAATACTGTGAATGTTAACACCAACAGACTCTCTTTAGAGGGATGAACATTGAGCTGGGTGCAACAAGTCTCTGCAAATTTACAAAACTTAAAGAAGTTAAGAGGGTTTTAAATAATAAGTTTAGGAATCCTAACTGGCCGGAGACAAACGAGTTGGCTGTTCACAAGTTAAACTCGGGACTATCGAGAACAAACCTAGCTAGCGTTCAAGGTGGGGATTGAACTCAGAACCTCCGGATTGCAATTCCAACTGCACGGCCACTCTGCCTCCCGCCAAATCGCCTTTAGTCAAACATGGCCTTGACCAAAATTCTGTCTGCTGGTTCACATCCTACCTATCTTTCAGGAGCCAACAATGTAGTGTCAGTGGCCATCTATCCACCGCTACATGCAATTGTTCTCTGCTCGTGACTTTTGCTACAAATATCCGTCGCTCTGAGAACATCCTACAATTACCCAAACCAAGGACAGACTATCTTTAGCGACGTTTTGGGGATCATGTGCTGTCCTTTGGAATGGACTGCCATCCGAACTACGTAAGACCATTAACCCCTACAAGGTTTAAAACGGGAATTATAGACACCCACACGGCAAACACGTAAACCAGTACTTTAGATTTTTATTATCTTTTTATACTGATGTTTTTATCCGTGTCTAAATAAAGTATGTCTATGTCTAGTTTAGTTTAAGTTGTCCATAGTTCAAACTTATTTAGTTTGGGGTCCATCATAAGTAGTTTCGGTATGCAATCGTTGTGAGCAACAGTTCCATCATATTTTGTTTCTTTGTAGTACAACTCCCACACCGGCCCAGTGTGGGATTAGCAGAATCTGGGTGCACAGTCGGTACAGACGAAAGAAGGTTGCCACACGACTTCTGGACTGCGTTAGGTGAGACTCGAAATAAAGGTTTCTATCGGTAGTTAAAAGCAAAAAGGACCGGTCTATACTCTTTTAAACTTACAGAACTATATAAAGTACTGCTTTGAACCTTTCGACCAAACGGTCACACCTTACAACTAAAGCCAGTGTAACTCGTACGGTACTGTTTGAGAGTACAATTTCAGTAGAGCAAAGGAAAGTTCTTGTCTTTATCTTTATACTCTCTCTCAACTGTAGCCACATCGCAAAGCATAAAAAGACAGTACAGCGTAGTGCTGCGTATAGTATGCACATTTTAGGATTTCATCCATGGACTTAGAACAGCACCACGACAAGACAAAAACACAGGAGTGGTTGCGGACGGTCTGAAATTAAGAAGTTCTCAATGAAGAATGTGTTTATTTTTCAATAATTTCGCAACAATTCTCCCGTCTTTAAGTAAACGAACTGTTAAACTATTTGTTTGTTTGTTGTTGTTGTTGTTTTTTTTTAATAGTGAACTTTACTCCTCATTGTTGAACTGCCTTTTTTTGTTATTATTGCAGAATGAACTTCCTCTATGGATGCGTTATACCAAGGGAACTTGTCGCTTTTTCTGATCCCACACCCGATGGCAAGAGACTTGCCCAGAGTTACACTGGGACATCGCAATTCCTTGTTTTCCGGTAGTCTGCGCACTGAAGCGTGTTGACGATTTTGAAGGCCACATTTTAGACTATTTATATTGTGCGTGCCCAAGCAGTTTTCTTCAGTTGGATAAAGTGCACCTTATTAAAAAATATTGGAAGTCCTTTTTTTTTTTCTATCTTTCTCTCTCCTTTTTAGAGACAACCACCTAAACACGATTTTCCTTTCAAAGACTACTTTAAGCTTTTGAGTGCATGATGACGTGTCATCCCGGCAATATGCATGGTGGGAAAATAAAAGAGCATAGATTAGATCATATCTTTGAATACTATTTTGCGCCTAATAAATAATTATTATTATATTATTATTAAAGGCTTGTTTGTGAATTTGATGCAAACTTGCTCTTCCTAAATGAAAGCACATTTTCGACTTTTCGTCCAAAAATCTAACATTGCTTCTAATTTCCTGCGGAATGAGTTTGTAGAATGTTGTTGTTATTTGAAATAAATCATGTTGCCATCACTACTCGTCATGCCCTCAAAAGAGTGAAATGGTCGTTAATAAAACACCGCAATTACTGCTAAAAGTTTGAATTGCAAGGAAGAGAATTTTTTAGTTACTTGTCATACATCCGGCTTAGTATGGACAGTCCTGGTCAAGAAATTTAATGCATATATAATAGTCCTTGTTTTTGTAAACTTTAAAAATATTTTATGGCCGATTTTTCCTTTTTGGTCACTTATTCACCGTACTTTATTTGTAAGTTGTAAAGGGAATCTTGAATTAGCCAAATATTTTTTCTAAATAATTAAATGGAGCCATTTTCATTACGACTACTTTTTAATTAGTTTCTCTTGTGCCTAGAAGAATGGGCCTGTACTTGTTAGCATGTGTTACAGTATCATCGCACCGTGTTGTTTCCATGGGAACACTTCTTAGGGTGGATTTCCACTGCCACGTAATTTTTATGTGTACGTAAATAAATTAGAGGTAATGTATGAAAGGTCGCGCGTCAAAGTTGAACGAGCATTTGAACCTCGTTCAACTTTTACGATTACGCGCGTAAAGGTGGATTTCCATTGTTACGTAAAATGAAATAGAAGCCATGTATAAAAGCTCGCGCATAAAAGTAAAAGTTGAGCGAAGTTTAACTTTTACGTGTATTCGTCACCTTCCATACATTGCCTCTATTTTATTTACGCGCGTAAAATTTACGCGACAGTGGAAATCTATGTTGTGTAATTTTTCTGTGCGAATACTCTTATTATACTACTACATGAGAAATTTCTGCAATTTGATTGGCTTAGAGCAGTGGTATTTCAGCTTAATTTGAAATACCAACATGTGAAAATTACAAACCTTTTGCGGGTAGTAGTACAAACAAACAATAGCATGATTTGTACGTGATATTTGGCGTAAAACCACTCGTGATATTTCAAGAATTTTATTTACTCGCGTTAAATTTACGTGCACGTTAAACATTACGCGACAGTGGAAATCCACCTTCATGTTCACGTGCGACCGCACGTACATTTTAAGCACGTAAAAATAGAGGAAATGTATAGAAGGTCGCGCGTAAACGTAAACGTTGAACCTCGCTCAACTTCTACAGTGACGCGCGGCGTTTTATACATCGCCTCTATTATTTCTTTACGCATGCAAAATTTAAGAGCGAACCACGTAAAAATTACGCGACAGTGAAATCCACCTTTAGGGTTGTTTTCAAGTGTCGCGTAATGTTTACGTGCGTAAAATTTACATTGACAAATAAAATAGAGGCAATGCATGGAAGGTCGCTAGTAAGCGTAAAAGTTTTACACAACACCCGCAATTTTATGGAAGTTTTATGCAACCGGGCCAAGGATTTTGAGCCAGGACTGGACAATATTTCGTTTTCCCGCCATTTTCACCTCATGCAAGTCACATGACCATTAAGAGGAGGGTTTTCGTGGCAATCATGAAAGGTAAGCTCGCGTTTAGGTCAGAGGTAAGGGTCAGGGTTAGGAGGTTACGAGTTAGGTTATGAGTCTTTTTTGTTACTTGTATTTTATTTTTATTTATTTTTTCTTGCTTATAGAAAAATTAGAAAAGTCCTAAATAGAGTCCTGGCTCAAGACCTGGCTTTGATGTTAGTTTATCTCGTTTTCAACCCGTCTTAATGGGGACTTTAAGATTCAACTTCCCGACGGCACCGGCGCGAGTTCACTCCGGTTCCCTCTCATGGCTCTACATTTGTTTAAACATGATACCAGCACAAAATGTCATGCCGGCGCGGCCTATTTCCCTTTCGTAAACAAGCGATGCCATTTTTAACGGTCGATGGCACCATTAGCAACCAAGCCTTTAGTCAAGATAGACGTAATATATTCCCTGGATTAAGTTGCAAAAAGGCAAAAAATACGTTTTCGAATAGAGTTAGAAAGAACGACGTTGGAGCCCCAAGTTGAACTTTAGTTAAAATTTACGAAAGGGCTAGGGTCACCTGTTATTGACGTAGCAGTTAAGAAAGACAGTTTGTTAGTGTATTTACTTAAAGTTTTCGGAATTGCGATTTCCTTTCTTTTTGATAGAAACACTCTCAATAACAGGTCAAAAATTTTTTAAGGGTCGTAAAAATGGCATTGCTTGTTTACGAAACGGAAAATTGCGCTGGGGCGAGTCACCCCGGCGTGAGTTCACCCCGGTTGTTGTACCGGAGCGAGAATTTTACCCCGAAAGGAAATTACGTGACGGTGTCATGTAAAGACGAAACGACCACCCGTTTCGGTGTGAAATCGGTCTTCTGGTGGACTGGAACGGGTAGCGCATGCATAACGTTTACGATCTTGAATGTCACGTGTATTGTATCAACGTTAAGTGTACCATCAAATAACCGAAGTATGAAATGACCCATCATCATGTAAACGCGATACGAAATCAACAAGTCATCGCGGTATGAAACTCGCGCGCCGGTGTGAGTTTTCTTCATGTAAACATCCCCTAAAAACCAATAGGTTTAATAAGCAAATCACTTTTTTGTAAATTTCTTTTCCGTTTTTGCACGACTACAAAATGAAAATGCTGAATTTCGTATTTTATGAAGAACGTAAACAAGAAACGACGAAATTTTTTTCTCTTTCTGAACTTGGACATGGTCCCTTGGAATTCAACTTCATTGAAGAGGATTCACCTACATTTGACAAAGTAAGCAGCTAAGAATAATTTCCACAAAGCCTGAGAGAACGCAAATTCACTTTTTAAGCGACGTTCTCGTTGCCGTCGCGTCAGCAGGAATCATTTGCAACCTTATTTTACATGACATTTAACACGGTCAATGGCAATAAAACCCACTCATAATACTCCGCGTCCGGAGGCCCATTGGGTGCGAACGATTTGTTGCACTCGGGTTTTATTTTGCGATAAAGTGAATTCATCAAGAAACGTTCCCAAGACGCTGCAATGAATGAAGACTATTCAGTTTTATTTACTAGGCTTTGTGTTCGCTTTAGGAAGCAATTCTACATTTAACATCATAGTTCTATTTTTTTTTTCTCCGAGGTTGGCTAGTTCTTGTTTTACGTCTGTTGTGACACCTCAAATATTTTAACTTTTGTGCAAATGTAAATACGTTTTCTTTCTTAGAAATTTCTATAATATAACGCAGTGGTTACATGAACAACACGTGACAGGAACTCCATCCTTCATCTCCTCGAAGCCCTCCTCTGTGGTATACCTCACATGCCGTTTTCCCGTAAGTAGCAAAGGAACTCTATCTTGACATTTGCCATCTTCAACTGTTTTTCCTCAAAAATCAAAGAAAACCTACATCACAAACTAAGGCATCTATACCCTCAGATATGCATAGATTCTAATAATACTAATTTGTAGGGATATGGACAAATCGAGAAAAGGAGAGCTAATTGAGTTCCTTAGTAGTCAATTTTTTGTGGTCTCGGGAAAAAAATATCGCTTAACCTTCCCCGTTTCTTGAACAGTTCCATATATGTTTGTGACGCATATTGGTGACGTCATTACAGCGCCAATTTGGAGGTTTCTAAGAGTTTTGCGAGGTTCAAAATCACGTTTTGCACGCTACAACAAAGCCTCGTTCAGTTGGTGTATGTTAGACGTTGTAGTAGGCCGTCATATCCTGAGAAAACAGCCGGCATTTTGCGACGCCACTTATGGTTTCCCCGGCGCGAATTGGTCAGCACTTTTCAACACCTGTCGAAAGGCCCTTGGACACCTTATGAAGTTTACACAACGTAGTATTCCTTATCGTTTTGGATTAGCCGGTTAAGCACTGCGTTTTACAGTTTAGAGTTAAGCACTACCTTTACTGGTTAAGCACTTCCTTTACTGATTAGGGTTAAGCACTGTTTTGAAACTGGTTAGGTTCCTTTTTTGGGTTGGGGTTGATGCTATGGGTACTTTAATCTACCTTGTGTAAACTTCATAAGGTGTCAAAGGGCCTTTCGACGGATGTTAACGAGTGCTGACCGCGCGAATTGACGTCTGCGGAAATTTCATAGTGATGACGTGTCACTACCCTGATCTGGGTAGTGCTTTTGATTGGTTGAAAATCTGCTTCAACCAATCAGAAGCACTAACCATATCCTTTTTCGCGGGCTAGGGCCGTTTTAAAGCTCTTTTCAGGCACCTAGCCCCGTGACCAATTCCCTTACCTCCTGAGGAGTCTTCTGAGGTCCAGTAGTCCTTTCCATCTTCAGCTATGCGTCCTGACGGGCTGCACCCCAGACCACTCCCCCGGGTATCCTGCCGCTGTGCTTCTGCGACAAGTAGCTTGTCAGGTACCATGAGATAACTCTCGGTATCTCCATCATCTTCAGCGTTACATTCTGCTCCTTCAGGCGACAACCTCCTTATTGTCATCTTTATTTTGGTCTTGGTGCAGCTGTATTCCGCTGAATTCTCATTCTCTTCTTGTTCAGAGATTTGTGGCGTCTTTCCGTGAGTTTTAATCTTACCAGAGGCGCTGCTGACGTCCTCCTTTAATCCATACGGGGAGGCAGCAATGCCAGTTTCTTTGGCCGATGAATCTGAAAACGAGAAGTCATTTGGTTTTTATGCAGAATTTGATATAAGCGGTCAATATTATCCTTTACGACTTTTTTATCTACCAGTTTTAAACGCACTTTACTCCATTTGACTTTTTAAATTATTTTACATTCTACCCTCTATAAGTGTTCTCGTTGGCTGAGAGCCTTCAATCAATTTGAAAATCGTCGTCACCTACAGCTTAGTAAAGACTCCCTCAAACAAACAACTGTATACTTTTCAAGAGCAATGCTGTCTAACTGACTCCAGTGTGATCATGTTTGTCGCTATTTTCTTTAAAGCAATGTATAATGAAACAATTAATAGATTCGGTTTTTGTGATTTAAGGAATAGTCCACTTCTCTTAAGGAGAGATCTACGGTCCAGTATAAATTGCCTTAAACCGTGGTCTAAGTTACACTTTCTTTTGTGAATAAACAGCCCTTAAAAAGAATAGGATAGTCTGTGAATATTGTCCAGATCCATGATAACTCAGTAAAAATACTAGCATTCAAGCCTAACGGAAAGCTATTTTAGAAGTAACTGCTTACACAACATATGTACTCTTTGCAAAGTCACCTGCTTCAATTTCCCAGTTCCATGCACAGCGGAATGTAGGTGATCCGTTGCCCTCCTCAGACACAACTATAGTTCTCGTGTGCCAGACGTTTGGAGAATCACCATCATAACTTTGATCCTCCCAAACAGAAGAGGTCTGAACGGAAGGCCCACTTTTGCCGACTTCACCCTGGACTGATTCTCCTACGCCGTACGTGAAGGAATGAAAGCAATATACAGGACTTTTTCTTGGAGGACTGCTGCTTTCCTGACTATGTCTGCGTATGCGCAACGTTGTTAATGTGCCCGATGGAGTCTCGAATTCTCTACCTATCAATGCATTACAAACAACAGTGAGGGGCTAATTTAACGCTCTAATTGCTAAGGGTCAACAATGTAGGAACATTGAGCACCTCGTGATTTAGATTTGTCGTCGTTTATTTTGCCATGAAACATTTTGACCCAAATTGTGTCCTTTTGAATCGGTTTATCAGGCCGGGGATTCCGGTCTCTTTGTCTTCGAAGTATCAAACGTAGGCAGTCTAATTCTCTTTCTGGCAAATGGTCTTCATTTTTGCCCTGAGTAAGGGGGTGTTTACATGATAACGGGGCGACTTTCGCCCCAGAGCGAGTTCACTCCGGTTCCCTCTCATGGCTCTATATTTGTTTACATGATACCACCACAAATTTCATGCTGGCGCGAGTCACCCCGGCGCGAGTTTACCCCGGTTCTTGTACCGGGGCGAGAATTTCACTCCGGTACGAAATCTCGCAACGGTATCATGTAAACACGAAACGACCACCCGTTTCAGTGTGAAATCGGTCTGCCGGTAGACTGGAACGGGAAGCGCATGCGTAATGTTCGCGATTTTGAATCATACATGCATTTTATCAACATGAAGTGTACCTTCAAATAACGAGATGTGAAATAACCCAGTCATCATGTAAACGCGATACGAAATCAAAAAGTCATGTTGGTATGAAACTCGCGCCGGTGCGAGTTTTCTCATGTAAACACCCCCTAACAGCACAACTGCACGTCAACCGACAACGCTGCCCAACTGATTTGGCTGGGCGTAATGCTCTGGACACTTCCAAAGACGGGGATGTTTATGAGCGGCCTTTCAAGAGAAAACCATTAGCAACCGGTTATGATTCTGTCCTCAGTACAAATTCTGGTAAAACGCTTTCTTCCAGAATAAATACTATCATTCCTACACAATAGAGTGTTTTCACATGACGTCACGGCGGCCATATTGGTGTCCCAAAACAATGAAACGGCGGCCATGTTGGTGTCCCAAACTAATCCTCTGGGAGTTGTACTCTTTTCTTATGCAAACGCTTTCTTTTGTACCAATAAATTTGCATAGATGCTGGCCACGTGAGTGAAAACACTCTATAGGTTGTGTGAAACTTTTCCTAGGGCCCACAATTAATCATAAGGAGCCGCCACAAGACATTGCTTCGTTATTCCCTACTGAGATTATTATCTACTGCAGTCACGCCCTGATTGCAGTTGTCCGACCTAGTACATGAATTTCCGATCCATCTTCAGCCCATCAAATTCAAATTATTATTTAACTACTGGCCAAACGCCCTTCAGAAGCCGTTCCGCAATGTGCGCGGCGTGAGCTCACGCGAGTAAAACATGTTACGAGTAATATTACACGAAAGGCCGCTCTGCATGTTCGTTTATTTCATCTTCCTTTTTTAATAGGTTAATTTCTCTCATTTCAGTATTTGCGCACCCCTTTTTTCCACACAAATTGAAGTGCTGACTGTGGTTGCGAAAAGTAGAAGGAGAATCTAGTTCATCCGTCTTTATGTCAAAGCTTCAACCTCTAGCTTCAATTATTATCTTCCAAGCCAAATATTCCAGAAATAAGACCTTTCTCTATAGTTTTTATTTGCACAAAATGAAAATGGTACTAACGCTTATAAGTTATTTTACCTGTGATTGTTTTCCCCATTATTTCGTTCGGAGACCTGTTCCACACTTCCTGTTGAATTTCTTCAAGCTCCTCGTTTTTTCCATGGTCATTCGGAGATTGCCAAACTGTATCTGACTTTGTCAAATCCACTAATACTTCATTCATATTTTCATCGGACTTTTGCGCTGGTTTGTAGCTGCCATTCGTCGCTGAAAATTCGGCGGCTGGTCTTTGCGCTTCGGCAGATAGACTCTGAAACGAAGTTGCGGTCATGGGCGAAATATATATATTACTCATTGTTGGCTGCGTTTGTCTTGTCCAAGCACTTGTCGATATCTTGCTTAGGAAATACAGCCACGGATTCCACTGAAATACATTTATCAACTTAGTTTGAGTTTTGTATAGCACCATACAACAAGAACTGTTTAGCGACAACTGCAAATTATTCAGTTACGTTTGTTTTTTGAAAGACTGCTGCACGTGAATTTGTAATACTGTTAGCTAGGTGAACATTCAAACATGGTTCAGTTTCTCCACTCTCCTGTCCATTGTGACGGCCAGTTTCCCAAACAAGTGATTTATCATGAACGCAAG
>JBBMOI010000001.1:15115000-15302500 GCA_038088405.1 Porites divaricata
TGTGGATTCGACCTGTAATACCTACCGCTCATAGATGCATGCTGTGGTTGAGTATAAGTCTTACAGTCAAGCCAGGTCAAACATACCCTCCCAAGATTCCATAAATGGATTTATTGGAAAGTTGAACCCGTCTGTAGTTGCTGCAATCAGTATCAAATTCAAATTAGCATTCCTGCATGTGTAATAAGCATTAATTTCTTTCTCCCTATTCAGTCAGATTTAATTATCTTTAAACAAAAAAATTCCTTCAAAGACATTTACATCAAATTCAAGAAAACTAAGTTGGTGTAACTACCTCACTTGTGAGTTTGTTGCTCATTTGTATGCAGGAATGCAGAGTTGAATCTGAAATCTATAACTCCCAACAGATTTAACCTTTTAATAATAAATTCAGTTATGGTATCTCGGGGCTCAGGGGTAAACTTGATCTGGAAACACTGAATCCTAATGCACGTCACTTGTTAATGTAGATGCCCTGAGATTTAATTTCTAAAAAAGTACCTTCTATTTTATGATGATAGTCTACCAATGATGACGATGATGATACCAGGTGATGATGATTTATGGCAAGTTTAAAATTTAAGGGAGCTGTTCTTTGGAATAATATTGAAGAATCAATTAAGTGTCTTAATCTTTGCAAGTCCTTGAAAAAGGCTATTTTCAGTTCATATTAAGTTCTTTCTTTTCCAATATCTTCTCCAGTTCCTCAATTTTTCAGTGATTCAAGTCTGTGCATATGTTTTCTTTTGTATTCTTTTCTTTGATTGATTGTGTGTTTTGTTTTTACATTGTTTAATACTTGTGCCTCCATGAAACAACCATATTATATTCTGAATTAATTTATATTTTATGACTCCTAGCAATATTAACTTTTTAGCTATTTTCTAGGTGGCTTGTAACTTACATAAGTATTATTGTCTTTTTTTAATGTCCTTTTTTTCTGTGTGTGGTATAAGTAGAGTTCTTGTCTCTTCTTAAGTATTTCCTAAGGGATTAAACTTGTTTTGTTAAAGCATGGGATGTTTATGCTATGTCAGGATTTAAAATTAGTTTATAGCTTGTTTCTGTCACATCTGTTGTAGGAAAGTTGTCAACTTTGGACTTCCATAGGCCAAGAGTCCAAGGGTAAGTATACTAATAGTTTGTGGAGCGCATTGTTGTTATTACATGAAATGGTTTTACACTGGTCTTCTGAAGTGGACTGTATCAACCACTTTAAAAATGTCACTAAAATAATGTTACCAAGCAAGCTCTGAAATATTATCATTGTAGGATCTGGTAAAAGGAAAAGCCTCAAATTATCCACCAAAAAGGTAGGCTTAACCCTCGTAATAAACTTGGATAGAACACATTTCATTGCATCTGTTACAGGTCAAAATTAAATTAAGGTTAAAATTTTTTAACCTAGGTTGATTCTTGATTTCATTGTCTCAATCCTTGCCCTTATTCTGAATAATTAGGCCTAGGAGACAAAGGAACGTGAGAATCAACCTAGGTTAAAAATTCTAACCTGATTTTCATTTTGACTTGTAGCATATTCTTGTGTGCTACTTACAACCAATTTAAAAGCAATGATAAGAAATGCAGAGGTACAGGAGCTGTTGGTGAAGGCATACTTTATGGTTGTCATTAAGCAGTCATGAACCATAAAAATCTGTACCATTGGTGTTTTGGGTGATGGAAGTGTATAGCCATAGAGAGACAATTAACACTATTTAAGGTGAAACAGGTGAAAATTTAAGATTGGCTCGCATTAGTAATACAAGAGCAAGTACAAGACAGCACACATTTGAACTACCTCATCAATGAGAGTGCAAGTGCATAGTGGAAAATGCTCATCCACCAAGTTTGGTGTCAAGCTTCCAAGCGCTTGCACTTGCCCATACATTTGCACCAGCCTTGTGAACAGGCCCTTATGTGTGCTCTGTCTTTTTTCATAACTATGATTAATATCAGCCCTGAAAGGGAAAATTTTTCTGAATAGTTAAAAAGAATAGTTCAGACTACTGTTTTAAAATAGTCTCGCACTACTGGGCCAGTGGTTTGTGAAAATGAAAGTAAGAAGTACTAGTGGTCATTACAGAGTAAGTGTTACAGTACTGGCAAATTTAATGTTTTTACCTTTTTAGTGATATTTTCAACAGTTACCTGACCAGGGTTTATTGTTATTTCCTTACTATTTTTAGGATAGCAAAGTCAGCGACAGTAGTACTTATTTTGCCTCTAGCAAAACAAGCAAAGCTCAGACAACCATAAGCAAAATTGAGGGAACAAAACTGCCATTACAAAATAACAAGAGTATAACTGAGCTAAAGGGCTTTAGTAAGGTGTTAGAGCATGGTGAGAATTTCAAGAAAACCTCACAGGTACTAAAAGAAAAGAAGGAACTCACAGCTGAGAAGAAATTTAGAACTCCTCCTGGGAGAAGAAACAACTTAGTACACAGAGCGGAATGCAATTTGTCAGTCACTGAAAATAATGCAATAATAATTGTAGACGACGATGAACTCATCCCTCCTACACCTTCACCAGCAGCACGGCACAGCTTTATAAGCTGTCAAGTTAAAAAGGGAGGCTTGTCAAGAAATATTCAGCACCCACAGAACTCTCCAGACTTGTCCGAGGATAAAGCAGTTGTCACCAATAAGTCAAAGAAGTTAGGAACAAGTATGAACTCAAGTAAGATGTCACATGGTGAAAAGACCAAGAATGAAGTCAATGATCTCTTATCTACTGGAAAAGCTGAATCAAATAATAATTGTTACGTTAGAAAAGAGGAATTAGAAAAAGGTGGCATTGTGTTATCAAAAAATGCCTTAAATTCTGCTAAGGTATGTAACAACAATGACACACATTTGAGGACTGACATTTCATCAATGCAAACCACAAGCAGAAAAATGTATAAGCTGTCGAAAAAAGGAAGGGCAGCAAAAGTTGTATCAACTCCTGTAAAAAAACATGTCTACAGTGGATCAGGCATAAAATCTCCTCACATCAATGAACCACTGCAAAGAGGATCAGAGTCATCTGATCATAAGATATCAACGCCTGTTATTGCTCCTTCAAAATGTGTTGTTCTGAAATCAAGAATGAAAAGAGCAGCTACAAAAGGAAGCTCCCCATTACAGAAACGAATGCAGACAGAACTGTCCCCAACTGTTAAGGTATTGTAAATTTTTCAAAAAATATCACTCAATAACTATTGGCTTGTGCCATAATCATCATTATCATTAGAATTAGTTTGTAAGTACTGCTTCACAATTAAGTTGCCACTCTATTGCAAGACACAACTCCTGTATTAAAAGTTGCAACAGTTGTTTCACAAGAGAGTTAGAAACAGACTGTAACTAGTGTACACATGTATGGTATTGTTCTTTGTAGGAATGTCTGATGTTGAGAACAAAATTACTCCCAAAAGTTTCACTTTGTTACAGCTTTGTTATGTTTATTCAGGTTGTTATAACCATCCCTTAAGTCAGTAACTGAATTTCAGTGACCACAGAGATCAATCTGGTCAGGAACAAGATTGATAACTGAGAATAAATGTGTACCCAGCGAAAAAGGAGCTTTAGACAACCTGTTTATTCTCATTTATACTACATTGCTTTTTGTCTGTTGAAGCGTCAAAATATACCATTAGCTAAAACCTCCTATCATTTCCTTACAGAATGCTGTGAAACATAATCTTTGGGAGAAATTAGATGAATGTACAGAGGGTAACAACTCTGAGGAACAAGCTGTAACTCTGAATTCTGAACAGTACATCACTACAAATAACCATACAGAGGATAAGAACATGATAGAAGAGTACATGATGGACACTTCTTTGGCAAATAGTCCACTGAATGAAAAATTGTTGGAATCCGTACAATCAATTGACAAAGAAAAGTGGAACCAGGAAGAAATGATTGTTGATAACAATGAAAATGACATTGGGGAATGTGGAGCAACTGCAACTGAGAAAAGGGACAAGCAAGTTAAATCGCCAGACAAAAAAGAGAACCATCAGCATTTTGGAATAAATGCTGGTACTAATTCTGGTGTGGAATTGAAAAGCTCTGTATCACAACAGACACCTTCAAAAGTGATGAACACATCAGTGGACAGTCTTGTTGATGCAGCACAATTGGAGAGCTTGTTGGATGGAGTGGAGTGGTCACCAATGATCAGCATTCCAGATAATCAACATAGTTCAAGGTACAAATAAAGATGAGATTAAATTGATACGGAAGTAGTGTATTTGATCGTAATGCTGATTTTCACATAGTCAAAAGCGTAATCAGAAGCATAGAGCATTTTGACCTTGGCTAGTGAAAACTACAGTGTTCTGATTCCTCTAATGACTCCATTGCTTAAAAGCAGAAGTGGAAGGACTAAACCAGTCAGAAATCATGGAAACAAGCTTTGTGATTGGTTTAAACGTCCTCTTCTTCTTCCAACTCTGACAATCTAGTTTTCACTAGATCCATAAACGTGGAGTTGTAAGTGGAGTAGTTAAAAAAGAAACAACTTAATACTTTGGACTCTGATTATTTCATGTTTATGACTCTAGATACTTATGATAGTTAATGATTTTCACTAGGTCATGAGTGTTCTTACAGTGAAGGACATCCTCTTACAGTTCCAACTCAAACTCCTAAACTAGTGAAAACCAGCCTTTAATCTCTTTTACCTTTCTACAGCAGAAACAGTTCATGCAAGGCACTATTCTCCCGTTCCAAAAAGTTTGAACGAGCTGATTCGATATCTAGTGATCTTCAAAACAAATGCTCTCTCACTGGAAGTAGAAGCTACAGTCGTTTTTTGGTTCTGGAGGTCTCCCGCAGAGAGGTGCAAGATGAAGAAGCAATGTCTAAGTATGGGAGGAAATTGCCAGAAAAGGTGCTTCGGCTTTTTGATGAGACAGTAAGTCAAGAAAGGTTTTGCAGTCTGAGGGAAGACTGGGAGCTGAGTGAAGTTGAGCCTGGTGACATTGTGCATTTGACAGGTATTCATGACTTTCCTAGACTCCTAGTGTCACTTTGAGGGGAAAGTTGGGGCTATACAGTGCATTTTGATGACTTCTTCATATTGTTTGTAATTACAGGAACATTTAACCCAACGACAGGAATGTGTATCCTTGACAATTCAGCAGACCAGTACTTTGTAGTTCATCCAGATACTTTAGTCTCTGGAACTACTGTTGCTATGGCAACTAAGTGTCTGCGTCAAAGCATTTTCAACGAGAGATTCCGCACAGAAGACCAGAATGAGGCAATGTTGATTGGAACGTTGCTTCATGATCTGTTTGATCTAGCCATGGAATGTCAAGGTAAGCATTCCAGTAACACCACTTGCTGAATGAGGACAGGCAGAAGTCCATAACCTGCAGTGAGCAAATTCCTTGTACTCGGTCTGTGATGACGCCATGACATAGGCCTAGCTTGGGAGTTGCTTGCTCCAGGTTATCGGCTCTTGGGACAAGTAAAGAGTTGTGTAGGGAGGATGCTCCTCCAAGGGTAGTTTATGGTTGTTCCCAGTGGCTGAAGAATAAAAACCATGGAAAGTGTCCATTAAGAATGTTACCTACCATTTGGTACTGCACAGCACCTCTTAAACTATCCACCACTTGCATGTAAGTACATCTCTGATGCCCCTGTAAGTGTTATATGGACTTGCCCACCAGAATCTGCCAGAGAGCTTAAGGTTGTTGTTATCAACACATATTCGAGCATCCTCAGAGACTCCCTAAAAGATTTGTCACAAATAAAATTGAAACTAAAATAGGAAAAGAAAAGTCTGAGCAAATATTGAGCTGCTTAATTCCCAATCTTTTCTAAGATTACAACCAATTGTTTGCACCAAAAGAGACTATATTTGAAGATGTCAGATTTTAACTACAGCTTGCTACTGCCATTTTAAGTTTGACGTGAATTTGGCTTCAAACACAGTTTTTTGCAGTTAAGTATTACAAATATGAAATGTGGAAGGGCTGTGCTCCAGCAGTGCAACCCAGTGACCCAGGCACGGCACCTTACTTTGGTCCTGGACTACTAGGAGATACCTTTTTTCAAAAACAAAAAATCATCTGCTGTACACCCTTGATTTCAAAGGTTCAGAGCACTGGGCACCCTTCAACAACATTTTTTCTTAGTGCACAGCCGTAGTTTCACTTCCGGGTTTTCTCCAAGGGAAGTATTGCTCATAATATTACGCTTCTTTTATAGAATTCTCACCTGACGTTCTTTTGACGAAAGCCTGTGAGCTTCTCCACAAACTCTCCTACTTGGATGATCTTTACAGCTTGGGTCAAACAGAATACTGGGCATTGGAGAAACTTAAGGAGAATATTCCGCTGCTATGTGACTGGGCCAAGAGATTTGTGGCTCCTTCTCCCCACCCTGATTTTGGGACCATGGATTTTAAGACTTCTGATAATCCACATGATTCTGAGCAACCCAGCGTGTGTGTGTCAGCGCTAAAGGACATTGAAGAGAACATCTGGTCACCTAGATTTGGATTAAAGGGTATGCAAATTGACCGTCCCCTGTTGTATGGAAAAAAATAGTCACTCTCAAATCTGGATGTCCATAGTATCCCGCTGGTTGTCAAGAAGTTGAACCAACCTAAAACGTTGAGTGGATTTTAATGGGGTTTTGCTAAAAGCAGCAGACCCATGGCCCAAGGCCTGTGGTGGCCCGGTGTAAACAGACAATTGCATAGAGAATCAAACGTTTTGAACTCGGCAACATGCAACAAACAGACACAAGGATTTGAACGGATTAAAATGATTAACGTGGTAAACGAATTCAAACTAATCGTCGTCCATTTTTCACGCTCGTACTCGTTGCGTATCTGTGGATACGCGACTTCTAAAGAAGTCAAATGATTTTGAAAGTTATTAATTTTGGACGTTGGTATTAAAAAATTCATTGCGATATTCAAGGGTAGTATATATTTATGGTTGCTTAAATGATATTTATACTTATATACGATATTGCTTTAGGCAAGGTTGATGCTACAGTTGAGGTGAAAATTGACAGAAGAGCTAAAATCAGACGACACAGGCCTGATACAGGAAATCAAGTGCAGACCAAAGTGATACCATTGGAGCTGAAAACAGGGAAAATGTTTACTAAACTTGGTGAGTTTTAACACTTAAGTGTTTTGCAATTTTTTCAGTGACGTTCACACTAGTACTTTTCCGTCCTCCACCATTGTTTTCAATCCACCTCCAACACCTGAAACCTGTCAAACCGGTTAAATGAGCAAAAAATGGCACACAAGCTTTTCTTGTGAGATTCCCTCACATTTTAAGACAAACGGCGTTAATGTATTCCTTTGCAAATTATTGAGATTCCTGCGCAAACAGGGGTTAATTCGGTGCGCCCTATACTACTCAATTCAGACGTCCCCTACTCGGTTGTCCGATTTGTTAATCTCTCCTATTTTTACAGACCGAATTGGACCCGACTAAGTTTTATTATGGGGAATTTGATTTGAAAACTCGTACTCGTACCCCAGTCGAACGGTCCCTGTTACTTCTACAAGCCGAACATTTTGGCTGAAAATTACTCGTAGACTTTTTCCGCACTTTAATCCAGTGAACAAACATTAAAAAAGAAGCTCTCAAGGGGGTGGAGGCATTTAACACGAACATATCTCGCTTTTCTGCGGTCAACGGTCAATTTCTCTCCGTTGCGTTTAACAGATATTTGAAGAATCAATTGTTTTGAAAAAGTCATCAGTTTACAGTATTCAACTCTTTTATATCATACTAAACTGTGTTAGTGTTTGTTGTTGTAGGTTCAGTTGAGCACAGAGCGCAAGTTATTCTCTACACTCTCCTCATGTCTGATCGTTACTCGCACTCAGTTGATGCTGGCTTGCTGTATTACATGAAAACAGCTCACATGCTCGGCGTGCCTGGTTTTCTGTATGAGAAGAGGGCTCTTGTGATGAAAAGGAACGAGGTAGCACGTTACTTGACACTCAACAGGGCTGGGACAACAGGCACAATGCCAGGTGAATCATTTCTATATTTCGTATTTTTTACAACGTAGAATAAGCACCACGCTTAATCAAAATTCCGTCAAAAGGGGGGCGGGGCTTCTAATCAAAGGGGACGCTGTAAAGTATTTCCTTCTACGAACTGTCTTTGTACTCTTTTTGGGGCTAAATTAGAAGTCTACAAGGCGGTGAAAACAGCGAGAAACCTTGAACCGCCCCATTCGGAACCAATATCCTTACAATTTTTGTGACTTTGTACGTTGAAACGGATGCAAAAGTTGTGAAGGGCGAGGAAATCTTTCCGACGAGGTTTAGCTGGCAAATTAGTATGGAAATAATGAATAACTTGCCTTGCTTCTCAATATCACTTCTTTTTAGACATTTTTACGCTCCTTGGTATTTTTGTAAAATCTTTCCTGGGAGAGTGAAGCCTTTCACAGGGTAAAAATCAGGACGTATAGTGAATAGAACGTGTAGAAAAGAAGGTAAATAAATTGCAGAGCTTAAACAACTTTTCGTCCCGAAGGATGACTGTACAGTCTAGTAGCGATCTGAGTATTACCAAAACTTTTGCCATTTTTTATTATTATTTTGCTCTAAGCCCAAGCTTTTAATTGTTTATTTTAAATCATTCTGTAGCTAAAACGAACAACAGCTCAAGAGATTATTTAACTTTACTTTCTCAGCGATGTTAAAAGATGTCAATACATGCCGACGTTGTTCTCAAGCGCAAAACTGCACAGTGTTCCACAAAGCTGTTGAACAAGGAGATGGCGTGACCAGCGGACTGGGATCATTTTTTAACGAGATGACAGACCACATGACGAGGACCTACGTAAACTATTTTACAGACTGGTTTAAACTGGTTTGTCTGGAAGGCAAAGAGATGGAAGAAAAGAAGAATCAACGGGAAATTTGGTGTTTAGATGGATGGGAGAGGGAGAAGTTAGGCCGGTGTTTCAGTAGCATGGTACTCAAGACGAGTGATCACGACCCGATGACAAGCAGTAGTCGCTATTATAAACATGTATTTGAACGGGCCTTGGATCATCCCAGTGCGATACCTTTGCAGGATGTTCCTATCAGCGTCGGAGACAGAGTGATTTTGAGTGAAGAGCGTAGTGGGGCCGTAGCTCTTGCTGCAGGTACGTGGAGTTTGTGTCCCATTGGCCAGTCTGAAGTTAAGCGTGAGACTGGGTAGGAGTTGTGTCGCTTTGCATTAAGGGAATAGGGACCTTACGATCCGACAATAGCGACGTCCATGAAAACGTCTCTGAAAAACAGACTTCGCATCATTTTAAACTTTTTCGCGATTATCCCGATTCGCCCTGTTACTTAAAAGAAGGGGAATTTGGCTGAAGAGAGGGGAACGCGCTCAAATTCGGACAGAGGTGGTAGAATTTATCGCCTTTCCGCTCCCGTTCCCAAGTAAACTTAAAATTTGGTCATGTCACGTCGTAGTTGTGCAGTGAAGGCAAAGAAATGTACAAAAAAGCATGATGCACGTGCAGAGTTGTTGTTTTGCTCATTAAACCTATTGTTTTTTGAAGTTCCCGTTGCCGTCGTCGTCGTGGTTTCGTAAGGTCCCTAATGTTTTAAGGACGCTGTCGCTTCTTTCGTTAGGGAGCTTTAGCATCGACTGCGGCGACAGCAGTGAAAAGGTCATGAATTTGCTTCTTTTCAAACTTTGTCGTGTTTATTCCAACTCGTCAAAAATGCCAAATGTAGTTTCCCTGGGGTTGAAATATTAGAGACCACACAGAGGTTTAGAAAGAGAAAGATAAGTTCGTCGTCCTGTGTTTACGTCCGCCGTTAAACGTCGCATGAAGGAGTCGGCGGGAATGACAAAAAGTGTGCTGCACGTGCTCAATTGTTGTTTTTCTCATTAAACCTATTACTTTTTTTAAGTTCTCGTTGCCGTCGGCGTGCTCGTTGCTAAAGCTTTCTATTGGCTGTTACGAAGTTACACGGGGAACTGGGTCAAAAGTCCTCCCCAAAACAGTCACAAAATCACTATGATCTCGAGACCAGAATTACGATTATCGTCAAATCTTATTTGCCACCATATTTACGATAATCGTAATTTTTGTTGCTGTGCCAGCTTACATGACAGACTTAGAAAGAAAGAAAAATAAAAGCGTAGAAATTTGGGCAGGATTCGATCCTGGAGCTCCGGATCCATAGTAACCTGCCCTAACCACAAGACCGCCGAGGATTCGCTGCAGGACGTTAGTTTGATTTAAGTACTAAAGTGAAATCCCTAACCCTAAATAGAAGCTAACCATTAACCCTAATCAGTAATCTAAGTGCTTAACCCTAATCAGTATTCTTAGTGCTTAACCCTAATCAGTATTCCGGTTAGCTTCTATTTAGGGTTAGCAATTTCGCATTAGTACTTAAATCAAACCATTACTCTGTAGCGAATCCTTGGTGGTCTTGTGGTTAGGGCAGGTTACTATAGATCCGGAGCTCCAGGATCGAATCCTGTCCAAATTTCTACGCTTTTATTTTTCTTTCTTTCTAAGTCTGTCATGTAAGCTGGCACAGCAACAAAAATTACGATTATCGTAAATATGGTGGCAAATAAGATTTTACGATAATCGTAATTCTGCTCTAGAGATCATGTTGCCCAAAATACAATTTGATTTTTCACTGACCCAGTATCACACGTTGGAGATATCACAATAGACCAATTCCTATATATTAAAATTCATACTTGGCTGCCAGGCTTGGGGGAATAAAACAAAAGAAATCATCTTGAGGCTCAATAATGAATAATATATTTCTTTTGTTTTATTCCTCCAAGCCTCGGATCCAAGTATGAATTTTAATATATCGATCATATATCCAAAATAGACTCGAGCACAAAGAAAACAAACCAAGTGTAGGAAAATTACCAGAAAGTCTCGGAGTCGTGTTAGAATTTAAAATATATGGAACGTGGGCTATTCAACTGAAATAGCCATAATCGAGAGCGTTGCCCCGAAAGATAAAAATTAATTTATTTGGTCATTTTTATTAATATTTTGATTCTCCAGAATCATTTTTGATTTTCTTTTCTTCTGCTATACAGGTTACGTCCATGAATTTAAAAAGGAGGAAGTTGTTGTCTTATTGGACAGAGATTTAATGAAAAGGTAAACTTTATAACATAGTACCCCTACTTACCAATACAGAGGTTCGTTAAATCGAGGTTCCACTGTAGCTGAAGCTAGGAACTTCTAGAGTATTTCAGCTTCTCACGACTCGCTAATTCAGGCGCGAGGGACGTCGCTTTTCGTGAGAAAACGCGACGCGTGAGATGAAATGGTATATTCACACGCGCTCGCGTGGTTTGCCTACTACTATCAAAGTGAGGCAATGCTTATTACGTCAGGTTTCATGCAACAGGACCCGTGCAGCTACGATAGGACGCTCTAAAAATCACCTTGCATTGTTTTCATTTAAAACTAGGTATGATACTCAAACTGAAGAAACAAGCTCAAAAATCTATCGCCTGGACAAAGATGAAGACTACAGTACGCTATCAACCCTGTGGTCCAACATAGCGAGGCTTTTTAAAGGTGATTCAGAAAGAGACGCGCAACTGCGACGACAAATCATTGACCTGGAACCGCCTGTGTTTTCAAGGAAAAGAAGAAATGACACCGTGGCTATGTCAAGTCAGACATCCCAAATTACGGACTACTTCTCGCAACAGTCACCGTGAGTTTCATTTTGTCCTTGCAAATAAAGGATTACCGTCGATTGCATCTACCCGTGAACGCACGCGCTCAAAACATGTTTTCACGTGACGTCAAACTTCTGAGTTTCAGGCGTAAAACTTTGAAGTTTTCCCGCCCAAATGTGAATTTCCCACGGTAAAGTCGGTAGAGTCGGTGTTCTCGTGGTTCACTCTGTTCTCTTGGGCGGGAAAACTTCAAAGTTTGACGCCTGAAACTCAGAAGTTTGACGTCACGTGAAAACATGTTTTGAGCGCGTGCGTTCACGGGTAGATGCAATCGATGGTAATTCGCAACAATGATAACGCAAGTCTTTTGCAAGCGTGATTTCAAGAGTTTAGAGGAGATTTGCAGAAAACGTTCTCTTGCTTTGCGCACGCGCGCTAATTCCTCTTTCTCATCCCTACAAACTTAGAAATTTAAAGGATAAGAAACTGTAGCTACTTTTTACTGCGCACATGAGAGTAAGAAAAAAAAATGCAAGAATTTTTGTCTTGAATTAATGCGAATGTGCCCTTGAAGTGCTGGGTCCAACACTCGCCTACTAATTAAAGCTTGCAGCTTCCTGGTCGGTTTCCCTATAACTGATGACATTAGGATTTGCACTTTCAGATGTTGATTTGAATATTAAGAATATCCAGAGGGGATATTCTATCTTTGAAAATGCCCCGGTCACCGTTAGTCTTCTCCTAACTAAGAGATCAACGCTTCCATTTCCTTTCAAGTGTAGGCTCTATTTATACCTAAGATTTTAACTTGTTTCTAGTTCTCAAAGCAACAGAAGCCAGGACGTCAATACTGATCCCGACATAGAGGCCATTCTTCAGGAACTGAACACAGATCAGCGTAAGGCAGTGTCCAAAGCTTTGTATGCACATCATTATGCTCTGGTTCTTGGTATGCCTGGCACAGGCAAAACAACAACAATCTCCTGTCTGGTCCGCGTGTTGGTAGCCTGTGGTAAATCTGTTCTGCTTACCAGTTACACGCACACTGCTGTAGACAATATACTGCTTAAGCTAAAAGAGGTTTGTGTCTTCAGTGTTGTTGGCCTATCAAAGAACACGTTTTTCTTTTGAACAGTCCGTTTTTAGCCTGCATTTTTCTACGCACCTGCGAGTACGAGAGTTCTCTCAAGCTACGGTAAAACCAGCAACAAATACGTGCCACTTGTCGTGCAATATTGTTACAAAACGAGTTAAATAGAGGTGTTGCGCGTTTTACCACCCACGGTAAAACCTGTCCTGTCGCAAACCAAGTTGTTACAAGTTGTGTGAATACTGTCGTCTGATTGGATGAAATTACGCGGAAGTCATACCATAGACGGGAGTTGCGTCACTTGCTGCGAAACAAGTTTGCCTTGGGCTGGTAAAACGCGCAACATTTACAGATTTTTTGCATCAAAGTCATTTTGATGCAAAAAGTAGAAATACTCTTTACTTTCTGCAAGAACCGGATTTGTTGCAAGCAGATTGGTTGATTCGTGGGTGGTAAAACCCGCAACATCGCTATTCATTATTGCAAAACAAGTTGCTCGTTTTTGTTGCCCGTTTTACCGCATCTTTAGGTTGTGGAGCACAAGTATTTTAGGTTCCAGAGACTTGTCGTGCACGGTGTCCGGTTTCGATCAAGTCTTAAAAGTGACCCGTGGGGGTTTTAAGAGAGCATCCTGCTTGAGACTATTTGTTAAATAATAAAATGTTTCGGGGTGAGGGCGATAGTACGTAAAAACACGAAAAGCAAACCCCTTAAGGTAACCTTAAGATTCAAAATATGTTTTTCATACTTAGCGCTGGTGAGTCTTAAACGTGGTTTGTCGAAGAAAAATAAAAAATGTCCTACCCCTTCTTTTCGGCAGGCAAAAGTGGATTTTCTCCGGCTTGGTCAAGTGCACAAAATTTTACCTGAAATACAGTCATACAGTGCTCAGCGAGCCGCAGCTAGTATCAAGACTGTCAATGAACTTAAGCAATTCTACGAATCTAAGGTAACAAATGTATTCACAAAGGTTAGCATTTGATCCCCTTGGATACCTTATGTCGTTTACACATAATAGTATTCCTTATCGCTTCCACACTTCATATCTACAATACAGGGGAAGCCGAAGCGATAAGTAATATTACGTTGATAGACTTCATAAGGTGTCCAAAGGGCTTAAACCGATGGTAACCGTTCACAAAATAATTAAAACTCAGATATCGGGCTTTGGGAAAGAACCTTCAAAGGTCGTTGTACATATCAGAAATAGAGGTCTGCTATCACAAAGCTGAAATTAATGTAGTTGAATTCTGAAAAGTTTTAAGCGGACACTGAGGGGCCATAGAAAGTGTTCTTATTAACGGTGTGTCCGGATTAGGCGAGTTTAGTTTAGAGAAAGCTGTAACGGGGCTTTCTTTCCACAGAGACAAAGCAAACTGTCTGTAGTAATGAGGTTTCCGTATTAAGTGGGTGTCCGCAACGCGGGGTTTAACTGTAAGTTGAAATTTAAGAATAAAATTGAACAATTGGCAACATACAAACGTAGTAGATATGGAAATTCAAGAACAATTCTTTTATGGCGAAAATAAATAGTTACCCGCCTTTAACAAAAAAAGATCCTTGAAAGCAAATTTCTAGCCTACTGCACTTACTCCTTCAATAATTCGTGAAATATGCTGGTGTTGTCTCTTTATTATTTGAGTCCCTTTTTTCTTAGTCTGTAGTTGCGACCACGTGTTTGGGTGTGAACCACGCCCTGTTTTCCCAGCGTTCGTTTGATTACTGTATAGTGGACGAAGCTTCGCAGATCACTCAGCCTGTATGTATTGGGCCTCTCAGACGAGCTCATGTCTTCATTTTAGTAGGAGATCATTATCAGTTACCGCCATTGGTACAAAGTGTAGAGGCCAGGTAACTTGAAAGTAATTACCGTCACGTCAGGAGCCCACAAGCTCGAGCGAGCAACTCCCACACAAGGCGTGTGTTACGGAGTTTTCACGGACCGGTTTTTTTAGCTACATTTTAGAGCACATTTTCCCGCGAAAATGGAAGTCCCGCTCCGTTCATTGAGCGCACTATAAATATAAGATGCGATAATGTAAAACTAAACGTCATTAAAAGGTCAAAAATGTCATTTTCAGGGGTTTTGGATTTGCTGACTGGTTTGTGAGAAGATATTCGAAATTCGCGCCAAAACCGTTCTAAAAATAAACTGTTCAGTGAAAACGCCGTAACACGAGTAAATGGAAGGTGCTTTCTCCGGGTTATGAGCTCAGGTTACTTCTGTCCTTATAGATTTCATGCATTTGAAGTAAGGAGATTCAAGATCGTGTTTTATAAGCATGTGTTACAAGAAGAAAATGTACACGGATAAGGTCGGCGTTGATTATAGTGGTTTAAAAGCTGCGCACCGTTATTTTGCACAGACAGGTCTCATGAAAGGTCAACCTAAAGAAACTGAACTATGCGTAGAAGTTAACTATCATATACCTCGCCTTCAAAGGCGTCAAGTAGTCTTACGACATTATTGCCATTGCTTTTGAACATATTTTCCATATTCTTTTTCTTTAAAAGTACTTTCAGCTTTTAACTGATCATGTTTTGAATGGAGCTTGTTTGTTCGACAGAGAAGGGGGAATGGACGTGAGTTTGTTCAAACGTCTCTCTGAGCGGCATCCTCATGCGGTTGTCAGCTTAGAGCATCAGTACCGAATGAACCAGGACATCATGGAGCTGTCCAACACTCTGATATATGAGAACAGGCTCAAGTGTGGTACAGAACGAGTGGCACGTGCTGTGTTAGAGCTGCCTGACTGGGATGAACTGCTCAGTTATATCAAGGAAAATACCACATGTAAGACAGGTTTATGTTTTGAACCACCTGGAAATACAGTCAATACCTTCTATAACGGATAATGTATGTTCTTCCTCCCTCTCTTCAATTACAGCTGACGGCAGTCAATGCTGTAACTGAAGGCTTTAAAAGGAGGGCACTTCTCTGAAACAGAAAACTAAAGTAGGCCCTTTGCAGCTTCAGCGTCACACAGTATAAAAACACCTGAAGATCAAGCAGTGCAAAGCAGGGACCTTTAAAAAAAAGATTTTGGCTTTTTTTTTCTCTTGTCCCACCTCGTTTCATACCCTTCAGCAAGGGGTTACTCAGAGTACAAAGAAAGTCAGTTTTACAGCTTGCCCAAATGGGAAGCTGTAGCTAGGCTGTACTAGCCCAAAAGTAATTTCAACAAGCCCGAAAAAAAATGATGAGCATTGATTGCAGTTATTTTTGTAACTTGAATTCCCCAAAAACTTCATTTGCTCGTAGGGCAAGTTAAGAATAGAATTCACTGGCCCGATAGTAGAATCTATTAGCCCCAGGCTATCGGACTCTTGTCTCTTCGCACGCTGTTATTGTACTATTCGGCAGTCCAGCTACTAACGGCCTATTTGTTTCAACTTGACTACATTCGCTTCTTTTTCGATATATCAGCTCTCTAAAAGACGGTCAGTAAAAATTGTACCTCGCCCACTTATTCCTATGGAAAACAGGCACGCACCTTTCTCTGTTAGTCGCAAGGCTTTAGAATCGAAAGAGAGTTCACCTGTGACCATCTTTATCTTCAGATACCTGGCTTCTTGATGCTTTGACACCAAGTCGCCCTGTGGTGTTCCTAGACACCGACCAAGTTCCCGCACCGGAATCACGCTCCGAGCACCTTGTATCCAACGGGACAGAGGCCTTGTTGGTACATCAACTGGCCTGTGGACTCTTAAAAGGAGGCCTACAGCCTACATCATTGGGAATCATCTCTCCTTACAGGCACCAGCTTAAGTTTATCTCACAAGTGTTCCACAGGGACACCAACCAGCAGGAAATTGAAATCAACACAGTTGATAAATACCAGGGCCGCGACAAGTCCTGCATTATCGTGTCATTGGTGCGCAGTAACGAGCATTGTAATGTGGGAGATCTCTTGAGAGACTGGCGCCGAGTCAACGTTGCTGTAACTCGTGCCAAGAGGAAGCTCATTCTGATCGGTTCGCTGAGTACGCTAAAGGGAAGTTTGTTATTGCAGGAGCTTTTCGACCTTTTGAAGAGAAAGGACTGGGTACAGATTCTTCCTCGCGGTGCGCACAATCTGATGGAGTTTATGGAAACCTCGACCCAGGCTACTCCAGTCAAGAGCTTAGAAATATCGAGGATTCGCTTCTAAAATTTGGACATCTAGCACTTGCTTCTTGGTTTCTTTATCTAGTTAATGGGACGCGTCTCATTCGTTAGACGAATATCATTTGTGGAATATCTGTGATTTATTTTTTCTCTTTGCTGCATTTCTTTTTTCTTTAATAATACTTATAAACTTGCAATAAATTGTACGCAATCAAACTTTCGGCTACAAAGCTAATAAAAAACCATTTCAGCACTGAGGATTTGACTCTGAGTAGCCAAAGAAATGTTTTCCATTTTCTTTATTAAGTCAACTTCTGATTTCAACAACTCAATTTTTAAATTATCACCCAACTTAAAACTAAGCGTATTTTAATCGGTTATTCGAAATCAGTGTGAACGTGAGTAACTTTTAAAATCCAATGCACGTAAACCGTTTTTGTCTATCATTTTCGAATAAGATCCTACGCCATTCCTAGCGCAGACTATTGTTCAGGATCAACAAGTGCGATGACTACCTTTCCATCGCCTCTATCTACGTCCTTTGGTTTTGCCTGGTTAATCCCTCTGTTAAGTGACCCTCCCCCTCCGGCAATGGTTTTACCAGACTTTTTCAGAACACCCCCACCTGAATACCCACCCCCCGCACCGGGGTATAGAAAACCTCCACCCCCACCCCCAAATCCACCATTTGCTCCATTATGTGATTTTCCCCCCAGACCCCCGTTAATAAAGCTTAAACCTCCGCCGACGTTTATTCCGGATTCTCCGTCTGCGTTTAAACCGCCTCCCGCCCCGGCTTCGAGGTTGTTTGATGGGGAACCCTCTTCAAGGAGGACTCCACCTGTTCCATTAGAACCGCCACTCTGTGATCCATTTTCTGTACTTTGCCCAGGGTCCCCTACATCGTACTCAGGAGACGGTTTACCACCACCACCCCCACCGCCTGCAATAATCAAAGGATTACCGGAATGAAGAACGACAAATGTCCCTCCTCCACCACCCCCAGGTAATGGAAAACCAGTTGTTCCTATACTCCCCCTTTGCCCGATAAGAATTTTGACAGACGTTCCTTGAGTAAGATTGAAGCACCCCTTCATGTAAGCTCCTTTGCCACCTGCTCTTGTAGAGGAACCTGGATCGATTTCTTGCCTGCCATCAGCACCTGATGCTCCCCAGGCCTCTATGACGTAAGTTCCGTTCAAGGGCACCTTCCATATTTGGATACCCTTATCCAGCGTGACTTTGTGCTCAAGTGTTGTCCCCTGATATCCAGAAGTGTTCGACGGTCCTGTGTTTCCCTGGGCACCCAGCGTGGTAAACGTGAAGTTGAAGTCTGATAATAAATGTTTGTTGGGAGGTCAGTAAGCAAGATGATTTTTCGAAAATAAGAAATTACTTTTCAGCGAAAAAAGTTAGAACTCGAACGGTACAGTGCATACTTGTTGCCTAGACAGGGGCGTAGCGACCATATACGCACGTGCGTACCTCAAAAATCTAAAAAATATATTTTTTTATTTCATTTATTTCTTTATTTGACTTTTTTATTTATTTATATATTTTTTGCATTCTAAGAGGCCCAGATTTCAAATTTTTCCAGAAACTCGCGCCTTCGGCTTTCGCAAGTCACGCCTTTGCCGCAAGTTAATTCCTTATCCACCTACTCCAAAGCTTTTTCTAAAGTATTTAAAATCTCATTGAAAACCCCGAAAAACACAACGCTGGTCCACAGGACACTTGATCACACAAGTCACCAGTTCTATCCAGGGATATATGTCGCACTTGTCACTTTGCCAACTTATCCTGTGTCAGCCTGCGCTGCCGAACGCAGTTTTAGCGGCATGAGGAGACTGAAAACCGCTCTTTGAAGCACTATGAGTGAGGAGAGGCTCCCCTCTTTGGCAATACTCCTCACACACAAGCGCAAGAATGTGGGCAAAGTAAATTCCGAGTTTTCCCGTCGTAAAGGGAGACGCCTCACCTTTTTCCTGTAGCCACATTTACAGTTTATAATACACTAATAATTATACACTTATATCAGTAGTGCCAAAGGTTGACAAATAAACAACAAAGTTAATGAATACTTAGCGTTTTTTATGTTTTGATTTATGAAACTTCCAACTGGAAATCATGAGAAATGGCATTTCTGAGGCCCTAAAACTAAACATTTTCTGGGGAAGTATGTCGCCAGACCCCCCTAGGGCGTCGCGCCTTCGGCGCTTGTTTCACTACGCGTTCCTGTGCGTACCTAAACGGAAAAACCACGCTACGCCCCTGCTAGAGAAACAGATCTACGTGAGTCTCTCGGTATTTCCTTTCTTTGTAAGGAGAAAATTCTGAGCTTATACTGACTGCATCAAATACTAGTGATACTTTCTGTAACCAGGTAAAAACATGTGGTGCTCTTTTTGGGAAGGGCAAGGTGTTTTTCACGTTTAGTAATTTGCACTTTCTGGCTCTTGGTGTCGGCTTTACGGCTTTTACTCAGCGCTCTGCGTGCCTCACGGCTCTTAGCGCGGTAGCCAACAGCCCGCATTTTTGCGCATGTCAAGAACGCGAGCAGTGAAGCGATGCTGAAAACAAAGAGTGGGTGTGGGGTGAATGGGGCGTGTTAGGCTAGCAAGCGCCCGAAAATCTCATGCCGGCACTTTTTGCCATGAAAAACAGGTTTGAGAAAAAGGCCGACTGTTTTTCACCCTATCTGTCGAGTTCATCTGGTTTGAAGTTGCTGCACCCTTTATGCACTAGACATGATTATGATCAGCCATGGTATCATTCTCTTAAACCTGTAGAACCTATAGCGGTATGGTGCAATCAGTAAGTCACATACTCTCAACTGGCTACTGATTGTGTAGTGAACAGAATCACAATGTTTACTGCTGACTTTAGTTTTAGAGATAGATCTCACCTTGGCAAGCACCATTCAGCCGATCAGTATCGTAGTTATCTGTGACAGAACACCATAACTGACCATCAAAAATGCACGTATCGTGGTGCTTCCCTTGGTAAAAGAACGGGAAAACACAACATCCGCCATCTTTGGTTCGCCAAGTCTTGCATTCAGCTGGTGCTACAAGAAAAATGATTATCTCAAACATTATTAATCAGGCGCCAAAGGGACTAAGGCACAAACATGAGTGGTTACATTATAGAGGCGTCCGTATAAAGGCATCGGAACTGGTATCAGGTTTGGCATTTCCAGGACGAATAGTACTCTCTTTGATAGAGAGATGTCCTTACAAGGTGGTTAGGCTCAGCCTCGTTCCCAGTCTTTTACGTCTTTTACGTACGTCTACGTGAGTACTTACTTGAGTACCCACGTAAAAATTACGCGACAGTGGAAATCCACCCCAATAGGTCTCTTCACACAGGTGTGTATTAAATTCATACCGGCCAGAGAATAGACGGATTGAGGGCCGCGAAACAGGATCCCTTTGAAATCAAAGAAGTACGAAAAAATTCCAATAACATTGTCCTTTGTGAAGAAAGTAAACCTTAGCCGAGTGATCAGTATGATATGTTAGATGTATTTACCAATACTTTTAGCAAGTAATGAAATCCTTAATTAAAACTTACGCTTAACGAATTGTCGTTTATCCAGTAGTTTTCCACAAAGCCACCCTGGTTTTGCACTCAGTGTTACGTCTCCACCATCTTTGTACAGCTCACAAAATCCACGACTATTCGAAGACGAACCGAAATTAAAAGATGCACAAGAAGGTTCAGATAAGCACTGCTGTGTGCAAGTTCCCAAACTCTGGCTTCTTTGTCGTTTAATTAAATCACCGTTAATGACCCTGAAATTTTTTAGTGTGTTAAACAGAGCCGTTCGCTGATGAATGGCTTGCCCGACTCCCCGCTGCAAATTTACAACAACAACTGTTAAGAGAAAGAAGTTATACATTGCGCCTCTTTGTGCTGAGAAAGTATTAACTTAAAATTATTAACCATAAAATCCTTTAAAATGAAACTGAATGTAAATAGATAGACAACATACAAAATAGGTTCTTTTCGGAATTGGACTTGTGTCACATTTCATTATGTTTTATTAAAAGTTGTTCCGGTTTCAAATAAAATATCATGCTAAACTGCTTAATTATACTAAACATCATTGTTTGAAGGTTTTTACGGTGAATTATTTCTCATGCTTTAGGTAAATAACATACATTTTGAAGTGTTTGCTACCTAGCAACAAGAAGTACATAAGTATCCCCTATGAAATCTTGTCACGATTTTTTTCACAGTAAAGAGGCATATGATGAACAGATTTGTCAGAGTGTCTCGTTTGAATTAGGTGTAAATTCAGTCTATATTCTATTTTTAATTAGGCTTTTTTGTAAATTTTTAATTTCTGAATAATACAAATCCAATATTGATTTGTGCTCTTCTTTTGTCGTAAGATTTACTTAGGGCTGGTTCAAGCAACGAAATCGGCTTGAGCTTGTGCTAATAAAAATGAGAGACTTAAATCGAAATCAGGACCTGAAGGCATCTTCGCTCTGAATTGGAGTGAGAATTATCCGATAACAAACAACGCAATGGTAACCTTGTATTGAACCAAATTTATTATAAATTGCACTTTTTACATGTCCGGCTACTCTGGATAATGATACAGTGCAGGTTTTTTATAAAATGCATGATACGCCTCGACGCCACTCTATCAACATATACAACTGGAAGTTTCTCCTGTTCTTGTCTCATGTTGATAGTCTGCGTGTAGTAAAAGTGGCGACAAAACCAGCTTAACTTCATTTGATTAACTTGATGTCTACTTTCCCATGTCCCTGCTGTACTCCTCCGATATTCTCTTGCATTTTACCGCCGTTATACGAGCCTCCACCTCCTGCGACCGTCACTTCGTGCTCTTTACTTTCTATTCCCCCACCGGAATATCCCCCTCCCCCTCCCGGATGCGAAGTGCTGGCTCCCCCTCCACCAAACCCACCATCAGCAATTCCTGGAAAGCTTCTTCCCCCGTTTCCCCCATTTAAATAATTCTGTCCTCCAGTGCATGTATCAGACTGTTGACCATCTCCTTGATAACCGCCTCCCCCGGAACCTTCAATTTTGGATGACTTTGGGCACCGGCTGCCTCCTTGTCCTCCGTACCCCCCATGTCTAGTTCCATTCTCTGTTACTTGGCCAGGGTCTCCGTTCAGTGAAGTATTGAAAGATTCATATTTAGCCCCACCACCACCACCCCCAGCGACAACAAGTGGTGAATCATTTCCTTTGGTTACGAACGTTCCACCACCGCCACCCCCTGGTGAGTCTGGAGAGAGAGGACTTGGGCACTTCCCTTTTTGTCCTACGAGTATTTTTAACTTCTCTCCTGCGTTCAGTTTAAAATGCCCTTTAATCCTCGCACCTCTTCCACCGAGCGTAGGAATTGCCCCAGTACCATTTCCCCCTGAAGCTCCCCAGGCTGTTATACTATAGACTCCTGTTACTGGGACGCTCCATATTTGGATTCCAGCCACAAGTTGAACTTTGCCCTCCAGTTGTGATCCTTTGTACCCGGATGTATCCTTAGGACCTTCGCGGCCATTGGCACCAAGAGAAGTAAAGGTCACGTGTATGTTAATATCTAAAAACGTGATCACATGTGTAATAAGAATGTAACAGGATGAATAAGTATGTGTAATCAAATGGTGACGAGTGAAATTAGGGAATAATTTCACGCGCGTTTTGTCCAAATCCTTATAATTTCCCGAGCCTTTAGGCAAGGGAAATTTTTAGGATTTGGACAAAACGCAAGTGAAATTATTCCCTAATTTCACGAGTATACCATTTGATTACTTATTGATATCATGGGTGACGAATTACGTTAGCAATCCAGGATTTTTGACTTGTTTATCCTGGATCGTATCGATCGATCGTGAACTCCACTCTCTCAAACGTTTAGAGCTGAAATTTGGCTTAAGTTTTCAGAGTTGCTCGACAACATACTAATAATCCTTCTTGATGTGCTCTTTCGTGTGTTCAGGTTTTCTAAAGCGTCTTTTTATGCCCTGACATCTTCATTTATGATATTTTAAAACTTCGTCGCTATCTTGAAACGGAGACGTACGGCAGGTTGCCATGGCAATTTTGTAATTTCACATGTGAAATTACAAATTAACGCCGAAATTTCGCGCCAAAATTAAGGAGTAATTCGTCACCTATGATATTAGTAATGAAATTAAACTGTTGCTAGGGTCTTCATGAAACTGGAAAATTTTCAAATATGGAATAGAAAAGGGCAAGAACAACTTCGATATAACGAAGGGCCAAGAGACTGGCAAAATGCGTTCGCTATAACGAGGTTTCGCTACATCGAGGTTCTTTTTCATATATTTTACTATTTCTGAAACTCATGATAAGCGTCGATGGCGTTGTTAAAAGTGATCAAAAGTATGTTGCTAAGAATAACCCCGAGACTTACCTGCATTCGTTTGTGTTTGGTGAAACCTTTGACCGTTACAAGGCGAGTGTAAGTCACGTGACTTAGACTGACAAAAACAAAAGTTAATCAAGTGGATGCAAGCGTGAATAGGGAACTGTTTCCCAAGTTTCACAAAGATGAGAGAAATGGTTTTACTTGCGTTTGAGCCGAGCAATAATACACATAATGGTGTCCATATCGAAGAGGCTACGTAAATATAATGGTGCGAAACTAACGGGCCACCTGGATTGGTTCCTCAAACTTACTAATTTGATAATACAAATAGTGTGCTAGCTAAGCGGAACTTTCTGCTATTCATCATCACATAAGTGTTTAAGAATGTTGCTTAGTCATCTTCTTGTTATTCATTGTAATCTTACCAGGCGCAGTTCTTTGTTCCTCAGACTTTTTCCGAAAGGAAACCACTTGTCCGAATATCCACCCCGCTCGCTCTGTGATGCTGTGATCAAATGCTTCAGTGGAACCATTAAACAGTTCACAAAGTCCTTTAATGTGCATGTCCGACTCGAGGTTGTAATTAAAAGACGTGCATCCGTATATTCTTGCACAAAGATGAGCGCACGATAACTGACTATTGGTCAGTTGACGTTGCACGACACGTCCCTTTAAAAACACGTCTTTCCTGCTTGTCACTACTGACTCAACAAGCATACATGACGTACAAGTAACCAAGGAAACGATAGCAAACACGGATGATAAATAGAAGTTAGCGGAGACCATATCTTCAGCTCCTGAAAATGAATTATTACCATCAAACTTTCCTGTAGGGCTAGGCTTCGCGGCTTTCCTACAGTCCCTGCCCCTCCCCCTTGTACCATGCTTCAGGGTTGATGCACACTTTTATAAGCTGTCAAACGTGATGAATAAAATAAAGCAAGACAAATATTTATCATATTGAGTTTGCTCTTGCAATATTGCTATAACTTAATTCCCGAGTTCAGGTTGTCATATCGTGCTCAGAAGCCCAAGGGCAGTTAGTCGGGACAGGAGCCAGAAACGGCCCCACCTTAACAGACAGAATTATAATTAAAGTATTAAACTTTCACAGAGCTCTTTGCAGTTACGGGTTAGATTTTCAACTTGTCCGTAGGAAAACTGAACACACTACTCTTTCTCTCCAAAGCACTTTAACATTTGTTTTCGCATTTGCCTTAATTTTTTTAAAATAAAAAATTAAACAGTTAAGTTGTGTGCTATTTTAATAGCAAAACTAACGAAAACCTTATCAGGTGAAAGAGCAATTCAATCAAACGGTCCCTTTTGTTAACTTCTATTGTTCTAATAATTGTTACTGATAAAGTTTTCGGTGATTGATTTTACTTAGATCGCTTTATAGAATAATTCGTCTTCTCTTAGTTGGCAATCGTTTCTGCAAGTTATAAGCACCTCATTTGATATTTCCATCAGTCTTAAGACTGATGGAAATATCAAATGAGGTGCTTATAACTTGCTACCGACGATATTAACGACCTCTCTTCACTGAAAACACGGTGCATTAGATCATTTCAGTCGCTTGTATTTAATTTCAGTTTCTGATCATTAATGAAAAAGCCGTGGAGCTTGGCACCGATTCACCTCTCCTCCTAGTTTTTTTAGTATATGTTTTGCTCTCCCGAAGACAGAACTAGCGAAAAGAAATTAAAATTTAAAAAAATACTACTTACAACCAAAGAGCTCTCCTGTAAATGACAGTCTTGAGATCATGTCGCGGTAGCCTTGCTTAACCTTGCTTAGCTCGAAAAATCTTAGCCTTTTTTATTGTCAGTATCTTTGATAACCGACTATAGTTTAATCATACTAAATTCGAGTTGTAAAGACTTCTCCCAAAGATCTTTTCAGGTCTCGCCGTCAATGTAGTTAAAGCTCGGAAATGCAAATTAAGGCCAAGGGCTTCTGTTCCTTGAAATGGCGTTTTTCAAAGAGACTTATGTCAGTCATATGATGACAAAGTCAACAAATTTCGAAGCATCCCCACTAAGGTTGAATGAAATTTCGAGATACCTGACATACTTATGTTTCTTTTTTAATAAGACGGTTAACTGAAATTGGTTTTGGAACAGGTGGAGAGGTGGATCATGTTTACTATAAATAGACCTCGTGAAGACAAACTCAGAGGAACATTAGATTATATATTCTATTACACTACAAACATATGCTGATATTTGCAACAGGCCGCCCTCAGTATATGGTTTCTATTTGCTTTATATCTATCCTAGGATTGTGACTGAAGTTGCGAGAAAAATATGAAAGTCTGTACGAAGTCGGACTTGACTATCACTACTTGACGCATCTAAGAAAGGATGCTATCTCCTCAATGCCAGGTAGTAGTGCTGTGATCGATACCTTCAAAGATTTTAATTTTTGCTTGGCTTGGGAATTTCAGCGTATCTGATCTCTAACAAAAGGATCGAGGTGAAGAGTTTCATCTTTCACTGTAGTGGGCTTTATGCAGTGTAGTTGCAATTGTTGATCGAATGTGGGGTGTTGGGAAAATTAATACCTTATTTTGGTGTAATTGATCTTTCATTTTTCTTGACAGACAAGACTAATATAGTTGTTTATTTTTGCACCTTCGATTTAATAATCTTCCGAATGAGAACAATAACCTGGATAAACTTTTTCTAATTACAATTAATGAATGACTGAAATCCAGGCTGAAATTTGACGTTTTGTTCTCATCTATAGCATCGCCATTATTCTCATATTTGAGGTAATCTTCCATTCACACTAGAAAAACTATGCAGATCCGATAATCAACGATTTTTTTCCTCGCAGCAGTGAAGCACGGTTTTTGTATTTTTGTATTTTTTTTTGGGCCAGGGGAAAGATCTTCATCTTGAGATACACTTTTACAGTTGTTACAAAGAAAATGATCAATCATGAAGTTGTTTCCTCTTCAACACTTGTTCAACACTGATATACTGTCAGGGTCTCTTAAAAAGAAAAAAAAACTACACGAAAAAGTTGGTGCTGCTCCAATTTCCGGGCATTAGACATGCATACTATGAATTTTTCAGCTGGACCATGGCCCACTTCAATTATTTCCGCTACAGGACGTTTCCTTGTCTCTAGCCATCGATTATTTGTGTTTATCAGCGTCGGGTGTAACCGTTTACGTTTTTAAAAAAGATTTTAGCCTGTGTACGGATGTCTTTTCTGAGGCAGGGGGGACGTCTGTACGCAGGCTAAAACGTTTCTATGTTTTTGGTGAATCGATTCTTGACTTCTCTGGTGCAAAATGTAACGGCTCTTGTCTTGATATATTGAAAAGGGCAATTTTGAAAGACTAGGTATTGTTTTTTTTAGTAAATGGATCGCAAGAGTGATATTGTCCTCCCGTACAGTCTTAGTACATAAATAATGATGGCTCATTTAAAATTCACATAACTTAGTGCGACCCAAAAAGCCAATCTCTTGAGCTTTCCACCCATAGTTCGTACAGTAGAATCCTTATTTCTCGATTGCTAGGTTTTTCGAAACTCCAGAGAATCCTGAACAAAACTAACTTCTCAGTCACTATGATTTTACCCAAGAGCCATAATGGCTCTTGTTTGTTATACCCAAGATTTTTGGAACTTCTCGGTAACAACCAATTCGCTCTTCCCAAGAAGGTTTAAAAAATCGGGATTTGTTACTTTAAGACTTTCGCATTGCCAATAATACACCTTTTTTTTTTACGCCAAAAAACTTTTCATAAACAGTTTTTAACTCGTGGGTACGTACGCGCGAGCGTACCACGAGTTATTGCAGGGACAGGGATATGCAATGAGTCACTCGCTCACTCGTAGTAGACGTTTTCGTAATTAATCGGGTCCGAACTCGAGAGCGCGAAGATCTATCGTTTCCAAAGAAGCATGCGCTCGCCGAATTCGGTGGCATCAAATTCCTCGCCGAGAGCGTAGAGGTCTTACCAAATTTAAGACACGCAGGAATCTTTCACATTAGTACGATTCAAGAGCCTTTGACTCGTCCAGGCGTTAAACTTGACGAGAAGATGAGCATTTGCTCTTCTACTCCTTCAACTTCGACGCTGGCTTGATCTCATACCTTGTAGTAATGTAGTAGGTTATGTATATGAATGAATGTATAATTAATAAATAAAGGCACTTCTTCTTCTTCTTCTTTATAAGGACTCCTTAAGATCACGGGGGGGAATGGATGTGATTTTGAGCATTAAAATCACAGAAATCGAGCAGAAATCGAGATAAGAAAACATAAGCTTATGTTTTGCGTCCTATTTCGCGGAGGAGTTGTGTCGACTTCGTTTCGCATAATATGTTCTTTTATTGCCATGAAATGTGTTTACATTGTTTTTTACTGTCAGTAACCTGATTTCAATTAGCCTTAAATTTCATCCGATTGGTTCGAGTCGTTTTTTCAATTGGTTAAGTATGGCCACAGGGTCCAGAGGAGATGTGTTTGTCGTTAGAGCATCAAAACCCATCGAAAACCTCTGAAAAAATGGGTCATTTTGTCGTTCGCTTTACAGTTTCGTTAGTCGTTTCGTTACACATTCTGTAGACCGCAAACCAAGAGACTGAGGGGTCGCAAGATCGGCTTATGGTATAAAACACGGAAATTGTCCATTTTTTTACTCGGCACTTCGTGCAGCAAGAAAAGTATTGTGTTTCCAGAACAAGGATAGTATATTTATAATCTGAATTTCTATCATTTCCTAAAATTTGCTGTGGGAAAGCAGAGGTGATATCTAATTGATTATTTTCTAAACAACGTACCCACGAGTTGACGATAGTCTTTCTTTGATTCTCTCATACCGAATTAAGATAAATTTGAAACAATGCCTTCGGCGGGAGGAGCCTTCGGGGAGTTGGAAACGAAATCTAAATACCACGTGACTTCCCCTTTCCTCCTCTTTCACTGGAACAAGAAAACACACGGACAGAAGCACATCATGTAGGCAAAAACATCTAAGATAATCTCATACATCGTTTCATGAATCCTTGGCAAATCGTATACTGAATAAAAGATTAATGTTTCTTCTCTCTCTTTGTGATTTTATTCCATCAGTAAGGATTTCCGCTTTGATTTACAACCATGTCTGATGCGGAAGGGTATGTAGTAAATTCATGTGAGGCTATTGAATCAATACTCTTCGAGGTTTCATTGAGAGTTTAGAAAAATCCTTGGAGTAAAAACATTGGTTCATTGTCTTTTACAGAGATGATGTGCCGCAGCCAGCACCTGTTGGTGAAATGGACGTTAATACCGCTCTTCAAGAAGTTTTGAAGACTGCTCTCGTTCACGACGGCCTTGCTCGCGGTTTGCATGAAGCTGCTAAAGCCTTGGATAGGTACTCTATATAACATCACTTATTTTATCTTGAACGTGTTTTAAGTTAGAAAATATCGGATTTGTTTCCTTTATCGGGTTGAAGTTTGTCTCTGATGAAATTCTCACACTGCAGCTCTTTTTAATCGAACAAATGGTGTGATTTTAAAAATCACGAAATTGCCCTTTCTGTTACAGTTATTGTTACAGAATTCACAGGTTAAGGCCACTGGTCCATATTAAATCAGCTTTGACTAAAGTGCTAGGCTTTTTTGTGTTATACTGTTGATGCTTTCGTTGCTTGTACAGTGGAAGAACCCCTGTTAATGTGGTCACCAGTGGGTCATTGCCGGGGCAGAGTCAAATTTCTTGACTTTCTTGGCTTGTTTACCTGGAGGAGGGGGACCCCAGGTAGGTGAGGTAACCCACTTAGGTGGGGTAAACCGCAGTGTTCTCCCTCATTTTAATTTGATCAAGTTTACATGTCAGGTGGGGTGACCCACGACATGTTACCTCACCTATCTGGGGTCCCCCACCTCCTTGTAAACAGGTCCTTGCAGCTGGACTTAAGGACTCGCCCGATTGTAATGACAAATACACCATACATTGCATTTGCACTTCTTAAACAAATATTGTTCTCTTTTGTAAACAACTGTAATGTGCATATCGTGCACAGTAATAGTAAAAACTACTTTAAACTTTCCTTCCTTCAGTACGTAGAGCACTTTAAAAAACTGGTTACTAAACCGCCACAAATGCAATCTAGGTGTACTGCTTACTAGTTCAATGAAATAGACATGTCAGGCATTTTCATTTTCTAGATTTTGAATGGGTGTCCACATAATGGTGTGAAATTATAAGAGATTGTACTGTTTGGGATTTTAAAATGTGGCCGTTGGTCATATTAATGGGTGACCACGTTAACGAGGTTTTTTTATAAGAAAAATGTATGACCCTTCAGCCAGGCTGTAATGACAAGGTGACAGGATTACTGAAGTGGCCGTAAGGTGGAGTTCCACTGTAATATCAAATGAACTGTGTAAGAACTTTAGTTGCTTGCTTAAGAAGTGATTTGGGCCTCATCGTCTACCTTTCAAGGATCCCCATTCTTATCTAGCTTGCTTTGCTTGCTGCTAAGATAACTTCTGTCTAAATAATGTAGTCTATTCCTACCATAATTATGTGCTGGGAGCAAGCAGTTGGACCTCGTACTGTCCCTTGCACGGTAGTCCCACTGGGACTGTGAAAAGGTGTTCCACTATCCACTTCCCACCTCCCCCTTCACTTCTGCAAAAAGTCAACTTCTTGCAACCTTACGACAAGGCAGCCATGTTGGCTGAAAAAACAATACAATTTTTCTTTGCACAACTTGTGTAAGAAAGGGTTTAGTTTGCATTGGAGAGAAACACTTTTGTTCTTGTCAACCAATACGCTCTTCTCACGTATGGTAATATACCCGTCCAACCTCGTTTACGAGTAAAAATTCTTTTGAAATTCAAATACGAAAACATCATCTGATTAGCATTTCAAAAGAACTTGTACTCATAAACGAGGTTGGACGGGCATATTACCATGTGTGAGAAGAGCGTATGTGGCCACCGTCACTTCACCTGCAAACCAGCAATTCAAGAAAACATTAAAGTTCTTCATGGTATCACCATGCCATGTTTGCTTTATATGTTAAAAACTTCCCAAACGTTTTTCTTTGTTTCCGCAGGCGTGAGGCCCATTTGTGTATCTTGGCTAACAACTGTGATGAATCCCAGTATGTTAAACTTGTGGAAGCTCTTTGTGCTGAACACAACATCCACCTTCTCAAGGTAAGATGACTGCGGCATTTTTTATGGTGCAATGACTTACCCAGGCTACTTAACATAACTCAATGGCTAATCACAGGTTGTGTTGACATCTAGCTTGGTAGTTCATTGGCAAACAGGAATGTTTCTTGAAATTTCAAAGTGTTGAGTTCACTGCACTGCAATTATGCTCAAGAAGCACTGTCATAAGAATTGACAGTGTGCCATTGTTAACATGTTCAAAATTTTTACTTGGAATCAATAGCAGTACCATTAAAAATGTTTGAGTGAAATTTTCAGCAATATGTCCATGATGTCTGAGCAAGCTTTATCAGCAAAACTGTTTATTCATCACTGGCCTTTGCCGCAAACATTTGTACACTTGTTATTTTTTGTAGGTTGATGATAACAAGAAACTTGGTGAATGGGCTGGTCTCTGCAAGATAGATAAAGAAGGAAAGGCCAGGAAAGTTGTCAGCTGCAGCTGTGTTGCTGTCAAGGTGAGAAAACACTCATGCCCCTCTATTTTAAGGGAACAATTGGGAAGTTTAATTAACTAAAAATGCGTGGTGGAAGCAGCAACGTAGAAATGAAAACAGAAGTATTAATGACCAACAGCTCTCCGCATATACATCCCACTTTTTTGCATAATTATTTCTTTGCCATCTTGTGTACAATAATGCTGTGCACAACAGTTACTACAGTCAAATTTCCTATTGCAATGTTTTATGAAGGTGATATATTTAAAAATTATTCCTTGAGCCCGAATGGGCTGTTGACTCAGAGGCCATGAGGACGAGAGGAATAATAAATTGTTTTAGTAAAATCCAACTAGTTGGTCAAAAATATCGAGACAAAACAACTTTAGCTAGCAAAACACAATTCAGCTGCCACTGTTTTTGTTTTCAAAGCCGGCGCTTTTCACTACTAGTGGGCTATAACATATGTGACCCTTCACGCGACTTGGGGGCTTATCTAAATTTCACGCTATGCCTATTTTCACGGTCCAGGCCGTGAAAGTAAGAAAAATTTTTGGAATGTGAGTGAAATTCCTCTTTCACGCCCATGAAAAATTCAAGGCTACCGTGAAAATTTCACGTAGTGAAAAAGGTTATAATCGCCATGAAAATATTTCACGGCGGGAAATATTTTTCACGCTGTGAAAAGTTTCAGTCACCGTGAAATTTAATTCATGCCGTGAAAATATTTCACCCCGTGAAAAAGGTCACTGTCTCTGTGGAGAAAATCCACTCATGCAGAGTAAACATTTTACTTGTCTTTCCCATGCAAATTTCAGAGATTTAGTGCAAGCATGTATAAAAGTCATCCCAGATCCAATTACCAGCATTGAAAGCTTCATACTATACATTGTTATCTAATTGGTACCCTTTTCTTCCGAACACGCAAGTACAGTTTACTGTTTTTTTTCGTGTTGTAGAACAGTTTTCTGTCACAATGAAATGAAACATTGTTTTTAAAAGTGTATTGTTTAGATGTCATGCAAGCCTTTATTAATTTTGCCCAGATGAATGTAACATGTAATTTTTGATTTTCGGCTGAACAAATGAAATCGCTTAAAAAGTGAGGCACCGAAGATAATCAAGAAATGCAAGTGATTCCGTCTTTGTATTGTCTAAATTTACAATCAAAATATTGTTTAAAATTAAGAATTTGTAAGATTTTATCTCGATTGTCAATGAAGTAATGCCAATTCTAGACTCCGTGGCGACAATTGTGTGTGTTTATCGCGTCTTTGTTGTGTGATGTCTAAAAGCGTTATTTTTCATAGAAATTACCGCATCTTGGTGTACAAAATAATTAAGAATTCAAGGTTAAACAGTTTTAGTATAATTACATTGATGACTATCGAAAATAGAGCGCTGTGATTGGCTAGGAGCTTCGCTTTATCCCGCTATAATCACCGCGTGGTGATTATAGCATTGAAGGCTAGCAGTTTTCAAAATGGCAGCCAGATTTTTTGATGTTTCGGCGTCGGAAATTGATCAATAATTTTATTTTCTCGAATAATCATCAATGTAATTATACTAAAACAATTAGTCGCCTCAGGCGACGTGAATATCGGCGAATAGTCACCTCGACTTCATCTCGGTGACTATTCGCCGATATTCACGTCGCCTTCGGCGACTAATTGTTAATTAATCACTGTAGTGTGCAATAGGGTCTTGACAAACTGTGAGCCAGCGAGCCATGCGAGGTGTCGGTAAAAAAAGGAAACACAAGTAAAAACTGCAAAGTTGAGCACTCAGTATACTGATTAGGGTTAAGCACTCATTCTACTGATTAGGGTTAAGCTTTCATTTTACGGATTAGGTTAGATGTTAGGGCTGTTATTAAACACTTATTTACAATGGTTAGCACTCAGTTAATGTTTTCCGTGTTACTGTTTTCGATTTTTATGGTGCTTTTTTTTAATGATTCTTCAATGGACTGCATGGCTCGCACGATTCGCTGGCTCGCTTTTTATACACACTCGTGTTGTTTTTATCTGTTGGTGTTATTTCATTTTTTACCCCTCTGTTCAAATCATTGTAACGACATAATTCTTTTACAAAATTCATGTTCCATTTATACGAATTTCTTGTGTGTTTCTATTTTATTTTTGAGTGTTTTAAAAACAGATGCTCTGACAAAATAATACTTCGCTCGCTGAGATGGTATGAAATGTCAACAAGGGTGTGTGACATGCAGTTTCATTGCGTGTCTAAACCTAGAAATTCATACCAGACAACAGATACTGACGGTTTTTACTTAACCAAAGGTTCCTATTAATTTCTGAGGCTGAGGATCAACTTCCACAAATTTCCCTTGACGTGATTAGGCCCATTTTTCTTCCGAGTTCGAAGGGCAGCGGGATGAGAGAGAAAAAACAAAAAACCCCGGGTTAGATTTCGTGACATGTAGTTGCTATTCACCTTCGACTATGTTTTTCACAGCGTGAAAGGTTTACACCGGTTAAAAAAATTCATGGCGTGATTTGATTAGTTTCACGCCAAGAGTGAAAAATTCTCACATGGAGGGAATTAGGCGTGGAATTTGAAATTCACGGCGTGGAAACTCAAATTCATGCACCATGACCGTGAAAAAAAATTCACAGTTTGTGGTGAAATCCATAAGCCCCCTTTTCGCGTGAAGGGTCACGTATAGCCTAGTAGTAGCTCAACCAATCAGAATGCAGCATTGATGATAGACCACCAGTTAGATTTTACTAAAAAGATATACATAAAATAAATAAATTTTTGTTTCCCTTTGAACTTGGTTGCAGTTCCTAACAATTTAACTTTCACCCATTACGTCCCTTTTTTTGTCAAAGAATTTAGTTGGAACGACTGCAGTGATGTTCATTTTATAAGAGTTACTTGGACTGCCTATCACAATTCCTAGCTCTAATGAGCACTAGGCAGTTCTCATAACCAATAGAATCAGGTTGTAATCTTTGCCTGAATTTTTGGACACTCAGTTAACATGTTAACTTCACATTGCAAAAATACGCTTGCTGGTGTTGTTTTTTAAAAGATATAACGACTATTAGTTTTTGTGTCAACAATGTGCCATCCTATGATGAAAAAAGGACTCCCTCTTCTGAGTTACTCTGAGGAAATGTCCAAAACCGGAATCGATATGGAGAATCTGAGGGGGCACCGAAAATAGCAGTGTTTTGGCTTATTCATTCCTGGCAATGGCTAAGCAAAGAAAAATAGTGTTGCTATATCTTGTAGCAACACCACTCATATGAACTGCTCACAAGCTCTCATTTTAAAGTGGCTGGTTAAGATGTCTTTCACTGAGTTAACTTCAAGAAGTGCCCTGTACAGTATTCTTGACAAAGTTTAAAATGGTTTAAATAAGGCATCCTCAAAAACAGCTTTGTTCTAAAGTTACCTACCCAGTACCTTGAAAGTTCCTACCTTCGCATCAACCAGGTTAGAGGTCTGGGATGCAGTATAGTTGAGTGGTCAATGCATCAGTGTTATAAAGAGAAGAGAGTTTTAACATGTAGCTTGTAAACTTGCCAGTCTGGCAGGGTTTTACTGTGAAACTCACAAACCGTGAACACCAGAAATATTTGTGGAATGTCATTGTGTTGCGAGAAATAAGCCAATAATACGTGAGATAACTAAACCGCAAACAGCAACGGTAATTAGTTTGTGGTTTTGAGGTTTGCTCGCGTGTCCTGAACTTTGTTGTGATTGGCCAGTACACAGTCAACATTCTTGTATTTTTCAGGTGTTCTTGGTTTTCTGAGTTTAACAATAAATCCCACTAAGTTTGTTCTAAATAAATATTTCTTTGATGTTTTGAGTGGATTGTCTACAACTTAGCTGGAGCAGCCAAGTGTTCCTCCACTTTAAACTAAGCATTGTAATTTCTTGGTAGGAATAAACAACAAGTGGTTGTTAAGTTCTGATGATAGATTTTCATTTTTTTTCCCTTTCATAAAGGATTATGGACGAGAGGGCCAAGCACATGATGTCCTAATGCAGTACTTCAAGACAAACAAGCGTAGCTAAATAAGGCACTGTCATTTTGCTTGGCAAATGAACAATAAAAAAATCATCACAAGAGTTCCTTATTTTTTGTCTGTGTTAAGTGTTATTAAGGCGGTCCATGTAAAACGCAGACTGTGGACTATTGTTTTCACCATTAAAAGAGTATGTGACAACAATAGTCCCTTGTTTTCTAACCCTAGAAAAAATAGTCCGCAGTCAGTCTGCATTCTGCATTTTATACTACCCTTCTATACTACCCTGTTATTAAGCTCTGCCCTTGGTTGATGCTCAGAGTTGAAACTACAGTCAAACCCCGCTTTACGGACACTAGCCTCCCACACAGACATTCGTAGGGGTTTATCACACATTCCAGCTGCCCTACTGCATGGGAGGCCATACGGACACTGGCTTGATACGAACACCTCATTATTATTACAGATAGTTTGCTTTTGTCCCTGGGAAGGGAGAAAAGTCCTTACATTTTCTCTAAATCCAACTTACAGTCAATCCTCTAGGTATGGACACCTCTCTAATACGGACGCCTCTCTTTTATGGACAGTTTTCAATGTCCCGACAAAATTCAATATATATTCTCTTTGAGAAAAACCGCTATAATACGGAGTCTCTCTAATATGGACAACAGACACTAAATCTCGGCCCCAGAGAGTAAATTCATATAAAATTAACTCTTTTTTATTGACACTGCAGTGATCAGGTGAATCCCGATTCTCGATCAGGTGGATATGCACAGGGTGAATCCCATCTGGCTGATGAGCTATGCAAGGTGATTTCAAAAGCCCAGTTGCTGTATATCAAACGATTTTCGAAAGGTGTACTGAGGAAAATAACCGACTTCTTTAAGGCTTGGATAACTACAGTTAGTAACATCCAACCGGTGGTCTATTATCAATGCTGCATTCTGATTGGTTGAGCTACTACTAGGCTATATGTTGTAGCCCACTAGTAGCAAAAAGTGCCAACTTTGGAAACCAAAACAATGGCGGCTGAATCACGTTTTGCTAACTAAAGTTGTTTTTGTCTCGATATTTTTTATCAACTAGTTGGATTTTACTAAAGTCTAAAACAACTATTCCTCTCGCCCTCATGACCTCTGAGTCAATAGCCTATTCGGCCTTTGGCATCATGGGCTATTGACTCAGAGCCCATTCAGGCTCGAGGAATAATTCTTAAATAGCATTATTAACGATCTTTTCTATTATATTTTGTACTCTAGTTACTATTTACAGCACTTGCAAAATATCGAAAGATGCTTTCAATATTTTGATTTACGTTACAACTTCGTTAGATTACTTGCAGCATTGCGCTGAAGCTTATCTCGTTTTAAAAGAGTGATTTGTCTACAACTGTACTTACTTTGTAGCTGAGATGTACAATGTTGTATGCTAGAAAGACATTGTCTTTGTACCGTGAATTAATAACTTTAAATGCAGTTTAAATACGAGTGTAAGCCCGTTTTATAATTAGCTCAGTGACAGTGGAGTCATAAAAGTGATGTCATCGCAGTGACCTCTTTTATACGGACACCTATCTAATGTTGTCTAATACGGACACTTTGCTCTGTCCCTTCGGAGTCCGTATTAGAGATATTCGACTGTACATGATTAAAAGCGAGAATGTACCAAGGAATGCATGAGTGAATTTAGTAAAGACCGAGTAAAACGATTTATTCCTAATGTATTTCCGGATCTGGAAGGAGTCTGGGCACGATTTTCTCGAGTCACGGGACAGTCGTGAGTCGTGCAGTGGAAGTACGAAGATTTATACCGAGAAAGGGTTTTACCGACACGGAGCGAGAAACTGAAAGTTAAATTATGGAAGGCGAAGGAAAACCTCCACCGTATAATTATGGAGCAATTTCTACAGATGCTGATTACCGGCAACCACCGCCACCTTACCCTGCTGGAGGTAAGTTGATAATAGTTTTCAGATTGTGAATATGGACGGTAAGGCACGTCTTCGTCTTCGTCTGCCATTAGCTTCATCGGGCTCAGCTGAAGTTCTTTTCTAACGTACGAGAGCTGTGCAAAAGGTAATATTTAAAGTGGTTAACCTTTTACAGTAGATACGGTAATTCAGTGATTTGTACCTTACCCATACGATTCGTCTTTAGCTTTAACCTATTTATGCAGGCTTACGTTACCCGTTTCAGTTTTAGTCGTCGATTGTCCTCGTACCAACGAGTCAAAAAATAACGTTTATTCGATACGAACGGGCTGTGTATAAAAGTGGGACGGGGACACGGGGACGGGGACATGAGGACATCAAGTATGGGACGCTGGGACGTGTGGGACGGGGACGCGGTGACTTCAAAATAGGGACGCAGGGGACGCGGGGACGATAATGATTATTGAAAAAGTCGGAGGTAAATGCGATATTAGTCACTTTCCTCGTACCTTGCGAGCAGTGGTTTCTCCAGGCCGGACGCTACGGGAGAGAAACCACTGCGAGCAACTGTTTGATTCTTTGATCGAGCCGCTGTCCAACGCTGTGGACGAATAAATTAATTTTGAACAGGTAAAACCTGTTTCGAAACAAGTTTAGGCTCTCGTGCATTTGCTTACAAAATTGCTGTCCTCAAACGAGCCCGCTGTATCCAAAGAGGAATGGAAAAAGCATTGTCTTCCATCCTGCAGGGCTTAAATTCTTTGGGCATAAGTAAGTTGACAAAGGAACAGCGACGGGCACTTTTTCTTTTTTCGAAAGGTAAAGACACATTCGCCGTACTCCCTACGGGGCATTGTAAATCCTTGATCTATCAAATGGCTGTTCTTTTGGCTAAGGAAATGAACAAAGACCGACCAGTTATCATTGTTATTTCTCCTCTGAAGTCATTAGTCACGGACCAGATAAGAGAGTGTGGACATTTTGGTCTTTCATCTTGCAAACTAGAAGCTGAAAACGTTGAGTCATTGAAAAAGGAATGCAATTTCGACATTATTTTTGCAAGTCCAGAAGTTTTTGAATTGTTTGCTTTGAATCGCTTTTGAATCAAGAGGAAGTGACGTCGTTTGACGTAGGCGTCACGTGCACGCGCATGCTCGATGGAAAATCAAACGGTTGCTTGCTACTGCCGGTAAATTTTGATTGGCTCACGCTTGTGTGATGACGTGGCCGACATTCCCGTTGACAGATCCTTTAATTAGGGGGTGGTAGACGAATTGACAAACAATAATTTGTATCAGGCGTATTTTTTTCCCCTGCCCCCCCCCCCCCCCCCCCCTCCAAAAATCGCCTGATCGCAGGTTACTTGCTGATGGAATATTGGAGCCCAAAGCAGGGTAGGGTGGATTGTGGTCGCCAAAATTTTTGTAGAATAACCATTCGATTCAAAATAAATAAAAAATAAGAGGGATAAGTGAGCTTCAAACCCCCAAGTGCCAGCTCCTACATCACAGGGGATTCAACTATTGTAGCAATCTTTATTTTGTTTACATATTTTTGGTGACAAGCCTAACAGTAAATGCTTGCTAACAGTACTTAAAGGTTGATTTGCACTGATGCATTTTTGACTATGCATGTTTATGCAAGTAAATTTTAACCACGAAAATAAGATAGAGGCAAGATGTAAATTGTTCAGATTAAAAGTGAAGTTGAGCGAGAATCTACTTTTACGCTTACGTGTGACCTTTCATACGTTGCCTCTATTTTATTTGCAAACGTAAATTTTGTGCACTTACGCATGGAAAAATTACGCGACAGTGGAAATCAACCCTAGTCACGATAGTCAGTGCGCTTACTCCTATTATAAAGAAATATTTTGTGTAAACATCATAAGGTGTCCAAGGTGGTTTTGGAAGATGGTATCTAATAATGTTGACCATAAATAACACATTTTCATGAAGAATGAGATATCGCATTTACCTCTGACTTTTGCGATAATCATTCACATCCCGCATCCCCTGCATCCCTGTTTTTGACGTCCCCATCCTACATGTCCCCGCGTCTCATACTTGATGTCCTCAAGTCCCTCGTCTCGCGTCCCAAAGTTCCAAGTCCCCACACACGCGTCCCCATGTCCCCGTCCCCTTGTCCCCATCCCACTTTTATACACAGCCATACGAACGTGTAGCTAACGTTTCGTTTTGGTTTTAATTATCCTTTTTATCGGATTTTCCACTGTCATCTTTACTTTAGTCTCCTTCAATTTGGAAAACGTGGAGGGGTTGAGCATTGCTCATTTTTTTTCGTTAAGAAAATCGGAGTGGGACATTTTGGATTTTAATTAATAGTCGAAACCCTCAGAGTCAGCATAAATTTTTTACTGAACCCGCTGTGTAGAATTTTTATTAAAATAGCCCAGTGGTCTTAAAGTTGTCAAGGGTTACTTTGGTCATTAATTTGAATTTGAAAAGGCTGGCCTGCTTTTATTTATCTTGGAGAAAAATAACGTAACACATGAAAAAAGAATTTAAAAAATGGTGTCAAGGTCTGCTAGCAGGGAAGTGTCAGGGCTATTTTATCTCATGATATGACTCTAATATTGATGTATTCAACAAGTAGATTTCATATGCATTACTGAGTTAGCCTGAATTTCATCCAATTACTTCGAGTTGTTAATAATAACTCCCTCAGTAATGTCTGAATCGACCGGCCATTAATGCCGTCCAGTGACATCACTACTCCTTTGCTTTAATTCATGCAAAAAGTTAAACACGATTTTCAAGTGGCAAACCAAGCAATATCGTTTGGAAATGTCTGCATGATACAGAATGGCTTTGCTTTTTTTGATCGTTTAACGCTCAAACTATCAACTGTATGCAGCACTCTTGAACCGGTTGTAATTCCAGAATCAAACTCGGTTGCAATTACGCAATGAAATAAATACACATACAGAACACTTAATTCAAAAACACAATGATTTGCTTTAATTGAAAAGAAGCTATTTGGTCCTTAACAAAGAAAAAAGAAAAAAAAAAAAGATAACAGAATCATTACACTACAACAACAGCAACAATTTTTATTAAAAATTGAAAAATAACTAATTACATTACTTTCCCACCCGCACATAGCTTCTAAACTAATCGAGGCGGGGGGAGCTGAAGACAAATTACAAAACAAGATTTATGTATAGGTGGACTAAATAACAGTGAAAACACTACTATACAGTAAATAGAATTTAAACTAATATAAAACAAAGGAAGTACACAACAATAATTACAAAGAGAGGCTAGCCTAAAGTATTGAATAACTTAATAAGACAGGAGACTTCGACATAATCATCTTCTGACCGCAAGAAATTTAGTAATAATTCCTTTATTCTTTTACGAAAGGACAAACGTTTAAGTATTTTGATCGAATAAGGAATAGAATTCCAAATTTGGGCACCAATTCTCGTCAAAAAGGCGTACATTTTATCGGTTCTAGAGAACTTAACGTAAAACGAGTCGCTAGAGACAGATCTTGTTTTAACGAACTGATTGAGTATACTAAGTGGTGCTGTCTGTCTGTTGATATCGTACAATAAATAACTACAATCTCTGAAAAATAGGCTAGACAGAGGAAGGCAATTTGATTTGAGAAAGAAGGGTACGGCGTGTTCCTTAGACTTACTGAAGTAAATGAGACGTAGAGCCCGTTTTTGTAAAGTTACGATCTTTCTTTGTAGTGTCAGGGAACAGTTTCCCCAACAGCAAATACCATAAGTCAAGTAAGGGACAATTAATGAGTTGTAAACTGAGAGCAAGATACGACGCGGGACATAATGTCGAATTTTAGCTATAATTCCTATCGACTTGCTGATTTTGTGACAGATAGATTCAATGTGGTATTTCCATGAAAGATTTGAATCAATCATCAAGCCAAGATATTTTACATAATCTTTCATTTCAAGGTTTGCATAGGTGTTAGTCAAGGAGTCAAGAATTCTAATCCTAGGTATGAAGGGCATATTCTTTTGCCAAGACCCTTTGACCAGCAATATTGATAGTGGAGCTCTTTTTAACTTTTTTAGCCTGAAATAGGACTGCTTGCATTCTTGGTGAAAGATGATCGTAAATTCTGGCCAAAGACAATGAATCTGCAGACTATAGGCTTTGGTTTTCCGGTGTTGTTTCTTTGCGGGACACGATGAGCAGTGTCAATATCTTGGATTGAAATATTCTCTCCCATTTCTTTAAACAATTTTACACAAAGCTTACTTGTTGTTGAAGCCGCTTCGTCAGAACACACCTCGGGAACACCGACAATTTTAACATTGTATTGAAAGCTATATTCTTGGCTATAAGCTATAATCTACTTAACTATCAGATGCGATGTTCAGATTGTAGATTGTGGAAGGCATCAAAATGTTTTAAGGACAACTGCAGAGACCAACTTTTGCTGTGGTTTGTTGACCACTTTTTGTTATTACAACATTTTGTACTTAATTTTTCTACATCTTAGTGGCATTTCTATGATCAATAATTGTGTATTTTGTTTTTTTTTACAATAACATTAATTTTTGAATGGCAAAAACAAGGAAAACCATATCGCAATATCAGTGCACTGTTTATACTCATAGACAGTAGCTCTCAACCAATGAGCACATACTGTATTTTTCAGTTAATTAAGGCGCACTCAGTTATAAGACGAATCCTAAACTTTTCAATGCGATTTTTCTAAGTTAACAAACTGAGAATTAAGCCAAAATACCTGGCTATAAGGCACAGTGGCAGATTTTGGCAATGCTCTCATTAACTGCAGTTACTGTAACACACTATTACATTTATTCACCTACGTGAACAAAAGAGAAAAAGCTTACATGTTTCGATCAAAAGCAAAAAAATCACACCTATCAACACAAAAAGCACTGTTTTCTAAAGCTGAGAATACTAAGGGAATCCGTTTTTGTTCCATAAACAAATCAGCTGTCTTGGTTGAGGCATATTGACATTGGTACATGCATCGGTAGTATCAAGATAAAATCGATTATTTGAGTAATACATGCAGAGCCTGAATGGTTTGTTAATTAACTGCCAAATCTTGTAAAATTAAGCCGTTGTTCATCAAAATAACTGTTATAAAAGAGCTCTCACAGTTCTATAAACAGATTTGGGAGCTTTCTTCGGAAAATAAAGGTCTGAATTAAGCGCAAGATCGCAGTGTAGAAATGACTGTAAACAAACTGCCATTTTGGGTCAAGCATGTGCTCAAAAATTTGCATGGTTACCAAGCATCAACATTCAGTTCAAAATGATCAATGCCAGATGATTTGTTTCCAATGCAAAAGGACACGTTCGTCATTTTATACCAGCTTTAGAAGATGTAGAAGTCATTGAAAACCAGTAACAAAGGAGAGAATGAGGAGCTGGAGCTTTTAGAGTCAAAAATTTTACTCAATTTTGTTTTGTTGCTCGAAGATACTCGGTTATAAGACGCACCCTGAAATTACGACAGATTTAGATCCATCAAACAAACTTTTGTTGAAAAAATGCTGTGCCTTAAAAGTGAAAAAATACAGTATTATTCACTGCTATTCACCTTAATTTTTGTTAGCTTCTGTTAATGATTTCATATTGCAATTCCCATGATATCTTGTATCCTGTAGGAAGTTATCAAGGGGGCATGGGAAAACCTGGACAGTACCCCCCTCAACCACAACCTTACCCCCAGGCCTACCAACCTCCCCCACCAGTTGGACAGCCTACCACCACAACAACCATCATTACCCCTCCAGGTCCTGTGTATGTTAACATGGTCTTTGGAGAGTCGCCTGTCAGCATGGTTTGTCCTCATTGCCAGACGCACATCATAACTTGTACAACATATCAAGACGGGACCTTGACTTGGCTTGCTTCTGGAGCTCTTTGTCTTTTAGGGTAAGATACTCCTCTCTTCATGAGTTCTACAAGATGTCTGCTTAAAATGGACACCTAGAGTAATGTTGGTCCCTACCATTTTTCAGTTACCTTCTGTGGCTCTTTATAAAGGGGCACAGACACTTGTTTGATGGAAACTTCATCATTTTAGGGGTATTACAGGTCAAAAATTATGGATAACTTTTTCTTTTTTCCCCCAATGCTGATCTTAAAATCATGGGAAAGTAATTTACTAAGCCATTTAGATTTTTGTCTGTATTTGTTTTATTTTCCAGTTCAAGGAAAATGAACTGAATCTCTCACATGGTTAGGGACCCATATGAGAGATTTACTGGTCAAAGGCAATGTTCAAGCTACTTTTGGAGGATGAGAATGGTTAAAAATTAACTTTTTGATACAGGTGCCATCTGGCAAATTAGCAAAAATTTTTGGTCTCCAGATGGCATAAAGTGGTTGCCGGAAATTTTCTCCTTTTCTTTAATATCAAGAAAAAAATGTTTTGGGACATTTTATGCTCATGTAAAAACAGACCTACTCTGGTGATGGTATAATCTCGTATTTGTTTTTTTTTTTTTTTTCAAAAAAAGTTGCTTTTCGAAGAGAAAAAGTATTTGTTCCAGAATTTAGGCTGTAGAGGTTTCTTTATTCTACTCCTTTATTTGTTTTTCAAAACTTTTTTTTCAACACTTTATTTCATATTTACATACAAAGGAAAAATTACTAAAATATTGTAGAAAACTAGAAAAAAAATAGCAAAATTACAATTTACAAAAGTTATTGAAAATTACAATTATTTAAATTATCTTTACACTTATCCATGAAAAATCCGTAACTCTTTTATTTATTTTTTTTGAACATATGTAGTAAGGTATATTTTTAAAACTTTGTTTTGTTCCACAACAGTGATGGAAATAGAGAAAGTGCCAAAAACTACCAGTCTTTTCTTTTAACACTTTTTCTTATATTTTTGGCATTTTTATCTTAGGGTGTTGGTCATACTACTTTTTGTAGTCTTTTCATTGTAAGGTATTACTGTTAGTCCTCTCACTGCTTTTCCATGAGTTAGTTTGTTTATATGGTGGCAGTCTCAGGGTCCAAAATTGTGACCAGCTGGTTGCTAATGGGCCTAGAAATAAATAGTGAGAGCTAACGACCACAATTTCAAGGATAGTCACCAGCAGGCAATTGAATAAGTTTTGAACAGCAGTTTGAGAATTGGGTGATATTGCTGGTTTTTTTTTTTTTTTTCAAACTTGACTTATGTTTTATCCTGCCAACAGCTATCCATATTTGTTAATAAATTATGTGTACTGTAGGTCCACATCAGCCTATGGCTGCCATTTTCTTAACCTACTCTAGTAAAGTAATTTTTTTTTATATTTTCTTCCTTTTTTTCCCAAAAGCTGCTGGCTGGGTTGCTGTTTGATCCCTTTCTGTTTGGATGGCTGCAAAGATGTCATCCACTCTTGTCCAAACTGTCATGCAAGGCTTGGAAGCTACCGCCGAATGTAGACTTTCTCTTCTGACTTTCTTATCATTGTAACTTATCTTTGGTTTAGTACTCTGTGTCTGTTAATAACAATGGTAATGACAGGAAGATGACCAGTGATATAATTCCTGAAGGAAAAAACGTTTTCTCACAGACAACCTTCAGTACAATATCATTTTCCTTTTTATTAGTTTCAGATTTCCAGAATTGTCAGTCTTGTACGTATCCCAAATTTGATTATTAGCCAAGTTAATCTTCATGAGAAATCTTAAATGTTATTGGCCAGGTTAAAAACTTGATACTTTATAGTAGGGCTGTGCTGTAGCTGTGTCCCTGGTGTTTTACTTTTGCCCTTGAGTGATAAAGAAATATTTGCTTTAATAAAACTCAATGTTTGTACCCTAGATTTCACAGATTTAGAGCAATTGGCTTTCCACAATTTATTCTAAAGCACAGCCTTGCTTTGGGAAAATGCTTTGTATTATTTCACACACACTTGAGGTGCATTTATTTGAGGTACCAATTTTTATTCCTTGCATCTCATAAGAATTGTTGGGAGACAACTGATTATTAAACTTTTGAAAATGCACAGATAACAGCATTACAACTTTGTTTGGAAAGTTGAAGAGTGACTAACAGTTACCAGAACAATATTATTTGCCTTGCAGTTCTTTCATCAGCATTAATTTTTTTCATTATTGTGGAGAAAATAGTACCCCAAATACCAGGTCCAGAAAGTACAAGCCTGAGAAAACAGCCACCATTAATTTTTGTAATGCCACCACTGGTTTTCCCTGGTAAGTGAGGTCTGAGGACGACTGCAGAAATTCCATAGTGATCAATAACCTGTCTCTACCCTCATCTGGGTAATCCTTCTGATTGGTTGAGGCAAGTGTCCCTTGCAGCAGGACCATTCAGAAGTAGATATGGGAAGTGACATGTCATCAGTATTGAATTTCTGCACTGATTGCTTCTCAAATGTCATTTCCCATGAGAACCGGGGGTGACATTGCAAAATGTCGGCTGTCTTCTCAGCCAAAGGAAGTATAAAATAATCTAAATACAGTGGCTGGCTTGTGACTTGACAATAAAATTGGATAGAGCCTGATGTTGAATTCTTAGGGGACTTGTAAGATAAAGACCTGAATGTGAAATAGTATATTGTTGAGTAGAGTAATGGTTCTTTAGGAACGATCCATTGTCAAGAACATAAATCACAGTTATAATTTAGTATACCCTAGGCAAAGTTTCTATGGAGAGTGTAGGTAATATAATTATAAATGATGCAATGACTCTTTAATTTAACTCGAGAAAATGTAATCAGTAAAAGCATGGTTAGTAGAGGAGACTGTCACCTCAACTAACTATGGTAAAAGAAAGTCTTAGAGTGTTTTAGCTGTTTTTCTCCTAAAGTTCGCAGCTTTTCAACCTTTAGTCATAGGGAAGAGAGATTACCTGAGCTCAACTTGCATAAAAATTGCTTTTCACTAGGAGGAGCAAGGCATGAAAAGTGACCGAATTCCCTGCCCTCATGTGCTATGTTGCATACAAGTGCAAGGATTTTCCACATCTGTTAACCCTTTGAAGTGACCAACATCATTTTTCTCCCAACAAAATTAATATGACATCTTATGAGAAGGTTATGAGAATTAATAAATTGATCTTCAAAGGGAAAAGTGCATGTATGGAGATTGGTCTGGAGAATTTGTATGCAGGTATTTAGGCTTAAGAGGCTTTAAAAATAGAGTGGTTGCTTGGTAGCCTGCGGGCAAGATCTCCCTGCGGGCAAGATCTCCCGGGGTGATCCTTTCTCTTTTCCTTCCCCTACTCTTGTACCTCCGGGAACCCCAGAAGAGCTTGCTCGCTGGAAGCTTCCTTGAGATAGGTCTGGAAAGCAGTGTTACCTTGCTCTTCCTTGTGCTCTATAATAATTACCCATGGACAACGCAACGCATATATGGCATGAACTGGAAGCCTTGCCAGACGTGCATACCATATACAGACTGGATGAATATTCATAGACGCGCGATCTGCAAACCCATGGTGCTAGACTTAAATCAGTCTCTAATTTAACCTGCGATCAGGCAGTCCTTGTTCCTGATTTGTTTTCCCGAAAAAACAACGCCTGTTCGAAGGTTATCTCGAATTTTTACTCAAATTAGCTTGGTAGAGGGAATAGTACTTAAGTGCAGTGAAGAGATAATGTGAAGAAACAGGGCCATGCTAAGAAACCTTGTTTCTTTGGTCTCGTGTTTTTTGTGCCGTAGTAACTTTAAAAGAAAATAGGAGACTGTTAAAAGTCCAGACTGCAATCTTGGACAGAATAAAATGGAACAGCAAAACCCCCATTCCCTTGCCTCCTAATCAAGACAAGTAAGGATGACACCGCGCGAAAGCCAAAACGCGCCAATTTCCCATCCTTGATTTTGTAGGCGGGGGTTAAGTTAATTTATATATAATTTTTATTATGCACGTGCATTTTTGTAACAAGCCTGTTTTTAGGCTCACTGATGTCACTTGTTTAAATAAAGATTATCTTATCTTCGATTATCTTTCTGGCTTCCTCTTCAATGCGCTAAACGGCAGGTTTTGGGATTCAGACAAGGGACATACGTAACCCCCCTAAGATGGCCTCGTCTCTCCCGAGCCCCCACACGGTTTTCGCGCCACTCCGCTTTCCTCATTATCTTGGAGCCTAGAACAGGCTTGTTGTAAACTGCGATCAGGCGTTCTTTTTTTTCGTCTCCCAAACTAAAAGTGAAGAAGGACCGCTTGATTGCAGGTTAGCTAGTTGGGAATTGGCTGTTTGACTTCGTGAACAATTTACCGCTGTGAAATGATGCTTTAGGCTGTGTGCCTAAGAAAGTGAACTATCAATTATGAGAAAAATTATCCACTTTATTTTCGGTTTTTCCTAAACTCAGAAACAAATTCGATAATTTCATACAAGGGTGCCGCTGAAAAGGTTTCAGCCACAGTTATTTTGTCCCTGCAATTATTTTAAAAGAGATACTTTGTCCAATTTAAACTGAATTTGAATTATTCGGTTGAAACTTGTTCATTCTGCCAATCCGGTTTCCCTCTTTCAGGCTGAAAGTTCTCTTATAACAAGTCGCTCCAAGTCGCGACTGCGTTGACAGAGGACCGAGTTGTCAATCGTATGTTCAGACTTTCTTTTAATACGCTAGCTATAGCCTCCCACGCATCTTCTTAGGGACAGGAACGCGTGACGAACCACTAAGAACCTCTGAGCGGGCCTCGCCTGTGTCTGGTTGCTGTGTTTCTAGATACACTCTCTTTTTTATATAAGAATGTTGTTTCTTCGGTCCAGGCTGAATATTCTTATTTTCCTGCCGATTTTAGCCTGAAAATATTCTTGTATTAATCTTGAATTATAATTGAAAAGGAAAGAAATTATCATATCCTTTTTGCAGTTTGCTCATTTAATTTCTATTTTTTATTTTATTTTTTTGCTGTATACTATAGATATGAATTTCGTCCAGTTCATCGAACTGTCATTAGCAGTGAACATTTGGCTATAACCAATGCAGGTTTCTTCGTTTTGTTGGGTAGTTTTGCCGTGGGAGGAAGCAATAACTTGATACGGTCAAGTTAAAAACATATTTTTTAGATTTTCATCACTGAATCATCCTTTTGAGTTTATTCTTAAAATATCCTTAAAATTTTGCAAATTTCAGCCCCGATAATTTTTATAAAATATATATTCTTTAGAGAGAAAAAGAGTGTAACAGACTCCCATTCACTCGGCAATACATCGCGCGTGTTCTTGAATGTTTTATGTCGATATTGAGTCTTTCAGATGCCTCTTGATTAGTTTATAAAGTTGGCTGTAAAAATGTGGTAAACCAAGAAAATGAACCCTTTTATATATATTTCTCAGGAGAGATAAATCGTTTAAGAGGCTAAGACTAATATTTAAACATTTTTCAACCATTTGATCTCGTAATTAAAAGAGTAAAGAATTTTTCCGAGTTTTAGAAGATTCTGAATATCCTTTTTTTGGCATTTTTGCAATTCTTTTGTAATGACGTATTAAACTTTCAAATTTAGAAAGTGACAAAAATTCGCCTCAACTCAAATTGCTTGCTGAGCGGTAAATGGCTCCGTTTTGTGCAGGTTTCCTAATTAAACACAAATGAATCTTAAAATTCCAATTAGATATTTATTGTAAACATGGTGACTTTCCGATAATGGATAAAACTATTTTAAGGAAACATTAATTTAAATAGTTTTGGTCGTTAAAAGAGATTTTCTTAAAAAAGGGACAAAAATATATAAAAGAAAACACTGCTTGAGCCTCGGATAAGTATTGGCGAACCGGCAATACATGGCATCCGGCGGTCACTAAAATAATGTCTTGACCGGTCAAACTTGGCTATTTTAGAGTTCCTGTACAATTTTTTAAGGTCACGTAACGAAAGAAAACTACGTTTAGTAACAAAACTGTCAAAATAGTGTGAAAAGATTGTGAAGAACAACCTGTAGATTCTTTGACTTTTTGAAAGACCGTTACTTTAAAACGAAAATAAAATATTTGTTGAAGAAGGCGTCGCTCTCGTCATTTGCCCATATTTTGCATTTTTCACTGTACTATTTTAATGGTGTGAGCTCACACCCACTTCCTTTTTACATAAAAGTAATGACATCACTTCATGACAAACGCATAACTTGTTGTGGCGGGAAATGCAACAAGCGGCATATCATCCAATTGAAGCATCCGTGACACTCAACCGATATCATGGCTAGAAAATCTGATTGGTTCGCGCGCCGTGCTTCTAAGATATATCACGTGACGTAATTATGGTTTACGAATAGCAAAGCCGAAGCGACTCGTTTAGTTTTAGTCCGCTTACTTGTTCGTGTTGATTTGGAAACTATTTTGGTTTGATAGCCGAAGGAGTTGATCGTCTGCGAATGGCTGGGGCTACAGGAGAAACTACGGATAGCTCGGCGGCTTCTCCGAGGCAGCAAGCGAGCCGAAAGCCACCGAAAAATCGTCTTTCGTGTCAGGTCACTCTTCTCGATGGAACCGTCTTGACTACAGATCATTTACAAGTGAGTGCCCTTAACGAATGTTTTTGCACAGATTAAGTTTGGTTTAACATGTCTTCACTTCAAGGTTTTTCATGTTGTAATGGCTGTTTTTATTGAAAGTTTGAACGCTAATCATACTGTCACAAATTCTGCTCTGAGCATGAAGATGAGTTCTTGTTCTGTCGACGACTCCATCGCTTAATATTGGGAGTTTGATTCAGGCGACGTACAGAAATACTCCAGATCTGATTTTTCCTAATACCCTGTTACTATTCTAGCTGTTCTCTACCGGCAGAAGAGCTTGTTCCTTTAAGTGACTGGAATGAAAAATATGCTATATAAGGAAATGGCAGTCTTCCAACCTCAAGTTTGAATTGAAACCGAACAAATTTAAATTTTGATGTGGAGCAGTTTTCCGCTAACGCTTATGCTGAGTAGGACATTTCCTTTTATCGAACTGATTCATTTTCTTAAAAAATATATTGAAAAATTACTTGCTTTATCCTGAGATGTGATGTTGTAGGGCCGAAAGAGAGACAAGATGTTGTGTATTGTTTGATTGAATTCGAATCCTATAATTTCTCTCATGGCCATTTAAATTCTTCTTTTGTCATGCTGTTATAACTTGTTTGTCAGTCAGAATTGCTGATTCCTCCGGTCTGATTGTTTGATGTTTTCTTTTATCTAGTCTACCGAGGTTGTCGTGGTGTTAAAAGGCACTTCGATCCGAATGTTTACTGAAGACGCACACTTCTCCTTTCTGCACGTCACATATTATGATAATTTTAGAAGCTTTAATTTATTGTCGGTGAATTCATGTTGGCATGGAATCAAACCAAAACCGAAATTATATGTTAAGGGCAGTTATCCTACGTTAATTCTCTGCCTTTTTTAAAAAAATAAATGAATCAAGCTCTTGCATGTAAGCTTACCTGTATCGATCTCTGAAACTTAACTAGAAAACTGCCAAAGGTACGGACTTGATGCACTGGGTTACAACACAGCTGAATATTTCAGAAAAAGAGTATTTTGGATTACTTTGGCAGGACGGTAAAGGAGAAAAGGTACAAAGTATTTGCTTGTTTATATTTCTTCCTAACGTTAGTTTAAGCTTACATGCACTTTAACTTTCTAATACAATGTATCCTTATCCTTCCACCTGGTCGTTAATCTGACAATAATTTTCCTCGATTGATGTTTAGTCTAGATGTTTATCATCCAACTTTGGCCCAGAGACCTTTATAAAAAAATCGTTGCTCACTCAAAACAAGGAATTTTCTAGTTTATTTTATGTTTTGGTAGCAAATATTTCACAGTTCTCGTTGCGTGACTTCACAACGTTTTTGTGTTAATCGGGAAGAGAGAATAAAAACTTTTCATATGTGTGCTCAATAACTTCAGTTAATATTCCGTTTATTCTTACTCCTCAGTACTGGTTGGATCCTCAGAAGAAAATAACAACTCAGCTTAATGGTATGATGCATTAAAATATGAATCGAGATTAATTACTTCCAATTCCTATTGAGTAATTTTGTTCCCACGTTTAAAACTCCTCCCTAACTAAAGAACTTTTGAAAGTGAAGAATGATCATCGCAGTGAATTTTCCAATTTAAGCAATTGGAAAGAAGAAGCCTGAAAAAATCAGGGCTGAAAAAATCAGAACTTTTGTCATGCTAATTTTCATTTCACCACCCAGACAATTTGATTCCCAGAATATTGGTAATAAACTTGTTCAAAACATCGAACGATCTCCCACTCTCTTTGGTAAATTTTGTTTGTTGTTTTTTTTGTTTTTGATAGCGTGATCTACTTTGTCTATATTTGTAAACCTGTGAGGTCTTTATTTTTCATAAATTGATCAAGTTCTTCTACTGCAAATACTGGATGCAAGATTGTTAAGAGTTGCAAGAAAAAGTTATTTCCTCCCAATTTCTGACCTGATCGAGTTTCAACAGCTTTGTTAACCTAAACAGATCATAGTTTAACCTTTTTAAAGAGCTTTTGTATTTGTTAGGGGAAGTTGTTGACAGTGCTTCCTTGCATGGGTTAGCCTGTTTTGAATACAGCGATCTGAAATGTGAGATGCTTTGACCAAACTAATCACCCATGACAAGTATTATTCAACGTACAGTGTACTAGGTGGTTTATCACGTGGTTTGCACGTATTTTGGTGTGAAAAGTTTGTGTAAATAAATATGTGGAGCGTTCCCACTCCGCTTGTAGATAAACAGTAAACAATTTAGTATTGTTTGTGCGTCAACAGCTTCCTGTAACTTACTGCGGCTTCTTGTGTGATACAGTCCACCTTTTTGTGGTGTATCCAAACTGTTGAATTCTGCATCAATATAACTTGTCAGATCTGTAATGATGAAAGATTGTGGGAAATTGTTTTTTCCCATACATTCTTAATCAAATGAAAATCACAGATAACTGATTCTTTACTCTTTAATTTCAAGGTCATGATTTGTTTTTTACGTTTGTCACCTGTTAATTGCAGGATATTATGATACTGTTAAAATTTTAAACTTTCTCCTTGGAGTAGCTGTATAAGAATGATCTGACAATTTTTTTGTGGTTGGGAAATGTTTTTTCCTGCATGTATATATTGTTCTTTATTTTCATCTTTGACATCAGTCTATGAGAAAATTCTTGTTTTGATTAAGAAGCATTACAGATTTGTTCCATATTGGTCAATTTACTATGAATTACGGTAATATAGTAAATCAGTGTAGAAAATGTTTGTTCAATTTTATGAATTTTGTTACAACTGGACATTTTTTGTGTGGTTGCAAAATAATAATGCTTGAATCCTGTATTTTAACTTTGATCTTTTGCCCATGCATGATGTCAAGTAAATGAGTGTGGAAACAAAACTGGATCAACAAAAACCCTAAATAATTCCTTTAAATCCTTTATGCATTACATATGTTGCAGTTCAAAGTTTTCTTTGGTTTAAAAATTTGCAAGCTGGTATTATTACTCTAAGTTTTGTTTTCCCTTGTTGCAAGTCATGTTTCAATAAAATAAATGGTGCGAATCTTGACAAAGGAATTAGAAACTAAACTGGGGTGAAATAAAGAAAATGTCTTTAAGGCCAAATATCCATACACGTATATAAGTGATAACGATCGCAGGTATGGACATCAAAAGCTTTTGATTTTTTGCACTGTTTTGCTGTCTAGGTTTAATATTTAACTCCTTAGTTCTGTTCATTAATGATAATTGTTTGCTAATTAGCTCAAAGTATAATATTAGACTTACAGGCTGAATGATACAATAATTATTATTTTTGGTTTTAAAGGTGCTCAGCCCAACTTTGCCTTTGTGGTTAAGTTTTATGAACCAGTCCCATCTCACATCAAAACAGACTATACCAGGTAACTCAATCCCCTTTCTCAGTGATTGGGGGAGGGGTGCGTGAAAATAATGCTAATCATTTTCTGCTTAGAATGGCTAACTTGCTTATTCAAATTCACAGTGGTGGAATTTAAAAATTACTACACTGCCCCGATGTAAAAATGGTGCTCAATTTTCTTATGTTAAGGGTGTAAAGAGTTTGCACAGCTGCCCCGTCTCCCCAGACAAAATCGCCCTTTGGCAGCCCAGTTAAAATCACCTTTGGGCAATTCTTGTTTTCTTTTAATCTGTTAATTATCAGCCCTTCCAGTTATGACTTTCAAGGGACATCATAGCTGCTGACCAAAATAACAAAATATTGGCCTTGTTCCATTTTGTGTGTGTTTTTATGGATGGAGTCAAAGTCAAGGTTGAAAAAAACCCAAAATAGGAATAAGGCCAATACCATTTAAATATCTTGACTGAAATGAGCCTTGGTCAAATCAGTAATGAGTGCTAACGAAAACTGTAGTGTGGGGAAAGCAAAGACAGACATGATCATTATCAGTCAAGTTTTAACTAAAAAACTGTATTCACCAGTACTGGAGCCCTTTTTTTGTAAAATCTTTTCTGAAATCTCATTGCATGGGCAAGAAGCCTGAGAATACTGGGTATATATTGTGCATCGCCCTATAGTTGAGAACAATAAGAAAGTTGCTAAGGTTCTCTTATCAAGCAAAATCATCTGCCCTTGGTGGATTTTTTTACCTCCCAGGTTGCTGTTCGTAGTTTTTTTTTATATTAGGGATTTAAGTTGCTGTTATTTTAGTTAAAATATATCCCTAAGAAACAGTGTAACTCACTCTTTAAAAACCAAAGTAAAAAGGTTTTCTTGGCAGTAAGATATGTACATTGTATTTCTCTTTGTTTCAAAAAATTTTAATTTTCTGTCTTGTACCAGTCTTAAGATTTTTCCCTTTGTTTCAGATTCATGATCATGAAAACTATATGAGTGATGGAAACAGATTAATGTCATGTTGCTTTCCTGAAGGGCTGTAAACCCTTTGCACATTGTACAATACAAATTAATGTTGCTACACAGAACAATTACCAGACAAATTATGATATTATGTATAAGGATTTCAATAGCATCTTCCTTTTAATTTATGCTAAAACCTATGTAATGCACACAAACCCAAATAAATGAAGGTGTGTGTGGAAAAATGCATGGCCCAGTTGACTTGTGATAACCTGTTAGTTTCTCCTGACAAATTACCTTGTACATTGTACATTTCTAAAGGTTTTTTGTTTTTCTTTTGCAACTGTTTCCAAGGTATTTGATGTGCATGCAGCTACGTGATGACATTAACTCTGGAAGGTGAGTTTTGGGCGACTTACATCACTTAGTATACTGTATTGCATGTTTTGCTAGCTATATAATGACCAAGATTCTGAGAGATGGTTTAGACAGGCACTGAGTTGGTCAAGTGACAGATCCTGTTTTCTCTCTATCTTAGTAATCACATATCTTTAAATATTATATTGATATAATATTTTTCAGGTTACCATGTTCATTTTACAATCAAGCACTTCTTGGATCTTATGTAGTGCAAGGTGAGGTGAAAATGGGGATTGAATATTGATTAATCATCTGTGCCACAGCTAAAATGCAGTAAAGGAGGAAGGAAGATTACCATTTTAGCCAGGACTTGTAATGGAAACTCTGAAAACAGAAGAACATTCAGTATGAATTTTTTAAGATTCACTGTGCCTATTGGTACAAGGAAATAGTTACAAGTATACACTAATGGACAGCTATTTACTGAGACTATGCTACTCTGTAGTTGGAATAAAATACCCTACATACTGTACATGTAACCCAGCCTCATCTAAATTACTGTAATTAAGAAAGAGAAATTGGCTGCCTAGCAGGGTTGTCAAAAGTAGCCGGCTGCCCGGTGAAAATCGCCGCCTACTTGGTTAGTATTGGCCGGCTACTCTGCTTGGCATTTCTTTACAGATGGTGTTTTTTAAATAAAATATGCCTGGACTGGCCACTTACTTTGACAACACAGCCGTCTACTTCAAAACTGTCTGTCAACCCTGTGCTTAAAAGGAAATGGTTATCAGAACTTTGAGATTTGTGCATTAGGCATATTTATGTACGCTGTAATTAATTTGTCTGATTTTTATGTGTGTTTGTGCTCAGGCGATGTTGGAGATTATGAGGCCCGTGAACATGGTGATGATTACTTGGATGGAATGGTCTTTGCACCCAATCAGGTAACACAGTAGCACTTAACCCTAAAGCGTTACAGAAAAACTGGTAAATAATATACATGTATATAATATCTGTTTTAATTTTGTACATTAAAAATAAAAGAAAATAGAAGTCAAAATGGGTTATTCCAGAAAAAATCCACACCCCCACAATGGAAGGCATGCTGGAAAATCTCACGGGAGGGGGGGTTAACGGCTCCGGAAATCCAGACAGTAGGGGGGCTCTGAACCTAAAAATACATCCTCAGAGGTAACTTTATCAATTTTATTGATGTTTCAATTGCTTCATTTGCTAAGTTTTCAAACCATTGCTTTGCCTTTTCAAATTTTATTATTCTTTCAAACTACAGACCTCTTACGGTCCACATTTATTTTAAGTTTCCATCCACAGGCTCACCCTCGTTACTTTTGTAGAAGCAACGTACGATAACTTGAAGATGTCAAGAAAAATCGCATACTTCATAAAAAAGTGCTCAATTCAAGGAAAGCAAACAATGATTTTACTTTGAATTAAACATTTTTCTAATGTCAATGCTATTTCAGGGCGATTTACCACTAAAAACGCCTTACAAGTAAGCGTGGTTGTTCGTGATAGTTCGGCGGCCATTTTGAAAGGCAACTCTTGTGGCAAGCGTATAGTGCATCTTGTAATATTCCGCTAAGTTTCCTTTTTCTTTCTTTTTTTTGTTGTCATTTTTTATCGACAAAGAAGAGAACCATTTATTCGAGGACATAGTTTTCAGCTTCATTGTAGTATATATTGCTGTATATTTTGCCTGTTCTAGAAAAAAATAGAAGTTCACTCAAATATGGGCTTATTTACAAAAAGTCTAAGCCTGTTTAAGAAGATGAGAAAATGGAATCTTAACTTTCACAACAAACACTGAATTCACGGAAAATTGAGACTGATTTAATGAAAAGGTCATCTAAGTGCTTAAAAGGATTCTTCTACATTGAGGATAAATTAAAATTACAGTTTCTAACAATTTTATGGAAATCCAGATGGGTGGGGGGGGGGGTCTTTGAACTTGGAAATCCTGAGGGGAGGGGGGCTCAAGCAGTTTTGGAAATCCAGGTGGGAGGGGGGGTCAAAAAACCGTGCCTTCTGTCGTGGGGGTGTGGATTTTTTCTGGAATAACCCAATACACACAAACAATTTAAAAACGCTAAAGAATTTGTTGCAGTTTTTCACTATTACCATTGCTTTGTTGCATTTTGCACATACAAAATTGTGACAGTAAAAAGTACAAAACAGTGTCACAGGAAAGTAGTTCTTGCAAGATTTCACCCACTCAAAATGTGTAGGGTGTCTTTTAGTTATTACCAGGTTGTTCAACAAGAAAGTTTTTCTACTAGAAATGGCTAGTTGCTAGTTTTCATCTGAATTGTCACACTTGAGAAGTCTACCCACAGATGAAAATGTAACATTACTACAGTCGACTCTCGATAACTCGAACCTCGCGCTAACGAACCAAAATCGATTTCCCCTTGATTTCCTTCATACATTTACTGTAATTTTACCCTCAGTAACTGGAACCTCCCGCTAACTCAAAATGATTTTTGTTTCCCCTTAAATTGTTTCTATGTAATTTACCCTTGAGAACTCAAACCATGTTTTGAGCACTTATAAAGTCAGGGAAAATAAACAGTGTACTGGCATCCAAAACATCGAATTTTGGATTTTCCATTGACTTGTTGTGGGCATATAGCGTACTAGTGGAGGCTAATATTGTTTGTCACAAATCTAACATGAATCCAGGGATGTAGATAATAGCCGGAAGCCGGGAAAATTACCCGGCTGTGAACGCGATTTTCCCGGCTGTAAGGCACTACTTATTTCTCCAAAATGTTTTTAAATGTTCTCAGAAGATTGTTATTTATTTCGTTTGTTTACACCTTCATTGCTGTCTTACCGGAACTGAAAGGTTTGTAAACACTCCATTTACGTGCGACGATCGCATCATTCGCATCGCATCGTCTATTTTGCAGGCTCAATGGCCAGCGGTATTCGTACTTCATGTATGCGAAATAATGAACGCAAATTGCGTATCTCTGCCGGTTGAAATATTATTGCTTTATAATGTCAGGGAAAAGAAAGAAAGATGATTCTGAGGCCGTTGGTATCATGAAATTTTTTAAGTCTACTGAAAGAAACAGGATAAGTTCTAAGGAACCAAGTGACATTGCTGAAAGAAGTTCGATTTGCTCCGCTACAGAATCTGTGCAAATCAACGAGAGCACGTGTTCGGCCACTTCTTCACCTGTTGACGATCACTCTTCACGTACGTGGAGCGGAACAGAGCAGACCACAGTGATAGCTACACCTACCATCACAGATGTATTAACTTAATTATCATTCTGGGTTTCAGTTAACTAAATATTAATAAACATTAAAAACAATCAAGACTGCAGTTCATCATAACTTTATTACCTGTTACCTGATAAACCTCTGTCCTGAATGCCCTTGATTTTGCCCCCAAAATCAAGGAAAATGCATCTCCGAGAGTACGCAGTTTCAAAATTTCCCGGGGGGGGCATGCCCCCGGACCCCCCTAGGTATAGCGTGCCAAAGGCACGCTAGAGTGGGCCTTCGGCCCAAATACCCGCCTATCATTGCTAGATTTCCGCCTGTTAAAAACTTTAGCTACATCCCTGGAATCAGTTTTGCTTCTCAAAACACTTAAACGCATGCTCTATTTAGGCTATGTTTTGTTAAGTTAGGTTTTTATTTGTATTGTAGAAGCATTGTTCCATTTTAACTTGAAATTTCTACTGTTAAATGTGATTTAAATGTTCACCATACAGTGAAAACTGGATTTTCCCTTCCGGCTATTTGCTTCGAGCTCCCAATAATTGAGTTATTATCAATTTCCCTGGAAGGTTCGGGTTATTGGGAGTCGACTGTACCTTATTCCGCATATCAATAATCAATTATTATGCCATAGAAAAGTATCATGATTGATTCTGTTATCACCATTTTGTTTAGACACCTGAATTATTGGAAAAAATCAGGGAACTTCACAGGGAAAATAGGTGAGTAATTATACTTTACATTGGAACTAACTAAAGTTACTACTCCACAAAAGTAAACTAAAGTTACTACTCCACAACTTGTTGTATATCTTTGGTCATACAGCTGTAATTTTGCTATGTTAAATAAGGAATTTAGCTCAGAAAGACTCCAAACTATTTTGAATTTTATTTCTCTATTTTCTGTTTTATGGTAATGATAACTAAGCTAGATTCCTTTTAAACCAAAGCAAGAGTTAATTCACATACAGTACCGTACACTCGACACTTTCTATCAGGCCCCAGTTTACTTCTTTAGAGGGTTAATGTATAACACTATCCACTGGATAAATTTCTATCCGTTTGGATTACGCAATATTATTCCCTTAATTCTTATCCACTGGAAAGTGACTTATCCGGTGGATAAAATTGAACAACCATACAAGATGTACATCCCTCTCACTCTTAGACATTAAGAGATGCTCAGTGGTTAACTGTAAATTGGTTATTTTGTTTGTAGGGGTCTTAGCCCTGAGGAGGCTGATTCGCAGTACTTGAAGATTGCAGCTTCCAAACTTGTTATGTTTGGTGTTGATGCTCATCCAGGGAGGGTATGAGTAACCTTTCTTATGTCCAGTAATTCTTACTACATTGTTTACCATGTTATGTTAACCCCATTTTCAAATTAGTACACTTGAAGGACAAACATTGATGGTGTGCTTTTATAATGTTGTGGATGACACTTGGTGGCCAAGACCAAGACTTGACAGACCTAATCCTAATTTTGTTTCTTGTTGGGTGTCCCATGAATATACTTCTTTTCCAAACAGTGTTATTTTTGTGTTCTCGTGAATAGTATGGGAGAAAGAGTAAGGAAAAAGTATTTTGTGAACTACTTGTTGTTTAGTTGAAACCTTAGATTTTAATAATAAATTGGTTAATTTTTCTCTTTTTGTTATGGCTACATTAATTTGGTTAGGATGAACAAGGCAATGAGATATTGATTGGTGTTTCACATGAAGGTGTGGCCACGTACAAGGATCGACTAGTGGTGAACAGTGTCCCTTGGTAAGGACAGATTATCTTGACATTACAAGGCATGGTACCTTATTGAGGAGGGGGGCGAGCGAGGGTGCAAGATATTCAGTAAAATTAAACACGTTGTGGTGTTGCTGAAACATTAAGATGGAATCCATTAGGAAATTTGAGTAATTTTAATTTTCATTGGACAAAAACCTTGTACCAGAATAGTTTAATGTATATTGCATTCTTGTTTACACTTTTAGAGGGCTATAGATGTAATTAGTTATATGTAATAACACCAAAGAACTACAAGTTTCAAAAGTGTAAAATTTTACGTTTGTCTTCTCAATTCCTGTAAAATTTGTAATTATTTTATTTTCTTGGGCTCCCGTAGGAGATTGTCTTTGGTGTTATTAAAGAGAACTAATAATTATTATAATTATCTATAGCCCTTGAAAAGTGTAATAAAAAGAATGCAATATATATGTCTTGAACTATTCTGGTAAAAGGGTTTTGTCCACTGAAAATTAAAATAACTCGATTTCCTGATGGATTCCGTTTTAAAATACTTAGAGCCTATTGCTGACTATGTTCTGTAACTCTCTTCTAGATATGACACCAAATTTCCCCTGAGTATCCCAGACATCCATAGACGTGATTCCCTAAGTTACATGTACAACAGGCTTTGTTTAAGTAGTCTAGATGATGCCCTGTCCTAGACGTAGACTCTTTGACAGGGCTTCTGATAATTAGCAGAAAAAAATCAAAATTTCGCGGGATTTTCAGGGGCAAATTCTTAGAAAAATCGGCCGATTTCACAGGAAATTTCAGGGGGAAACTTCGCCAAGAAACAATCAGTAAAAAACAGCCAATTTCGCTGGATTTTGTTTTGGCAAATTTCGCTAAAATCGACTCAATTTTCGCGTCGATATGACCAGCGTTGTTTAACATTTTTTTAACGGGGATAATTTGCTTTTTTAAACAACAGTTCGCTTGAAAAATGAGCGAATGCTAAAGCTATTGAGATTATGGTTAGTGCCCAGTTTTTCACAATGTTCATCTAAAAACGCCTGGTAGTTTTGGGACATTGTTTACTCATTGCAGTGACGAAGTTTCAAGATAAATTTGGACGTTTGGGGTGAATAAAACAGGTCTAATAGCCAAGATAAGTATGAAATATGTTTTGCCGACATGTATTTGGAAATATTTCTGGGGAAATTCGCAGGATTTCGCGGAAAAACCTGGAATCCGCGGGTCCACGACCATGCGAATTATCAGAAGCCCTGCTTTGAACTTTGTATCGCTCCTAATACTTAGTCTAAACTGATCAGAAATGTGGCCTTTATAGGAATATGAAACTGGTCTTTCTTGCTTTATGAATACATCTATCGGGAAACTTGTGGCAACAAACCTGTCAAAGGCTCATTGAGGCTTGTCAGTTGTTTTTAATTGTTGTGGATGGTGGAAATTGTAACGTACTGACAGATGTCTTTTTAAAGCTGCAATGAATTTTGAATTTAGGAAGTTTTAACTTGCTTAAGATGAATTGCATTAATTTTAATGGCTCATTAATTTAAAGCCTTTATTCTCCAAATTTGGAGAAAATTTTCATCCCATGATGAGTCATGAATGTTTACAATACAAGGTCAGAAAGTGACATAAACTTCCTTAGTTTAAATAAAAACATTCCTTGAGCTGCTGTTAGCCCTCAAGCTCTGTAGCCTCCTACATGGATATTCTTCGACTTCCTCCCCCAATCAAAGTCTGCTGAACATTCAAAGGTTTTAGGCAAATACAGAACTTTTTCCACTTTCTGATAAACAGGGCCCAGTTGTTCGAACGCCGGTTAGCGCTGACCCAGGGTTAAATTTTAACCTGGGGTTCGTTTTGTTTTTATCAAAAGCACTCCCTTGGATAATTTTCTCTTTCTCTTTAGAGTATCCAATCATCAAATTGTAGGCAGAGAGAATTTAACTGAATTTGCTTTTTAAGCTATTACATATTTGAGTTCAAATTTCGCACTAACCAAGGGTTACCTTATCCCAGCTTCGAACAACCCGGCCCAGGACTACTTTGGCCTTTCCTTTGTTTTGTTGTTACCAGCAGTGGTTTAAAAATAAAGATAAACTTAATGCTACGTGTATTCTTCAAAATGTCTTAAACAGTGTCTTTTGAAAGGTTTGCACAGCCATGTTTTAAAACCTTCAAATAATGCAGTCAGTACTTGCATTTAAACTGTATGTTACGTACAAAAGCCACACCATGAATATAAGGTAAACATCCATGCCAGCCTACTTTTCCTTTCAGGCTAAGTATTATGCTGGAATAATACTTAAACTCTGTAGGTGTTAATTGTGATTGTTATAATATCAATGCAGCTCACTATGAGGCCCTAAACATCTACTTGGGAGGCTGTTTTTCTCTAGATTTGGATTAATTTTGCACCCCAGGATGAGTCATGAAGGGTGACATTCCAGTGTCATTTTGATGACAGAAAGTGATATGAACTTAGTGTAGACACTCCAATTAACCCCCAAGGTTGGTCATCAACGTGTTAGCACTTCCTTACTCTCATGTTGGGCCCAGAAATGAAGGAAGTATGATCTAAATTTAAGTTTTGTTTCTGGACATGTTTTAGTGATTTCTGATTAAATCTATTCATCATTAATTTTATGCACTTTTTAACTTGTCTAGGACAAAGATTGTTTATGTCAAGTACAGAAAGAGAAACTTTATTGTTAAAAGCCATCCAGGGGAGGTAATGTCAGATTATTGGTTCTTTCCCTTAAAAACCATTATGGTTTAATTTTATTATTATTATTGTTATTATTATTATTATTACCTCATACTTATTATTTTTAGATAATATTACTATTGTAATATTAAGTAAACCAGCATTTAGGATTTGCCCCTTCAGCAGAGCTGATATCAATGGGCTACTGATAAATTATTTACCAATTGAAATAATGATAAAGAAAGAAATCTTCAAAATAATAATCCTAAGCATCTAATTGTTAAGGTAACAATTTTCCTTTTGTAAGAAAAAAAGGGACAGACTATGTTTGAAAACATATATGCAGCTGTAAAAGTGTCTTGCTATGGAATTCTGGGATTCAAAAAACATACTTCTTCATTAATCCCAAAATGGATTTTGAAAGTAATGTTTACACTCTGAATGGCATCATTACATCATTATTTATCCATGGTTTTTGGATTATTTTTTCTTTTGTTGAAACAAGTCCATTGCTTCAAGTTCATAGAATCTGAGATGAAGAATCTTGTATTGGATTTTCCCACTGACAGTAATTTTCCCTTAAGAGACAAGTGTTTATTACTTGAAATAAATATGTCAGATCTTTGAAGGTACATTTATAGTAAGTAGTTTATGCCATATAGATCACAAAATCAATATAAACCACAAACCAGAGCATTACGAGTATTTTCCTTGGGCTAGTCATTTTGAATAGCATTTGGCCATTGTTCTTTATTCGTCAGTCAGAAAGTTTCTTAATAAAATAGTTTAAAGGGGTTAATCTGATAGGTTTCAATAACTTTCAAAATAGCTGTCAGACCTAGAAACTGTTTAGTTGAGTTTGCTAACTAGCCTAAGTAGGGTGTTGACCTGTATAACTGTTAACCTCTTGTATTTTCATTTCATTTGGTAAACACAATTTCGTTGGTAAGAGAATGTATTGCACGCCCAAATTATTCTTATCTTTTGGTTCAATCAGGTTAAATATATGTGGATGGTGGTTTGAGTTGATGGCTTAACACTCTCAATAGCCTCCTTTTTGCTTAAGCAAGTAGCTAGGCCTCAGGGGGTCAACTATCATCTTCTTTTTTCTTTTACTCAGCTGGAGACATTAACCACTACTGCAATTTATAAATTGCCGAGTGAGAAAGCATCAAAACGCTTGTACAAATCATGTGTTGAACACCATACATTTTTCAGGTAGGGAGGTGCATACTGTAGAATTATTTGTGCACACATTACTGTTTTTGATGGCTAGACCATAATCTCGGAAGCAAATTGTATCTTTGCACATTTTAGCACTGAGGTTCATTCCTAGATAGAAATGCTTTTATGTCACTTTAATAATTTACCATTCAAATACCCCCATGAAAAGTGCTCTGCAAAATAACAGGGAATGCCTAACAGAGGACATGCTATTTGTCTGTAAACAATTTTGTGTTGTGGGCATTGTAAAGTGGTGTAAGTCCCCCCCCCCCCCCCCCCCAACCACTTTTTTGCTAGCATTATTTAATGCACTTTTATAAGAAAGGCTTTTTACTGGTATCCCAGTAGTTTGCATTGTGGAGGACAGAAACTAATAACTATATGAACATATAAACATGTAACAATCCTAACTTGTGGCCAGAGGCAAAATAGTTGGCTACTTACAACCCTGGTGGAGGAGCTGAACATGGGACTACTATTTAAGGAACAAATAATCTAATTAGCAATATAAAGCTGTTCTAGTGAGGCCTTAAACTGCTGTTTGAAAAAGGTAAAATCCAAAATCCAAGCTTTCGTCGATCAACGGCATCATCAGGGATGAGGAAATATTCCCCACACTCTATATATATGCAGTGGAGGTGTAGGGTGAAATGTGTAAAAGACGTGACGTATGTATAAAAGCTGTAGAAATAAACTTTGTATGGAATACAACGCTCTAATGATGGAATGTGCCTTTATAGTGTTTGTTCTGGCAGGAATAGATGTTTTTTCACAGAATTAGCACTCATGGCGTGACTCAGGGCTGCATTCGGGGTCTCTAGATTGCAAGTTTTGAGCTCTTACCACTTAGCCACGCTTCCTCCCTTTACCAAATTGATGTACCATTAGAGCGATTTTCGTATGACCTTGAAAAAAGGTTTCGGTAAGTGTTCGTTCTTTGTTTCTTCAGCCAATGGATGAAAAGATCAAAACATGGCCTCTTCGTTTTCCCGCCAAAGAAACCCTAATATGGAGAAGGCATTGTTCGATTGGCCAATCGTGTTGTAGTATGACGTCAAAGCGAAGTATCGGTTGATTTCTAGAAAGTTCTCGGGCATGAAGTTTTTTCACCTGAGCGTTCGCTTAACCAATGAAAAGCCAGACGCGTTTGTCTGTCCGTTCGATAAACCAATCAAATCGCTCTATTTCCGTTCGTTTGTCGTTTCTGTTTTGTTCGCGCGCTTTCATTTCAAGGTCATACGAAAATCGCTCTATAAACAAAGAAACATTGTGATTCAGAAGAAATTTTCCTTCTTTGTGTACACACAGGGGCCGAGACCATATCACAAATTTTCAGTAGGGTGAGACAAACCTTTTCATTGAAGACTTCTGCTTGTTTCATATCGACAGACTAACATTTTCTGACCCACCGCCATCTCGAAGTACCTCACTCTTAAAGATGGGCTCGAAGTTCCGTTACAGTGAGCGTACTCTGCACCAGCTGCATAAGGACGGACACCCAGTCAAAGAACAGCCCAAATTTAATCGCGTTTCAAGCCTGAACTGGTCTCGTCGTTATCAAATGCCTTCTCTGTCAGAAACTAGGATTTATGTGGATGAAAAAGATGATGACCCCAGAAAGAGACCTCTCTCTGAAGGAGATTTGCCATCAAGGGCAGCTTGGTACTCTAAAGGAGGAAAGGTGAGTTTGTTGGAATATTGAGACTCTCGATGAGTATTTCCGATGAAATCGATGTTGCAACAGTTACTATTGATGAAATGGCCCTCTTAACTTGAAGATCAAAGTGACAATCGCATTTCCATTCCGATCAAGTTTGACAGCATTAGTCGTGTAACAAATGTAAAGAAATCATTACATCGTAAATTATGTCTTTTCTTATTTTCTTGTTTCCTTTGTCCTGGTTGTGGTTGCGCGAGCTCCTTAGTTATGTTACCATGGCTTGATCGAAAACGTGGGATGAAAATGACATCCGCAGGGAACCAAAGCGAGTCTCAATATTGTTGCATATTAGAATTGCAGCCACGCTCTGTCATGCATGGCTAGTATTGTTGAAAATGTCATTTTATGTGAATTGTCATACGTCTTATGACCATATTTTTTCGAATAACTGCCCAACCTCGAATAAGCGCCCACCCCCCTCCCCCCCCCTCCCCTCTCCCACCCAAAGAAAATTAAGTGCACCAGAGAAGTATTGATTATTATATATTCACTGGCTTACAATATCTAGAATATTGGAATTTCCCTCAAAGTTTCAACTCCAATGTCCATGTGGGTGCAAAGTTCTTTCAGCTGCAGTATCTCTCATCCAAACCTCAAGGCAATAGCTCTGCTCGGCGTTCGCGCCTTGAATGATCCTGGGACAACGAGTCCATTCTCAAGTCTCCTTGATCCTGTAACTTTTATAGAAACCTCATTATCATTGTAAGCTCTCAGAAATGTGGAGATAAGATAAGACAGTTCCATTGGCGCATGTCCTGCAAGCTCATAATTAGCGAAACAACAAAATGAAACGACCAAAAGGAAAAGGTTCTGTCATTGTCTCTTGATAGACCTGCCAAAGGTCCACATCAACGGAGCACCCAACCGCCCCGGGGGGGTTTATGATCTCCCCCTCCCCCCCTCCCCACTCCCCCATAGGACAACAAAGAGCGGTAAAAATAAAAAGAAACATGATTTTGTTTTTAAGTTTGCTATTTGCCACTTCTGTGAACACTTGCAGGCTCCACATGTGATGGAGGAGTCAACAGACACCATGACGCCAGAGGAACGGGAACAGTATCAAAGAGAGATAGCAGATACATTACGCAGACGACAGGCGCAAGGAGGCCAAGATGTTATCAGTGCCACTGGGGTTGGTGAAGGTCTTGGTTATGCATATGGAACTGCTGAGAGGCGAGACCCACAAGCTACAGTCACTGCAGTGGAAGAGGAAGCTAGACGACGGGAGAGAGAGAGAAGGGAAGAGGAAGAACGGGATAGAGAAAGGCAAGAATGGAAGAGGCGTGAGGAAGAACGCCTTGAACGAGAAAAGGAAGCTGAGAGAGAGAGAAGGCTACAAGAATGGATTGAAAGTGAAAAGAAAAGGTGATAGTTGCTGAGTCACTTTTTCACACGATTGTAAATGACAACAATAACCACCTTTATAAGTTATTACCTGCACCGCACGAATCTACTTATTCATTAAGGCGCGCGCGACCTTTTAACATGCCACGTTTTAAAACCGACCGTTTTAAGAATAGCTTTGTTATCTTTTCATGCCTTAAAGCAAGTAACTTATAGGTTAGTGTTTTTGAATTTCGTTTTTCAGTAACCTTTTTAAAATCTCATCTCTTGTTTGCATTTTTATTCCTTTCAATTAAGATAGATTAGTTAATTTTTTTGATTTATAATTTAATTTTTGTAACGTAAATACGCAATTCAGTTTTCGAACTGCCAATGTATTTATGAATTAATAAAACTTCAAACTTCCAACTTTATTTATTTTACATTGTTCTTTATTGAAACCATGACTCTTTTAGTGTGCTCAGGTTCAAATAGGCTTCTTGATTTTGTCTTTTTAGAGTACAAGAACCTGAGGTGGCAGGCATGGCTTATACAGCGCCTGGTGGACCAGCTGAGAGGTATGTGCACAGATTTTAGTTTTGGACATTTTCTCCGTGAATAAGATCTGAAGCTTGATTAAACAACCAACATTTTGCAATACCGCCATGGTTTCCCCTCGATATTATGTCTGAGTAACGCAGCAGAAATTCCATACAGATGACGTGTCACTACTCAGATTTGGGTAGTGCTTCTGATTGGTTGAAGCAAATTTCCCTCACAGCACGACCAATCAGAATCACTACCCAGATCTGGGTAGTGCTTCTGATTGGTTGAAGCAAATTTCCCTCACAGCACGACCAATCAAAAGCGCTAGCCCGGTCTGGGTAGTGGCGTGTCATCAGTATGGAATTTCTGCAGTTGTTTCTGAGATGTCTTTTCTTACAGCACAGTGCATCGACTAGAGCGATTTTCGTATGACCTTGAAAAAAGGTTTCGGTAAGTGTTCGTTATTTGTTTCATCAGCCAATGGATGAAAAGATCAAAACATGGCCTCTTTGTTTTCCCGCCAAAGAAACCCTAATATGGAGAAGGCATTGTTCGATTGGCCAATCGTGTTGTAGTATGACGTCAAAACGAAGTATCGGTTGATTTCTAGAAAGTTCTCGGGCATGAAGTTTTTTCACCTGAGCGTTCGCTTAACCAATGAAAAGCCAGGGGCGTTTGTCTGTCCGTTCGATAAACCAATCAAATCGCTCTATTTCCGTTCGTTTGTCGTTTCTGTAACTGTTTTGTTTACGCGTTTTCATTCCAAGGTCATACGAAAATCGCTCTATTAAAGATGGACATGTACAGGTTCTTTACTTACCTCACGTCTGTCTGAGTCTTGAATAAGGAATAAGGTATCCAAAACAAGAGATAAATAAAAATAAGTAAAACATTCATATTATAGAGCAACATATATGATGAAGGAACTGAAGAAAGAGGAGCCCGAAATGGTGAGCGTGGGTATGGCTACCCCCAAGAGTGGTGTGGACACCATTAAGAGAGCTGAAACGAGGGTTGCTGACACAGATACATACAAGGGACGTGTGCTTAAGTTGCCAGAATCTGAAATGGTAAGATGTTGTGGATAACCCTTAAGGCCCGGTTCAATGAAAGATGGTTAAATTTAACCCAGGATCAAGCCAAATTGTAAGCAAGGTTCCCTTGGCTAAGAACATGCAACTCGAGGTTACAAAATATTGTTGAATCTTTACTCCGAGATGCAATAATGATAACAAATGTGTTACTGTAAGCAATACATTGAAAGGTAAAATGTAAAAACAGAACAAAATGTTAATCCTGGATTAACGCTAATCGGTCTTTCAGCAATGTTCTTAGCAGACCGCGGCAATGCGGCATTGCTGCACCTTTTCGGGAGCTGCCGCAGTATAATTAGCCCAAGGGGTCCCAAAGGCGCAAGAAAGGAAAAAAAAGTATAACAAAACGTACGCAAACATATTACGTACATTTCCTTATTATATAAGCCAAAATTTAATTGGTTATAACGTTGAGTTAACTGTATGTAAAAATTGGATATTTATTATCCAAGAAAGTATGGGGTATTAAGTCTAACTCAGACCTGTGAGTAAAACGTTGAGTTGACTGTATCTAAAAACTGTGACCCGCTTTTCTCCCTTATGACCCCCTTTTAACTTCTTTGTGGATCCTGTGGACCCCAGTGCAGAAAACCCTGGCGAGAACACTGTTTCAGGAACCCGCCATGCAGTTTGTTTTGGCTTCTTCAGTACTTTTTTTTTCTTCTGCAGTACTTACATGGTGTGATTCAGGGACCCATTTCTCAAAAGTATGCATCCCTGAATACAGGATTCTGATAAACTTATACTGGTTTACAGTTATGATCCACTGACCACAAATTTTTGTTTGGCAGGAGCCTGAATTTACCAGGACTGGTACTTGGGGTGGTGGAAAAAGAGGAGGAGATAATGTCACCCACACCCACACCTACACCAGTGCAACCTTACCCAGCCGTGGAGCAAGGAAGGGTTATGACAGTAGCAGTCAGCCTGAGGAGGAGAGGAGACGTAGTGCAGAGGATCTGCTGGATTCTGATGGCAGTCGCCCGCGAGGCAGGGTTCCTCTTGTGACAAAGGATGAGCTAGTGAGGAGTTACACATCTGGATCAACTAGCAGCGACACGCTGAGGCCAGAGCCTCCGCAACATGAGATCAAGCGATCCCTTAAAGAAGATCTTAACTTAGAACATGAGCAAGGTGAGGGTGGTTTTGTCCGAGAGAGCATCAGAAGGAATGAGGGTTTTATCCAGCGGCAATCTGTGCGCAATGATCTTGAGAGTGCTCCACCAGAGGTGACTACGCGAACCATGGTAATAAACAGTGAAAGAGAACCAACAGTGTATCGGCAAAACCAACCTCCTGAGGTACAGACCCAAGTCTTGTCATTTGGAGGATCTCAAAATGGAGATCCAGGAGCTAACCAAGGTACTCGCTATCGTTATAACGCCTCTTCGGTGGCTAGCTCACCTGAGCCATATGCACCACATACAAGACACTACAATGTGCCCAGCGTTACCACACAGAGAGTGGTGTATGACCAAAATGGACCACCAGTTAGCCCGCCTTCCAGGGGTTAGTGGAAATTGTTTTGATCCAACATTTTTCTAACACACTAACTGTGCACTGCACTGTAACATCTTGAGAAATGTTGGCTTTCAAACTGTTTGGTTTAACCTGGTCCATTCGTGGCTCATAACATGCTTTGATTGCAAATCAAAGTAATCACATTTAACCATTAACCATTCTCTGGGCAAGAAAGTCAGAGCGTTCGATGACAATACATTTCCTCAGGAATATGGATAATTTTTACGCTGTTCTCGTTAGTTTCTTTTCAAAAATACCTGATTTATGTCATTCCAGACTAAATCTGTGTCCGGTACTAAAAAAAATTGAACAGCTTAAAATGAACTTGCTTTTTGAAGCTTGAAGCACACAAATTAGAGAAATTTGTACCCAACATCACAGGAAATCTTTGCCTGATGCAACTTACACGTAATGCCCTTTTAACTGTACTTTTGATAACTTGAATTAACGTTTATTAGTTCTTTTCGTCATTATCACAAGTTATTTGTTTAACGTATTGACAATAACCAAGCTTACCATTAACCTGACCACGTTTACCATGTGAAAAGTTTTGTGAAGGAATATTCATCATGTCCAGAAATGGAGGATTGTTGTGAAAGTGTCCCTCATAAAGAAGGTCACCAAAACGTGCATTGAAGTGAAGTTGAAGTTATTATATATAAAAATAAGAAATGACCCAATCAAATACGACCTAATCTGTAAACAATACATGCACTAACCTGTATTTCTGGACATAAATGAAAGTGTGCGTAGATGCAAAGAATTGACCTAGGGGTTGGTGAGTGTCTTGTCGTAGACTCGCTGGTTCTTATGACAAGATAAACAACAACCTTTATGCACATCCACAATTGAAGGCTAAAATATGTGCATACTGCAAATGTTAATCACTTTAAGGATTGATGATGTTCATTGAGACCTTTGGACAACAAGAGTCTGTGAGTCAGCCAAGAATGGCTAATTTTTATTGCATTTTTTGGGTCGGAAGAAAATGGGGAACATATTTAAGAATTTGATACCTAGCCGTCAAGACAAAATGTCATTTACATGTAAAAAGAGTACCAGTTAATGTGGGGCCACCGACTGGGTACTGATCAGTCTGCGAGCAAGCTCCACAATTATGGCGAAGCGAGCCGCAAGAGAGTGACTCGCTTCTCCTTTCGCGTGACTTCTCGCGACTCCCCCAACTGAAGAGCTTTCTCGCAGGCTACAATAGGTACCGATTGTTTACGTGCAGAGAAAACTCAAAGGAAATATCTGGATAATGTTGTGATCTGCAGGAACCCAGGATGGTGGCACGGTTATCACTCGTACTATCATGATGGGAGGTGCTGAACCCACAAGGACAGAAACCATCCGTCAAACCACCATGCCGACTGAGATTATCCAGAAAACCATTACTATTGAGGGAGATGGGAATCAATTGACAGCGGAAGAGTTGAGAGATATCATCTCTAAACATGCAGGAGATCTTGAGAGCAGTGAAGTGGTTACCACGGCAAGTTTTCATTAACCATTACACTACCAGTATTTTAAAAAAAATCAGAACAATTGCAAATGTCTTTTTTATAAAACCTGAAGAAATAGATAGCACCATGCAAAAGGTCTGGCCAAGAGGTCTCATGTGAATGGTAACACCATGGGATCTGCTCCACAAATATAAACGTTGTGTTGGCAAATAAATCAGCTCACCTTAACTCATTTAGACTGTTCACAGTCTCTATTTTCTTAAGATCGTCAGGATTGAGCGCTTACCGGCCATCCTGGTCTCGGTAAATGAAACCAAAATGGCTGCCCATAAGGGTTGGTACTGGATCCCGACGGTCTTAAGGAAAAAATAGGGGATTGTGAACAATAATTAATTCATTGGAATCACTAAAGTTGTTTGAAACCATTTTTAGTGCACTGAACGGGGCTATGACATACCCTTTACTATCTTTTTAAAAAGCCGAGTCTTCGTATTAATTGAATTCCAAAATAATAGTCCAGTGTTTTTGTTCAAGACTATAATATTTAGGGCATCGAAAACTTAAAGTTCTCTCTTTTCAAGTTTTAATGTTATGCGTCTAACAATCATTAAAAATCTAGGGTTAATGCTCCCTGATGAAATGTGTTTGACATATGCAGAACTCCACAGCAGCATTTTTGTGATTGGGTAAAAGCACTGCATGTAATAGGCTCCCACGCAGACGTTCTTAGGGGTTCGTCACGCGCGGCTATACATGTAACTAACGACTTTACCGTGTAGTTGACCCAAGACAGCATCGTATTCGTGGCATACCCCCTTTGATTGTTCAATGTATGGTCATATGAAATGCCATAAAGAATCTGAAGGTATTTTTATTTCTTTCTTAGACTTATACAACTAGAGTTCAAGAAGTAAAGCAAACCAAGACAGTGACGGAGACACTGAGAGTTGTGGATGACGATGGAAACATTATAAAAACCGGTGACCCAGACACTGATGCTGTAAGTGGGATTTTTAAGACTGTTTACGAAAAAACTGTCAGTTTTACTGAATCTTTCCCAGGTGGAAGAAGCGTTTGAAGTTAGTTGTAAACGCGTAAGTGTTGTGTGTTAATCCAGGGGGTTCATGGAGGGCCGGGCACCGGGCAAATTGACCGGCTGTGAACACGACTTTGCCCGGCTGCTTTACATCTCAAATAACTTCTTTTTAATACAAGGAGCGATCAAAAACAGTTTTAAGTTACAATCGTGCCCTTTTCTTGATGAGTCTTGAGTGTAAAACATAGTTTGCCGTGCAATTTCCACTGTATTATACGCGGCATGAAATCCCCTCGTTCGTTATGTGTTAAAAACAAGAATCGCCCCATAACACATTGCGAAAAGAACTGTGCTTCATAAACGACCACCTGAAATGTATCAGTGTTGCGAGTACGTGAGCATGGCCGCCCAGAAAAGAACGCATTCAATAGCGGATTATTTTTCGGCTTCAACCAAAGGGCCTCCAATAGAGAAAAGGCCAAGAGGTAGTAGACTTCTTTGTGATTTAACCTTTTACTTGCCTGTATATAGTGAATGGCTTAATCATCATGTTCAACGAAGCGAAGGTTGATTTTTTATTCGTCTTATGGTTTACGCCAATGAATTAATTTTCGGTGCATTCACGTTAAAACAGTGGTGGGTATTAGTATCAAATCATGATTAAATTGTTTAGAAAAGTTATCTTTTTTTGGTTGTTGAAAGTTATTGTCTGCAGCTTCAAAATGCAGGAAAACACATCCCTGCGACTATAGAATTTCAAAATTTTCCGGGGGGGGCATGCCCCGGAGGGCCTTGCCAATTCTTTGCCCGGGTGTCAAACTCAGTTGCCCTCCTGTTCAAAACCTTAATGAACCCCCTGGTTAATCCAGATTCACATGCTGTTTTTTAGGCTATTTTGGAAGCCATCCAACGAGCCAAAGAGGAAAATCCTAACGCAAAAATTACCGAGGTTGTAATAACAAGGACAGAAGATGAAAGTTCTGCGTAAATGTGAAAATGGTAAGAAGCTGTTTTATGTAATGACTATTAACTATAAACTCGAAAAGATGGTGAGCTAATTATATATGGTTTATGAGCACCGTAATTACATGCGTTCTGTTAAAGTGACGTTTGATGACTTTTTGGGCAGGTTTACCTCGGTGTCAGAACCCGTGAAGGTTTTCTTTGTCTTCAGCTGTTGTGTTGACTTTTTTGTTTTTGTTTTACCTCTACAATCGTTTTGCAGTTTCTTAGAACGGAGGATGGGTTTAAGCTTCTAGTTAGAACTACCACAAAATGGGGGTACCACAGATTTTAACATCGTCGTCATCATCATCATCATCATCATCATTATCAATCAGTGTGTCCAAACAACAATGAATTGTACTCAGTGTCTTTACATCTTTTTTTTTTTTCTGTTAGAATGTTTTAAATGTACAACAGGGACAGCAAAGCGAACGTAAAAAAGCAAAATGGATTGGGCAAATAGAACAATAATTTTGCATCTGCTGAACACATTTTGGGGCACTTCTTTACGTTACTGAACGATTACGGCGTTAAACTTTCTGAAGCGCCTTTTTATAGAGGATGTACACACGACGTCTAATTTATCGCTTTCTGAATTTCGATACGGTCTTAAATTCAATTTCTGGAGGATTCGGCTACAGTTGACAAATTGGGTGAGATGGAGTACTGGTTAAGTTGAAAAAAAAAAACGCAAAAACACTTGATAAGTAACGTGTCTGTACCGTCTTCCTTGTCACATGGCGGCTTGTTTCGTCGTCGTGTACCTAAACCCTATTAATTGATGTTTTATTATTATTATTATTATTATTATTATTATTATTATTATTATTATTGTCCTCACATAACTTTGCTTAGAGTCTCTAGGGCCGAGATCAAACCATGATCCTGGGGCACTAGGGGATAGCCAGTTTTAAGCTTGATAACACCCTCCTCAGAATGTGTGCTGTACCTAGCAAGGTTATCGTTTGTAGTTCACTGATGCTTAATTGGCCGGGGATTCTTCCAAGATAAGTTTCTAGTCCCTTTTTGATAGCTCCAAGTGCTCCAATGATAACTGGTATCGTTTCCGTTCTCATGCCCCACATTCGGCTTGTTTCAATTTCCAAGTCCTTATATTTGGAAAGTTTTTCAGTGACTTTCACGGATGTGTTTCTGTCCGATGGTACTGCCATGTCAATGAATTTACAGGTTTTCGTTTTGTGGCCTTTAATCACTATATCGGGTCTGTTGGCTGTTATTTTCCTGTCTGTGTGTATTGGCATGTCCCATAATATCGTGACATCCTCGTTTTCTGTAACTGTTTGCGGCTCATGGTCATACCCTTTTTCTGATGTCTTGATATTATAGTTGTGACAGACTTTCCAATGTATATACGCGGCTGCTTTATCGTGTCTGTGAGTATATTCTGTTTTTGCAAGTTCAGGACACCCAGACACGATATGGTCGATTGTTTCGTCATATTTGTTACACGTCCTGCATAGAGGGCTAGTACCGTCTTTGATAATGTTGGCGTGGCATGATCTGGTAACTAGGCTTTGGTCTTGGGCTGCGACTATGAATCCTTCCGTTTCTGCCTTCAGTCCACTGCTTTTGAGCCACTGGTTGGTTTTGTGGTGGTCAACATCTGCTTCCTTTATTCTCTTTGGGTATCTTCCATGTAGGGCTTTGTTAATTTTTCTTGGGTCTTATTTCGTGCCATTTGTTTGATTCTCTTTGCATATTTGGTGGTTGTTTCTTCTGCTTGTTTATCTGGTGTTGTTAAGTCTAGTTCGTGTTTGAATTGTTCTGCTTGCCTTTGTATAGAGTACAATTTCTTTCTGCCGTCATGTTCTTGCACTAGCTGTATTATTATTATTATTATTATTTTCGTCAACAGAAGTGAAAGCTGACCGACACTTGTGTATTGTTATTGGCCAAGCCAGAGGGGATAGTAAACAAGTCGCGTCATTAAAGAAATAATAGCCTCGCCCTGTCAAGATAGTTGTTGAAAGTTTGCTGTTGCTGGAAAACGGACATTCGTAACACAAGCCCCAATTAGTTAGGTACCTTGTTTACATTAATCATCATTCTTATATTAATAGTAACTGTTAAAGAACTCCATTTTCCAATCACATTCCTAGTGTTTCCTAGTGTTAGCTTTATCTTAGCAGAAAGAAAATATTAAGGAATTTTTTTTTACTTCGACCACTAACGCTTAGGGTAGCTTAATTTAACACAGTAGTAGTCATATGAAGGCGTTACAGAAGTTCTTGTCTTTTGTTATTAGTTAAAATAAATTGTTAGAAGTTAAACTTGCCTGAAGAATAGTTCGTACGCGGAAACAAGCCTTTTAGAATTTTTTGGGTTAATTTTTTACTGTTTTTATTCTTTCCAGCTGGACTGTCCATAGTCCGCAATTTTTCCTTTTGATTATCAAGGTCGATTGTTGAAGAGTATAAATTGCTCGTGGGTACTGGGGGTAGGGTTGGATAATTTTTCCTTTTGTTTATCACCTCCCATCCCCATGGGCCTTTTCTGCTTCGCTCATTACAAGAAATAAAGGAGGTGGCATGTTAAACTCGGCTCACTCGCTCGGCCTTGACAGGCAAAAAGAAAATACTGAGGAGATTAACAATGGTGTATTATCTTATTTTAGAGCGATTTTCGTATGACCTTGAAATGAAACGCACGAACAAAACAGAAACAACAAACTAACGGAAATAGAGCGATTTGGCTGGTTTATCAAACGGATACAAACGCGCGTGGCTTTTGATTGGTTAAGCGAACGGTCAGGTGAAAAAACGTTCTGCCCGAGAACTTTCTAGAAATCAATCAATACTTCGCTTTGACGTCATACTGCGGTCACTGCAACACTATTGGCCAATTGACCAATGTCTTCGCCATATTAGGGATTTCTTGGCGGGAAAACAAAGAGTCCATGTTTTGATTGGCTGACAAAACAAGTAACAAACACTTACCGAAACCACTTTTCAAGGTCATACGAAAGTCGCTCTAACACTAATGTTTTAAGGTGAGGTAAATATTATTGAACGTCCTTTGTGACATTTGGGTTTCTTGCATTAAAAACCGTTTAACTAGTACATGTAGTGTTGTGCGCAGTATTGCCAATCAGTCACGTTTCAAGTAAGCGTGAATTTCCAAGGTACGGGCGAAGCAGTGATAGTGAATGTAGAAAAAGCGACATCAAAGCTCGTCCCGCGCCTGACACCTAAACCTTTATCAAGCATTGCTTATACTAGCCTTATTCAATTAGAGGGTCCCGAATAGAGTTTTTGGGATTCGGGATTTTGAAGTATACTGGGGGTGAGACTCGGGATGCCGAAGATAACCATAGGGATTACGGCATTTGTGTTGGATGGCGGGATTCCCCTGTTGGGTACCCTCTTAGTACTTTGGCCTCATTTTTTCTTTATTTTGATAAAGCTGGATAACGCACTGCTAGCCTGCGGGCAAGCTCTCCGGGGCGCTCTGGCGGCGGGGCGGGAAAAGGAGAGAGCTTGCAACTACGTCCCTCGAATTTGAATATCTGCATCGGGAAAAGCCGATGCGAAATGCTGATTGGCGGAGATGATATAAGTAATGACGTCATTACCCTCGGCACGTGTTTTTCAATGTTTGTTTACATTAGCGCTCGTTTCCGCTTAGCGCTGATTGGCGGAAATCTGGCAGCTCAGTCGACGGGGAGCCACAGGGGAATTGCAGGTGGAATTCAAATTCCATAGACGTAGTTGCAAGCTCTCCTTCCTTTTCCCGCCTTAGCCGCCAGAGCGCCCTGGAGAGCTTGCTCGCAGGTATTCCGCGGTAAAATGCCTCAGGGCTAACGCACTGCGGATGTCCATGACATCAGTTTATTAACCAGGCCTCTCTCTTCTTTGCACATTCCATGCACTTGAAACAGTTTTCACTGCGTCAGAAGACGGGGTGTTGAAGTTGAATTTTGAACATGAAAGCACTTACGAGTTTGGGATACATATCGGCCTACATTTTTTACTGGGTCATGTAGGTAAAAAATATAATAAGTTTAGAACACTTAAAGTCTTGTAAAATAATTGTTGGGCCATTGCTTTAGAAATTTAAGGGTTCTAATGCTGATGCGTACAAGTATAGTTAGTAGAGGAGACTGGTTATGAAAGCCGACAAACATCAAAGTTGAAAACAACGGTGTTTCAGGTTATGTTGAAAGCTCCCTGACTGTGCACAATTTTCTTTGTTTTTTGTTCACAAATTGTGACTGAGTAAATCAATGCAATGTTTCTATGGGTCAGTAAGTTCAAAGTGATAGGAATACTTCTGAACGTTGTGCACGGCCAGGTCCAAAAAAGCAAACAAAAACATATAACAAAAGAGTCCAACGAGTTTCATAACCATTCCATTTTAATAACTATGGTACAAGTAACGAACTTTCATTCCAAAATCGCCAAGGCTTGTCGAGGTTTCATACATTACGAGTTTTCTGTCCGTCTTGTTATAGTGGTCTTGTATTCCAAGCTCATTTAGCAGGTGCCAAGATCACAAATGATTGCGATCTTTACCCCATCACGGCCAGTTCACTGCAGTTCAGCAAGTTTAGCGCGTCATAAGGGGTTTATTACGCTGTATCCCACTGTCTCATCCCTAGGGCCTCTTGTCCCTCGTAGCCGACGGACGCTTTTTCACGATACCCAGAGGGACAAGAGGCACTGGAGACGAGAATGGCTGGCGCTTGTCACCACCACTTCTCCTCGTTCAAACGAAGGACTTGCAAAAGCTATACAAAGGCGAAGCTTCCTGCTAGTGTTGTTACTTTCACTGATTAAAGATTAATGTATATGTTGTGGTTCAATTTTATCCTTGGTTTAATTTAATTTTCCTTTGTTTTGGGTTATGGTAATGTTTAATAATGAGTTTGAGACAAAGGAAAATGAAATTTAAACCAAGGATAAAATTTAACCACAATATATATGCTGTTTAAATTGCTTAATTTACAGAAAATCGACTTAAATCACTAGTTCTAAGTTTGTAATAACTGAAACTAGTTTTTCTATTAGCGCCATTTGTCAGTTTTAGTTTACTCCACTTACTCGGGCTCAAAACTTTTTCAAGACGTGAAAAACAAGTTGCGAAGACGGTTAATTGCTGGTTTTCAGTGTCACGCCATTCAAAATAGATCAAAATAAAAATCAAAACCGTTCAATAGATAAAGTCCAGAGACTAGGAAATGAAAGGAGGTACGAATACAAAGACCCTCGCCAAGATTTAGGTCAGAAGAATATTTGGAATACGAGATATCCGAAGAAATGTTTTATCCAAACTTGTAGAGATTTGTATGGAGACGCCATGCTGGTGCTCACCTGGATGAGCTCGGACGGAAACCAACAGAAACACCTGTTACCGAGTTTTTCTACAAAAGCGTGAATTTATTCTTCGAGAAACTCATCAACATTAAAGTAATACTTTTTCTAATACGTGAACTGTTTACTATTATGCTTTTAGCAGTGCTCATATTTTTTAGAAATTATGCCAAAATTATGCTACTTTCTGAATTATGCTTAAAATTATGCTAGCACAATCTACCAAAGCCTAAATTCAGCAAAACGAGCATTATTTTAAGCCTTTATTTTAGTTTAGCACTGCGAGCATAATCCGAGTTTTTATGCTTTGAAAACAAAAAACCCCATCATAGCTCTAGAATAATTCAGTTTGTATTTTATTTCTGTATTGTTTTTGGAAAATATTGAGGTCTGTGCTAAGGCCCATGGTCAAATATGGTCCGGCAGGCGGCAGAGGTGACCCTGTGCATATCTGAGAGACTGAGACTCTCCTCAGGCCATCACACTTGTTGCTCGGCGGCTCGGCCCCTCAGGCTTCAGATCAAAGATGGCGTCGAAAGTGGAGTGGTGGAGGCAACAATCTGATAACCTACCCCATTGGTCTTCTGCAGTTATGAAGGTTCTGCTGGTGCAGCCCTCGTCTGCAGCCGCTGAACGAGTATTCTCTTTTCTTAACTCATTGTTCAACGATTCACAAGAGCATGCTCTCGTGGACTACGTACAGGCTTGTGTAATGCTTCAGTACAATAGCCGATAACACAGAGATTAACATCATGCATAGTTGTCCTTATACTGAACTGAGGGCTTTGCCTGGATGGCGTCTCAAATACGTATGCTGACTATAACTATCTGACCTGGATTCAGAACCCAGAAACGGTTGATTTTTATGAGGGTATATCTATGACAAAATTCAATAACCTAAAAGTGAAAAGGGTTAAGTCAAATCTGAAATATACCGAGTCAAAGTTGGTAAAAGAAAGACCACGGTAAGAGGAAGAAATACTAAAAACGCCACCATCAAATAGGTATCGCGCAGAAAAAGGCATCACGCTAAAAGGCAACACGCAAAGAGGCATAACGCAAAGAGGCAACACGCAAACAGGCATCACGCAAACAGGCATAACGCAAAAAGGCAACACGCAAACAGGCATCACGCAAACAGGCATAACGCAAAAAGGTATCACGCAAAGAGGCATCACGCAAAGAGGCATCACTCAAAAAGGCATAACGCAAAAAGGCATAACGCAAAGAGGCAACACGCAAAAAGGCATCACGCAAAGAGGCATAACACAAAAAGGCAACACGCAAAAAGGCAGCACGCAAGGAGGCGTTTTTTTAGCCGCAGGCTGTTTAGCTTTAATCTGCAAGTTTGAAGTCTCTCGTGACCATACAACTAGCTGCACAAATGCTGGTCAAAGTTAACCTTAAAATGTTACACTAACACTTTTGTGAAAATTGACGCACAAATGGAGGGCGAATGCCGAAGGATCATTTCCTATCTGCAAGGGTATTCTTGCCATAAGCCTTACTGTAATAAACTGAGTAATCATAAACCTACAGCACATACAATTCGCTCTACAAGAAGAACAATTTATACTGAATGCGGGGCAAGATTAAAGAATTAACATTCATCAAACATACTTAGTTTGTATTTGTCCCTCTCCTTTCATTCAATATTTTAATATTGAATCTGACAGTCTGATGTGCTACAATCTGTAAACCGGTTACTGTAACTGAATTACTTTATTAATTTAATATGCGATTTGTTTGGTGTCGCGTGATGTACCCGCAATGAAGCTCGCTGACTGCTTCCAACTGACACAATGCAAACAATATTTTTTGGTTGGTTTTTGTTCGAAATTAAGTAGTATTTTTAGAAAGCAATACCTATGATCCTAGTCCTCGTCTTCACTATTGATGCAAATCTCCAGGATGCGTGATGCATGCAGACGGGTTGGATGTTGTGTCACGATGTCACAAAAAGCTTATGTTTCATCATTTTTCAAGCACCGCAGTTTCCTCTCGCAATTCAGGAGAGATGTGATTTAAAAGCTGAATGATGGTGACTCTGACTGACTTTGCTCTATTTAAAAGTAAAACGTGAAAGTACTGTTATTGTAAAAAAATTTAATAATAATGGCCGTTTTTATGCTAGAGACGTTAAAGTCGTCTTAAGACGACTTTAACGTCTAGTATAAAAACGGTAAATAAGGCAGACGACTTTAACGTCTGACGACTTTAACGTCTTCTGTTAAGTGCGTCCGAACGACGCACTTAACAGACGACTTTAACGTCTCAGACGTTAAAATCGTCTGGTATAAAGACGGGACGTCGTAAACTAGGACGCATTTATGCTCACCTCGTACAGAGACGACTGGGACGAGTGCAAAACAACATGGCGGCCACGAAGAGCATGAAGGAGTCTCGTGGTAGAAAGTGGAGTGAGGATGAACTTAAGGAGTTTGCATCTGTTCTCGCAGACGATCGAACTGAATTTGCATTAACTTTGGAGACTCTTGCATTCAAAAAGTCAGCTAATGTTCATATTCTTGAAGCCATTAAGAAAGAGTTAGATGCCCGTTTACAAGCGACGGCGAGAAATAGACTTTAAAAGTTGCAACGCCGCCGCCATGTTAGAGTTTGAACAGTTTGCTCGCATTTCGCGGGCTTGAAGTTCATTTTTGGCACCGCCTTAACTCGTGTCCAGTGTCTTCCGAGAGTAGAGCCTAGTCCTTTTTCCAGAAAAATCTACTTTTTTAAATAAGTTCGTCTACTTTTGTGCGTCCCGTTTTTACACTAGACGACTTTAACGTCTCAGACGTTAAATGCGTCTAGACGGCTTTAACGTCTCTAGCATAAAAACGGCCAATCTTGCTCAGTTGTCACGCGCTGGCGCCACGGAGTCTGGAGGCAACCTTTATCTCAGTTTCGTTCAACTTAAAAATACCTTTTTTTCAGTACGAAAACCAAGAATCCTTATCGATTGTAAACTTTCACAATGAGTCATATTTAACTGGCATGTATTTTTCTTCTAGTTAAGAATGATCTCCCGGTTTCGCAAATAAAACCCCCGTGACGGACAATTCTTGTAACTCAGCAAACTGTTTCAATCAGATTCGTGGTTTACAAATATTTGTACGAAACACACCGAACGGTCCGGATAAGAAAAGCGAACAGTGGAATAGACATGATCTTGAACAAATTTCGGTACATTAATGAAAACAATTTTAAAAATCTGTCTACAGTCTGGTTTGTTGCGATTAGCTCTTCGCTTCCTATTTATTTTATATGCGTGTTGGTTGTGTTTTCGGCAGGAACGATTTCTATGATTTTGGCATCCTTAGGAAAGAATGGAGGAATTTTAAGAAAATATTATTCTTTTTCTTTGTATGAAAACGTTCGAGATTAATCGGCACATATTTAAAACTGCATTTTTACAAAAAAATGTAAATAATTTCGTTATTTTGCTCAAAGATCTGTTTGGAAAGAAGAGGGACAAATACAAACTAAGTAACTAAGTATGTTTGATGAATGTAAATTCTTTAATCTTGCCCCGCATTCAGTATAAATTGTTCTTCTTGTAGAGCGAATTGTATGTGCTGTAGGTTTATGATTACTCAGTTTATTACAGTAAGGCTTATGGCAAGAATACCCTTGCAGATAGGAAATGATCCTTCGGCATTCGCCCTCCATTTGTGCGTCAATTTTCACAAAAGTGTTAGTGTAGCATTTTAAGGTCAACTTTGACCAGCATTTGTGCAGCTAGTTGTATGGTCACGAGAGACTTCAAACTTGCAGATTAAAACTAAACAGCTCTGCGGCTAAAAAAACGCCTCCTTGCGTGTTGCCTCTTTGCGTGATGCCTTTTTGCGTGATGCCTCTTTGCGTGATGCCTTTTTGCGTGATGCCTCTTTGCGTGTTGCCTCTTTGCGTTATGCCTTTTTGCGTGATACCTCTTTGCGTGATGCCTTTTTGCGTGTTGCCTCTTTGCGTTATGCCTGTTTGCGTGATGCCTCTTTGCGTTATGCCTGTTTGCGTGTTGCCTTTTTGCGTTATGCCTGTTTGCGTTATGCCTCTTTGCGTGTTGCCTTTTAGCGTGATGCCTTTTTCTGCGCGATACCTATTTGATGGTGGCTTTTTTAGTATTTCTTCCTCTTACCGTGGTCTTTCTTTTACCAACTTTGACTCGGTATATTTCAGATTTGACTTAACCCTTTTCACTTTTAGGTTATTGAATTTTGTCATAGATATACCCTCATATTTTACCACCTTTGACTCGTCATATTTCAGATTTGACTTAACCCTTTTCACTTTTAGGTTATTGAATTTTGTCATAGATATACCCTCATAGATTTTGGTATCATTTGTTAATCATTTGGCTTTTCGAGGTGCGCACATGCGTATTTGCGATGTTAAAGACTGTAAGACTGGAAGGTGGACTATATGAATGTTCATTAAAGTCAAAATTGATAGAGTTAAGCTACTGATGATCTTTATTTTCCTAAAATCAGTGTAAAATCTAAGTAGCATAAGTTCGGTGACAGAGAGCATAATTTTCAGAAAGTAGCATAATTTTGGCATAATTTCTAAAAAATATGAGCACTGCTAAAAGCATAATATGCTTTTTTTTCGAGCACAATCTACCAAAGCCTAGCTGAATTATGCTTAAAATTATGCTAGCACAATCTACCAAAGCCTAGAGGTAATGTGACATCGTTTTTATGAAAATGAAGGTTATATGATTTTACCTTCGAAAATCAGTTAGTGGGTCATATCTTAAACAAAATAATAGTGATTTGGTTTTTCAAACCCGCACCATTTTCTTAAAATGAGTAAGTTTGTATCTGATCACGTGACCAAAATGTGATTTTTAAAATTATGAATTACCTCTTTCTGAACGCAAATTTTGCACTTCAACTTCAAGGAAAATGTTGAAAAGATGATGTGGTAATGTTTACAGTACATCTGAGGGTAACTATCAAAAGTTTAACAAGATATAAGCAAAAAGTAGTTTTGGCCGCCATGTTGGAGGGCAAGAGTATGCCCTCCAACATGGTGGCCAATACAAATCATACTACTTTGCTGAAAAATCAAAGAGCCATAAAATAACTCCCTTAAATGCGTTTCCTCTCAAATTTCGAGTGTAAGATAATTCTTATTTGCTCTGTCGATTTTTGGCTTCAGCAAAATTCCAACTCATTGTTTAAAGGAAGCATTGGTCACGTGACCTCTCACTGCAAGTGGCCTATTTCACCATTGTTATTCGTGTCTCCCGATATTGCATGAAAACCACCCATTGTCTTTGCTCCACTCGAAAACAAAGGAAAACTCAGTGTTCCCGAAACCAAAAATATCCACCAAACCAAAGTAGGAACAATTCTTGACTGTATTAGTTTCCAAATAAGCTTTACAATCCTATACAGGCCACCATCCAAAATTGTACGAGCGAACAAAAACTAAAGACAAAACCATGTGCTCACATCCGGGTTTTTTACACCTAATCATTTCATTTAAGCGTCACTAAAATGTCTCTTTTGAAAATTGAATAAACAATGTCATGTCCATTTCCGGCTGTAACACTCAGCCTTTTTTGCCAGGTATATTTTATGCATATCAAAATTGCGGGTTTTCAGTGTCACGCCATTCAAAATAGATTAAAATAAAAATCAAAACCATTCGACAGATAAAGTCCAGAATCTTGGAAATGAAACTGAGGTAAATATACAAAGACCCTTGCCAAGATTTGGGTCGAAGGAATAATTCGTATACGAGATATTCGAAGAAATGTTTTACCCAAATTTATAGAGCTTTGTATGGAGACGCCATGCTGGAGCTCACCTAGGTGAGCTCCAACATGGCGGACGGAAACCAACAGAAACATCTGTTACCGAGTTTTGCTACAAAAGCGTGAATTTATTCTTCGAGAAACTCATAAACATTAAAGTAATACTTTTTCTAATACATGAACTTTTTAGATAGCAAAATTTCCTAAAATAAGTCATTTTTTTAACCTACATGACAGCTAGCTTGGCCGTCATGTAAATGCCGCGTCACGCAAAAGCTTAGAAATTCAAGCGTACTCTATCACAAAACCAAGAATCCTTTTGAAGCGAAAATTTGCATGAAAATTAGTTTTCAGCTGCTCTAATGCATCGTGAAAGTAAAATCTCGGTAGGATCGATAGTTTTTTAGTTTGCCTTTTGGTGACGTCATGTGAAAACCAACAATATGCATAATTAAATCACTTCTTATTTTATGTTGTCACTGTAAACAACATACGACTCTGCGGGATCATGAAAACTGCTTCAAAGATCGGCTCTGCTTTAACTCTATTAGTTATATCAATAGCGACTGTTTTTGTGCTGAAAATCCCTCGTATCGATATCAAGCATGGTTTGAAAGAAGATTCACGGCAATTTGTTTTCCTTACTCAAACGGAAGAGTGTCTTCGGCCGCAACTGATACAAAACATGGGATTAGACAATAGCCAAAAATGTCGATGCGACGTGATTGTGTTGAGTTATTACAAGGCTTGTCAGTCGAAATGGAATCCAACTCATATAACTTACTTATTTGATAAAAACAGTACGTGGAGGACTGGACGAAATTTGCTGTACATCCACGCAACAATGAAAGGGAGACCACATTATACTTACTATATCATAACAGATGATGACGTTTTCTTAAAGTTTAACCAAGCGGCCTCCGAAGAAATGAAACGACTCACTCCATTGCAAGTGTTTCAAAACTGGCTTTTGGAATACGAACCAGCTGTTGGCGTTGTCGATTATGCAGCAGCTAAAGAAGCACAAAATGTTCGCGAAAGGACGCGAAAAAATTGTGGAAAATATGTAAAGAACAATTCTACTACTAATCCAACTGTATACTTCGATCCTCTCTTTAATGCATTTCATGCAAACGCTGTTCACCATATATTTCCACTGCTTAATCGACGAGAAAACATCTCTTGGTGGTATACACTAAGGCATGTTATTTCAAATGTGGAATTGAAATTCCGCGGACAAGCGCTGATATTTTTTCCCATATCAGTGGAGAACAGTTTACATCGCAATTATCCGCGCACGCTAGAAGACGTTCAAGAGGTTTGGAGGAACTATATTGAAAACGTACGAATGCGAGCACCGGTTAATTACGCCAATCATAGTTTATTTAAGGAGTATAAAAAAGATCCAATCCATTACGTTGAAACGTCCCGGACGTACTGCATGAAAGTAACTCGTCATCGACCAATTATTCCATTTGCACATTTTGAGCTGGCAAATGACACTTCATAAATATCTGCTTTGCAACCAGACGAAATAGAGTACAAGGAATACGAGTTTATATTATCCAATTCGGATGCCTCATATGATTACCCATGTCACCGCGTTTCATGATACCACTGAATATAACAATTGTTTGTCAAGGATAAATATCTTGTGCACTGAAGGGTCCTGAAGCACAAAATAATTTTATATACAGGGGCGCAGCGCCGTGAGGTTTTGAAGGTGTACGTATGGTTTTCGTACCGGTGCATTAAAGCTATCCAGTAACCTTGGATATATTGATGAGTCTCAATGAAGTGGCTACTAAGAGCACGCGTCATTTTTTTCAAAACGTTTTACGCAAATTAGAAAACGAGGAATCGTAGGCAATTTAAATTGCGGACAAGAAAAGCATTTGTTGGCTTGAAGTTACTCTGAATATTACCTGACTGATTTATATCGAGTTTATTTTAGTTAGAGGACTATTCGGAAACTAAAGTTTACTCGACGGTTATAGAACGGAACAAAGTAACTGAATTAATCAATGCAGCCCTCGAGCTTACAAATAAATAATCTGCGGTTTTGACAGGACTGAAGACTGTCACTGTTTGGTCAATAAACCGAAATTCAGTTGCTAACTTCTAGGTCCATTCCAATATCTAAATGAGGACTAATAATTTCTATGAAGTTGCCTCTAGTTAGTGAACTACTCAGTATCTGGACCGTCCGTAAACAGGAAGAGTTAACTCAAGCAAAACAAATTTCGAACTAAATTTTCCTTATAAACCGATGCTTGTTTTGCCGACATATATATATTACTACAAAAGAAAAGCTACTATGGAAAGTCGCGAAAGTTCTCGATAATAAAATTATTCGGTTAAAACATGATCCACTCCTGAATCAGTGCAACTGTGAAGTGTAAGACATTAGCGAAAGTGTGCAAAATGTAAACCTACTTGAAAATACTTGATAGACATTCTAAACATCACAAGAAAACATTTTTTTCCGCTCTTGATTTGATTGGACTAGATATAACTTACTCTTATTGAAAAAAAATGCTCATCTCTTGGCTGTTTTCTTTTGCTGTAAGTTTTAGCTAACGACAGAAGGAACTTATAATTACTGAAGAAACAAGTTCATGCAAGGTTAGTCTGTGCGTTCGTGCGAAAGAAGCTTTTTACGAAAGGATCAGTAGCCGTAGAGAACTTAACTTAGTTTCTTTGAACAGCATAGCAGGTATAACTGAGAGCCATACTGAGTTTAAGATGAGGCATTTTGGAATGCCGCAAAGATGGGGATCATGAAAAACACAAAATCTGCAGTTTTCTATTCCATTTTATATACACCTAAAGCGAGTTTCCTAAACTAGGAACTAAATCTTATGTGATTCATTTTTGCATTGTGCTACGAAGTCAGCGTGAAAAAGGTTCCTCTTTAGCCGCCGTTTTAAAGTCTGATCAAGAGAGCTTATAGCTTGCAGACTACTGTTAACGTACTACTTTTTTTAATTTGCTTTATGGACAACTCACTTCCATGCACCCCTAGTGAAATACTAGGTCATCAAAACCTCTTCAGAGTATTTGTACCTTAAAACAAGAAGAGTTAACTGAAGTAAAACAGTGCAAATCTCTCTTTATGCTGATTATAAATGTACGATAAATTTAATGCCCGGGTAGTGCATTCACAACTTTGTTCCGATATTGCCGATCCACTTGTAATTTAGAAATGTTGCTTTTTTAGGGTGGAGAGAACCTTATCGCGTCTTATTGTAAATCCAAAAGAGCCAGGTTCTTCTGGTACTGATTTCTCTCTTTTTCTACAGTTTCGTTATTGTCTTATATCCTGATGGTAAGGCGTAAATCGTGCCTGTCTTTACACACAAATCAAAGTAGGATGTAAAAGTGTCTAGGTAGTCTGCCTTTACTAGGACCTTACGCTGCTGCCATCCCACACTTTACCTATCAGGCCCAATTCCTCTCTTCAATTCATCATTAACTTTGTTTCCTTCAGTCTATATGGGTTGTCTCGGCCTTTATCAGTTGAAGACAAATTAACCTCTCACACAGGTTTTGAATGAAAGTCAGTTTAGTAGCTATTGCCGAAATAATTTATCTCCTTAATCCGAGTATAACGCATGAATTTGTTTTCATGACGTATAATAGAGCCTTTACATTTGCATTTGTTCCGTTTTCAATTTGTACATGTAATTCGTTGGTAGATGTAAAATATTTTCTGTCGGAGCAGTAAAATAAAAAACCCTTTCACGAACGAGCACCGACTCAAAACTGAAATGAGAAAAATTTAATGTAGAAACGGTGATTGGAAGTCACAGGGAGAAGATCCAAGCCGACAAGGGCGTGGCCTTCAAGTATTCATTACAGGGGCTGCTGGACTGGAAGCTGCCAATGCATGGCCAAATCTCGGGCAATGATACTTTTTATTAGCGCCAAAAGGTCTTCAAGCCGATTTCTATACTCTGTAGGTCCTGTCACAGACTAACCAGTTGCAAACTGATCTTACCCCTTGCAGAGCTGGGCAGCCTAATCGTTACATAGCTCATAACGCGGGGTAAGACAGGCTTTTTGCAGTGTAGTTGTCCACTCGCAGTATTGTAATTTCATTTTGCAAGACAAGTATATTTTTTTGTCTCGGTTGGTGCTTTTGAACTGCTTGACCACTGAAAATGTAGTCGTGCCCGTCTTCCTGACCCAGATAGTCAAAAGCTATCCGATCTAATTGGCTTTTATACCGGTGTTGGCTGCTTTCTGTGCGCACTAATTGTGGCCTTAATACTTGTTAAAAAGGTAACAATTTGACACTGCTTTTATAAATTGCATATGGCATCTGATTTATACTTTGATGATTAAGTAACGATCCAGGTAAGAAGGGAAGCAATTTCTTTTGTTGTGGCGCAATACGCTTTCCTCACATAGAAATGTTTTCATTTCTACGCAGAGAATGCATAAACCTACAAGAAGGCAGTTTACGAAAGAAAATGTATTTAAACTCCACTTTTAAAGAGTGTATTTTTGTGTTAAAACATTTCGACCAATCACAAGAGTTGCAAACAATAGCCAAGAAATGTTTACAATTTTACATGATCCGCACATACGATTTCTGTGTTACTTAGACTAAGACGAGATTTTGTTATAAGGAAGTTGAATAGAAAAAAAGGGATTAAAATACATGCTGCTTTGCCAAGATTTCGTAAAATTTGATGTTTAAACCAATCAGAACCATAGTAGAGACAACAGTAAAGCTAGCAACTTTCTGGATTCCGACGTGTTCACTGCGTTTTGGTCCTTTCCTTCTTATCCGGACTATTACTTAAGTCTAGACTAAGAAATTAAACTGGTATGCATGATCTCATTCCATAGATAATTTACCATTTTAAAACGATACACCCTTTGAGGGTCGATAGGCATTTGTTTTATTTTTCAGTTATGAAATCTGTACACGACCCGAAATGATCCCCGACCCCAAATGATCCCAGATTTTTCCACACGCGACCTGAAATGATCCCCCAGGAATTATCGGAATGGAATGGGATGACGTTTAATTCCCCAAGATGCTAGAATTACTAGAATAAAGTAAATTAAAGAATTTTGACTCGAATTGTTTGAAGTGTTGATGTATTTATAAATTTTGGACAATTTATTAAATAATTATAACTCCCTTTTAACGAATTTTGCAAGAAACTTTAGAGTTTAAATTCGAGGTTTAAATCGTGCAAATACAGAAATAGCATCTCGTTAGGCCCGGTTTAAACATCAAATTTCCCATGCGCCGAGTCTGATACCTATTTGTTTCTAGGTAAATAAGTAAACCCGCCATTTTAAACGTCGAATCATGAGTGAGTTTTTATAGAGTTGGGAAAAAATTGAGAATTGTGGGTTATAATAAAATTTATAATTAAACATGATTTAAAAATTCGATTCGGGACAAAAGACAACGGTTGAACTTCTGCCGAGATTTGACTGGTTCAGTACGGCAGCACTAAAACATAGAATCCGGAATCCGGAAACGGAAACGGAATCATATTAAGAATATGTCTTTCCCAGGTAGGGGAACACATATCACTAGGGATATGTGTTTTTGCCAGGTAGGGAAACAGATATCTTTAAGAATATGTCTTTTCCAGGCAGGGGGACACATATCACTAGCGATATGTGTTTCCCATGTAGGGAAACAGATATCACTAGGGATTTGTGTTTTCGAGGTGGGGGAACACAGATCACTAGGAATATGTGTTACCCCGGTAGGGGAACACATATCACTAGGGATATGTGTTTCCCAGGTAGGGAAACAGATATCATTAAGAATATGTCTTTTCCAGGCAGGGGGGCACATATCACTAGGGATATGTGTTTCCCAGGTAGGGGAACACATATCACTAGGGATATGTGTTTCCCAGGTAGGGGAACACATATCACTAAGGATATGCGTTCCCGAGGTGGGGGAACACATATCGCTAGGGATATGTGTTCCCCGGTAGGGATTAAAAAAGAACATGCAGGGCACAATTAAAACCATTTCTTTTTCTTTTTCTATTTTACAACTTCTTAAATCGTCCATTGTTTTAATTCGCTTTTTCCCAATACATGCGTTAAAAACCTTAAAGTAGTTGGTGATGGCTTGCCTTCTCATTTTGACAACCCTGCTTACCGTTAATCTTTATCCTCGCTTTAATAAAGGAGTAGATGGCCTCTTACGTTTTTTTTTTTTTTGGAAGAAGTGACAGGTGGAAGCTTGGGAGACACGCTTGATAAATTCAGTTTTAGTTATCCAGACTGAAGTGCTGGGGGCGTCAAGCGCTTAGCAAGAACTTAGGGCAAATACAGTCATGAAAACGCAGACTGGTAAATAAAACTACTACGGTGGAACCCTGCTATTAGCTCGTTTTTACACCCACTCAGTTTTTTTGCCCAAACAAGAGTCCAGTGAATTTGTTTTGAAAACAACCCCCGTTAATCAAGCCACCCCGTTATTTTTGACCAACGACCACCTTTTGGGGTCGTCAGTCGTCATTTTCTCGAAAATTTTAGGCAGATTTTACGAAGTCAATGCCATGTCAAACAAAACTGAAGATGAATTGTGGTCCGCTTAATTTGCTGCTCTTCCGGTCCATTGTTTAAGACGGTTTTTAGATGTACCCGCACCGTCGCCCCTGTCATTATGCTGTTTTTACTAAATCTGCTTGTTTGGTCGTTTGCATTCTTCGTCATCCTTATAGCCACTCGCCTTAATTTCAAGACCACTTGGCCAAACGAAACCACAGCAGGCCCGAATAAACTAAGCGACAAAAAGGTCTTTCCAGTTACCGTTGGCCTTTATTTGAAAAATCTTTCGACTGGAAACGTAACAAAATTTCTTCTGAAATACCCTTGCATTAAAAGAAAGATCAATTAGGCCATAAAGGAAAAGGTCAAAACCCTTCACAAGGAGAATATTCGCTCATCTCTCTCACAATCAAATTTTTAAACAGTTTAACAATTACACAATTACAAATGGACTAAATGGTAATCGACCAATAAAAAATTAGAGGTAACTGACGTACTTCACTGAGTTATCAAAACTACACGAAATGTAGAACACATCAATCCTATCCGTTCAAGGAGGACAAAAAGGTCAAAAAGGACTCTTTACCTTGACCTTATAAGAAACCGTCTAACCTCGGACGAACAATGGACGAACAACTGGGCTGTTAGGTTGTCAGCTTGCTGTCAGCCCCCAGCCCCCGACCTCTGGAAAGCGCGCGAAAAGGACTAAACTCGACTTCCGGATTCCAATTTGTCGCTCTGCTATTGGTCAAGCTGAATTTCATCCGATTGTTTCGAGTCGTTTTCTCCTCTCAACAACTGAATCAGCCTACTGAGTTTACTCAACAGCACGGGAAGCAGAAGAGAACTGATAACGCTTATGCGTGACTGTTATGTCGTGATCTCTTAACATCAATGTTTTCTGGTCTTTTATAAAAAGATCTACTTAAAGGGAAGTGACGTTTGACGAAACGTTATTTCAAACAAAATTATTGTCACGCTTGTCACACAAAGTATGCCGTCTTCTTTCCTCTCCTGTTGAGAAGATGATAGATGACGTCATAATGCACGGTCCATGACGTCAGTTGTGCAAAACAAAACCCTTCTCTCCAATCGTCACGAGTTTGCGATAACACAAAAAGCGCGAAAAAGACAGAAAAGATTTGATCAGTAAAGTAACTTTCGACCTTATTGGTATTACACCGGAGTTGTATCATGAAACGTTCGATCTTAACAGCAAAACAGCTCAACGAACCTAAAATATTTCAAACTTCATTGCCAGAAAGTCAGGTCTACAAGAAATGCCAAATTTCGGAGATTATCCGGAAGATTTCACACTCTAATCTGGAGACTCTTTCTCTTTAATAATATAGATCCTACTTGACCACTTTGTCTTCCTGGTCCCTGAAAGACGATCGAGCAAGTTGTTCATGAAAGGAAACCGCCATATAACTAGAATGTTTTCTATAAAATCATAGCTTTTAGTTCAGATTACTGATTTCTCAGGGGCACCCAACAAGAATATAGTTCAAAACCATGCACTTAAACAGAGCGTTGTTAAACGTATTTAAGTATTTAAACGCTAGATATAGGCATATTTTTATCCTCTAAACATTTTCATGTGTTCGGATTTCCTTGCTTGAAAGTTCATTGAACCGAAAATTACAGGGATCAAAACTTGCCTTTACGAAAATTTAAGCAAGAAAAAAGGCACCTGAAAATTCTAGGTGACCTTTTTAGGGTAAAAATCCTTTAAAAATGGGCAATTATAACATTGCCGTTTAGATGTTCGAAAATCCTAGGAGAGGCAGGCAAGCAAGAAATTTTGCAAAAATGTTCCGAAAATTCTAGATCTCAAATCGTCTTCCGAACAGATATTTTCATTTCTTGTTGTCAGTATTATTATGTTCTATTTTACAACTTTACAGTTTAACCAGGTTTGGTAATCAGCAATGCCATTTTAATATATTATTCATATGGAAATGACAATATTGTGGGCGAGTCTCAATAGTTACGGAAGCGGGAATGGGGGATTTCGTAGCCTGCGTAGCAGGTGGCGGTGTTTTTAGGGCGAAGGACGAACGCGCGCACGAGGGGCGATTCGGAGAGGAGGCCTCCTCTCGCCTTCAATAGAGAGCTTTAGATTTGAGGACGAGGACGGCTACGAGTACGAAATTCAACTAAGTCGTTCAACCTTTATTCAACCTTTATTCAAAAATTTATAGTATTGCAACGGGGTTGCCATCACGCAAGACGCCTAACTAAGTAAGATGAAATTAAAATAAAAGTAATGACGTTAAAAAATTTTTTTACAAAAGATAAAATGCATCAATCATTATGCAATATTAAAATTCATCATGACTAAAATACTCAAATAAGAATTTTTTTGAAACGATCTGCGGACTTACTATTAACAATTTCGCTTGGTAATACATTCCAGTCCTTGATAGTTCTGCAAAATAGCTATTCTTATAAGTCTCAGTATTTGGCAGTAGTTCAATAAACTTGTTCTGGCTAGAGTTCCTTAGATGTCTACTGCGCTTCATAATATAGTCTGGAAAGGCCAGGCCGCCATCACCATGAATTGCTTTGTGGAATAAGATCAACCGCGTGATTGTTCTTCGTACCTTCAGGGGTATCCAGTTTAATTCGCTCAAGAGGTTTGTAACTGTTCCTGGTTCCCTCGTATAACAGTTTTTAACAAAGCGTGCTGCTCTTCTTTGTACTCCCTCTATTTGCTTGACGTGTTTTTTTAAGTGTGGGTCCCAAACCGTGAGCTGGCGTATTCCACGTGACTTTGTTATTTACATGCTGGCCCCAATCGAGGTTTCTGGATAATTCTACGCCTAAATAGGGGTGGTGGGTGAACGAAACTAAAACGTTTCCCATAAGGACGTAGTTAGGCTCAACAGGATTTTGCTTCCTCGATATTTTTAAGACGTGGCATTTGCTGGGATTGAATTTCATTTGCCATTTCTGGGCCCATTCTTGAAGTGCTGTTAAATCTGACTGCAGTTTGGCGGCATCATTATAAGACTCAATAGTGCTGTAGATTAAAGTATCGTCAGCGAAAAGACGCATCATAGAGGTACAGTTTTCTCCTAGGTCGTTAATGTATAAGAGAAACAAGAGGGGACAGAGAACTGTTCCCTGGGGGACCCCTGATAGAACTGGCACTTCGAATTCCGGGGAGTTGCACCCATCAACAACAACTGACTGGCTTCGACACGTAAGCCATTGTGTTAGCCAGGTGTTAAGAACACCACGTATGCCATAGTAGCGCAGTTTCATTAGGAGGCGCTGGTGTGGAACCGAATCGAAAGCTTTCGAAAAGTCCATGATTATTAAGTCAGTTTGCTCGCCTTTGTCAAGGGAGCGGGCTATTTCTTCTACTGTACAGATTAACAGAGTTTCACATGATAATTTTTTTCGAAAGCCATGTTGATAGTTAACTAGCACTTGATTTGAATCAAGGTGGGACATCATTAGGATAATGTGTTCCATGATTTTACAGGGCACCGACGTAAGAGAGATCGGTCGATAATTGTCCACTAGACTTCTGCTCCCTTTCTTGTGTACGGGTACTACTGTCGCTTTGAGCCAGGCCTGAGGAACCGAGCCTGTATGCAGCGACCGCGTGAACAGAAACTGTAGAAAAGGAGCTAATTCAGCAGCAGCCGCCTTTAATATGTAGCAAGGGATTCCATCAGGTCCATTAGCTTTTTTGCAGTTCACCTTCAAAGCTGTTCAAAGCTGGGTTAAGATAACCCAGGGTTAGTGCAAGATTTGAATTCAGATTTGAAAGCTTAAAAAGCATTTCAGTTTTAATTATTTTTTTCTACAAGTTGATGATTGGAAGCTCTAAAAATAACAGAGACAATTATCCAAGAAAATGCCTTTGAACACAAGAAAAAGAAACCCGGGTTAAATTTAACCCCGGGTCAGGGGCCCGTTTCTCTAAAGTCCCGGTAACTTTTCGGCCCCGAAATTAGCCTGCAGTGCAGGCGTTTTCATCGGGGGCTTGAATGGTTTTGCTCGCGAAAGCGCCATGTTGAATCTCCCGAAGAGGAGGAAATGGCTACCCTAAGGGTTACTATTTCTACTCTCCCCAATCTTCCTCTGTCAAAAAATCAAAGATGGCGGCTTCATCGTAACGATACGAATGAACAAGCTTTCGTCCCACCCAAAATACGCCTGCACTGCAGGCTAGCCCGAAATCAAATATTCAAATCGAAATATAAAGAATAACAGCGCGGGTCCTTGCTAGCAAACTAGGGTAGGTGTGCTCCAATGCTGTCAATTGGTATAGCAAACTACTCCATTTTGTGGGGGGGGGGGGGGGGACAGGGGGGTCACAATCTCCCGCTTCCCGTACCCCATTCTCCCGCCTCCCGTACCTTTTTGTCCCTATTGAACCTCGATCTTTAATGTAAACGGCAACAGCTTACCGGGCCCGTTAATTATCGGGACTTTCGAGAAACGGGTCCGCAAAGCTGTTGTTGTTTACGTGCAAGATAGAGGCTTCAACAGCTTGGCATCTAACATTATAAAACTATCAGTTAATAAAACAAAATGCAGTAGTTTGTTATAAGACAAAAAAGCAAGGCTGATTTTACAGTCGGGAATATATTATGTTTTAACCAATATTTCGGAAGGCACGGCCTTCCTTCTTCAGGTAGTTTAGCCAGGACCCGCGCTTTTATTCTTTATATTTATATTTGAATATTTGATTGCGGGCCCGAAAAGTTACCGGGACTTTCGAGAAACGGGCCCCTGGACACTCTCGCTAAAACTCGGTTAGCGTTAGATAACATCGACTGAAGCCAGATTGGACACCTTATGAATTTTACACAACGCATTATTTCCGTAATGGCACAAATGAGGCTATAATAGCTGAAGAAACCAAAACTACAGAGCTCCAGTTATGGAGAGAACACAGTAGTGAGTTAAGCACTGATCTATAGTGATAAGGGTTAAGCACTGAACTGAAAACGGTTAGCTTTCAAATATTGTTATGGGGTACGGCATATATAAGAACATGAGTGTATATTTTAAAAATTACTGGATTTGGCAGCTAGTCCTCGGTGGTGTAGGGGATATGGATGTAGGCTATAAAGCAAGTGACCCGGGTTCAAAGCATCACAGTGGAGTTTTTCTATTTCACTTTTATATTACACAGTAAAGTTGGACTTAAGTTGTTGTTCATGTAATTTTACTGAAAGAAACAATCTGGTTCAGGTCGATGTTATCTAGTGCTTTCCCTAAAACTCGTAGTAGAATGACGACGGCTATCACGTTTTCCCGCCAAAATGACGTTGGTTCACGCAAGAGTTTAGTACCCGTTTAGTACTGTCGTCCAAGAATCTAAAGCTCTCTAATGTTCCACTCAAGCGCTCTGTAAAAAAAACACCAAATAAACTAACCGGGGCCTGGCACGCAGGCTATGGAATTAGGAAACATTTTGTGGATATATCGACGGATTTCGCAAGAGAAGACAGGGAAGACCCAGGGCAAGGGATTATTTAATGGCTCTATTTGATGTAACACCTCTTGAAATGTCCCCAAGAACAAAGTGCCCTGCAGTTGGGCGGTACATTCCTAGGATCGTTAAGATTTTCTCGATGTTTAGCAGATAAAAAGACTTTAAGATTTCCATGTATCTATGTGCAATTTTATTTATGTACAAGACGCTTCCTCAGTCGGATACGGCTCAAGTTAGGTTCTACGCATTTTATCTACGTCACGCAAAATTGCAACTTCAAAAAACATTGTCGATCGACTTCACACCAGGAATTCGATAATCTTATGTCTGTTATGTGTGTGGCAAAGAGTGGGGTGGGGTGAGTCCAATCGAAAACGAATTTCTGCAGCGTAGAAAATAGTGTAAATTGGACTTCTAAACTTCCCCGAGTTTGAGGTGGGTTTCTCTTGAAACCTGGTAATTTGACTAGATTGGACATCATATATCACTCTGAAAAGATGTTTCCCTGTTTTAATCATGAACAATGGCAGTTAAATTTTTGCATGACTTTGGTAAAAAGGCCATTGCACGCACCCAAGCCCTACCTTGCTAATTCCCACTGGGGCCTAGGCTTCCGATTTATCTCATATCTCCCGATCACTTCCGCTAAACAACGTAACATCAATCGGAGTTGGAAAGGTTATATCCATCGAAGGTATGCAGCTCTAATATCCTTGGAACAACCAGGTTTGACCGTTAGTTTGTGATGGGAATTTTGTCGAGGTGACTGGGAGAAACATGGCGCTGGATTTTACACTGAAAGCTTGTCGTTTGCAAACGAATTCGCGAGCGATTTGCAACCAGTTGTAACTTCTCGCGTACAAACTGGCGATTGTATTCCAGTCGTGTTTTTGTTTTTATTCGCAGCGCAGCAGGCTAAGGATGTCACGATTTCGTAGAATTTGAGTTTTGTCACCCTTGCTTGCATAAACAAAGTATAATCGCCACATTAGGTATCACTCAATGGTGTGCGTGATCTTATCATGGTGTCAAAGCTTTTGCAAATTCCTTGTTCGGCCCACCCTGACAAACAATTTGGGTACGCCCATAGGAGATGCAATGGCGTTTAGAGGTTATAACTTCACTTTAGCCTTCCCCTCAAGTGTTTCATTGACAGTTATTAATAATATTGAAGGGTAATTGTTGTGTAGTTCTTAGCTAAGCACCACCTTGTTTACTCTTAGCAACATACCTCTGCATACAAACGGGGGAGTAGTATGCATGTGTGACTCACAAATATTTTAAGTTATTATTTTGTAATTCTGCCTGTCTATCCCCCACACACCTTGCAGCTCGCCCCCCAAATAAGATATAAAAAGTGCAGGCCTGGGAAGTGACAACTTTTTACACATTGAAAATTATTCAAACATAGTCTAGACTGCCCTAATATTCCATGTATGGGTATTTCTAAAACTGCCTTACTTACAATAAAAGTAATTTTTACTGATTTCGTGGGGTGGTTTACTTTAATTTATTTGGCATAAAAAGGGGGAAGGCTAAGGGTGTTGTTGAAATCAGCTAAGAATGCACCCCCCCTCGCAAATTTGCATACTATGCTCTCCAGTGTTCCTGTGTCTTTTAAAAGTCTGCATTTTATATCCCTTTCACAGGGTTGAACATGGCGCAATCTGAAAATGCATTCGACATGGTCATTGTGCTTGGCTCACATACAAGTGGAGAGGGGTCTCCCAGTGATATGATGAAATCCCGAGTAGATCAAGCAGCTCAGATATATACATCAGTAAAGGAACAAAACATTGAATGCCGTGTTATTATGACTGGCTATCAACGACCAGAACAGGTAATCGGCTGCTGTAACTCATGGTGCACTTTCCATGATGAAGTTAGGGGTATAGAATAATGTTCCTTGAAAAATGTGAGTCTGAGAAAATTTAGGCTGGCCGATCTCTAAATCTTGGGGGCATTTACGATGGGTCTCACAGTCTCGTTTTCAGGTGATTTTGTGTCTTGGAGGTTCAAATGTTTTTAAGTCTTGGTCTCGCTCTAGTCAAATTTACCATTCTTTACCCCTAACATTGTAGGTTGGTTTCTGTAATTATTATGCAGCAAGAGATATACATAAAACCAGAAATACGCTGAGCAATGCGATTCATGAGAACCCAAATTTCATGCCATTGCTGCAGCTAATTAAAAACGTCACCTCATGCTTATTGCAGGTGAAAAGTTTTTGTTGCTGTGCTTCATTTGAAAGTTTTTCAATCTTGGGGATTGCCTCGCGTGTACTGTAAACTGCTGCTGACAGTTATCCCTGGGCTTATGCATTTTTGTAAGGGGTTAAGAAGGGCTTATAACAGAGGGGCTTATATCAGAGGGGCTTATAACAGAGGGGCTTATATCAGAGGGGCTTATAACAGAGGGGCTTATATCAGAGGGGCTTATAACAGAGGGGCTTATATCAGAGGGGCTTATAACAGAGGGGCTTATATCAGAGGGGCTTATAACAGAGGGGCTTATAACAGAGGGGCTTATATCAGAGGGGCTTATAACAGAGGGGCTTATATCAGAGGGGCTTATAACAGAGGGGCTTATAACAGAGGGGCTTATAACAGAGGGGCTTATATCAGAGGGGCTTATAACAGAGGGGCTTATATCAGAGGGGCTTATAACAGAGGGGCTTATATCAGAGGGGCTTATATCAGAGGGGCTTATAACAGAGGGGCTTCTATCAGAGGGTTTTTTGTAACTGGAACAGAAAAAGTGCCACAAAACAAGCCATAGTAGTACTGATCAAAGTGTGTACCTTTTGCATTCACTTTGTTCACTCTTTAAACCCTTAAGATCAAAATTTGAATTCTCATTTGTTGCCCTATTCATTTCCTACAGAAGTAGTGGGGAGAAGTTGTTAAAATATCAGGTAAATTCATCTTGTGTGATCATGTCCGTAATTCTGACGACCACTCTGCAGCTGTTTTACAAAGCATTGATATTACAAGCAGAAATTTGATACTGATCACTCTTAATATTAGGGCTTAAAAGGGTTGAGCTTCAAAACGTCGTAATAAATCAAATTCATTTCAATACATTTAGAGGAGGCTATCTGAGGGTATGGTGGGGGGGGGGGGGGGGGGGGCGTATAATCAGATGTATTTTTTTGTGTACAGGTAGATGCCATGGATGCACTGGCCTATAACTGGGGGGCTTTGGTGGTGCTTATTTATAAGCGGTAGTTTGTTTTTTATTACATTATTCAAAGCTTGAAATTTTTATGGCTGTGTTAGCTTTAATTGCACCACTTCTTCTAATTTGTCAAATGTTAGATACTAATTTAACATCAATCAACAGACTGTAACAGAGGCCAGTGCAATGGAAACATATGCAATTGAAAACAGCTTAATAGATAAAGAACACATTATCAAAGAGGAGCAGGCAACCACCACTGCAGAAAATGCCTATTACAGTCGCATCATTGTAGATGACCATGATGCAGTAAATGTTCATGTTGTAACATCCCAGTTTCATATGGAGAGGGCAAAAAATATTTTTGAGAAGGTGAGTACCTGTATTTATTTGAATAAGGGCTGAACCTCGAATTAGTGCCCACATTGAATTAGTGCCCATCCTAAAGGCAGAAAAAGTAAATAAGTGCTCAGCCTCGAATAAGCTCCTACCCTCTCCCCCTCCCACACAAACTCAAATAAGCAACCACCACCACCCCACCCCCATCCCCCCCAGCCCAAAAAAAAATAAGTGCAAAAGAGTAGAATTGACGTTACAATATCGGACATATAGCTAGAGGAAGCAGCGCCAGAGTCAATTAACTTATTGACTTCGAGTGACAATGAGGTTGCAATAATTGAAATTGAATAGTAGTACTAATAAGAGACTTCCCCAAAGACAGATTTTTCTTCAGAGTATATTACGGAAACCTTGCTTTGTAATATCTTCACGTTTTGTTATTACCATTTACCCTTTTGTTGCCAAATAAACATACCACACTTGCTGAAAGTGGTGAAAATGTTATAGGAGCCCAACTCAAATAAGTGCACACTCTCAAGGTACAAAAATTTAATAATTAGCACCCAGGGCGGTTAATCGAATAAATATGGTACAAGACTTGTAGGGGTGGCGAATGGTACCTCGAAAAACGTGGGTCTTGGAAAATTTTGGCAGGATCTCAAAATCTCGGAAGCGTTTTTGATAAGTCTCGAAGTCTCGTTTTTGCATGGTTTGTATTTACTTTTTTTGAGTCTCGAAACTTTTTACCAAAGAGTCTCGGGCTCGGATTTCTAACTAGGATCTCGGCGTCTCGGTGAGTCTCGGATTTTACCATTCGCCACCCCTACTTGTAGTGACCACTCTTCAGTCCCTACAGCTGTGGAAATGAAAACTAAACAAAGAATCAAATTAAAAAGAAAATGTGAAACTACAAAGATAAATTTGGAAAGTTTAATTTTCTTTGTGTCCTAGCCTGTGAATGCAGCTGTGCCAGCCTTCCATCATTGCAGTTTGTTATTTTACAAAATGTGGAGTTTTAAATGAATTAATTGTTACTTATTGTTGCAATATTTGCTCCAAAAAGACTGATTTTGTCAAAACTAGTAATATAAGTGTACTTAATTTAATGCTGTTAATTTAATTTTATGCCCTGCTAACTTCTCAAGCAATAATATTCTTTCTTTCATCATTTATATTACACAGTTGTACTCGCCGCAGGTTTATAATGTCAAATTTTATGACTGCACCCATGAAATGGATGATGATGAAAAGAAAAAGAGAGAAAGTAGAGAAGAAAAATACTTCCCTTTGATTGACGACCACATCAAAATGATCATGCCAAAACTAACTCTTCCTGATGGCAAGATGATAGAAATTCTTCAGTCATCACTGATTCCAACAGACATATTTGCTCATGGCTTTACAATGCGACATGGTGGCGTTTCTACTTACAAGACCTTGTCATCTCTAAACTTGGTGCACAGTGACAAGAGGAGAGATCTGTCTGTGAATGTCCAAGAAAATCGCCGTAGGCTGGCCCTCACATGTCGCTTTGCCCCTGATAAATTCCGAGTAGCCAAGTGTGTTCACGAAGCTAATGTGTGGGTGGTTGGTGATCAGGAACCAGACAGCTATGATGCCCTTGTTACAGATAACAGTCATGTGACTATTGCAGCACCAGGTTCTGACTGTGTACCAGTTTTGTTTTGTGATCCAGTAAAAAAGGTATGTAAGACTAACTTAAGTTGTTTTTGTGTTGTTTGTTTGTATTTTAATTTAATGCCTATTTATTGAATACCAAAACTGATAAGCCACTTTATTGCCTTTAGGTTTGCGCTGCAGCTCATTCAGGATGGCGTGGCACTCTTGAAATGATAAACGCAGCTGTCATTGAGGTGATGTTAACGAGATTTGAGTGCAAAGTAAAGAACATCCGAGTTGCTCTTGGACCCTCAATTGGCCCTTGCTGCTTTGAGGTTGGTGAGGATGTTGCTGAAAAGTTTTCCAAGGCGTTTTGTAACAAGGTTGTGGTAAAAAGAGAGGGACAGCCCCACCCTTTTGTTGATCTGCGTCTTTCAATCAGACTTCAGCTGGAGAACAAAGGAGTAATGGCAAAAAATATTGATGATGGAACAGGGTAAGAAATACTTATGAGTTTTTCTTTTTGCAAGAAAAACAACCAAACATTTAGCAGGGCTTCCCTGACAATAAAGGCGGACAGAGCTGGGGGGCAGGGATTTGCCCTGGGTGCAACAAACATGACCCCAGCTACTTAAAAAAAAAGAAAAGAAAAGAAAACAGAACCAAAAGAGCCCTATAGCTGGTCAATTCCCCACCTACCAATTGCATGTACCGGCCTGTCACCTCCATGGTAGTTAAGAAAAGTAGGAAATTTTTGTCATAATCCATCGATCATCAAATTTTATCTCAAGAAGCAGCTGGAAGTGGCTCTCAGCTGTCACCTTATGTGACCCTTGAATTTCTTTATCCTTGTAAAGGGGACCTCGAAGCTATCAGAACAAGTTTTTAACCCTTTAGTTAAAGTCACAGTGGTGACCCACGTCAGCTTTTCTTCTAACAATATATCCATACACTAAATTAATAAAATGATCACCAAAGAGAAAATGCTTTGATCTTTTATCAAATTCTCTTAACTAATTCTGTAAGGAAATGTAAATTAAGAGATCAGTTTGGGGAATTTGTACCTGGTACCTGGGCCGGGTTAAAGGAAACAACAGATGAATCCAAACATAAAATCCTTAAATTAAAGCAGGTATGATTCCAAGGGCCAATGAAACTGTGTTTATGAGAGCTTTGTGGTTCTATTTATAAAACATTCAGCATGCATCCATCCTTTTGGGGGGTGGGGGCAGGCACTCAGTTGGAGAGGCTCTGCCCGAAAGGGGTACTGTTGTCAGTTTTCAGGTATATATATAAAATGGTAGGGATTTCACTAGTTGAGGCTTATAAAAGGGTAGGGAAATCTGTCATTTGAGTGTTTAAAAAGGCCCAAAAGGGCTAACAGATGCATTTTATGGTTGTGAAAAAGTAAAAAAGAAAAACCTTTTGGATGTGTGGTTTATTCATATTTTTAAACATAGTGCATCAACAGCATTTTAAAGGGAAACAAAGTTCTAAACTAGGTAAGTGAAAGGGGGTACCATTTGTCAATAGAAGGTACATGGGAGGGGTACCTTTTTGGACAAATATGTTATATAGAAGGTGAAGGGGTTGGACTTCAGGGGCGTAGCCTTCCCATGTAATACTGGTTCTTTGAGTACCCACATGGGGCATCTGTAACCAAATCACACATAAAGAGCTGTTTACCTGCTTCTCAGCCCCATGTGATTACATTACTTGAGGTGACTATTTCAACTGCTTTTTTTCACAGTGTCACAGATGATAAAGCAAAATCCCAACACCCAACACAGTGCACCAAGTGTGAGCAAAGGTTCTTCTCATATCGACGAGATGGTCCACAGTTTGGGACACAAGTAGGATTTATCCGTCTCAAAGAATTGGAACATAATGCAAATTGTAGCATTTTATGAATGAAATCATTCACAGCAAGAGAAAAGGCCTTGTACTGCAGCTATATCTTTGGAAGACTCAATATTTTTTCTAGTTGAAATATACTTTTTTAACTGTTTAATCATGCAAGGTGTAAGTCGAGACAGGGTCCTCTCAGTTTTTACAAAAATATAATTAACTTCATGGGTTGCTTTCAAACCATAAGTTAATATTGTTATCTTTCTTTCTTTGGATCCTCTAAGCCAAGGGAGTTGAATATTTATACCCTGAAAGGAGACCATTGCTCTGCTAAGATGAGTTGGCTCAGTAAAAATTAAAGAGTAAGGGTTTATGCGTCATTATTGACAGAAATGACAATTTTGTCTAGAGATGTTAACTCCTCCGAACAAGCTCTATTTTGACCTGTTAGCATAAGTAAACCTCTCAGTTTATTTAGCACCTTACCCTTAAGACAAACTGCAATCTCATCCCCAAGTTCTCTCTTCTCACTGTCCAGAGTTTCTGAGAGAGACCCTACATAGTTGGAGCTGGTCACTTGTCTTGATGAGAAAAGAAGACCCTGGGAGAGGTCCCTTTCACCAAAACCTTTGTTTTTTTTGTCCCTGTCCAAATAGGGATGGTTCAATCTACCTTGCTTTACAGTAGTCTTCATTTCACTATATTCTCTAACCAAAGTGACAGGAAATCAACATGAATGAACTGAGACAAGCCCCTATGCTGAAAGTGCCAGAAAATGAAAACAGGGACAATTTTCACATTCAACCACCCGGGGTAAATCACCTGTTCTTCCAGTCTTCCTCCTTGTCTTCATCTCCCAAATTCATGTCATGTTGGAGTCTGGACCAGCATCTCTCTCTCCCTTACGTGTGTGGAAAGAAGAGACAACCTGGGGATCAGGTTGTTTAAATAGTCAATTCCAATATTTTGCATTAAACCCTTTGTAAATGAATGAAACTAATGTAGGTAACTAGCCAGATAGCTCGAGGCTAGAAAAAATATATCGAGCCAGATAAAAAAAATTAGTAGTTTGGTGGAACAAAATACCGGCCGGCAAGAAATATTCTGATCTGCTATGCTAGTATTGTCAAATTTTTTGTTGACTGTTGCTTTTTTTCCCAAATATTATCCACTTCGAATTTAATTTGCCTAAATTTTATAAGTGTAAATGTTAGTAAACAGAAATGCAAATTGTCATAAATGTTGTCCCTCAGGTATGTATAAGTTTTGGTAAAAAATATGAAAACTGTCAACTTAAGCCTCCCAATAAGTTTAACCCTTTAAGCCTCAACATCCGAATCCAAATTCTCCACACTGATCTCCATACATTTCCTTAACGAATGAGTTGAGAGAATTTGATAAAAGATCAAGGCATTTTCCCTAAGGTGATCATTTTATTAAATCTCATAACCTTTTCTTTTGATAATGTAATAATATGGTGAGGAGAAATTGATGTTGGTCACTCTTGTGACTTCAAGGGTTAATCTATTCATTGATCTCTTTAATTATCTCTTATGTTCTCTTTACAAAGTATCATAGAGCGATTTTCGTATGACCTTGAGATGAAAACGCGCGAACAAAACAGAAACAACAAACGAACGGAAATAGAGCGATTTGATTGGTGTATGAAACGGATACAAACGCACCTGGGTTTTGGTTGGCTAAGCGAACGCGCGGGTAAACAAACTTCATGCCCGAAGAACTTTCTAGAAATTTCTTTGACGTCATACTGCAACACGATTGGCCAATCGAACAATGCCTTCTCCATATTAGGGTTTCTTTGGCGGGAAAACGAAGAGGCCATGTTTTGATCTTTTCATCCATTGGCTGATGAAACAAAGAACGAACACTTACCGAAACCTTTTTTCAAGGTCATACGAAAATCGCTCTATACTCAGGGTTGTCACTAAGATTTCAAGTTGCCGGGTAAATACAACAAGAGGGCGGGGAATCAAACAGCAAGGGATTTCTGTTGGTTCTACTTTTCTTCTATTTTGCAATGAAAGTAGCTGGGGACCACATTCATAGTAGCTGGGGGCTGGCTCTTCTTAATGACAGCCCTGTATACTGAAGAACTGTGTTTTACATTCTTGTCTTGAGTTTTAAAATTCTCAGCTTTGAGACCACAAAGATTTAAAAAGACAACTTTAATTTTTTCAATCAATTCAAATACTAACAATTTTTCAAAACTCTTCTGACTAATAATATTACATTAAATTTTACAGTATAATCTTCCCTCAAACAGTAACAAAGATAAATTCTGCATCCATCTCTTAATGACTCTATAAATTGTGCTAAATGAAAACTGGAAAAACAAGGTGTTTGTTTGACTTGCTGTTAATTACACCTTAACCCTCTTAACCCCAAAGAGTGACCAGATTGGATACTGCCTAATAAAACTATTTTTCACAAGAAGATAAGAAATGATAGTAAAAAGGTTTTGATTGTGAAACAACATTAATTTCTCCATCAAGTATCAAAACAGTGTGAGGATTAAAGTGGAGAACAAGCTGGTGTTAAGGTGTTAAGGGTTCATGCGGCCCATAACTGTGTTTCCAACATTTTTTCAGCAGTCCTTCATTGGATCAGTTGATGAGGAGTTAGTGGCATGCTAAATCATTGCTGAAGAGGAAATGGTCATTTTTTGACTTGGAAAAAGGTTGCCAGACCATTCCAGTCACAATGAGAATTTCACTTTTAATCAAAACTATCCAGCCAGATCAGTGAAATCCTAAATAGCATGCACGAAGGCAAAAGTGTTTCAACAAAATCTCTTGGAAAAAAGCATTTTTCTATGCCAAAATGACTGGTCCGGCCGGTCAGTTATGACTTTTGGAAAGCACCCCTATTTGCTACAACAAACTGCGATAGGCAGGTTAAAATACACCCTTCTGCTGAGTTCAAAGACATCTGTGTGATAATATTCAGAGCCACTTTAAATTTCAAAATTGTAGTCAGGGTGTAAAGTTGCTCTTAACCTGCTCTCCTCATGACTTAAACACTGCTTGAAATTCACAGAGGCATGAGAGCAATTTGGCACTTGTTAGTGCCCGTTTGACCTGATATTTATATATCACAACATAATACTGGCCATAATGCTATGGATGCAGCAATATCAAAGGAAAAGGAGTAGTGGTATTCATCTATAGAAGTAGAATGACTATTGCCAACTACTTTCCTTAACTTTTCCACTCCCACGAGCACTCATATTTCAGTTTTTATAATACAAACTAAATTATACAGGAAGATGCTGCCCATCACGGTTTGTAAAAGCTATAAATTTTGAGGTAGCAATGTTCATGTTTAGGGTCGGTGTTTCCAAGGTCTTGAATTTAAGTAAGTAAGTAATAAACCTCCAGAAGCTAAGAGACCTACAGATTGTATGTTTTGTTTTCATAATGCAGGACGTTTTTTCTGTCTCATTCACATGCAGATGGATGTGGAAGAAGACAAAGGACAAACTCCCTTGAGTACATCACATGATCTACACTAGAATTACAAAACATACCAGCTTAAGAGATCTATTGGGCTAGACTCTACACTACCATTCATTAGATTTTGATTTTAATTACGGGTTCACGCCAAAAGACTAGGACTTTGTGAAACAAGACCTAGGGAGCTAAACCAATGTGAAAGACCCAGAAAAATCCTGGTGCCGATGAAGATTATTTCCAGTTTTCAACCATAATGAATAACCTCTTCTACTTTAAACTGGGTTAATCATAAAACTAAATGAAAGCATTATCCAACTACTGGTACATTCATAATCATATCAGCTACTAACAATCTAATGTTGATTAATCTTGCAAATGTATTATACCATTACACAGCTAATTACACCTGTAAACTTTTTAATGAATTGACCACAGGTTTACTATATATCCACAAGCTAATAGACCATAATTATATAATCTTCAATAACATCTGAACTGGTGAGTACAAATATTCCTCTTCCTGTTATTGGAGTTTTAGGGGTATCAAGGTTGTACGATAAGACAATCCACTAAACTTTGTAGCCAAAATGATGCGACTGGCAAATCTGATGTGACAATGAAAGCAGCTACTTGTAAATAATTTATTATCTGATCCCAAACGGCACCAAATAATTTTTCTTGATTTTTCTCTGCTTATGAGGAGAATCTCAAACTCCTGGTTTACTTCAACAAGCTCAGGTGCCTGCTTTGAACTTTTTAGGGGGTTAAGCAACTACAACAATGATGGCAGTCAAAACATCACTTAAAAGTGAATTTGTGCCATTTGAAATTTCATCACAATTGTTCCTTACAATAATTTCAATTTGTCAAAAATGCTTGGTGAATTTTGCTACAGTTGAATTCTAATGATCGGTTTTATGTTCAAAAGAAGAAAAAGACATCCATAGTCATGTGTTAACATCCTCCATAAAATGGGAAATTAAGAAGTTTCATGTAGAAGTTTGCATGTGAGTGCAGTTGCCACAAAGAGTTGCACCAAAAATGTAATGCATGTGCAGAGTTGATATGTTGCTCAATCGACTTTTGTGACATCCTTGTTACAGTTGTAGTTGCTTAAGCTCCCAGAAACCCTTAACCCTTTAAGACAAGGAGAAGAAGATAAGAACTCTTTTGTATGTCAGGTAATTAGTCGACACCCTTGCCCTTAATTTTACAATTATGAAAGCTTAATGTAGCAAACAGAAAAGAAATGTCACTTAACAGTTAAACTATACCCTCCTTGTAGCAGATGATGTATGGAAGCACGAGATATATATTGGGTTTCATTCAACGGCTATAAAGTCTCATTCAAGGTTGAGGCACATCACTTCCTGTAGCAGCCACTCAAACCATTTGTTTCACTTTGCTCCTAATAAAAAAAAAAAATACTCCAACTAATCAATTAAACTATGTAAACATATAAATATGCAAGCATGTCTAGAAATTTTTAAAAATATTTTCATAATTACGGCAAATTAAATAATAATAATAATGTCAAAGATGTGAAGAGAATAAAAATCTGCCAAGAGTCAGCACTTTGGGATGGAGTCCTTTAAGAGGGTTCTCCAGAAGTTCCAGCAGCCAGCAAAAATCACCACATAGTGGCCATGGAAGCACCAGGTAATTGCTCAAAACAAATGTACTGTAGGTAAATGAAGGTGCCACCTCCATGGCTAAACTTCTTTCACTGGTCCCTCAATACGCACAGAAATGCACTAATGTCCGGCTAAGCTTCATGATAGGCTTACCTCTCCTTTAATAGTAAGCTATTGTTGCCTGCTTTAATGTTTTCTCTCTCTACTCTACATTTTCTGGAGAACCCTGTTAAACAGAGTTCTTGCATCCAATAAACCACCACTGTAGGGGCATAGGTAGAACTTTTCTAGGAGCTACACAACTCAACCCTACCCCTTTTCCCAATAGCAGTGTCTTCCACGGTTTACATTACCACTTCTGCCAAGTCCATGAAAACCCCACAAAAATTGTCGTGAATTCCACAACAGGCTAGAGTCCAACAGTGACCATATATACTCACCTGATGGCATTCCATGTTATTCACGATCAATACCATTCACAGTTATAGCAGCACCAGAGCAGCTGACTTCAGGTTTGTTTCCTTCTGCTTTTTCAAGCTCTTTATCCAGTTTCTCTAAGGCCTCATCAGACAACACGGTGTCATCAACATCAACACAAAGTTCAGCTTCAGACCCCAATTTAACAGCTGGTTTTTCTTCATTTGCAGTGGCGGTGTTTTGTGCACCTACAAAGAAATAATGTTCTAGATCAAAACTAGAAAGTTGTTTGACCTTAGCTTTGTGGTGCTTCATATACAGGTAGTTACAAATAATATTCATATAAAATAAGCCATTAAGTGTTTAGTTTCTAATTGAACAGGGTTGTTTTGACAACAGCTGGCCAGTTCCAGTTACTATAAATCTACAAAGGGAACGGGCAAATATAGTGGGAGAAAGCTGAGGGGTAGGGAGGGGAAAACAACAGTCATTTGTTCCTTTATCCCCCAATCACCCCCACCCTCCCACCACCAGTATTTGTGATAGAGCTAAACAGGCCCCAGTTGTAATTAATACATGTTGCTCTTGTCTGAGCTCAAGATGGCAGCTTGATATAATCCTCCTCCATTGATGATTTCTTCTAACAACTGGTAGAACAGCTACAACACTTACCTTACTGCTGCAATCACAATACTATCCTGATTGTCAGAATAGCCTCAACAGTTACTTCTATAGCTATAAGAGTGACAAAATTTGAAAATTGTACCAATAACAAACCTCGGGGGGGGGGGGGGTACTCCCTTATATAAGCCATATAGTATGTGCCACCCCATCTGGTAGGGTTTTTGCACCATTTTGGTTTGAAAACGGGTATACACTTTGCCCATTTTGGTCTGGAATTGGGTATAGTTTTCGAAGGAACTACGGAGTGTATGAACAGATTTATCGTTTCAATTCCAAATTCGAAATGGATTTGAATAATTTTTTTGTTTCTGCTGTAATCTAAGTGCTGTTAACATAATTTTTGCCTAAAGGCCTGGTCTGAAAACGGGTTTGGATTTTAGAGATCTAGTCTAAAAACAGGTCTGGAAAATTACATTTTTTGGTCTGAAATCGGGTCAGGATTTGAAGAACTGGGCGGCACACCCCCAGGAAGAATTCCCAGGAGTACCCCCTCCCCCCCCCCCCCCCAGAACAAGCCATTATGATCTAACAGCCCAGGAAGTCATAATTATTGATAGTGCAATGCAAGAAAATTAGACATTTCATCCACTAAAGCACCCAAACATTTTTCAAACATTCTTTGAAGGCAAGGTCATGTTTGCAGGAGTCCAACTGTACCTTCTTCTTTTCCTAACTGTTCACTTTGCTCCCTTTGTGGCTTTTCATCATCCCCACAAACTTCACTCAAGATTTCATCAAGGAAGACCCTAGCAGTTTCTTCCTCGACTGAAGTTTGTTTGTTGGTCTCTTGCAGGTTTGATTGTTGTGGCTGCAGAAATAAATATATTTGTCCAAGTTACCAAACAGAACTCTTCATGCAAACTTTTTTCTAATTATTTTCTTCCTACTTGAGCAGAAGGAGAGAGAAATTTATTTTGTAATTGTTGATTGAAAAGATGGAAAATAAATGTCATTGGGTGTATTTGTTTCTGCCTTTCTTTTCTATCATCAAATACTTTCCCTCAAGCCAGGTTCAAACATCGCAATTCGGAGAAGAACAGTCAACAGACTTTCCGCCATCATTATAAAAATTAAATTTGGCCAAGGTGAAACGTTTGAACCAGCCTAACTCATCTGAATTTTTAACCATATTTTTATCATACAGCTATATTCATGAAGGCTATTGTTAGTATGTATAGTCACATATAGTTTGTTCTGAAGTGTGGTGCAGTATTGTTTGGTTGAAAGATAGTTGAAAGGGTGATGACAAAGCCAATTTGTTCTTAGTCTTGGATAAATTTTCTATAAATTTTTAATATTTCATTAATCTTTCCTGTGTTCACAAGATCTCCCACAGGACTCACTTTACAAAAGCTATGTTCAATCCCAATAATTCTAAATTTAGTTACTAATTTTTCATCACTTTCATTACTTTTTTTTGAATTAGTGGGGTTTTCAAAATCCGATCTTCAGATTTGGCATCACTACATTAACTGCCTGTATCAAAATGGTTAATTTTATGTTACTACACTGCTAATATAGGTCTGGACGTTCTTCCATTAACAAGTTACAAAAACAAACGTGCTCCTTCAGGTTGTGTTGCGATCAAAAGTTAATCATAATTCATCAAAAAATTGAAAGTAGTTTGAAGTGACATTAAAGAACTACAAACAGGAGACTGCATAACACTTTGGGGAAAAAGTGCAGAATTTTTAAAGGATGGGACTGCATTACCATTCAACAAAGTAGAGGAGTGAGAAGCTACTGGATTTCAAGAATGGAAATTCATAACAGTCCATCAAAACAAGCAATTGAGAAATAAAAAAAGTTTAAAAATAGTTTGGTGGGAAATTGCAGGGTTGCATGAATGTGACCACATAACAGTAGAGTGATTTAATGAGAAATTGCAGGATTGCAAGATCAGGGCTCCATTACAGTTCATCAAAGCAGATTAGTGAGAAATTGTAGGATTGCAAGGATGTGACTGCACCACAGTTCATCAAAGAGGTTTAGTGAGAAATTGCAAGATTGAAAAATGGGACTGCATTACAGTTTATCAAGGTAGAAATTAGTAAGAAATTGCATGATTGATTGACTGACAGTTCATCAAAATAGTTTGGTGATAAATTACAGGATTGAAAGACTTGTATGGGTGGCATTACAGTTTATCAGAAAATGTTCAGTGAGAAATAGCAGGATTGCCAGGATGTGACTGCACTACAATTCACTCATTAACAGTACTTTGATAAATAAGTGCAAGACTGCAACAATGGGACTGCATAACAGTTCATCAAGAAAATGTGCTGAGAAAGGATTAAAAGATCCGGGCTGCATTACTGTTCATCAAAAGAAGATGGGAAATTGCAGGACTGCAAGAATGGTAAGGCATCATAGCTGACGAAAGTAGCCTAGTGAGAAATTGCAGTTTTGCAAGGATGGGGCTGCAGGATTGAAAGAGGACTGCATAATATGGTGGGAAATTGCAGGATTGTAAGAATGTGACTGCATAACAGTTCATCATAGTAGTTTGGTGATAAATTACAGGACTGAAAGAATTGGATGGCAATATAGTTCCTTAAATTTGTTGGATGAGAGAGCAGAATGGCAAGAATGGGGTGACATGACAGAATATCAAAGCAGTTTGATGATAAATTACAGGATTAAAGGAATCAGACGGCATTTCTAGTTCATCACAGTAGTCGGATGAGAAACTGCAGGATTGTAAGAATGGGATAGCGCGACAGTTCATCAGAGTATTTTAGTGAGAAATTGCAGGATTGCAAGATGTCGGTGCAGTACAATGTATTCAAGCAATTTTGCGAATAAGTACTCAATTGCAAGAATGGGACTAACAGTCCCATTCTTGATTACAAGAATGGGACTGTATTACAGTTGTTCAAAGAATTGGTAACAGGCTTGAAAAATCAGACCTCACTACTCAAAGTTCATCAAACTAGTTTGATGAGAAATTGCAAGATTGCAAGAACAGGACAGCATTTTCCTTAATCACAGTACGAAGTTTGGTCATAGAAAGCAGGATTCAGCTTAGGGTAGGACTACATATATAGGGTGAAAAGATGCAAGACAAGGTTAAAGATGGGACCAAAGACATTTCACCAGGTTGGGGGAAAATAGCACGATTGAGAGGACGGGACTGCCTCACATTTCATGAAGGTAGCTTTGCTTAAATTGCACGACTTCAAGGATGGGACTGTGGTAGAGTTTATTACGGTCATTTTGGTACTTTACATGACTGCACGAAAGGGAAAGCATTATAGAAATCAAAGGAGTAGTTTGGAGATAAGTGCAAGTCTGCAGTAACTGCAGATGGACTAGTGTTTGGTTGCAGGACTGCAAGGTTGGGATTACATTATAATTCATCAAAATGGTTTGCGGAAACGAATTGCACGATTACAATGATAGAAGTTACGAACAATTCATCGGGCAGTTTGAGGATAGAGTGCATGATTCCAAGGATGGAAGAGAGTTATTGGCAGAGTTTATCAACAAAGTGTAGAAAGGGAATACACTGCAGTTTACCAGGCTTCCTTTTGTGAAGAGTAGACCCCAAATCGCAATGGCTTTTCTGATGCGACTGTAAGTTTCATCTACGCATTATTTTGACACACATTTGCAGCTCTAGAGGCAAAGGCTTGGGTTAATTTTTGAAAACGATGAGCAAGGTCAAAGGAACCTACACTATTGTAAGGTCAAAGACAAATACTGGATTTTCATAAGTTGTAAGTAGTTATTTCAATATCATATCATAATTTTATAAAGAACACAGAAAAATACTGAAAAAACTTCAAACCTTTGCAAACACAATGCACAACCCTTCATGATAAGCATTTGCAGGATACCGGTGGCCCATGCCTGCATGTTTCAAGATATTTTTTATTCCGAATTAAAAGTATAAGTATATATAATGTTCTTTAAAATGAATGGGCAGTGATTAGCGACATTTGTCTTTTTCAGTCATACAAGTTATTTTAAATTGCAAATATACTTGCATGGGACAGTCACGTAAGGACAAGGATCTCTGTGCTTCAGCGAGGCCTCGAACAAAAGATCTGACTTAGTCAATTAGTACAACGCAGCCACAACAAGACTGACAGGAGTTAACTTTAGAATACAACCAACAAAAATTAGTTGTACATTAATTTTACCTTTTATTGTTTTATTCTATTGTCAACTATTACAGCTAAGCGCGGCAAATTAGAAAGAGAAAATATTTAAATAACACGACAAGCCATTAGCCACAACATACTGTACATTATTTATCACTAAGAAACTATTAGTATTCTTATGTCACATTGCATTACTTTTTGGTACTTTGAAAATAATGAAACGTCACTTCCAACCTTGTGAAACAAACACCTTTCCCAACAGTTAAAAGAACTGTAAACACAGTCATCTTGAAATTCATTTCTCCAAGTTCAAACTTTAAGAGCATTACAACTATCTAAACACCCACTTAATTAAAATATTACACAAACTAAGTTTTAGTGAATCACTCTTAATTTGATCCTGAAATATTAAACTTTTAATGTCACTCGATGCTCTAAAATCCATATGTCACGGTGCATTACCGTTCAGCAGCAGGTAAAAGTTTATTTAAAGATTATTATTTTTAAGTTCCCTGATAATTTATCAAGGGAGCTCAAGCGTGTTATGGCTTATCCATTCCAATAATCAAATCGAAATGATTTGCGCGACACAGTGATTTTTCTCAGAGAAAATACCGTTTCTCTGTACAATTTAAAATATAATCGCTTCAAATGTATTGGAAACTAGAGCTATCTATTTATTTAGAGTATCCAGTGTTATAACTATATCACCAGAGAATCTGATGCAGATAAGTGTACAATTAACATCCTCTGGGAATGAGTGTCAGACTTCAACTTTCCTTCTCCTGCTTCCACGCTGGGAGAGTTGGGTAATGATTGCACTCTATAATGAAATATAACGGAGTAACTGTCTTCAAGCTGATACAGAACACTCCAAGATGACAAAAAGGGAACACAGACAGATGCCAACCTATCAGGTACATAATTTTGATTTCATTGATGGAATGGATATGCTTTAAAGTAGTTAGACTTCGTGTGCTCTGCCGCATTCTTCTTTTGACTCATTGCCCCCCAAACTATTCAACAGTTGCCTATATCGATAACTGAGACATGGGTCAACTTTTAAGCCCAGAAAACACGTTCTTCATGGTAGAACATGAAAAACTAGACCAAAGCAGATTACTCTGCACCTCTTGGTCAAAACCTGAAAATTTAATAAAGTGCGATTTTCCTATTTTTTATTTCACCTGACATTCACTCAGCTTTATGGTACTGAAAAAATATATTTATGAGTGAAACTTGACAAAGGATGTTTATACTCTCAATACTGCCTGATTTACTGTCTGTCTGTTACAAATAAATTTTTCTCCACTACTCTACTTGTTAAATTTTATGCAATCACTTTTAGATCTCTTGTTTTAGACCAATTTTTTTCATGGAAACTATTTTGTTCAATGTTTTGGACTCTAAGGCAAATCTAACAAGATATTCACATCTTCCTTGCCTAATCATTTTTCACAAAACGTTCAACCTGTTCACACCCACAGTAAACGAAAATGGCGGTTTGAATTGCAACCTGGGGATGAAATCCTACCATGATATCATTCAAATTTTCTTTAGTAGCCTTTTTACATGATACTGTTTGTTCTTCTTTTTGTATTTTAACAAAATGAAGTTTGAAAAGTTAGTCGAAATTTCACTTTAGCAACTTATGGAAATGAAGAGGTTAAAGCTGTAGCATACGTCATTCTATTTCCTATTCTACATCAGCTATCCTGAGTTTCCTTTCCGGGAGATTGATCCTTTGTAAACTGCACCTCGCCGCCTGGTTGTATAAATACTGCAGGGCTGGAAGGTGGAATGTACGCAGGACTGGCCGAACTTACCCGCTCTCCGTCACTTTTGTTCTCCTCAGTTGCTTCTGTTCCATCTTCAGCGCTGCCTGTGATAGCTGTTTGAAAAAAGGGTAATAACATTAAAAACCTAATAAAACTACAGGTCTTCTAAGTTTTCACCAATAAAATTTTAACATGTGAATTCTAAACAAGGCAGCGAGTGAGGCAAACGATACAGCAATCAAATGACTGTGTCTTCATATCAGGGTAGACCCCATGTATTTTCGTTATCCCTCCTCATGAAATAGCCACCCCTGTTAACAGTAACTGTTGTTAACGAAATAAAATGTCTCATTGTTGATGTGTTTAATCTGACAGATGAGTTTTTGTGAAATTTATGCTAATAAACCATTATTTTTCATTATTGGTCACATTAATCTAATTAATTAGACCTTAATACCATGATCAGCCTCAAGCAATGAATTTTAATATCAGAACAAGTGAATAGTCTTGGTCCACCACAAGAAGATTTAAGAAAAATGTACTAATAATAATGACAATGTCAGTGTTAACTTTCCTAGATGCCCTTATATAACAAGTAAGCAAAACCATTTTCTATATACAAAACAAAACGGCCCCTCCTTGCAGGCTGTTGCTTTAGCTAGAAGACAACAACTAAAATTACATGATCTATTTACTTCAAAAATGCTGGGATACAAAACTTGTCCATGCACTTAAAATTAAAATGCTCCTAAACATTCTTCTCTAACTTTGAAGATTAACAATGTGAGTACAACGTTCATCCTATGCTTCAGCTCCTCAGTTCCTTGGGACTTTATTACAATCATGTTTATTTTTACCCTAATACTACCTATGAAACTTAACTGTCACAGTTTTTAGCCAACCTGTGGATTGTAAGGTTACCTAAACTATTTGGATATATTTATCATTATGAAAAACTTATGAACATCAATACATGCATCTCCTTCATAGTGGAAGTAATGGAGAGCACAACCCATGGAAGAGAATACCAAAGCTTTTCCATAAAATTCCGGTTGTGGTGTTACTGAAAAGGAAATTGTTAGTAAATAAAATCTTAGGAGATGAGGAGTTGAATATTAACACAGGGTTAAAAAAGGAGGAAAACCACGATGCTAAGAGCAGGCTCTTTAGCAGTCCTGGCATGTTTTCACCAAAGTAATTCATACGTAGATTTTTAATCGCTAACAAGTACAGAAGACTCTTGTCTTAGAAGAAAACTAGTAGCAACCACTTTTTGTTCTGCACATGGATTGAAATCCACATTAGACTAAGCTACAATGCCAGCACACCTCAAGGTCTGAAGAATATGCAGAGCACAACAAAAACAGAGTTCTGATGCATGTACATAACCTGACTCTGCTGACCATGTAAGTTTATTTTAGGTGCTGTTAATTGCAAACTCTGCTAAATTGCATTTAACATTAAAACTATCTTGCAAGTTAGCTTTTGCTGATACGCAGCTGTATTGTTGAAGTCTGAAGCAAACTTGCACTTTTTTTAGACAAAAAAACAAACAAACAAACAAATGAAAACAAACAGTTAGTCAACTCCAGACAGCACAATTCAGATTTGAGTGGTGCATTGACTGGTCAGAATTAATGCTTTTAAAAAATTAATCATAACCAATCAGAAACAACACTCATGTCTGAGAAGCACCATGTAATATGGGTGGATGCGTACTACTTCCTCAAAAGTGGTTTGTTTTTAACAATAAAATTCTATCCCAGTCCCAGGCACACAGTCTACCTGTCAAGTCTTCTTCTGAGAACGTTTCAGTCACACCCTCCTGATCTTCAGCAAACTTCTCACAATCTTCCTTCTGTTCAGTTATGTCAGCAGATGAGTGTTTGTCCTCCATAAGACCTTCTTGTTCTTCTGTCACACTATTATTTGGGCCACCCATACTGCATGTTGCCTTGCCGTCTCCATCAACTTTGTCTTCAGATATTGAAGCATCGTTATTATTTACAGAACCTTTGACCATCAGTTCGTCTTCCTTCTCCTTAGCACCTGAAGAGCCATCAAGAACTGTCCCCAATCCATCACCCTTCTCTTCTAAACTAACAGGACCCTCAACTGCTACTTTGGCTTGCCCAAGTGTAGTCTCAGAACTGTCTGTTTCTCCCTCTCCATGATATTCCTTCCCATCCTGTTCATCAGAAACAGCAGCAGATACAAGCTCTTGTTTAATCTTGGTTTCTAAGCCCTCAGCTTCAGTGGTCTCACAGGTATCTATACTACTTGAATTACCAACCTCTTCCTCGCTCTGCTCTTTAGAGTCCTCACAAGTTACATGTTCCTGCTCAGTGTTTGTTTCTACCTGCTCAGCTATGGTAGTTTTACAGATATCCTTATTACTTGCTCTACCAACCTCTCCCTTGCTCTGCTCTTCAGGGGCAGCAGCAGATATGTGTTCTTGCTGAATGCCGGTTTCTACCTGCTCACCTATAGAGCTTTCACAAACACCTATATTACTTGATTTACCAACCTCTTCCTCACTCTGCTTTTCAGAGGCAAAACTAGTTACACATTCTTGCTCAGTCTTTGTTTCTTCATGCTCAGCTACAAAGCTTTCACAAATATCCAAATTACTTTTTACACCAACCTCTTCCTCACCCTGCTTTTCAGAGGCAGAACTGGTAACATGTTCTTGCTCAGTCTTTGTTTCTTCACGCTCAGCTACAGAGCTTCCACAAATATCCGTATTACTTGTTTCACCAACCTCTTCCACACTCTGCTTTTCAGAGACAGAACTAGTCACATGTTCTTGCTCAGTCTTTGTTTCTTGTGGCTCAGCTATGGTGGTTTCACAGGTATCCAGATTACTTGTTTTGCCAACATCTTCCTTGCTCTGATCTACAGAGACCGCACAAGTTAAATGTTCCTCCTCACTGTTTGTTTCTATCTGCTCAACTTTAGTTGTCTCAGACAAACCCGTATCCCTTGTGTTTCCAACTTCTTCCTCCTCCTGAGAAGCAGCAATTTCATTCGCCTTATCTACCTTGAGTTCTTTTTCACCTTTGTCATCTGCTTTCTCGGATCCTTCCCTAGCAAACAGTATTACACTTTGTGCATCTTCATTTGCCATAGAATCCACCTGCTCTGAAAATTTAATCTTCTCACTGCTTTGAGCTTCTGTTTCTGCTTCTTTTTGTTCTCCAAGAACAATTTCTGCCTTACTCTTTGCTTCTTTTTTGGCATTGCTTTCTCGCACTTCATCTGCTGTTATAGCTGGCTTCTCTTCAATAACCTCTACCGAAGACTCAGCTGGCCGCTCATCACTACTTTGCAGATTAACACTACCTTGCACCTCTGTTTCGCCCAGGGGGGTAGCATCTTTTTCTTCCACAGAGCTCCCAGCTGTCTGCAGGCCTCCTTCTTCATTCTCAAGGGCAGCGGAAGTTTCACTTTTCTCCTCACTGGTAAACTGATCAGAGCTATCGTGAAATTCTCCCTCTTCTTCCTCATTGCTTTCTTTCTCCTCTGATAACTCCTGTACTCCTTCAACGCCGGACTCAGCTTCATGGAAGACATGCTCTTCTGAACTCTGTCTTAAGGCTTTCACTACTTGGTTCGTTGACAAAGATTTCAATTGTTTTTCTATGCCTTTCAAAGGTGACACATTCAAAGGTAACTTCCTCTCCACAGCCAGCTGCTCAGATAACAGCTGATCAGCTACAGACAGGCCTGCAGAATTCAGCAGCTCCACCAAGACGATACTACCTTCTTGACCTTTGACTTTGATCTTAAGTTCTTTTCCTTGGCCAAGTTCTTTAAAATGTTCCACAGCTTCACTGCTCCACTCCTCTCCATAATATTTGTGAGGGGGTTCAATACTGCTAAGACTGCAGTTAACAGCCTGAACAGGAAGTACAGCAAATGCTGCTTCAAGTTTTTTGATCCTGTCAAGAGTAAGGGTTTCTTGCTTAGAGTGATCAACTGAGCGCACACTGACCTGGCCATCGGAACACACTTTATCAACAAGCGACCTATACCACTTATCATCCTCAGCAAATTTTGCACAGCAGACATCTCCATCTTGAAGGAAGTGCAGCCTCAAGTCATTTTCCCCCAGAGAATCATAAAACAGTTCAATCTTTTCTGACATGGACTTAAGCTCGGTCTTAAAATTCTCTAGCTGGCACCAAAAGTCACTCGGTGAAGTCACTGATATCAAGCACACAGTATGAACTTCTCCATAATTTGGATAATTGTACACTATTTTACCCTCATCACTCACTGAAATCCGTCTCGGTTCATCCCTAGATTTAGGCTGAGGCACTGCATATCCCAGGTTAACAAGACTGTCTGCAACAGACTGTTTTGTTTCTCCTGAATCGTGGAATAAGTTAACCATCACAGAATCTCCCGAGACAAAGGTGATTTCTGCCGTGAGATGGTTACCATCACACATTTCAAGCAATTTTGTTGCAGTTTCGGTGTCACTGTATTCAGGAGCTGGGATTATTCCACTGAGACTACATTCAAAGCACTGAACAGGCAAAATCAAAAAATCCTCCTTCAGTTGCTTGGTTGACAAAGCCACATCCATGTTGCCATAATCCAAAAATTTAACTTCGATTCCAGTATCTGAAACACAAGTTATTACAGCTCGATACCACTCTTTGTCATCTGCAAATTGAGCACAACAAACCTGTCCCACCCTTGGGTTTCCAATAACCTCTTCTGCTTCACCTAACAACGAATACACTGCCGTTAACTGTTCCCTCATTTTTGTCAACTCAGCCTCTGAGTCAGCAAGTTGCAGTTGTATTGATTGTAAATCTCTTATTGCCATCATAAAAACATCTAAACATTGTCCAACCTCCAACTCTGGCCACTTGATTTGTTGCTCCTCTAGAGAGAAATCTTCCTGGATGTTGCATACCTCTGCATATCCCAAGTCAACCAAACTTTCATTCACCACTTTGCCATCGTCACTAGTCAAGATCAACTCTACCAAATCCCTGTATACTTCTGTAATGTTTGCAGTAAGCACCTTAGAGCGACAGAATGACTCCAAAACACTTGAACACTCAGGCGACCACTGGCCATCATGAGATCTTGGACGTACACCAGCTAAACTACCTTCCAAGATAAAAACTGGCATTTCTAAGAGTTCATCCTTCAAAAACCTTAGCTCTGAAATTGGGATCTTTTCATGAGTTCCATAATCTACTAGCTTCACAGTAGCAGTGTCATCAGCAGAAATACTTATTACTTCACCTCTGTACCACTTCGAAGCTTCACCTTGTCCAGGAGAAAAATGAACGCAACATAGAACTCCAACTTCTGGATTTTCAAGCTTGAGCTCGTCCGCACCAAGTGCCTCAAACATGGAGGTCACATGATTGGTTATCTTGTCTCTTTCTTCAATTCTTTCAGAGAGCAACAACTGTATTTTTGAAGGCAGGAAAGCAGAAACAAAACTAACAGGTAATATGGTTCCCTTCTTGACTTCTGGAAGCTTAAATGATCTCTTTTCACCAGGTGCTGATGGATGTGGAGGAGTCAACTGTTCCAGTGTAGCCTCTTCAATCAAAGATGTATCCCCAAGACATTCTCCTACTACCTGCTCATTAACTGACAGCTCGGAGCCAACCTCATATAGTTTAACTGTGTAAGAACCATCAGCATGCCTTTCCTGCACTTCAACTTTGAAAAGTTTTTCGCAAAGAACCTCATTCAAGTATTCTGTGACCTTGGTGGGATCCACTCCTTCTAAATCAGCCAAGCGACAGTGAATTGCTTGTGCAGGTAGTTTTAGGTGGGAGTCGCTTATTGGGTGAAGCCTATCCATAGTGAGGGTCTCAGAATTTCCATAATCGACATAGAAAACGGTCACACTGGAGTTGCCTTGTACATTTAGAATTTGTGCACGGTGCCAGACATCATTATCTGTAAATTGCCCTAAACAAGGCACTCTTGGCAACAAATGAGATTTGTCCATTTGTTGGCCTGTCACATCATTAGCAATCTGATCCATCAGCGCAATTAATGCATCTCCTGTTCTTGCTGGCTGCAGCCAAATACAGTCTGGGGAATCTGCACAAACAAAGTAAGCATCCTCTTGATTGTTACAATCAAACACCTCCCTAGAGAAAGACTTCACTTTTGGAGTTACTTTGCTAGTGAACAAGTCAAGTTCTTGTATGGTTACAAACCAGGTATCACCTTGCTGTCTTGTAAACGTTACATGCAAAGGCTTGTCCATAACACTGGCTTTAAACTGCTGAACATCACTATCGGTCCAAACCTCTTTGGACCCCTCCAAGCGGCACTTGACTGCTTGCACTGGGAATGTCAAGAGTTCAGATTTTATTTGCTTCACACCTTCCACTTTAAGAGTATCAGTGTTGCCATAATCAACAAAAAGGACTTCCACTTCTGCCTCAGAAAAAATCCTTGTGACAAGTGCCCTGTACCATTTGAAATCTTGACTAAACTTGGCACAACATGGGGAATCCACAAAACACATTTCCAGGGCATCTTCAGTAGGCCCCATTTGGTTGTACGTTTCGCTAACCAGCATTTCAATGGTCTGCAGATCAGGTGATGTTTTGGACAGCTGAACAAAGAAGTCACCAGACTCTGTCACATAGCTTACAAACACCTCTTCAACCTGACTTGAGAAGAGCTTTTGCGGAGAGTAAGTTCCTACTTGTATACTTGACTCTTCAGTAACTTTCCCCATGAACACGTCCAGAACAGAGACTCCATTGTTTTCCAGGCACACTCTCCACTTGGGACCATCACGGATGATGAACTTAGCTTGGAAGCACTTGTCAAGAGCAACTGTCTTTAAGGTATTCACTTCTTCAGGGGACCACACATCCTTGGTTGCATCTAGCCCACAAAGAGTGGATTGTTGTGGCAACTGCATAAATTCTTTGTCAGCATCTTTAATGTTGTAGAAGGGTACAACTTCGCAATTCCCATAATCAATAAATTGGACAAGTGCCCCATGAGAACCAACTTCCCTAATTTTCCCTCTGTACCAGTTGCCATCCTCACTGAAGCGTGCACAGCAGGACATCCCAGTGCATGGATTATTCAACAAGAAGTCTGATGGCTGGATCTTGGAGTAAAAAATGCTCATCTTCTCACTCAGAATTGACAACGAGTGGAGTGTAGATTCAAACTGAACATAAAATTCATCTGGGGTCACCACGTGGCTCACATAGACAGTGTTCGTTACATTTGGCTTGATCTTTAGTTGAGTAAACTCCATAATATGACATGTGTCTGAGTTGTCTTCTAGCATAGGTCCTTCATCAATATAAGGGTGCAGAACTTTTGGTTTCGTCTTCGCTCCAATTAATTTGCCACCTTTATCTGATAAACTAACTTGCCATTGTGTTGTTTCTTTAAGTGACACAAACGTTGCCTTTAGTTCTCTACCATCCACTTGTTGACGAAAAGTGTCTGCATCCACTTGAGAATCAAGGCAACAATGGACTGCTTGCATTGGAAGATTTAAAAACTTCTTGTCTAATGGCCGGACATCTGACAGAAGAACCACATCACTGTCTCCATAATCAACAAAGTGAACTCCGACTTCAAACTCTGAGGGTATGCTTTCAATAACTGCTCTGTACCACTTCTCATCCTCAGCAAAAAGAGCACAAATGGGAGTACCAACAACAAGATCTGGTGGATGCACTTCATCAGGGAGGCAGGAGTTAACTCTGGAAAGTTCAGCCATCATCTGTAAAAGCCGATCATATGTCTTGGACAGCTGGATGTAAAATGCTTGTGAACTCTTAACGTAGGAAACATATATGTCCTCTGTGAGGCCTGAGTGCAGAGCCACCTCTGGGAAGACTGGCTTTTGTTGCTGCAAGTCTTGAACTGAGTTGGAAATAAAGAAAAGGAGTCTCAGTCAACTCAAGTCTGATTCTCCTACTTTAAATAAAACCCTACTACAGATAGTGAGTGAAGTCCCACTGAATGTTTAACTGTAGATTACTGACAAGACACAGCTTTCAGACTCTTGACTTTGACCTCCAAGCACCATCTCCTCTTAGAACAAAGTGTAACACTTACAAAATTAATTTTAAGTATGATACAGTTAGCCACACTACTCAATGAAACCCCACATTATTTTATTAGGTTTCTTACTGCTGAAGTAATTAAGTATACATTTCCATCAACTTCACAGCCTATTTAACCTATCTATAACCTTCTGCCTAACGAAACAAAAGATTTTATTTTTTTGCCAAAGAGTGAAGTCATCACATTGGCAATGACACTACACCACTCCAATGTAAATTAATGCCAAAGAAAACATGACTAATGAAAGTAAAAAAAATCAATGCAATGTATCTCAAGTAAGGGTATACTGTAGCAGCACCAATGGCCCCTAGTGGTTCAGTTTTGTCTTCAGTGAAAAAAAATCCTTATTTTTCTGATTTGGGGCAACTGAATGTGTACGAGGTATATCCCATAGTTTAGAAGCTATGGAAAACACATGTCATGTAACATCACATGGTTTGAAGGCAAATGGAAATGTGAAATTGAGAAAAACAGCTCACCTGACAACATGTATTGAGACAACGAGAACATTTTATTCCCATAAAAAATTAATTAGGAAGTGGTCTATAAACTGCAATTATATGGGTACCCTGGATTTCACTGGTTAGAAATTTAGAGCATCACATAATTATTGTTCCTTGAGCAGACCTTTAGGGGTCAGCATACAACAACGTAGAACATAGCAATGGTCCATGTACTTGAGAAGTTTCTTTGCTTTCTCAAGCAGGACATTCAAAAGAAGAGAAAAAAACTGAAGTCAAGTGCACAGAATAAAAAATGGTGAATTATGAATAACACCCGAAGCAGTTCCAAGAATTGATTATATCCAACTACTAACTGGTACATTGATGTACTTTATTTTCATCTTTCTGCGTGCACATCCACTTTTCTTTTTTTGTTCTCTGTGGGTGTGTGTGTATTTTTTATACTCTGTAACTTTATTGCAATACTTTTTTCCGCTTGGCCCAGCCACTTAGCTCGATTAGCCTTAGCTATTTCTAAGTGGCTGTGCTCATTTTTTTATTGTTAATTTTTCTCTTTGCATGTATTTATCTATTGTAAACTTTTCTGGGCACGAAATTAAGATTGTTGTTCTTTTTGTTGTTGTTCCACACACTGACAACTAATTTTTATGAAAAGCAAGTAAAAAGGCTGCTGTACAAAATATCTCAAAATGACAAGGCCACAAGAGGAGACACAGGATACCTCAAAGTAATTTAAATTTTAACTTACCAAGGGTTAAATTACTTCGAACATTATTTTAACACATTATTAATACACACGAGTTAGATAAACAGCTACAGTGGAAGCTGCTCCTCAGTCACAAGACAATGAAACTTGTTAGTAGCAAATGAGAAGATTTTTAATGCAAGCAAATGTTTAAGCACCAGCTAAATGAAGATATATTAATTTTTTGTCCAATACTGAATCAGAAAAACATTTTATGGTATAGCCATATCTGTCCAAATTGCATTTGAATGGCTTTCCATGTATGATTTACACCAAACCATTTCATGCAATATTTTGCACCACAAAAAAAATGTTTCATCAATAATGACCAGCTTTGGCAACAATTAAAGTAAGCTCAAGAAGAAAAATAAAAAATATACATTTTTTTTTTGCTGTACTATACAAAACCCTTTATGTGGGCTCGCACCAGGTGATATTCGGTAAAACAATGTTTGCCTCTTTAGTCACACTGTTGAGTGTGACAAACGCAACATTGGATGAAAATGTTCCATCAAAATGAAGACTACCTAAGGCAAAAGGCAAACAAACAAACCCAAGAAAAAGAGGGCGAGATTAGTGAAAGGAAAGGAGAAGACGGAAGCTGAAAGGTAAAAATCACTTATATTTTGCATCTGGAACAGAAGGCAAATAAAGTGCATGACCTGTAAACGGTTTAAGCTAAGTTTTAAGCCCCGTGCAAATGGACACAACATTGTTGGATGTTACATGTTGCATCCGTTTGCACACCCTGTTGCATGTTGTTGCGCAAAGTTTGAAACCGGTCAAACTATTCAGCCAATAACTCCGAACATTCTTTTGTTCAGTGATCGCCGAAGCGTAGCGCAACAATGTTGGATCCATTTGCACAGTTCTTCCAACATCGTTGGAGCCACGCACGTTCATTACACATGGATTACAAAGACTCATGGGTTGTATCTTTCCCACAATGCACTGCAGGTCCCCACTTGTTGGGAGTTGTTGCATCCGTTTGCACACCACTGCCAACAAGCATGCTACAACTTCCAACATTGTTGGCGCAACAATGTCGGGAGTTGCTGCGCCTGTTTACAGGCAGACTTAAACTTTATTGTCAGAGCTAGCTTTAACCCATTTGCCCATGAGCCGCCCGTAACTATCCCTTCTACCGCTTGTGACATCATCAGTTTTAATGTTCAAGGACAACTTTGTTCGCTACTGTGTGCAGAGTGAAGAGATCTTTCAAACCATACCAGAATGAGCACAATTCAGTCAAGGACATGGGAGAAAAAGGCAAAAAACGATGTAACATTGACCAGTAAATTGCCATGAAAATCTTGTTCCACTACCCACCTAACTTTCCTTTCACTTTATCCTAAGATCCTAAAAGCTTTCCTAAAAACGTTTCCCACCAAACTGAAGCCTGCTAAATGCCCAGCAAAAGAAAAAAAATGAGACAAGAAAAGCAAAAAGGAGGGGAAGAGAGAGCGACAAGTAAAAGTCAAGATTGCTGTGTCACTTTTAAACCCAAAAACCTCGAAAAATCTCGAGATTTTGCTTTCTGCATGACTGAACTTTGGAAGCTGATATTTTGCACCTTGATCAGAAGGCCGCGAAGTGCATGACCTACAAATGGCTTTAGCTCTTTATAGCATGACAGTGACCAGAATACCATTCGACTAGCTTCAAAACGCATTTTTCAGCAAAATCTCCAGGGGCAAATAGGTTAAAACGAGTTTCTCAGCACAATTGGGTCAAACTACAAGTTAGTCTTGGGCATGTGGTGTTTGACAACGGCCTTCCCGTTTCCTTCCCACAGCAAGGCTAAAAAAGAAGTTGGAAACATACCTTCTCCTGAAAAGGTGTTGTACACGTCTTCACTCACACAATGCTCATCCTTACTAAACACTTTGACATGGTATGTGTCACCTTTCTGACCAATAATCTTTATAACCAGCTCATCCTCCCCTGTTAAGTCTTCAAAAAGGGCTGTTGCTTTCTCCGACCACTGGTCTCTGTTAGGATCCAAAGAGCACTTGACAGCAACTTGAGGTGTCTTCAGAAACAATGGTGAAATCTGTTTAATGGCAGAATGTTCCAAAGTTTCTTCATTTCCATAATCCACATAATGCACCGTAAAATCATTTTCAGAGAGGCTAACAATATTAGCTCTGTACCACATTCCTTCATACAATGCTACACATGACTGTCCCACCACTGGTGAATCAATAGAGCTTTCTGTCTCGGAGAGCTGGCTGTAGTGGCTGTTCAGGTCATTCATCACTACAACAATAAGCACAAGTAACAACAGGGTAAGAAAATAACCAATCAGTAGAACATAATCATGGTTCCCTCAAAGCTAGAATGCATTTGGCACCATCTAACAAAATCAATCTATTCAAAAAACCTTATCAGTCGATAAAAATCACTTGATTGCTAACAATTTCGATTTTTATCTATTGGCTACTCCAGGATGTAACTACACCCAGAACTACATCGATATTACTTTGAAAGGGGGGCAGGTCTAAATTAATCGTGAAAAACTGGGCACCTACTAACCAGAATTAGATTTTAAACCTGGTTTTCAAGGAAAGAGAAGATTTTTAACATTTTTTTTAAAGACTTTTTTAATACTTCAACTCTCAATTGCAACTCAATTGTTGCATGAAACTGTGATCAGTTTTCATTTTTGGATGAACAGATAAATAGATGTATTCCGATATAAATTGATGAAATCAGTAAAAATCAAGATAAATCGATAAATGAAAAGAGTGCGTCATCAATTTTTACCGATTGATCGATAAAATCGATATCAATCAAATCAGATTCACTGATTTTTATCGATTTATTGATTGATAAATCAACAGCGATTTTTATTGAGTGACTACTCCAGGCACTGTCTTGTTCTCTTCACAAAATGTTAGTCACAAAAAGCGTGGGCAAAAAACTCCTTCAGAAAGAAAATGTAGAAAACAAACTTTAACTTGCACTTACTTCCATCAAGTTGTTCTTGCAAGTTGGCTAGTTGGCAGTAAAACTCTCCAGGGGAAGACATATAACTGATACATACATCACACGTTTCACCACTTTTCAAAATGGGCTTGATGTACTCAGCACCTGTTGTTGTGCCTGGAACAGTGGATTTTATCACGGCTAAACCTGCTTTAACCAACTCTTCTTGAACATCAGTAGCACCATCTCTCAGTTGAATCTTAAATGGCTCAGTAAACGACAAGAACTGGACATTCAGCTCAGAGACCAGCCCCTCAAGAAATGTACCTGCTTCATCAGCCCACGTTTGACCAACGGATGGTTGCAGGTTATGAAGACAACACTTGATTGCCAAGGGAGGATCACTGAAGAAGTCATCATTTAGTACTTTTGTCCTATCAATATTCAGTGTTTCCAAATTGCCATAATCTATGAATCTCACAGTCAATTCACTAGCACTGACACCCTCCACAACCGCACGGTACCACTGGTTGTCCTCTGAAAACTGTGCACAACAAACATCTCCCACAGAGATAGCATTTATCTTCAACTCATCGGCAGGCATAGAATCGTAAATGGCAGAGATCTTGCCCATCAGGGAAATAAGCTTTTCTTCAGAACCACTTATTTGACAATAAAAACTCTCTGGTGATTCTACAGCTGTGATGTAAACTTTCTCATTTTTTGAAACACATGGTTTTTCAAGATCAGACAGGGATTTCATTACTGATGATGTTTTGGCTAACCCTTCCTTCACTAACAGCTCGCCAATGTTAATGTCTTCAGAAGAATCAGAGGTATCAAAAAGCTCAATTTCCAGGTTGCCACTTTCTGTTTTAAAAATATAAAAGGGACAACATCAATAACTGTGAACCCACAAATGTATGTTTTTTGAGTCGAAACCGCTTTGCTTTGGCATGAAAACAGAAACAAAACTAGTTATGATGAGGCCAAACAGAACAAAATGTCATTATCGCTAATTTCAAAATCTTTTGTTTCTCAAAGAAGTCTCAATGACTCAAAAAGAGAACTGGCAGGTAATTTCCACAAATGGGTCTTGACAACTTAACAATTTAATGGAAAACTTACATTTAAACTCATTGCCAATTGATGAGCTTGGGAACTGGTGCCTAAAAGGTTAGCAGGGAGGCCAGCTGTGAAAAAATATGGCAAAGGAGGTAACCAGGCAACCCTGGAAGCAGGAACCACCCCTGCCAGCAGCCGCTAACTGGCACCGTCACACTGAGAGAATACTCAGTGGAAAATACTTACCCATGTGGAATACTTACCTGCACACCCCCGCATGACAGCAGGGAGGGAGGAGAGGGGCAAGAATCCGCAAAGATTCGCCAGCACAAAGCAAAAAGGTGATCCGCAACGATCAGCTAGAATAGCTTGCAAAATAACGCAAAAGGATAGCAGCCCTGAAACCCCCAAATGGGCCACCCCGCATGTCACGCATGCTAATACCGGAACACCGCTGGCTGCATTGGCTCGAGGTTAACTTAGCCTAAATAAAATTTAGCCCCATTTAAATCTCCAGGCTGGAATCAATAGAATGTAACTTGGAAGGAAGACAGATAAATTTGACCACAAGGGTTAACATAAGACAAACAGGGAACACTACCTTTTTTGATAACTTTGCCATGTAACCTTTTGTGCATGGTGAGGTTGCTGAACCTTTCGATGGAATCATCAGACCACTCAGCACCAGCAACGGGACTGATGGAGGAAATGCCACACTGGATCACCTGAGGAGGCAGCTGTAACAAGTCTACGCTGATGGTCTTCAATTTGTTCAGTGGCACTGTGTCAATGTTACCAAAGTCAGAAAAAGACACCTTCACCATCTGCTGGTCCACCACTTCAACGATGGTTCCTCTATACCACAAACCATCATCTGGAAATTGAAAGAGAATGCCATGGTCATCAAGCCCACCCGCAGTAACACCCATATTAACTTGTTGGTGTCTGCTTAACAGTGGTGTCCACTTGGCTAAATGAGAACTTGTCTAACAGTCTTGAATTTCAGTTTAGTGTTTTGTGAAAATGACATACATCATCATCACCAGGGCTCGAAAAATCCGCTAGCCCAAGTCTCGGGGCTAGCAAAGTTTTCGTTTGGCTGGTGGAAAAAGTACTTTCCTAGCCCCAATGGGTTAGCAAGATGCTCAAAAGCCCAGCTGTTAAATTAACTGGCAATGTCTGCATTTAAATATCTAGAAAAAATGTTTCTTATGAAATCAATTACATAAGAAGTCAGTATTACTGTGAAAGGTTTGAACCCAGGAGTCATTTCAAAAGTAGGTTGAGTTTGATCGTCCGGGTGAACGTAGTCCTGAATAGGACTGTTGTTGTTGACAGTGACTGACGTTTCGACAACCTGTGCGGTAGTCATCTTCAGAGTCAAAGTGAGTTGTATCACATCAGTAGATGGTATTATATACTCTGGTTATTGATCTGATTGGTCAGTAAAGTCAAGATGTTATTGGTCGTCTGTCAGTTAAGCAGTGGTGTTATTGGCTATGAAGACTCGTAATCAGTAATTGGTGCGTTTCGATCCGTCTATTGTCACAGTTAAGCAGTCGTCTATTGTTAGTCAAATTGTCAGTTCTCCAGTCGATCTCTCGTAGTTTGTTAGTTTCTCTTCATCTCGTCAATAAGTCGTTTGTACGGCGCTGGTAACTGTTGGCTACGATTCAGTGGCGTTTGTTCTAAGTTAGTGAACCAGCTTTCCAAAGTAAGGCGTTGATGGTAGTCTGTAGAATACGTTATACATGTCGCAGAGTCCCAGTCAATTTGATGTTTCGTCTGTAAATGATGCTCAGCAATGTGATTGTTGATGTCACCATTCCTCGTTGCTCGTTTGTGTTCGGTCAGTCGCGTGCTAAGGTTTCTGCCGGTTTCACCAATGTAAGAAGCCTGGCAGTCGCAGCATTTGATCTTGTATACTGCTCCCTGTCTGTCCTCCGGTTTGTCTTTGTCCTTGACATTAGTAAGCAGGTAAGCTGCTTACTAATGTCAAGGACAAAGACAAACCGGAGGACAGACAGGGAGCAGTATACAAGATCAAATGCTGCGACTGCCAGGCTTCTTACATTGGTGAAACCGGCAGAAACCTTAGCACGCGACTGACCGAACACAAACGAGCAACGAGGAATGGTGACATCAACAATCACATTGCTGAGCATCATTTACAGACGAAACATCAAATTGACTGGGACTCTGCGACATGTATAACGTATTCTACAGACTACCATCAACGCCTTACTTTGGAAAGCTGGTTCACTAACTTAGAACAAACGCCACTGAATCGTAGCCAACAGTTACCAGCGCCGTACAAACGACTTATTGACGAGATGAAGAGAAACTAACAAACTACGAGAGATCGACTGGAGAACTGACAATTTGACTAACAATAGACGACTGCTTAACTGTGACAATAGACGGATCGAAACGCACCAATTACTGATTACGAGTCTTCATAGCCAATAACACCACGGCTTAACTGACAGACGACCAATAACATCTTGACTTTACTGACCAATCAGATCAATAACCAGAGTATATAATACCATCTACTGACGTGATACAACTCACTTTGACTCTGAAGATGACTACCGCACAGGTTGTCGAAACGTCAGTCACTGTCAACAACTACAGTCCTATTCAGGACTACGTTCACCCGGACGATCAAACTCAACCTACTTTTGAAGTCAGTATTGTTGTTAAGTATTACCACCTATGCCACAAAGGAGTCAAAAGTGAGTAAATTGGCGAGTAAGCAAAGAGAATATTCACAAGGCATTCTATGTGGACACAAGAAGTCTGAGAACCTTTTTGGACCTAAGGTTGCTTGGACATGTACAAAAGGGCATGCACATGTAGCACGTGGGAAGTTGAGAATGTATTTCATTTTGTTTCTTTCAATGAGCCTCTTGAACTTTGGTTTCACATGTACACAGGAAAAGAAAGGAGATGGTGTTGCTGAAGATCAGTGCTAGCAAAGTGCTGATGGGCCAGCTGCTGCAGATGTAATTCAGACTAGAAAGAAGAAGTATGATACCCAGCGAAATAGTTTGTTTCTTCCACAGTGGAAAACAAAATGGTCATGGGTGGAGAATGATGAGTATGGAGAATGCGAGTAACGTTTTGCTAAACGTGTTGCAAATATCCATCCTTAGCGGACAAATCTTAAGAGTGGTTCACATTACAAAATAGGTACTGGGCTACAGCTCTCAGGCTCTGAACTACTAAAGTAAGAAGGCCAGCTAACCCACAGCTATAAGAACTTTAAAAAAAATTGAGTCCTGATGACCAATGATGATAGATGTTGATTCCTGTTGCCTAAAACCTGGATAAGCGGTAAGATCGTCACATCTCATTAATAATGTGCATAATGGAAGAAAATGGGTTGCAATGTACCCCTGGTAAAGAAGCCAATTATCTTACTTCAGAGTGCCTCCTCAGAATCTCTACATCAATTCCGGTTTTGGACATATCCTCACAACAACTCAGAAGAGGGAGTCCTTTCTTTCATCACTGGATTGCACTCTTATTAGGTAGACTTGAAACAGATATGTGCAAACAGGACAAAAAAAATACTTCACTACTGCTGTAATATACAAGAATGCAAAGTTTTAAAAATCCCCTGAGACATTTGACATCAAGCCCTTTCTACCTGAGTTTGCATCCATTATTATTTGTCTAATTGGTGCCTAATTTATCAAGAATGTATCAAGAAGTGCACAGTGCTACATGGAACCTGTAAACAAAAATCATGCAAGACCATGTTTTTCACAACTGACCTGCAAAAACTGCAGCACAATTTGTTCCAACGGTGGGGTTGCTTATTCCCTGTTCCTGCACTCCAAGTACTTCATAACAGTCCTGTAGCTGGTTCATCAGCTGTTCCAACCTCTCTTTATGATCAGCTGTTGCAATCTGGCAGTGAAATAGGTGTGGGCTAATGCACGCAGTAGGGCAGAACTGGATAGATGAACCTTCTGTAATCTCATCTAGTAAGGATGTATCTTGAGAAGAGAACAAGTAGTCAGTTAGTTAACCCATTTGCCCCTTGAAGGCCTGCCAAAAAAAGATCTTTTGAACTTAGTCAAGTCATTTGTGGTCACTACCTTGCTGAAAAGAATCAAAAGCACAGTTTACACCTCAAGCAATAAGTTGCATTCTGCTCCCGAAACTAAATATCAAATTCTAAAGTTTGAGCATGTGCAGAAGGCTAACTTTTGCTTTCTCTCCTGAGAATGTGGTCTTCATTTAGGTGGGAAATTGTTCAGGGCAAACTTGTAGGACAGTAAGATCGGTTAAAAGGAAGTGCAGGTGGGTAGTGGTTAGTGGGTAGATAAAGATTTTTTATGGAATTTTCAAGTCAACTTTACATGATTTTTTGCATTTTTTAAGCAAGCCTGATCAATGCAACTGATATTTGAGTCAATTAAGACTTGGCACAAAGTTATTAGAACAGAAAACCACTCTAATTTTATTGTTGGTGAGCAAGGGGCCATGATCAAAATCAGGTCGGTCAAAATCTAGTCAGAGGGGCTGTGAACCCTTCTTGGACTTCCACTAAGATTGATAAGAATGTGAAAAATGTTGTGTTCCACATTGTATGTTATGCAGTTCCAATCACATGAAGTTATGTAACAGCTGAGAAATGTTGTTTACAAATGCAACATGAAACAGTGCATGGTTATTGAAATAGTGATGCAATAGTTTCATTCATAAATTCAATTGGCTTGAGGGCACTTGCATTGATAACCAAGAAAACTTACACGATTGATTTCGTGGCACACGTTATAATCCTAGGTCAACTTTGTTGTACATGTATGGGTTTGACAGTGGTCCATTCCAATAATACTTTGCTTTCTCTTCCAAAACCTTTGCAATTTAATGTATCCTCAGAACCCTTCTATCACTATCTACAATAACCACACTCTCTTCCCTTACCTTATTTCTAGCTATAACAATACATGTATTGTCAGCGTGCAAAGAAAGTTGTGTCCGATAGACCGGGGCCAGTGGATTTTGCTATCGGGCTAGCGATTTTTTTTCCTTCACTTTCCTGATGGGCAAGTTCTATTTTTTGGGGAAATAAGGATTGTAATCAACCCTGCTAATCAAAAAGGGTTTTGGGTTAGTTGAAATGACTTGTGGGCTAGTACATGCGAGCTACCGCTTCCTCAAAGGGCAGGCTGTAAAACTGACTTTCTTTGTACCCTGCATTGTATACTAGCTTGACGTCAATAAAATGAGACATTGGAATGACATGTTGGATTCCATTTCCCAGGTTTGTTCACATATCACGGACAACCCCGGTGGGCTAAAAGGCATCCATTTATTCTGCCTCCCTTAAATAACCACCTACAGTTAATACATAGATGGTGGTAAGACAAGAGGCATCCGGTTACATAAAAAATTAATATCTAATAGAGAGAAGAAGTGTCATGTCATGTTAACCTGGTAGCAAAATTTCTGGATCTCAGCAATCTTTTTTGACAGAGACGGCTATTTTCATTATCAAACCATGTAAGAAATATATGGGCTACCATTTTGTTCCTGACTAAAAAAATAATAATCAAGCAGAGGACCAAAGGTCGTACCTGCCAATGTTTTTTTCTTCCATATTTGCAGGAAAAAGATTTGTTGAGATCCAGAAACCTTGTTACCATGGCAATGAGATATAACAAGTTCTCTCTATACTCAGGAGGGTGCTTTTGATTGGAAAATCTGGCCTTAGATATTAAAATCAGGATTTTGGATTTGCAGTAAAACATCAAAATCATTTCAAATCTAAAATCCATATTTCAAAATCTAAATCCAGATTTCCTAAGGGATGCACTCTTAAAATTCAGCTACTTCCTGTACATACCGGTCTTAATTTCACTGGGTGGTGCATCGCCAAACAAGACAGAACCATCCTTGGATGTCAACTCCACTTCATAAATTCCAGGTTGTTTGTTGCTGACCACATGAAGGACAAACTCTTGTTCGAGAACAACATCTTTAAAATTTTGTGGTGTACCATTCAGGCAGCAGTGAACAGCTTGGGCAGGCAAAGAACAGAATGCTGGCATTATTGATCTGATACCACTCAAAGGAAGTGTTGCACTGTCACCATAATCAATGTAGAAAACACTGATGCTTTGCCCTTGGACTTGGGTGACCTGAGCACGATACCAACCACCATCTTCATATTGAGCAACACAGAAAGCACCCGTGCTGATTGATGTTACATCTTCCTGATTTGTTGTGTAATACTCTTCAAGTTTGGTCATAACATCATCTAGGTCACTTGATGACCGAGATGATTGGCAAAAGAACTTCTGTGCACTTTCCACAAATGCAACATACACTTCCACTTGATCACCTTGCTTCCACTGAATGCTAGGCACACTGCAAGATGACACCTCAGCTGTTTCTGTTCCTCTAGACAATTTGTTACTTATGGAAGTGAAAACATTTTTTGGAAACAAATCCACTTCATAAATATCTTGTCCTTTCACACTAATAACTTGTACTTGAAATTCTTGTTCAATGACAAGATCCTTAAAGTTTTCAGGCCCTCTAATGGTAGAATGTTCTTTCAAGCAGCACTTTACAGCTTGGGCAGGCAAGGATGAGAATTCAGGTCTCAATGCCCTTATGCTACTCATAGGAAGTGTTGCCGTGTCACCATAATCAATGTAGAAGACACTGATGCTTTGCCCTTGGACTTGGGTAACCTGTGCACGGTACCAACCACCATCTTCATACTGAGCAACACAAAAAGAGCCACTACTGATCGATGTTAAAGGTTCCTGATTTGTTGTATAAAACTCTTCAAGCCTGGTCATAAGATCATCTAAGTCACTTGACGACCGAGATGATTGGCAAAAGAAGTTCTGCTCACTTTCCACAAATGGAACAAACACCTCCACTTGATCACCTTGCTTCCACTGAATGCTAGGAATGCTGCAAGATGACACTTCTGCAGTTTCCGCTCCTTCCAACAACTTGTTGCTTATGGAAGTGGGATAGTTATTTGAAACCAAATCCACTTCATAAGTATCTTGCCCTTTCACACTAATAACTTGTGCTTGAAATTCTTGTTCAATGACAAGATCCTTAAAGTTTTTAGGTCCTTGGTTAGTAGAATGTCCCTTCAAGCAGCACTTTACAGCTTGGGCAGGCAAGGATGAGAATTCAGGTATTAGCGATCTTAAACTCCTCAAAGGAAGGGTAGCAGTGTCACCATAATCAATATAAAACACGTTGACACTTTTGTCCTGAACGTGCAAAACTTGAGCCCGGTACCATCCACCATCTACATACTGGGCAAGACAAAACATTCCAGCTGTGACAGAAGCAACATTTTCTTGACTGGCACCATAATGCATCTCAAGTTTAGTCATAAGATCATCAAGACCACTTGCATATTCAGAGACCTGGCAGAAGAACTTTTGTGTGCTTTCTACAAATGACACAAAAACACTTACATTGTCACCAAGCTTCCACTGAATGCTGGGAACACTCAAGGATGATAAAGAGCCTGTTTCAAAATCCTTAGACAACACTTGACTGATTGATGCAGAACCATCTTGTGGTATTAAATCAACTTCGTAGATACCACTACTCTTTGCACTTACAACTTGTGCCTTAAATTCTTGCTCAAGGACAAGGTCTTTGAAGTTTTCAGGACCTGTTCTCAATACGAAACCTTTCAAGCAACATTGCACTGCTTGTGCTGGCAAATTAGAAAACTCAGGCATCAAAGCTCTGATGCTGCTAACTGGAACAATGGCACTGTCTCCATAATCAATGTAGTTAACCTTGATCTCTCCACCTTGAACATGCTCCACTTTTGCTCTGTACCATCCACCATCACTATACATTGCAATGCAACAAGAACCATTCAAGATTGTCGTGAGGTTTTCTGAATTACTGTTATAATGTTTATCAAGTTTGTTCATGAGATCGTCAAGCTTGCTTGAATGACTTGAAGCTTGGCAAAAGAATTTCTGTGCACTTTCAACGAATGGGACATAAACGTCAAGGGTGTCTCCAATCTTCCAGTCTGAATAAGCAATTGTACAAGCTGAAGATGCTGAGGACTTTGATTCCCTGCCAAGCATGTTGGCAACAGACTGGCTTGTTTCCTTTGATACCAGATCTAAAGCTGCAACCCCACTTTTCACAGATAAAACTTTGGCTGTGAACTCTTTCTCAGAAACAATCTCTTGGAATTGAGTGTTGTTGATGCCCCTAAGATTCCCAGATAATGTACAATCAATAGCTTGGCTAGGAAGACTGTGAAACTTTGAGTTTAAGGCCTTCAGTCTTGATAATGAAAGAGTTTCAGAGTTTCCATAATCTATGTACAGAACTGATATGCTGTCCCCTTGGACATCAAGCACTTTACCACGATACCAACCATCATCCAGTGTAAACTTGGCAGCACAAAACTCCCCGACTGATGGTTTAGGCATTTGCTCCTGTTGCGGACCCAACTGTTCATAATAGTCAAACATCTCGTTCATTAGATCATCCAACGAAGAAGCCGTTTTCATTAACTGACAAGAAAACTTTGAAGGGCTAGTGGCAGAGGACACAAACACTTGTTCAGTGACACCAGGCTGGATCACCACACCAACAATACTGGCTGCCCCTTGGTTTGTGGAAGGGCCCAGGAGAGCTTGAAGTTCTTTTGCAACATCTAAATTCCTTCCCTCAGTGGTGTCTAGTAAAACAACCTCATAGGTACCACTGCTTTTATCATATTTATCGGCCATCATTACAAGTTCTTTGTCCAGTGTAAGTTCTTCAAATCTATGCATGAGATCATGTGACAGCAAATCTTTGTTCAAGGGATCAATCTTTAAAAGAGCACACTTAACTGCTTGGGGTGGAAGGAGTAAATACTCAGCCTGTAGCTTTTTGACACGTGACAATGGAAGCAACTCATAGTTTCCATAATCAACAAAGTGGACTTCTACTTGGCCTCCTTTTTGAACACCTGTAATTTTCCCTCTGTACCACTTGCCATCTTCTGTGAACTGTGCACAACACAACATACCTAAAGAGAACAAAGTTTTAAAACCAGCCATCAATGCAAGATGAAGTCTTCTGCTTAGAATACAAGAATACACCATCAATTCTTATTAACTATTAATGTCACGTATGACAGTTTGTAGCCCGACTTGTTTATTGTATCAAAAACTCCAGGTATTGAGAGTCAGTGACTCTAAATATTAAGAATTGCTGGTCAGGCTCAAAAATTAATATTGAGAAATCTGAAAGCAGTTTTTAGTTAATTAATCAAGCAAAAATCACAGTAAAAAAGAACAAGTTTAATATTGTGAAGTATATGAAATAATTCATTTTGAACTGCGGTTGTAGATGAAAGTGAAGAATGATCATCGCAGTAAATTTCCAATTTAAGCAATTGGAAAAAAGAAGCCTGAAAAAAAAAAATCAGGGCTTCAACGGGATTCGAACCCGTGACCTCCGCATTGCCGGTGCATTGCTCTACCAACTGAGCTATGAAGCCACATATTGGGAGCGAGGTCAATTTATTGAGTTCATATCTCCCGTGAGGAGTGAAATGATGTGAAGTATATGAAATAATTCATTTTGACCTGCGGTTGTAATTTTGTCACGGGTTCGAATCCCGTTGAAGCCCTGGTTTTCTTTTTTTCAGGCTTCTTCTTTCCAATTGCTTAAATTGGAAATTTACTGCGATGATCATTCTTCACTTTCATCTACAACCGCAGTTCAAAATGAATTATTTCATATACTTCACATCACTTCACTCCTCACGGGAGATATCAACTCAATAAATTGACCTTGCTCCCAATATGTGGCTTCATAGCTCAGTTGGTAGAGCAACGCACCGGTAACGTGGAGGTCATGGGTTCGAATCCCATTGAAGCCCTGATTTTTTTTTAACTCATGGGTAAGCGCGAGAGTACCACGAGTTATTGCAGGGACAGGGATATGCAAACGAGTCACTCGCTCACTCGTAGTAGACGTTTTTGTAATTAATCGGGTCCGAACTTGAGAGCGCGAAGATCTATCGCTTCCAAAGAAGCACGCGCTCGCCAAAGTTCAGTGGCATCAAATTCCTTGCCGAGAGCGTGCATCGTGCGCTACAGCACCGTCAGAGGATAGAGGTCTTACCAAATTTAAGACACACAGGAATCTTTCACATTAGTACGATTCAAGAGCCTTTGCCTTGTCCAGGCGTTAAACTTGACAAGAAGATAAGCATTTGCTCTTCTACTCCTTCAACTTCGACGCTGGCTTGATTTCATACCTTGTAGTAATGTAATGTAGTAGGTTATGTGTATGAATGAATGTATAATAAATAAAGGCACTTCTTCTTCTTCTTCTTTATAAGGACTCCTTAAGATCACGGGGGGAAATGGATGTGATTTTGAGCATTAGCTTTAAAATAACAGCAGAAATCGAGATAAGAAAACATATGTTTTGCGTCCTATTTCGCGGAGGAGTTGTGTCAACTTTGTTTCGCATATGTTCTTTCATTGCCATGAAATGTGTTTACATTGTTTTTTACTGTCAGTAACCTGATTTCAATTAGCCTTAAATTTCATCCGATTGGTTCGAGTCGTTTTTTCAATCGGTTAAGTATGGCCACAGGGTCCAGAGGAGATGCGTTTGTAGTTAGAACATCAAAACCCATCGAAAAATGGGTTATTTTGTTCAAGTTAACACTTTCGTTAGTCGTTTCGTTACACATTCTGTAGACCACAAACCAAGACACTGAGGGGTCGCAAGATTGGCTTATGGTATAAAACGCGGAAATTGTCCATTTTTTTACTCGGCACTTTGTGCAGCAAGAAAAGTGTTGGGGCAAATTTTCGCACTTACTTGTTATTATGTATTATTTTTCCTTTCGCTCTCCGGTATTTTGTTAATTACGCTCCTGTTACGTGCTGTATGCAAATTCGGTCATAGTTTTGTTATCTCGCGCCTTTGTCAGTTTTTATCAGTGTAACAGTGTTCTTCAGTAGGCCCTTTTGCTCGGTTTCCCTAACCACAGTGTTCTTCAGTAGGCCCTTTTGCTCGGTTTCCCTAACCACCACCCTTATTGTCCTCAGCATTTGGTAAGCAGTTTCGTTTTCATAATTTTCCATTAATTTCATTTTGTAGTCGCTTTAAAGTAGTTTTTTTTTTCTGTATTGTAACTATTACTTTCGCTCTTTGCAGGAATTTACTTTTATGGTTCGTTAATAGTAAAACATTTGCTGATCGTGAATGTGTTGTGTTTTGGAATTGGCCCTTGCCCGTTCAAAAAGTATTGTGTTTCCACAACAAGGATAGTATATTTATAATCTGAATTTCTGTCATTTCCTAAAATTTACTGTGGGAAAAGCAGAGGTGATAACTAATTGATTATTTTCTAAACAACGTACCCACGAGTTGACGGTAGTCTTTCTTTGATTTTTTTTCAGGCTTCTTCTTTCCAATTGCTTAAATTAGAAATTGATTGCGATGATCATTCTTCACTTTCAAGTTTAATATTGTTCTATCGTTTTCTTTTAAATTTGTTTAAATTGTTATCTTGGTAACTTTTTATGATTGCTTTATTCCAGAAAAAATCCACACCCCCACGGTGTAAGCAAGGCTGCTGCCTAAGAAAATTTTCTACGAACCCTTTGGGCTCTTAAAATAAAAAGTTAGGAGCATAAGTCCCATTTCTAGGAGCCCATTAAAAAAATCAATTACTTTATTAACATGTCACCTTCTAGCACACGACAAGTGGTGCACTAATTGGTTGACTGATAAGCTTCAAATTTATTTTTATCCAACTCATAGGGGCACAAATAGAAGCATAGTAAATGTCAGCTAACACTCGAGGGTCAATCTCCGTTTTATATTGTTTTTGTTTTTTTAATTTCAAAAAAACGCAAAAGTCAAGCCTTGAGTTTCAAGAAATCAGCAGTTTTGATATTTATCGCTCGAAAGGATTTTGAGAAATGATTCATTTCTCGAGAAAAATAACACTAACCATTTGCACTTAAAGCGAACAATCAGCAATCAGGTTGAAGGGAAATTTGAAATGCATTTATGGTAATTCATTGAGTCCATTGGGGGCCGAGAGCAAGGAAATCTGTGCTGCTTCGCAGACGTTACTAACTGGGGTAACAGTACCACTCAAAAGTAAGTTACTAAGTTGTGTCTCGTTTCCTACACCACAAGAATTACATTGCCTGCTAGGCAATTCTCGTTATGTGCTACACGATTTCGAGAATCCTTGAAGTGGAAATTTTGGAATAAATTATTGACTACACGTCCAGAAAAAAACCAGCTCAAAATTTTGCATAGCTTTACGGTAACCTCGAAGATGGAGGAAAACAGGCTTGTCATTAGCACACCTTTTAATTGAAGTTTCTGAATTTTCGGATTTGATAGCGATTGACATTTGATCAGAACGTTCTGTTTGCAAAAATGTGAAACCCGCTTCTAGTTTCTTTGATTTTTTAATGAACAAACCAATGAGAGAAGAACCAAATCTTTTGATGTGTGTAGTCAATATTCACCCATAGCAGCAAGTTTCGCTGATGAAATACCAACAACATCAGTATAAAGATTCATGAACTCAGTGTATGGTCACAAAATAATGTTAGCTTAATTTGTTCTTTATAGCTCTTTTATACAGTCACTAATAATTGATTTATGAAAGAAAGTTGTTTTGAATTTAATAAATTACAGTGGACAAATAAGACAACAATGCATTTGCTTCATAAAATTTTTTGCGTGACAGCACATCAAAAATTTGCATAGTGTCAAAACATGTGGTAATTATTTGAAATCTACTTCTCAAGCACTGTATTTGCATACTCCTTTTTACACTTTAAGATACGCTTAATGTCACAGTTCCTTTAGCTAGGCTTTACAATTAAAGTGTAATAAAACAAGACAAGAAACATATGGCGTAATGGGGGGAACACCGCTCTGCGATCTGCGTAGCGTGACCATGAAGCCCTACTTATCTCCCTGGCGCTAATTTACGTGCGCTGGATTGGACAGGTTTAGGTAGGTCCAAAAGAAACAAACTTAATACAGCCGAACACTCCATGGTACTGCGAGCTGAAACCTCCGGCCAGCATCATGCAACTTAATGGAATGGTGTAGGCAAATATTTTGTTCTAGGAACTTTACAAAACTTTACGACAGTTGAAGTATTCCAAGTTAGCAATACAGCTCGGAATGAGACACAGGACTTTCACTAGGCCTTTTAGAGTCCAAGTGCTATCCCAAGGTAAGTCCCTGGACTGCCTCCTTACTTTGACAACTGAGCCGTCTACTTCAAAACTTTCTGACAACCCTGCTTTTTTAATGACCTTTTCAAGTTTCAATAACCTTAGGTTTAGCTGTCACTTCTGAAAATTTTCAATCCTTTCCTTGTTTTAGGCTATTTTTAGACCTTAAACAGTTCAGCAGACACAAACTCTGGTGTCCACCAAAATGTGTGCCATTTGCGCTGTTTAATTACCGGCCTCAAGCTGCATTGTTGTATCTTACATTATCCTTGCCTTGCCATCTGCAGTAACTGATCTATTCCACGACTTTCCAGGTTTTCCATGACCTGAACGAATTTAGAGAATTTAACACAAAATTACTTACCACATGCTGGATTGGAGATTGAATTTCTTTGTCCCCCAGAAGAATACAGTGCTGAAATCTCATGCATCAGTGAATCCAGTTGTTCAGCAGTTTTTCGTAGCTGACACCAAAAGTCACAAGGATGGTCTATGTAACTAACAATCACATCTTCAAACTGGCCAACCTCCAGATCAGGCTCAGGAAAGGTTTGCGACTTGAGGTTGCTAAAGTTTGCAGAAGCAGAAAGAGCTCCATCTGCTAGCTCAGCATTTCCTCCAATCAAAAGCTGTTCACTGATGTTTTGTTCCTCTCTTCTGTCTCTCACAACAAGTTCTACTCTGCATATTCCATTCCCATCCTGTGCAATGACTGTCATCTTGCCCTCCATCTCTAAAGCCAAGTCCATAAACTTTTGGCTATCACCAGACTTCCACTTACTCTCTCCTGCTCCTCTTGTAAACCTGGGCTTGATCCGGTTCAAGGTACACTCTATGCCCTGCTGCGGCAATTCAGAAAATTTGGGAATCAGCTTCTTGATCCTGCTAACAGGTACAGTCTCAGAGTTCCCATAATCAATGTACAGCACAGTGATTCCTTTTGGAGCAGTACTTAACACAACAGCACGATACCAACAGTTATCCTCGGAGAATTGTGCACTACATGGATCGCCAGGGGATGGTGATGACAGCAGCTCCTCATTTGCACCAAGTTTGGTGTAGTAACGTGCAACCTCCATCATCAAGTTCTCAAGTCTGGGTCCGTTCCTAAACAGCTGGCAGTAGAACTTTCCAGGGGTGATGATGTTTGTGACCAAAACTTTCTCTTCTACACCGATCTGAATCTTCTCTTTGGAAAACACAGGCCGAGGAGCTGGTTTTGAAGCTGCATCAGATGGTTTGAAAGCAGTTGTGGGAGCAGTGAAAGTCCTTGATGTAGTGGAGTCAGCAGACTTGACACCATAATTAGCAGCTATAAGAATCTGGTTGAGCTCCATATCAAGATCAGATGTTGTGTCCATGAGTTTAACTCTATGTCGTCCATCACTCTCCACGCTGGTTACGAGCCCCACAACATGTTTATAATTGATAAGCTTCTCAAAAAGTGCCTTGGCCTCATCAGCCCACAGTCCATCTTTACTTGCAGGGTCAACTCCTGCAATGGCAAAGTACAAAGCTTGGCATGGTTCCTTAAGAAATTCATCCTTCAAGTCTCTAACATCTGACAACGCTGTGTTTTGGGTATTGCCGTAATCAACAAACCTGACTTCTATCTGCCCAGTCACAATTGAACTCACGTTAGTAATTATTCCTCTATACCAAGCATCATCCTCATAGAACTTTGCACAGCAAGGATAACCAACAGTGCATGACTGAAGAGGTAACACAGATGGATCAAGGTTAGCATAGACATCAGCAATCCTCTCCATTAACTGCTCCAGTGTTTCAGCATTGGACAATAACTGGCACCAAAAATGAGATGGATCCTCAACCCATGTGACACTGAGGTCATGAAAGGAATCCTGTGGAAGAGTGACAACCTTATATTTCGCTTCTCTTTTTAAACTTGGCTGTCTAGCCATTGTGACATCTCCATTGGTCAGAGCATCTTCGGTAGTACCAGCTCCACCGTTTTGCATCACATCTAGGACAGACTGGGTGCCTTTATCGTCAACAAACAGTTGAGCGACCAGAACACAATTTTTCTTCAGATGAATAACCTTGCAGTATAGTTCTTGTTCTAGTATAGTGTCATTTAACAGCGTCAACATCTCATCGAAACGATCGCCGCGAAATCGATCAAAACCTTCCAATTCACATTCAAAACATTGCGGTGGCAGTTCGCAAAACTTCTCTTCAGCATTTCTAATACAGCTAAGAGACACAAATTCAGTGTTTCCGTAATCTATGAAAAAGACTTCGCATTGCTGTTCGGCCACGTTCACACCTAACACTCGAGCGCGGTACCATCGACTGTCTCCTTGATACTGTACAACATAAATACGCCCTACCATCATTTCAGAAGCTGTGGGTGGTTTCGCTCTACCCGATAAAACATTTTGTTCGATTTCAACCATAAGTGTATCCAACTTTCCCGCCTCATCGTTGATTTGAACGAAGAAATCCCCCGTCGAAGCCTCCACGTGCGTCACTAGTACACTCACTAATTTCCCAAAAGGGAACTTCACATGCATCGCCATGACTTAAAACGACAAAAAAGAAAGTCTTTCACTTAAACTCTTGTCGCAAGGAAGATCATATCGTGTCCGCAGTGAGCTCGCAAATGGCTAGCTGATCGCGATCGAGATGAAGCGCCGCCAAACTCGCGGACTCCGCGGTATTGTGCACATGGTATTTTGCAGACCATAATTTTCACATCTTCGGAAGTCCCCGAGGACACTTGTCTATTTTCGTGACGTTTCGTACCTTTTCACCTTGATTGACCTTGATGATCGTAAGCCATTCGTAAACAATCGAATATTAAAGGCGCGGTTACTCTCACTTCCCTACTTTCCCTCTTCCCACCACATCATGGCGGCCAGCGTGTATTGTGGTGGTAAAGTTCTGAGAACTTTTGCCAGAAGCTGTCAGGCTAAAAACGTGAACAATGGTAAGAGTTCTCCCACTTAGCACATGTTCCTTTTAAATGGAATTTGTGTTGATATGTTCTCTTCAGGAACATTACACTTCTTAGATCAATAGTAATGTACATTTCACGTTACGTTGCATTTCTGGAAGGATCAAAGTCCAAGACAAGCTTTCTGAAATTTCATGCAACTTTTTTTCTTTTGACCTTGTTGACTTTAATGTTTATCATTTTGTCATGCAGTGTTCCTCAGATGTACAAGTACCTCTCAAACGCGAAACAGTCCTAAAGGTAGAGAGATGACTTGCTTAAACATCTGTAATATAGAATTTTTAGCTGTTGAAAGCGTGTTGAATAATCACATTTTTAAACGTCTACGGTTTTTGTGTCTGTACGTGCATAAACTGAATTTATTTGCATTTTAAAATACATGTACCAGGGTAAGTGTAAAGCATAGACGAAATTTCAGTGTGTTTATGTCCGTCGTTTTCAAATCTTGAATATTTCAAAGGAGAAAGAAAAAAGGTTCCTGTCTAAATTTTCCCCACTGACAAAGATCTAGGTTAAAACTAGCATTGTAAATCTTTGTTAAGTTTACCAGATGGGAATGTTTTTTACCGACAAAGCATAGTAGAGATTTCAACGATTACTGGCACTGTTATAATTTTCACTTGTGCATAATATTTAATCCCACAATCCCACCCCCACCCCCACCCCTATCCCCACCCTTTCAAATCTCCAGCCAATATAACTTTGATTCCTATGCCTTGCTGGCAGCATGGAAACAATCACATTAAACTCAAACAATGATAATAATTTGGAAATGCTGGATGAAATCCCCCTTAAGTCATGTTGATGTACTGTAAATGGCTCATCCTTAATTCCTCTTCCTTTATGTATTTATAGGTGCCAAAGCTTCAGGTAGAACAGGAAGAAACATTGTTTTGGTGGAAGGAGTACGGACTCCATTTCTTATGTCAGGAACCAGGTAAGGAAAGTCAGTTGTCATTGAAAAAAGGAGCAAAAATACAAGAATTATTCATAAAATGTGCATAAAATTTGATTTAGTTGTAAGATAAAGTTCCTCATCTTTTTTAGCCTTCCGGAAATGAAACGGTGACAATTTTATCACATTTAAGGGCTTGGGAGGTAAAAGGAACTGTGTCACAAAATTGATCAGTGGAAAGCACCACCAAATTGAGTGAAACATTAAAATAATGGCTCAAAGCTCTAAAAAAGGTATAAATGACACAGCAAATACAAAAGGAGGCACAGATGGACAATCTTAAGGAGGATTGAAATAATTTCAATTAGACTAACAAGTTTTCGAATACCTCAACTATTGAGGTATTTGAAAACTTGTTAGTCTAACAGTTTATCAAAGTTCATTTTTTGTGCCTGTAACGTTTGAGTTCTTCCTACAGCTGTAAGTTCTTTACAACAGAACAGAGCACAGTCAACGTTTCTTTATTTGATTTATGATAAGGAATCTGTCTAATTCCCTATGCATTATTTTCTTAATTTCAAAACAAACTATTGGCAGATGGCATGACAGTTTTAGCTCTGTGTTTTATTTTCTCATCAAGCACGCTTTTCAACCAATCACAGGGTGCATTTAATATGTGAACTTTATTATAATATTGATTGGACCAGTTAGATTACCCTTACAAATCTTTTTTTAAAATCAGTGTGAATTATTATTAATATGTTTATTCTGTCAATTGTCAGCTATGCTAACCTGTTACCTCATGATGTGCAAAGAGGAGCATTAGAGTGAGTGTTGACAATGAAGAGAACGTTTTCTGTGTGGTTTTCATTGATATTATTATTATTATTTTTATTATTATTATTGTCATTTACAATCCTTGGCTTGCTTGTTTAATCCCTGGACAGTGTTCTCCTTACCAGGCGGTAACCGATAAAATTTGCCATCTGAAGCAACACTTCTTACCGCCTGCAACCTCTTGAAGGTTTGCTAAAGTTGAATAAGTATTTTAAAAAATATACAAGTTGTGATCTGATGCGATCAAGGATTCAAATGAATGGATGTATAGAAAATTACACAGCTTTCCTTTTTATTGGCCACACATTTTAGAAAGAGAACACTGAAGACAGAGTACAATTACTGGGATCAAACATTTTAAATTGTTGTCTAAAGATAACAAGGGCCTATTTGCGTCAAATAGGTCCTAAAATGAGGGAATGACATCCTAGGGAGGGGCCATGTCCCTCCCTCCACTACCCCTCCCCCCCCAGGAAGTGCACCTCTGGAGCATATTTTTTCCCTTACCTGCCAGAAATGGTCCCTTACCTGCTGCGCTAAAATTTAGGGAGAACACTGCTGAAGCACCGGGCCCAAACCATGGACCATGGGTATCAAAGAGTTCACTTTATCATTATCATTATCATTATTAATATAGCTATAATGATATTACTTTCTGAGAGCTCAATTTCTCTCTGTCATTTTTCTTCCTCTCCTGGTTTGATAGCCTGTGAATGGCAGACGTGTCTCCTCACTCGTTGCCACTTAGGGCTTAGGGAGATTTCGCAAGGAGGAATGTCTGCGACTCAGCGACAGAAATTCCATACTGATAACGCAAAATCTGTGCGGATCCAGTCAGAAGCGCTAATTGGTCGACAGAGTAGTTTCATTGTTTTAGCTATTGTTTACAAATGACAGGCAAAAGACAAAAGGCTGCAAAGGTCAAATGTAAATGCGATGAATCTCTAACAATACAGTCAATATTTGTGTAATCTAGTCTACTAGAAGAAGCATTTGAGTTTTACTGGAGCTCATTTGCAGATGAATACAACACTTTACCAAAATCAACCAGGAGAAATGTAATATTGAACAAATTTGCATTTGGAACCCCATGACTACCAGATTCATTATGTATACATTGATTTACGTCATCAGTATGGAATTTCTGCTGCTGAGTTGCAGATGTTCCTCCTCGCGAAACTTCCCTCAGAGGCGATTAGCGAGGATAAACGTCTGCCGTTCGCAGGCTACTGGCTTGACTTATAAATATTCTGGGTACAAAGTATTTTACTAGCATGTTTTGCTAAGTATCTGCAAAAGGTTGACTTACTTTGTGTTTGTATTTTTAGGGGCCTTGTCTCAAGAACAGGAATAAGTAAAGGTAAGTCAAGGTGTTTTGATAACTCACTCTTTTGAAAGGTCACTTTTAAAGCCAATGTTGGGGGGCTCCGAAACCTCAAGTAGAGGCTAGGTTTTGATTTTGTTAATGATGTAAATGTGTTTTGTAGATGCTGTAGATCATATTGTTATTGGTACGGTCATTCAAGAAGTCAAAACAAGCAACATCGCCAGAGAGGTAAAAAAAATTGCATCCATCACATACATTAAAGTAATGAATAGTAATTAGATAGGAACGAGTCCAGCAGCATCGTCCAGTACAAAGTGGTGAAACAAAATCTAAAATCTACACAAGGAGAATGTGACTTGTTTAATCACGAATCTGATTTCAGACAGGTTTAAACAACACATAGATTATTATTTTGATTACTTCAAAACCAAACCTTTTAAAACCTAAGTTTCTTTTTTGTATATTGTCTAGTTACCTCAGTCTATAGGGGTGATACAAACTTCACTATTGTATTGTTCTATCAATGCTGAAATTAGATTTACTGATAGCCAAATTCACCTTGGACAATTTTGTTATAGTTATGATAAAATGCGCTTGCAAACAAATATTTCACAATAAAAAAGTAATTTCACAGAGGTTTCATTTGAATGGTCACACTATTGGATTTCATGGTCCATATAGACTGCAGAGTTAGAACCACACTGTACAATACACATCTCTTTGCCTAACTCATTGAATTTTAAGATGAAAATTGTTCATTGTTTTCCTTAGGCTGCTCTTAGTGCTGGCTTCTCAGACAAGACTCCCTGCCATACTGTTACTATGGCTTGCATTTCATCCAATCAAGCAATCACCTCAGGTATGTAGCAACAAAAAAAGTTCCTTACACTCCTTCACTTAACTAAAAGAGTAAAAGATAAAAGAAATGTAGTCAGTTCAACTTTACGTGATCTTACTAAATGGTTTGAACCAAGGATTCACATAGTGGAATGTGGTTGTCATGTTGAGTGGCCTCCTGAATTGGTCAGTTGTTAACACTAGCTGACATTTCACAACCACTGTGGCAGTCATCTTTCGACACAAAGTGTGTTGTATCTTACAAGCTGCTTGTATTAAACTCTGGTTACCATCAACTGATGTGATAAAACTCACTTTGACTCTGAAAATGACTACCGCAAAGGTTGTCAAAACATCAGTCACTGTCAGCAACAACAGTCCTACTCAAGACTTCATTCACCTGGGCAATCATATTTTACTTACCGTAAATCCTCTATTAAGCCCCCCTCTCTAATAAGCCCCCCCTTCCCCTCCCCTCCATCCTTATTCTTCAAAAACAATTAATGTGGCCCGATCGGTTATGGTTTTTTGAGGCTGGAAATTATTCTTCGGCCACATGACCTCCAACTTCATGTGCTGAACTTTTTCAACTTTATGCTCTAGTTCTTTTGTGGAGAATTGTTACAATTTTCTTATTGTTAGAAAAAGCAGTATAGCGCCCAGTAACCACAAGTCCATCCTCGAGAAACCTTGCTCCCCTTGAAGCATTTCGCTAAATTATATAAGTCCCCCTTCTCTTTTAAGCCCCCCCCCCCCCCCTCAAAAGTGCTTTAAAAAACCAACTCCACCAGGGGGCTTAATAGAGGATTTACAATACCATGATGTGATTCCTGGGACATGGATTTGTTGTGGATAAATTTGTCCCCTAGCTTAATTCGGTTTTACCATGTATAGTCCAAAGCCAATGGAAAAAATTTTCAAACTTGAAATCCTTCTTCCTGTATGTTTTAAAGGGCATTAATGAGAAAAAAATTGTCATCATCTTGTATTTAATTTACCACCTGTTTTTGCCTTATTTATTATAATTTTTATATGTGTTTATTTATTTTACAGCTGTTGGGCTCATTGCTAGTGGTCAGTGTGATACCGTTGTTGCTGGAGGAGTGGAGTTTATGTCTGATGTTCCAATCAGACTCAGTCGACCTCTGAGAAAAACTTTACTTTCCCTAAACAAGGTACACTGCACTGTGACAAAGTATAATTAAAAAGAAGAATCAAATTAATCAAGATTTGCAAGAATGAAAGTACTTTCCTGATTTCATTAATATTATTCATGAGTGGGATTCAAAAACAATTTTAACTCTCAAATAGTTTTGACTTTGATTTCTATAAAGAGTTGTTGATCATTTTAGAGTTTTTAAAACTAGAAGGGAGTAATTTATGTACTACTCAAACACCTTGAAGACACCTTCCAAAAATTTATAATTATGTGCTTTGTTCATTGTGTGGGTATGTGTGATGAATCACCTCTCCTTTTGTTTGATACATTACTGTTAATCTATGTTTAAGTCTAAGTCTTTGCTGTGCATATTGCTATGAACTTAGCTGTAATTTTGAAATCCTGACAAGAAATAGTTCCTGACCTAATAATTTGACATATTTCATCTATATGCAAAATGGATAATTTTATGCACTATGCTAAAGTACCACTAAAAAAGTTTCTTTTAAATGGACAAAATTTAACCCAACTTTGTCAACTTTCTTTATAACTCACTGAAAATTGAAGGAAAATTTAACTTTACTTAAAATAATTAATCTTTTTAGGCCAAAACACTTGGTGCGAGACTTGGACTTCTAGCAAAGATCAGGCCGAGCTTTCTGAATCCTGAGGTATGACACTATTGCACAGTTTAATCTTGTTACTTGTAAGCATCTTTGCTAGAGTTAGTTTCACACAGTACACTTTTTTAGCAGAAACTATTACCAGGTAGCTTTCTCATAAAAGCTCGTCTACATCTCATCTACCCCAATACCAATAAAAAATATTTCTTTCAAACTTTTCCATGATTGCCATGCACTCATAATAGTAATGGGGTTGTTTGCAATTATAATATTTTAGGGTATGCACAAAAACTTATGGAGAACAGCCACAGTACAAACTGTTACTTTGTTCACACAATTTATGAAACGATAGTAGAGAGTACCTCAAGAATGTCCTTTTGAATAACTTTCATTAATTTTGTAAGGTCACAATACAGGATTTCATCTACAGAGTTAAGGGTTATCCTGTCAGGGTCAGGCAATTTGACTTATGTTTCCATGATTATAGCACTAACTTGTAGAGAACGTGTTTAGAAATCAAGACATTAAATCACTGGTTTTACTTGGCTACCAAGATAATGTGAAATGGAGGCTTTCAGCTCCTCAAATGAACTAAACAAAATTTATGCCTTAGATAGTTTGGTCCTTATTTAAACTCCACCCTACTCACATAAAACCACTCTTGGGGGGGTCATGCAACTTATTCTCATGGCCTGCATCTTTTTCAGTTAGGAATAGTGTAAGGTTAATTAAGGTGTGGTCTCCTCAACTGTAATGCAGCTTCATTAAATTTCATTCTGTTATTATTTTACAGTTACCTGCTGTTGCAGAGTTTTCTACTGGTGAAACCATGGGACATAGTGGTGATAGGTGAAGAGCATGATTACATTTTAGTGAAATATGAATAATTTTTGGATAAACAATAATTAGTTTTTGTAAATTTGAACAAACTAACCTTTATTCCTTTCTAGATTGGCTGCGGCGTTTGGTGTCTCTAGACAGGAGCAGGTAATGGTCAATCCAGATCATTTTCTTCTTTCATGCTTTATAATATAAAGTTTTGTGTCGTATAAATTCAGGGTGCAGAAAAAAATTAATCAGTAAGTCATTGTGTGGAAAAAAGCCTTAATGGTGCAGAAAAAATGCTGGATTTATGGACCAAGATAAGTCGGGATTAGGAGTAATAAAAATGGAAAAAAAGATAAAGGCCTCTATCCAGTCATTTTGGTATGAATTATTTCATATACTTCACATCAAAAGATTTATTGTATGGTCAAGAGAACTTTTTTCTAGCAGGACTGAAGCTGCAAATACCAAGGGGGCAAGACGTAAGGCCCATCTGGTCCACTTGGGTAGCTAATCAGAACACATGATTCACTTCATCTTGCCCGCTCACAGGAGCAGCCGTTTAAAAAGAAATGTTCGTTGTGTATCAAAGTAAAGTTTAAACTATGACCCAAGGCTAGAAAAAAGTCCTGTATGGTCGTCTGGGACAAGTAGATTCTCTTGCAGGGCAAATAACTTTTAAAGCTCTCTTGCCCAATGGGCAAGGGTCCTGGTAAGTTATCCTCTAACTAAATCGTTGACAAAGAGAAGCAAGAAGTCAGGCCCCAAGCAAGCAAAATGTTAGAGCTGCTTGCCCACAGGAAAAGCTTAATTTCAAGTTTTTTTCAAACCCTGATTAGCCTAGTCTCTCAGACAGTACACCAGTGTAGTCCCATGAGGACTCAGTTTGTTCTTCTGAGCAGTATGTGACATATAGATGACAGGCATTTGATCCTGCTCATTTCTTCACCAAGTAACTTAAATTAAAATGTACCATCAAGTACATTATTAATTTTGTCAACTTGCTTGAAAACTCTTTGCTAAGACTCTTGTATTTTTCTTGCCCGTGGCCTTTCAATATTGTTGAGCTTTTTTTCTTGCAAAGAAGGCTTACATGTTGTTATTTATGCCTACACAGGATGAATATGCTCTGCGATCTCACACATTGGCTCACACAGCAGCAAGTGTAAGAACATTAGTTGTATTAAAATATTTTGATACAAGTGCCACAAGTGAAATTTTAATATAATGATATCATTACTTTGTGAGCAACTTTTTGTATGGTAATACTTATCAGTCCAATTTTTCTGGTATGGCAATTTCTTCTCAACATGAAAGCTGGTTTTATCACACCTTATCCTTGTGTTTAGTGGAAAGTTTTTTAAGTCGAGACACGAGTCATCCAGTTGAGTGTTATCAGGTATGAAATAATCACCTTCAATACTGCTCATCACATGTTAAAAATATTCAACATTTTTGTACCACAATGGAGCAAACTAAAAGAACATTTTTCCTAAAATCTAAATTCAAAGTGGGTGTATTTTTCAGCTCATCTGTGGTTGTGCATAGCATATCAAAAAATAGTAAAGATTTACACTGTATCTGTATTTCTTTCTTTCAGGCTGGAAAGTTAGAGGATGTCCTTGCCTTTAAAGTACCTGGTGTGCAACATTATTTTGTTGAATTCTGGAACCTTTACGCTAGGTTACACTTTCTACCGCAAAAAGTTGCTGCTATGACTTTATCCCTTGTTACAAGCACAAACAGCATCTACATCAGAGTCCCAATTTCTCAAACCCTTGGTTTCTCAAAAATCCTGATAATTCAGACCAAAATAATAACCCCAGATTATCCTTACACTTCTTCTGCTGGATTAAACACAATGTGGAGATTGAGTTATTGAGAGATACAACCCGCACCTCTATAAGACAGACCCCCCCCCCCCCCCCCCCCCACAAAAGGCGCAACATATTGTCGATTCCAACAGCTGCTGACTTTCTTTGACTCTCAATAAGGCAGCAGAGACAGCTCTCTAAGAAGAACATTTTGTGCTAGTCCCAATGGTATCTGTCTTAACCCTTGCGATCCAAGAAGTCAAAATTCAACTAAAATACAAATTTCATTTCATAAAATGTGGAAGAGCCAAAGGGACCTTTGTGAAAGTACTGTTGAAGAGGTTTTACCAACCTCGTTCCCAGGATTCTCTCCTACCCATCCCTACGGAGCAAGGGAGAGACCCTGGTTGGGTCTGGTCCCGTGTCTCCGGAACAAAATTAATTCAGAGGGAGGAGTTCTTTGTCTCTCAATTTTTTTGTCTCGATGGGTAGGAGAGAGAACCTGGGAACGAGGTCGAGGTTTTACTTGAGTGGTCATACCGTAGGATTTCATCCACATAGTCATCAAAAGTAAGAACCACCTTACTGACAAGACGACATTACTTCTGTTTTTGCCTTGCTTTAGGAAAAGCAGAAACGGTGACAGGTGATAACGGGATCCGTGTCTCAACTCTGCAGCAGATGGCCAAACTGAAACCAGCCTTTGTCAAACCACATGGCACTGTTACTGCTGCTAATGCTTCATTCTTGGTAGGTTTGGTTCCTTTGGGGACTAGGGTGGGGAATTTTGTCTTGTTACTACCATAAACAGGGAGTGTATTTGCTAAACATAGTGTTCATAAGCACTGCTGTTGTCTATGGTGCAAAAAAAACCATCAAACAAACCGAAGACTGGCAGAAAAAAACCTGTTAACTGTGATGAAAGCCAAACTTCCCAAAAAAACTCTGTCAGTCACCTATTAGTCAAGAGTTAACCGACAGATTACCAAGAGACTACTGACAGTTGACCAATACTAAAATCATTACTTTAAAACCAGTAATAACCTCTCTTAGCTGACAGACAGCCAATGAAAATCGACCAACCAGGTCTGTAACTAGAGGTTTCGACTTACCAGGCAACAGCGAAAATAATTTCTGCGTGTTTTTTTTTTTTCTCCTCTTGATTACAGACGGATGGAGGGTCAGCCTGTTTGATCATGAGTGAAGACAAAGCTCTTGCCATGGGATTTAAACCAAAAGCATACTTGAGGTAGAGTAGACTATACTCTTAGTAAAGGAGCTGTCTCACGGCTGTCTAGTACGGAACTTGAGAAATTACTTGTGAACAACAAAATCAGAGCTTCTTGTCAAACAAATATGTCTCCCAGACATTATGTCAAACTTTACAAACAACAAAAATGAACTTTTGAAAATATTTAGGCTGACAAGTTTTCGAAATCCCCATTGCAGTCCGCTTCTTTTTTCAAGTTTTTCCGACCGTGCCACCATTTGGATTTGCTGTGATATTTTTACCTTCTTTTAATGTTTTGAGCGGTTATATTCATGTTTCATTCAGTTTGCTGGCGATTCCCTCTGTAGTCTGCTACACAGCTGTTTTTAGTGTCGTCACGCAACGCTCCGAAGGTAGATTTCGTGACAAAGCCCCTTTAACATGTTCATACCCAGTCCAGGGTTACCCCCTCCCCTGCTGAGTTCGCCAATAAGTTTGAGCAATGAATGTATACCAAGTTCTAAGTTAATCATCAGACTACGGTTATAAGGGCACTTGAATATAAGAAGCCCAACTTATTAGCACATCAACTTGCAGACAAAAAATACGCCCCTCACAAGCCCACCCGACGATAAACACCCCGCTAGTCAGGAGTTTGGCTTACTTCTTTCGTTTTTCTTGCAGGGAATTTGTTTACACTTCACAGGATCCAAAAGACCAACTTCTACTCGGGTATTTCCTGTAGTTTCTTCTCTCTTTTTTGTCCAGGGTTTTTTCTTTTTATTCTGTGTGTATCACATAGTTTTACCAGAACTTTTAAGTCATAAACTTAACTTTTTGTTTAATTTTGAACTTGTTGTAATATACAGTCCTGCCTATGCTACCCCAAAACTTTTGGACAAAGCCGGACTCAAAATGGAGGACATCGATGTATTTGAATACCATGAGGCCTTTGCGGTAAGTGTATTAAAAACCTTTTTCGAGAATTGTTAATATTCCTAGCAGCGATTACCGTTCTTTCCCTCCTTTTTTAAGGGTCAAATTCTAGCTAATTTGAAGGCTCTGGACTCCGACTTTTTTGCACAAAATTACATGGGAAGATCGTCAAAGGTAAGAAATTTTCCAACATTTTCTTAATTTTTAGTCGCTAAGTGTTAAGGAATTTTCAAACCTTTTGTACAGTACAATCAACTTTATAAATAAAAGCAAGCTTGGCCACTTGAAGGTTGTCGCCATTCACCCTTTTTATTGTTTTGATAGCAAAGATTTTAGGAAGAAGTGGTGATTGACGGTAGCCTGGAAACTTAGCGCCGTAGGCGTGGTGGCAGGAGTCCCGCCGTCGCCGCGCGCCCCTCCTTCCCCCCCCCCCCCCAAAAAAAACCCCTCCGAGTAGCAGACAACAGGGGAATTCATTGGAAATGCTAACTCTTTTTGTTTTGTCGCCTGTCTCTTTTTAATGTCGCGTATCAACTTACAAGTAAATAAATAAACAAATAAGTAAACAAATAAACCAGAGCCGGTACTTAGTTAACCAAGGATACAAGAAGTGAGGGGATGGGAGCAGGTATCCGTAAAGGGTTAATTAAAGGGAAAAGATCTCTAGAGAGTGCAAGTCAAGAGACGAATATCGTATTTCTAACTTGGCTCACTCCATGTTAACAAAAAGGTCTCGTCTTCACCTTTGGTCGACAAGCTTCCCTAAGTGTAGCTATGTTCCAAATCAATAATTTTGCTAGTTTGATACTAAACCATGATTTACGGTGTCTCTCTGATTCTCTTGCTCCTCTCCACTTCTCTGAGCAGTTTTGACGTTAATATTTTTAGTTCGGTGCCCCTCCAATGGAAAAGCTGAACACATGGGGAGGTTCGTTGTCCATCGGTCATCCATTTGGCGCCACAGGAGTCCGACTCGTCACTACAGCTGCTAATAGGCTATTGAAAGAGGGAGGCAAATATGGACTGGTCGCCGCTTGTGCTGCTGGGGGACTGGTAAGTAGTCGTTAGTGATTACTTGCGCGCAGTTTACATAGAGCTGAAAACTGAGGAGCCACCATAAACATTTCTTCCAATGAAAGTAGGTTAGATCACCTCTGATTACTGCCAGGGGCAAAAAAAATGGTAAGACATTCGCAAACGTTTTTTGATATTGAAAAAGCAAATATGTCAAATTTGTTTTCATCCTTGGAAGTGCCTGTTGTACCCTGTTACGAGGCAAATTGTTCATCGTTAAGAGTAATAATTTCAAAGATGCAATAGGCCATTTGCACGATAACGTCTTTTTACTACTTAGACCAGAATTCATTTGGGTTTTTCTTTCGTATTTAAATTTACTAATCCTAGTGTTTTAAAAAAGAAAACAAACCGTGAAGGATTCTGGTAGTTGGAGAGGGAATCCTAGGGTGTTGGCTGGGATATGTGAATTTCACTTAAGTTATTTTTAGAGGCTTTAATTAAACGGAAGTCTAATTCCCGGGACGTCCGCAAATTGTAATAGATTGTTTGAAACGTCGTCAAGTCCACGCGCAACTGCCTCAAAGCAAAAAATTCAGAGTATTGTGATGGCGACTGTTGAATTCTCTCTTGACAACACTGAATAAAACACCTCTCCGGAAACCAACTTGCCAGTAGTTTAATCGTTTGATTGGTCCTAAGGGCCAGACTGGGCGTTTCCCTCTGTGTCTCATTATTCTCTCTTGTCTAAATACTACAGGCCCCGGTCGTTCAAAAGTTGGATAGCGCTATACACCGGATAAATCACTATCCAACGGATAAAAGTTAAGGAAACCAATTAAGCTATCCAGTGGATAGTAATTTATCCGTTGGATAGGGTTATCCACTTTTTGAACAACTTGCCAGGCTGTCAGTTAGCCATATCGAGCGAAGGGAAAAGCGAGCGAAAAATAACTATGGACGTCTGCTTGTAACGTTATCTTATTTGCCATTCCCCATATCGAGAATTAATAATCTCTCTATCTTATTCGCAATATTGATCCAAAGAAGGGGAATTTATGATACTAATCATTTGTGGGTTTTGTATTATTTTTCCAGGGTCATGGCATCATAGTGGAGCGATATCCGTCATAAAATGGTTTTCTGAGAAGACGCGAAAATATTCTCATTTTAACAGCTGGTTCTGTTCCAGTTACTTAAAATGCCATGCAAAATCCTTGTTAAAACTTCGCACTCGAACAATAGTTTTTCTCGCTGCATCCTACGAAAGAATCCTGCATTATAACTCTGGATATACTAATAACTGGCCTACTAATTATTTGTGGAGTTGATTGTCCAGTGTTTGCTCATTTATTGCATATAAGTAGTTAATAAACCCGGATTTAGTAAATGTTGTTTGTTGAAGTGCTCTTTTACACTGTTATTGTGACGTAAGTAACTTAGACCAAGAAAATTTACAAAACTGTTGTTTCTCCTACCTTTAAGTTCTTTTGAAAGTGAATGACAATAAAGAATTAAAAATTCTTTATTACTTCAATAGCGTTTTCCACATGTGCTGGTAAAACCATCTGAAATCCTTTCTTTTCTGGAAATGCCATAAACTGCATACTTAACAGTATAAGCAGCTGGCTTGCAAATAGCGAAGAGCTAATTGCGACAAGCCAACTTTACAGAGCCAACGATTAATTTGTCAATTGTTCCTTTTTTACAATACCAGTATATACTTCGTTAATATCACCATAGCAAGCGGAAGAACACAATAAATGAGAAAGAAAATAACTTTTGATCAACCGCGGAAGGATTAGTTCAGTCGGTAGAGCACTTGACTGTAAAGCGGGAGGTCGCGGGTTCGATTCCCGAGGCCGGGCCAATACTCGGGGTCTTGAAATAACTGAGAAATGAAGGTACTGCCTTTGCCCTGCAAATGGCTAGACCTTCGCGTGGCTCGAATGGCGGACCCGTCTCCAGTAGTAGTCGGGAAGTAGTGTCTCCAATTAGTACTTTCTTGCTAAATACGTTAGCACTCAAATATATTTACAAAACAAAGAATCTATAAGTCGGTATTCATTTCGACTCAGTCTCCTGCACACTAGCACACTAGTTGGTAGTTTTAATTCTTGCCGTGTTTAACTTTTCTGTAATATTTTTTAAGTTCTAAAACGTCTTGCCCACAGTTTAAGAGTACGCCTTTTATGTTACGCTGTAAGAGAAAGTGATTGCTCTGATATGCTATTTTCCGTCCTAGTATTTTCTTTGCGGTTGAATATTCAGCTTCGTTCATTCGGTCACCCATCCACACTGTCGAGCCACGCTTAGTTTACCATCTCACCTATGCCAGCTAGCCCCTGAAAAATATAATAATGATAATAGTAAGAAGAAGAATGATGATGATGATAACGATAATGATCAGTACTGTGAAAGGTTTTGACCCAGGGGTCATAAGTAGGTTAAGTATGATCGTCCGGGTGAACGTAGTCCTGAATAGGACTGTTGTTGTTGATAGTGACTACCGTTTTGACAACCTGTGCGGTAGTCATCTTCAGAGTCAAAGTGAGTTGTATCTCGTTAGTTGATAGTATTAATTAAACTCTGGTTATTGACCTGATTGGTCAATTAAGCCGTGATGTTATTGGCTATAAAGTTTAATACCATCAACTGACGTGATACAACTAATTTTGACTCTGAAAATGACTACCGCACAGGTTGTCGAAACGTCAGTCACTGTCAACAACAACAGTCCTATTCAGGACATCAAGGAAGCAACGCTGTTCGGTTAACTTTGTAGGTACAAGTATGTAATGGACCATTTATGTCAACAATAGGCTATTTCCGAGTTCCCCCGGGCCTCTGTTTCAAGACAAGGGTAAGTGCTCAGCCTTTGATGTGGAAATCATTTTTCATTCTCATGCAAATAAAACTCATTTTCACAAGAAAGGTTTGTGCACCTAGCCTCATTTTGAAGGTGAGGGTTTTTGAAACTCGGAAGTGGCCAATTGTGTTAAGGACCGTACCTGGATCCAATAGCCCACGTTCGGTATATTAAAATTGTAACATGACTTCGAGGCTTTCTGGTCATTTTTCTATATTTGGTTTGGTTTTCTCTGGGCTCAAGTCTCTTCTGGGAATTGCGAGACTATGGAGTCGTGAAAAATTTGCAATTTTGTCCCTAAAGCCTCGGAGTCATAATTGTATCTAAGCAACTCCGAATAAAATCGTCGAATTAAATACGACTCTTGTTTTCTCTGTTGTTCAATCCAGTTTTCATGATCCGCAGTGATTCCTATTGTTAACACTATAACTAAAGGAAAATCCCCTACATATGAAAGCGGTTTCGCCCGCACTTCCTAACCCACGGCTACTGCCAGTAATATATAGAACGTGGTCTATTAGAGGTAATTTTAATATCTGAGAAGGGTGAGTTGGGGGTATATTTTAGCCAGCTATTTACCGTGTCAATCAAAGCTAGGGGTCTGGTGTAGGCAAGCGGAAGAGCGGTCACTCTGCAGTAAAACTTAACAGAAACCTAGAAAACAAGACTATATATTAAAAGAAAATACTTTTTTAAGGTGCTGTCATGGGATAAAAAAAATAAAATATATAATGATAATAATAATAATTTAACAACATATTGCGCAGGTGTTCATAAAAATGATCAAATGCGCATTACATCAGTAATAAAAGCATGGAAAAAAAAAACCTATTTACAATACGAAAAACAATAAGAATATATACACTCCCGCCATAAAAATCTAAAATATCGATATGTAACAATTATTTATTTATTTAATCATAAGAAAACTTAAAAAGGTACGTCTTAAGATTGCTCTTAAAAGTATGCAAGTTTAGAATATCGCGAGGCTCACGCGGTAAAGCATTCCATAACTTGGGCGCAGCCACCTTGAAGGACCTATCGCCTAGTCTGACCTTAGTTTAAAATGTTGGCGATGCTAGCAAACGCCCACCTGACGATCTGAGGTTATATGCGCCTTGCGATTTCAAAGAAACTAAGTTCTGAATGTATGTAGGGGTTATGTCACAGATAGCCTTGAATGCAAATAACAAAATCTTAAAATGAATGCGCGGCTTTAACGGAAGCCCATGTAGCTCATACAGTATATTAATGGTGTAATATGGCTGAAGCGCGGAACGCAGCAAACAAGCCTGAACCAGTTAAGCTGCGAGGCAGGTAGACCATACAAAAGGCTATTGCAGTAGTCAACACGAGAAGTGAAAAATGCATGCACTAAGATCTTTGTTTCCTCAGGGCTTAGGAACTTGCGAATACGACTTATGTTATGTAGATGAAAGAAAGCTGCGCTACAGAGCTTGCTAATATGAGTAGACATACTAAGTTGAGAATCAAACCAGGAACCCATATTCCTGACAACCGGCTTTGTGTTCACAACAGACTCACCAACATGCAGTAATACTATTAATGTCACCATAGCTAGCTGTTACTTGGTACCAAGGAGCAAAAACTCAGTCTTATCATCATTTAACATAAGTCGGTCTCTTAATCATCTACTTTCTTAAATCTATGATGCAATCACGCATAGCCTCTACCGTTCTAGCGTCATCACCCTGCACGTTTGGACTGAATGCCAAGAACAGTTGTGTGTCATCGGCGTAATAGAGCACGCTTGGAAAGTGTCGACCCACTATATCGAATAGTTCGCTGGTATATACTGTGACCAGAAGCGGGCCAAGGCATGATCCTTGTGGAACCCCTTGGGCGAGCGGAAAGGTATCTGAAAGCCCTCCATTAACTGCAACACGCTGTGTACGGTCGGAGAGGTACGATGTAAACCAGTTGAGTGCCTGGTCAGGTCACACCAAGACTTGACCTCAACCGATCCAGCAAGTTATCGTGGCGTACGGTATTGAAAGCTGCGCTTAGATCTAAAAGAACCAGCAAGGTCACCTTCTGCACATCCATATTCAATAAGATATCGTTCTTCACTTTAAAAGCGCTGCTTCAATACTATGATGTTTTTTGTAGGCCGACTGGAGCTCAAGGTGCGGACCGTTGATCGTCATATGATCAATCAGCTGATCAGCAGCTGCTCTTTCAGATAACTTGGAGACATACGGAAGATTGCTTTCTGGGCGAAAGTTTTTGTACGCGATGTCTGGACCACATTTCTAAAACTTGGGTAATACGAGGGCCTGCCTCCATTCCTCTGCGAACAGACCAGATTCAGCCGACATGTTGATCATACAGGTGATTACCGGTAACAACATCAAGAACCTGTAGAACCACAGATGTAGGTGCAGGATCTAAAGGACAAGATTTCATGGCTGTCTTTCCAATAATCAAAGAAGCTTGGTCTTGTGTCAAGGTCTTGAAGTTTGGGAACACATTCGCGCGCGGATCAGGATCAACACAGCCTGCGCACGCGCTCATATTAACTGCTGACGCATTGCCATCGCCGTCAAAAGGCTCAGATGACTGAAGGGATGAGGTGAGTCATTGATACGTTCAATCTTCTGTACAAAATAGTTGCCAAAATTATTAATTGGCCAGATCATCGAGAGGTATGTGATCTGGAAACGAGACATCAGTCTGCTCAAATACCAATGAATTGGTTGTACGAAACAACTTTCTCTGGTTCGAGCTTTTCTCAAGATAAGATTAGAAAAGTAATCACGACGTGCACTGTATGGATGGTTACACTCTTTCTGAACAAACTCCGAGAAAGTTAAACGAGTAAGAAAGGTTTTTTACGTCCAAGAGCTTTTTCTTGCTGTTGCTCTTAACATTCAGGATACCCTGCGAGCAGAGGCTACATTTTCGCTGTGTAGGGTATGTTCAGGATAGAGGTTTCAATAGTTTTGTAGATAACAAGATAAAACTATCAGTTAACAGACCCAAGTGGCAAAGTTTGTTAGCTGAGATCCGAGCTCTTTTTCTTTAGGTTTTGATTTGCATATTTGATTTCAGGCCCGTTTGGTTTCGGGCACTTTTGAGAAACGGCCCGATGACCCGGTTGTTCAAACGCTGATAGCGCTCCAGTGAATAAGTGCTAGTGAAGCCAATCAGTGTGCTATCCAGTGGATAGCTTATCCGCCTTTTGTACTGCGGCGATGGACAGACAAGTATAATCATAATACGGCAAAATTAGAGTAACGTTTTCTATCATGAACTAACAGTAACTAAAAGACAACAACAAAGTGTGTTACCTTTTCAATGTATCTGCGTGATATTACACCTGATGATCTATTGAAATTTCTGTTAGCTGTCCATCTTCGCCACACTGAAAGGAAAGGATTACGGTGAAGCTGTTTGTTGAATGATTAATAAAAACATTAACGTTAAATTTATAAAGGCGACTGCAGAGTTCTGTTTATTCATTGTTAATTGACAAATCAATGACACCAAGATTAATCAGTCTCTGTAAGGTCTGTAACAAACAACAACGACGACGGCAGTGAAAACGTCACTAGAATCTTTCAAACTTTATCGCTTTTAATTTAAAAAAAGATATTGAGTGAATACGTAACAAATTTCCTCGACAATATTTCCGTTAAAGCACTCGGGCTTACAACGGTTATGCGTTGTTGCAAAACCTTTAAACTGTCCGTGACGAGAGGAAGACCAGAGTACGACAATATAGATGATTGTTAGCTGTAGCTCCTCGTTCCTGTTAAGTGAAGGGAGTTATAGCCTCCTTAGTCTTTCTTTCAATGCAAGGGTATTTCAGAAGAAAATTTGTTACTTTTCCAGTCGAAAGATTTTTCAGATAAAGGCCAACGGAAAGTGGAAAGAACTTTTTATCGCTTTTATCTGGGCTTACTGTGGTTTCTTTTGGTAAGGTGGTCTTGAAATGCAGCCGAGTGGCTATGAGGATGAGAAAGAATGTAAACGACCAAAAGGGGCAGATTTAGCAAAAACAGCACAACGACAGGGACGACGGTGAGGGTACATCTAAAAATTGGCTTGAACAATGGGCCGGAAGAGCAGCAAATTGAGCCGACCACAAGTCATCTACAATACCGTTTGACATGGCATTGACTTCGTTAAATCTCAAAATGTTTCAAGAAAATGACGACCGAAGACCCGGAAAGGTGGTCGTTGGTGGAAAATATCGGGGTGGTGAACAGGGTTGTTTTCAAAACAAATTTACTGGACTCTTGTTCGGGCAGTAAAACTGAGTGGGCGTAATAACGAGCCAATTTATGTAGTATGGCGGGCTTCAACCGTAGTAGTTTTACCAGACTGAATTTTCACGGCTGCATTTGCCCTCCTTCTTTGGTGACGTCTCCAATACTTCTGGACAACTAACATTGAGTTTATCAGCCGTTTGTTCCGAGCTTCCTCCTGTCTTTTCTTCTAAAAAAAAATGAAAAAAAAAAAAAACATAAGAAACAATCTGCTCCTTTATGAAAGAGAGGATAAAGATTAACGGTAAGAAAAATAATATATAAAGACAAGAGAGAATGAGCTCATTCTCTCTTGATTCTTGATAAAGACGTGACCGAAAACGTAAACCCGCGAATGAAAAAGTCTCTGACATCCAGGGTAATGAATACCAGCATTCATGCCTTATAATTCAATAGATAATCCTTTGAATTTAGTAACAGCAAAATCACCGGCGAGAAACTCAAATTTTACATAACTTCCTAAGGCCTCGTTTAAGCTTTCATGAAATTCAGACCTTGGCGTCAGGTTCGGTCTTACTATTATGGGATATCTAGAGGCGTGGATAAGATCTCACTGAACTGAAAAAAAGAAAATGCCTATCCACTCTCAAAGGATGTATCGTTTCAAAATGGTAAATTATTTACCTATGGAATGAGACCAGCCATACCTGTTCAATATCTTAGTCTAGACTTTATCATCTCAGTATATAACTCAACCACTTGAGGCATGACTACCTAGTTAAATATGCATATTTTGTTAAATGCCATTTTTAGAACGGTTTGCTTCCAACAGTGATCCTGAAAGGTGAACTACAAATGTGGCTAAAAGAAAAACACACGTGAAACGTGATTTCAAACAACACGTAACATTGCTTCGTCCATGACGTCAAGAAAACACGTTTTTCTAAACGGGGAGGGTTGCAAACCTTAATCTAAGGATCATGCGCATTTGATCATATTCACATGTATTTTGTGCAATATAAATGTTAAATTATTATTATTATTATTATTATTATTTTCTATACCAAAATGTAACCTAAACAGTGTAAATCGTTAATTTGTTTTGTGTGATTGGAAACGTGATTTATCCTTTTAGCTATTTCACTAATTAATAAGTCACGTGATCCTTTTCCCTTTATTTACCGATTCCTATATAATGCAAACACACATAGAAGGCGAATTTTTCAGAACCTTTTTAACTGAAATGTACCTAAAAAAACTTAATGCTTTTCAATTATCCTTTCCCCATTTTAGAGTAAATAGTTTGACCGTTATTCTCAATTATCAGTCACGTGACGAAAATGTAAGCTTCTAAAATGTCTCGTTCTGCTAAGGCCATTAGTTACATTTGTAGTTTAATTTTCAGGATCATTGATAGAAGCAAACCGTTCTAAATAGCATTTTATCAAAATATGCATATATGTAATTAGATAGTGTTGCCTGAAGTGACCTGAGTGAATCATCAGATGCCATATATATGCACTTTATAAAATTAGCGCCAAATTGTTACCTTGTTTTTAACAAGGCAGTAGAGAGGTTTCGATAGTTTTGCAGATAACAAGATAAAATTAAACTATCACTTAACAAACCCAAGTGGCCAAGTTTGTTAGCTAGGATCCGAGATCTTTTTTCTTTAGATTTTGAATTGAATATTTGATTTCAGGCCCGTTTAGTTTCGGGCACTTTCGATAAACGGCCCCATGATCCGGTTGTTCAAAAGCTGGATAGCGCTCCAGTAGATAAGTAATAGTGAAGCCAATGACACTATCATCCAGTGGATAGCGGTTATCTGCCCTTTGTACTGGGAGGATGGCCAGATAAGTATAGTCATAATACAGCATAGTTAGAGTAACGGTTACTATCATGAACTAACAGTAACTCAAAGTCAAAGTGTGTTACGCTTCAATACCAGATATTTTCTCGTGTGGTGTTGAATGACTTTAACGGCTTCTAAAACCCTCTTGAAATTTCTGTTAGCATTCCATCCTCGCCACACTAAAACAAAAGGATTAAGGTGAAGCTGTTTGTTGAATGACCAAAGAAAACATTAACGTTAAATTTATAAAGGCGACTGCAGAGTTCTGTTGTTGGTTCATTAACAAATCAATGACACCAAGATTAATCAGTCTCTGCAAGGTCTGTAACAAACAACGACGACGACGGCAGTGAAAACGTCGCTAGAAATAAATTTGCGTTCTTTCAAACTTTATCACCTTTAATTAAAAAAAAGATTTTGAGTGAAAACGTAACAAATTTCCTCGACAATATTTCCGTTAAAGCACTCAGGCTTATGACGATTATGCGTGGTTGCAAAACCTTCAAACTGTTAGTGACGAGAGGAAGACGAGAGTACGACAATATAGATGATTGTAAGCTGTAGCCCCTTCTCCATGTTAAGTGAAGGGCGTTTGATGTTTATCTTTATGGCCTTATTGATCTTTGTTTCAATGCAAGGGTATTTCAGGAGAAAATTAGTTTGTTACGTTTCCAGTCAAGACATTTTTCAAATAAAGGCCAACGGAAAGTGGAACGAACTTTTTATCGCTTTTATCTGGGCTTACTGTGGTTTCTTTTGGTCACGTGGTCTTGAAATGCAGCCGAGTGGCTATGAGGATGAGAAAGAATGTAAACGACCAAAAGGGGCAGATTTAGCAAAAACAGCACAACGACAGGGACGACGGTGAGGGTACATCTAAAAATTGGCTTGAACAATGGGCCGGAAGAGCAGCAAATTGAGCCGACCACAAGTCATCTTCAGTACTGTTTGACATGGCATTGACTTCGTTAAATCTCAAAATGTTTCAAGAAAATGACGACCGAAGACCCGGAAAGGTGGTCGTTGGTGGAAAATATCGGGGTGGTGAACAGGGTTGTTTTCAAAACAAATTTACTGGACTCTTGTTTGGGCAGTAAAACTGAGTGGGCGTAATAACGAGCCAATTTATGTAGTATGGCGGGCTTCAACCGTAGTAGTTTTACCAGACTGAATTTTCACGGCTGCATTTGCCCTCCTTCTTTGGTGACGTCTCCAATACTTCTGGACAACTAACACTGAGTTTATCAGGCGTTTGTTCCGAGCTTCCTCCTGTCTTTTCTTCTAAAAAAAAATGAAAAAAAAAAAAACATAAGAAACAATCTGCTCCTTTATGAAAGAGAGGATAAAGATTAACGGTAAGAAAAATAATATATAAAGACAAGAGAGAATGAGCTCATTCTCTCTTGATTCTTGATAAAGACGTGACCGAAAACGTAAACCCGCGAATGAAAAAGTCTCTGACATCCAGGGTAATGAATACCAGCATTCATGCCTTATAATTCAATAGATAATCCTTTGAATTTAGTAACAGCAAAATCACCGGCGAGAAACTCAAATTTTAAATAACTTCCTAAGGCCTCGTTTAAGCTTTCATGAAATTCAGACCTTGGCGACAGGTTCGGTCTTACTATCTTGGGATATCTAAAGGCGATGATAGGATCTCATAATTGAAAAAAAGGAAATGCCTATCCACTCTCAAAGGGTGTATCGTTTTAAAATGGTAAATTAGTTATCTATGGAATGAGACCAGCCATTCCAGTTCAATATCTTAGTCTAGACTTTGTCATCTCAGTATATAACTCAGCCACTTAAGGCATGACTACCTAGTTAAATATGCATATTTTGTTAAATGCCATTTAGAACGGTTTGCTTCCAACAGTGATCCTGAAAGGTGAACTACAAATGTGGCTCAAAGAAAAACACACGTGAAACGTGATTTCAAACAGCACGTAACATTGCTTTGTCCCTGACGTCAAAAAACACGTCATGGGGAACGGTCGCAAACCTTAATCTTAAGAATTTTCACTATCAAACTGTAACCTAAACAGTGTAAATCGTTAATCTGCTTTGTATGATTGGAAATGTGATTTATCCTTTTAGCTATTTCACTAATTAATAAGTCACGTGATCCTTTTCCCTTTATTTACCGATTCCTATATAATGCAAACACACATAGAAGGCGAATTTTTCAGAACCTTTTTAACTGAAAAGTACCTAAAAAAAACTTGTTGCTTTTCAATTATCCTTTCCCCATTTTAGAGTAAATAGTTTGACCGTTATTCCAGAATTTCAATCAGCCTACCGCAAATATCACAGTACGGAGACTGCCTTACTGCGCATCCCCAACGACATTCTCGTCGGCATGAATAAACAACAAGTCACGTTACTAGTGTTCCTAGATCTAAGCGCTGCCTTTGATACAGTAGACCATGATATATTACTGTCACGTCTGGAATACAAATTTGGAATTAAAGATCAGGCAGTAACGTGGTTCAAATCCTATCTGTCGAATAGATCCCAGCGTATTGTAATCGGCAATGCAAAGTCAGACAGTTTGAATCTGAAGTTTGGTGTGCCTCAGGGCTCCTGTCTCGGCCCAATGCTGTTCTCCCTTTGCACTAGTGAGCTTTTTGATGTCATTAGCCAGCACTTGCCAACAGCGCACAGTTACGCCGATGATAGCGGCCGGTATCTATTTGGCATTCAATCCAAAAGATGATTCCGAACAAGACGCCGCCATTGCAGCAATGGAAGCGTGCCTCTGTGACATCCGTAGCTGGATGATCAATGACAAACTCATGATCAATGATTCCAAGACTGAGTTTATGCTCATTGGGACGAGAGCGCAGCTACAGAAAACCAAAAGCGCTACTCTAACTATTGGCGAATCCATCATCTCTCCCTGCACGGAACCCCTTAGAAACTTAGGGGCCTGGTTTGGCTTCCATTTCAATCTGAATTTTAACATAACCAAAACTTTCAGGAGTGCTTTTTTCCATCTACACAATATTAGACGCGTCAGAAAATATCTAAGCATAGAGTCTGCCGAGAAATTAGTCCACGCTTTCATCACAAGCAGATTGGACTATTGTAACTCACTTTTATACGGACTATCTCACTGCGCTCTCACTAAACTGCAGCTTGTTCAAAACGCAGCTGCAAGAGTTCTATATCTAGCACCACGGTATTGCCACATTACACCAATATTATACGAATTACACTGGCTGCCTGTTACGCGTAGAATAGAATTTAAGATTATTATAATCATTCACAAAACTATCCATGGAACAGCTCCTAATTATTTATCATCTCTCGCTGACTTTAAACCTAATTCTTCCTACAGTCTTAGATCTAATAACAAATATCTGCTTTCAAATCCAAACTTCAGGACTCTCCCTACTCTTGGTGACCGAGCCTTTGTAGCCGCCGCACCAAAACTGTGGAATAATCTTCCGTTAGATCTTAGATGCACCTCCGATTTTGAAGTTTTTAAACGTAATTTTAAAAAAGCCTTTTCTGATATAATGTTGTAATTTATAGACTACATAATTATTCATTCGTGTAATTTTTAATTGTAAGGCGCATTTGAAAACTGTATAGTTGAATTTGCGCGGTATAAATAAATGTTATTATTATTATTATTATTATTCTCAATTATCAGTCACGTGACGAAAATTTAAGCTTCTAAAATGTACTTATATTGCTAAGGCCATTAGTTACATTTGTAGCTTAATTTTGAGGATCATTGATAGAAGCAAGCCGTTCTAAATAGCATTTTATCAAAATATGCATATGTAGTTAGATAGTGTTGCCTGAAGTGGCCTGAGTAAATCAGATGCCATATGCACTTTATAAAATCAGCGCCAAATTGTTACCTTGTTTTTATTAACAATCATTCAGTATTGAGGTTTCAATAGTTTTGCAGATAACAAGATAAAATTAAACTGTCAGTTAACAAACCGAAGTGGCCAAGTTTGTTAGCTATGATTCGAGCTCTTTTTCTTTAATTCTGATTTTGATTTGAATATTTGATTTCAGGCCCGTTTAGTTTCGGGCACTTTCAAGCAACGGCCCCATGACCCGGTTGTTCAAACGCTGGATAGCGCTCCAGTGGATAAGTATTAGCAGAGCGGATAAAGGTTGGGCGGTGAAACGAAGGCTCCGTTCTTTATTCAATGTGTGATGCGGAGTAGGACTGGCGCGAGCGCTCTTTCTGCGCCTCCGGTACGCTTGAAGGCCCGGGTGAAATTTCCTTTTTGCAAACCGGAAATCCCATTTTCTTTCTGTAATTTCAGGCTACAATGTTAAATAGATAAATTTGTTTCATAACAATATTAATAAACAGTTTCATATGTTAATGTTTGCATGCCCAAAAGTCAAACTTGTTGGTCATGCGATGTCAAAATTTGAGTTCAATTTGAAAGTGTTGAGTGCCTCCTCCTTCCGCTAAATATGACCTAATCGTCTTTCGCCGTATCGTTTGCAAAAGATTAAGATTTCTTAACCCTAATTTTTACATATGTTAAAGGGGGATAAATTTTACATAAAATAACAAAAAATTAGCTTGACATATTTTGATATAGTGGCGTTGTACTACTTCAAACATTGCTTCTCGGGAGTAACGCGCCATGGCGATTCACCTAATGCGTCGCAAATCCGGCAACCGCATGTAAACAAAATTTCTTGAGGTTAATTATATAGTAAGGTTTTTTTCCCCGTTTTTCTCTCTAAAACAAAACAAAGTAAACAGTAAACACTGAGGGGAAACTAATTTTGAAGGTCCGAAGAAACAGAAAGACGTACGAAATGTTTTTTTCAAAATTAAAAAGAAGGATGATGGTGATTGAAATTAGCATTATTACACCTTACAAGAGCTGCACGCATTTATAAAATACATGCGTCATCTAGTTATGAAAAACTATGACATGGATGAGATTTTCTTTCGTGTTTCAGACAGTATTTAGTTGTTTCTGTTTTGGAATAACATCTACATTGGCGTAATATAACGAAAATATAATTCAGAGGTAGAGTCATGAAAGTAATCAGAGAAACCATTTGAAAGAGATGTACTAAACCTCCCGCAAAAAATTAGCAACATTTGCCTCTTGGAGACAGCGTACCAGCAAAAAGGAACGAGGAAGAAAAGTGTGAAAGAACAATTCAATTCTCAAGCCGCCATAATTCAGTGATTAAGCCCTGACCGAAGTCGAAAACAGGCGACATTTCTAAACAGAGTCCCAGTCCACTGCATCACACACCTCTTTGCTCGGACGCGCTCGTTTCACCGCCCAACCTTTATCCACCCTGAGTATTAGTGAAGCCAACTGCGCTATCCAGTGGATAGCAGTTATCTGCCCTATGTGCTGGGGCGATGGACAAGATAAGTATAATCATAATACAGCATAGTGAGAGTAACGGTTACTATTTAACAATTAGTCGCCGAAGGCGACGTGAATATCGGCGAATAGTCACCGAGACGAAGTCGAGGTGACTATTCGCAAATATTCACGTCGCCTGAGGCGACTAATTGTTTTAGTATAATTATATTGATGAATATTCGAGAAAATAAAGTTATTGATTAATTTCCGACCCCGAAACATCAAAAAACCTGGCTGCCATTTTAAAAACTGCGAGCCTTCAATGCTATAATCCCCGCGCGGTGATTATAGCTGGATAAAGCGAAGCTCCTAGCCAATCACAGCGCTCTATTTTCGATAATCATCAATGCAATTATACTAACATGAACTAACAGTAACTAAAGGTCAACAATAAAGTGTGTTACGCTTCAATACCAGATATTTTCTCGTGTGGTGTTGAATGACTTTAACGGCTTTTAAAACCCTCTTGAAATTTCTGTTAGCATTCCACCCTCGCCACACTAAAACGAAAGGATTACGGTGAAGCTGTTTGTTGAATGATTAATCAAAACATTAAGTTAAACGTTAAATTTATAAAGTCGACTGAGTTCTGTTATTGGTTCATTGACAAATCAATGACACCAAGTTTAGTCAGTCGCTACAAGATCTGTTACAAGCAATGACGACGGCGGCTGCAGTAAAAACGTCGCTAAAAATAAATTTGCGTTGTTTCAAACCCTGAAATTTATCGCATTTAATTAAAAATAATGATATTGAGTGAAAACGTAACAAATTTTCCTCGACAGTATTTCCGTTAAAGCACTGGGGCTTACGACGATTATGCGTGGTTGCAAAACCTTTAAACTGTCCGTAACGAGAGGAAGACAAGAGTAGGACAATATGTTGATGATTGTTAGCTGTAGCCCCTCGTCCCTGTTAAGTGGAGGGCGTTTGATCTTCACCATTATTAAGGCTTTCCACAAGTTGCTCGGCAACTTTTTGGCAACTTCTCTTATTTCGGGCAATTTTTTTGTTTCGAGCAACTTTTGCATTCTAAGCAATTTCTCTAATTTTCTCGCAATTCTTAGATATCGGAACAGTCTTTAATGCTTAATTGTCCTTTCTTATACATTTCACAATGTTTTAGTAGACAATTAATGAATTTCCTGTGAAAAAGGAGCCAGATCCTCCTTCCTGGGGAAGATAATATGGGCACTAGATGCATGTAGCCCGGCTGCTAGGTCAGCGGTTTTTAAAAGAAAATTGAAAACGGCGGACGAAACAGAAGGTCATTCAACAATTTTATTGGGTCATACTAGATTAATTTTGATATTGACAAAAGCTCATGACTATGAGGCCATGGGCTCTGATATTGATGCGTAGTCTTTACTCCTATTTTTTGGTTTTAATTGAGGACAAAGTTATTTAGCAACGCCCCAAAATTGTACAAAAATGCTTAGACATTCTTTATTTTTTACAATTTGTATATTTTTGCTTCAGATCAAATAAAGGAAGAGGAATAACAATAAGTTTTTTGTTTTTTTGAGCAGCTTTTAAGCAACGTTCGTCACAAAAAGCAACTTTTGACTTTTTTGAGCAACTTTTAAGCAACTCAGAATTTAAGAAATTACGGGAACATATGAAACTCAAGGGGTACAAATAGCCTTTAATTGAATTTTGCGACCACGCCCCTTTCGGCGCCTCACTAAAATCGGGTGCGATTTTCGGATATTTTATCGTCGTGCTCATTCTGTATATTAAGAGTACTCAATGTACCACTGGAATATTTAACTATGATATCACGGCTTTCCATTTTGCTAATTTTCTGACTCCAAAGTAAAATTTTACCCTCGTCATTTTTCAATTTTCCCGAGCGGTTCGATCAAAATGAACAAGGCGTTTGTGATCAAAACACGACCGAGCGAGGGATCTTGGGCGATAACTCTTTTATGCAAGCGCGAATTGAAAATGTACCGCCAAAATCAAAGAGAGGAACGAATTTTCTTTGTTTTGATATGTAAGACGTCTAACAAAGAGCAGATTTGAGCCCGTCAAAAGGCCTCTCAAAACAGCTACATCCTGCTCCTTGTGATTTTTGCCAGTTTTCCAAGCGTGAAAGGGTAGCAAAGCAATTGGCAATGCGGATGGTACGGGAAGCAACGGTTCCTTCATTCCGACACGAAATGAACTAGTAAGTGTGCCTATTCAATATTATCGTACTTCTCTGAGCCCTTTATCTCCGTTTGAAGGTTTGGCTCAGATACTGAGGCCTAGGATGTGGATTGATACAAAAGTACTATACGTCCAGCCGTGAAAATATTGTCAGGTTAAAATCAGATTTGCGTTTTGAGTCAATAATTTCCTATAATATTAACTTTCCGGGGTCTACATTTTATTTCTTTCAGCTTTCTCATTTATACATTATGGCAAGAAGAATAAAAACGCAGAAATCGGTTACGAGTCCGCCACAGTCGCTGTCGTGAAAATAATTTTTGAAGAATCTGTTGTTAGCGATGTTGTTGTTAACAGCCGTATTCTAAACGTCTTCAAAAAGAAGATTTCAGTACTGCAAACGGCTTAAAGACGTGCGAGCAAGGCAGGAGGAAAATCACTGGCAAAGTTGTTGAATGGATGGAATACCGGACCGAAATATCAATTCGAAATTTACTACAGCGTGAAATCCTTCGAGGTCAAATAAAGAACCATAGTCACGCCACTCATCTGTATCTTCGCGAAAACCTTTGTAGTGAATTTTGATCCTTTTCTTCTCGTTATCGACCTCGCGAATTTCAATTTCACACAGTTGGTTATCCTTTCTCATTTTATTTTTGTTCTTAGCTTTAAACACTGGTAAATACTCGTCAATATGCCTCAATACTTCACTCCGCCATTTCAAATTTAGCAATGCTGCCTTGAACTACGCATACGCAGTGAACGAGTGCTTTATGTATGATCACTGAATATCAAATGTCCATCGATGTATGACAAGAGTTTGATATGGTTTTGAGAAATCTCGAGTAGTTTGTGGAAAGCCCTAATCTTTATGGCCTAATTGATCTTTTTTTCAATGCAAGGGTATGTCAGAAGAAAATTTGTTACTTTTCCAGTCTATCAAGGGATTTTTTAAATAAAGGCCATCGGAAAGTGGACCTAAGTGGAAAGACCTTTTAATCGCTTTTATCTGGGCTTGCTGTGGTTTCTTTTGGTCACGTGGTCTTGAAATTAAATCGAGTGGTTATGAGGATGAGAAAGAATGTAAACGACCAAAAACAGCAGATTTAGCAAAAACAGCACAACGACAGGCACGGCGGTGCTGGTACATCTACAAACCGGCTTGAACAATGGACCGGAAGAGCAGCAAATTGTGTTGACCACTGGTCATCTTCAGTTTTGTTTGACATGGCATTAACTTCGTTAAATCTACCTAAATTTTCAAGACAATGACGACTGAAGACCCCAAAAGGTGGTCATTGGTCAGAAATAACGGGGTGGTGAACAGGGTTGTTTTCAAAACAAAGTTACTGGACTCTTGTTTGGGCAGAAAAACTGAGTGGGCGTAATAACGAGCTAATACATGTAGTATTGCGGGGATCCGCCGTAGTAGTTTTACCAGACTGAATTTTCACGGCGGCATTTGCCCTCCTTCTGCTGCTCTCCAAGCGCTTTTCGTTACGTCTCCAGCACATCGAGATAACTAACACTGAATTTATCAGGCATTTGTCCCGAGCTCCCTTCTCTCTTTTCTTCTAAAAATATGAAAAAATAAAAACATGAGAAACCATCTGCCCCTTTATGAAATCGAGGATAAAGATTAACGGTAAGATATACAATTCTCGCGAAGCGGATTTATAATCTCGCCGCGTGCGAAGCGCGTGTACCGCAAGTGGTCTTAGCCAGCTGCAAAATTGGACTTGGATAAATGCTTGGTGTCCGTCAATGACGTCATGTAGCGTTACGTCATGGAGCATTTTTTGTTTCCAGGCAACACAGACTTTGCTGCCGATGACCATGGCGCACCAGCATAATTTCTAAACTGTTCATTTACACCATGAGCGGCAATGGGTTTTACAGTAAGCTATATTTTACAACGAAGAGTTTGGAAATTATGCTCAAGATAATTTTGACTATAAACTTCAAGCGTTGCCTAATCGCTTGCCTTGTCGCTTTTTGAAGCGTCGGACGTTGGTGTTCCCTCTCCTCATCGGTTTCGTTTGCAGTGTAGTCGCACTGAGTATTTTGTCGATGCCCCTGTACATGTTTGTGGTCCCTGTGTTGACACTATTGCCTTCGCTGTGCTAAGCGATGTTCTGTCTGCAACGCGGTTGTCTTCTTCGATCCGCTCGCGATGAATTTTAGTCGGCGTTCTCCAGAGGAGTTCCGGTGGAAAATCCTCGCCGGCGAGGATTTCCAGCCACTTGTTTTGCTTGCTGTTCTGTGTCATTTGCATGGGAAATTGCTCGTGATTCACCGATTGTAAACATTGTTTCACAGACGATTGAAAAACAAATCAGCCCTTCATGAATACAACATGAAAGTGCGCGATGGTCATCGGCGGCAAAGTCTACTTTTCCTTAACCTGAGATCAGGCCCAATTTTAGCGGTTCTCATACCTTTCGCCTTACCCGCCAGAATGTTATTTTCAAAGCGAAACGAAAATAGAGCCTGATCTCAGGTTAATTTTGCCTGGAAACAAAAAATGCTCCATGACGTAACGCTACATGACATCATTGGCGGACACGCACGGTACACGCACTTCGCGAGAATTAAAGACAAAACAAATGCTAATGTAAAGGCTATTTAATACGTTATGAAAACAAATTCACGCGTTATACTCGGATAAAGGAGTAGAATTATTTCGGCAATGGATAAACTGACTTCCATTCAAAACCTGAGGGTGATGAGCAGTGTGAGAGGTAAAGGCAGATAACCTAGAGACTTGACATACTAATTAAAGACGAACTAAAGAGAATAATTCGGCCTCATAGATACGCTGGGGGTTGTGGTAGCGTTAAGGTCACTTGATCTTCATCTAGTAATGGCAAACTACCTAGGAGACACAGTTGCATACTACAGTTTGATTTGTGTGTAAAGCCGGGCACGATTTACGCCTTACCATGATTGATGTCAGATAATGCGAAGCTGGTAAATTCTGCACCAAAACAAATTGGAAACTTATCTGTTGAAAGCAGGATCAGTAACGTTACGATGTGTATCCACCGGGAATGACAGGATATAAGACATAAAAGAAACTGTAAAAAAGAGAGAGATCAGATAGATAGATAGATAGATAGATAGATGATATAGCGTTAATTGATCAGATTACCACTGAAAGTGGCAGGGCAGCCCTGATAGAAAGCCATGGGGCTTATTACATTCAGGCTACCCATTTACAACAAATTTCAGATTTAAGTATACTAAAATGACAAGAGTAAGCTAAGTATAAGTAATAAGGTTAAGAGGTATAATTATCAATCAACAATATCAAATTAATTTAGGGTATCTAATTATTGATTCAAATTAATAGTGCAGGAAAGAGAAAATTCTAGTTAATATTCTAAAAATTAAGTAGGAAAAGAGAGAAATAACACACACACACACAAAAGAAAAACTAGGCTACAAGAAATTATTAATCAACAACATGGAAATAATTAGGACAGATCAACTTGTTGAACTAAAAATCTATGTACTAAGTTCTTTCTAAAGACATTTTTTGAAGATTCGTCTTTGAGTTCAGCAGGGAGGGTATTCCAAACATTTGGCCCTAAGAAGGCAACATATTTCGGCTCCACTATGCAGTACAACATGAATTAGAAAACCATTAGATTTATTTTGGCTGTATCGGCCGAGCACCGCAGATATAACAATACGTTATACAACAACCTATTACATCCAAACATGTGGTGAAAAAACTAGAACAGAGCTTTGCGACGGTTTACAAAGAATACTGTCAGAACAGAGACCAGAAAAACCTGCCGGAAAGAAAAACCCAGTAGGATCCATGGCTCATGCTCTGAAAAGCCCATCCTACGAAGGCTACACGGCTGGAAGGTCTTTGCCCTTATTTACAAAACATGTATTCCGACAAAGGACGGCAAACTCTAAATAATTTAACGAAACGCAAACAAGCTAAGAAACCCCTGCGAAACTCGAACTGTCACTAGTAAATCTAATGTATACTAAAAAAATAAACAAATAAATAAATAAATAATAACGTGAGCTAGACGAGGTGCCGGCCTAGAATGCTTTCCACGTGATAAGCATCCCTTGTATAGCACTCCATTCTACTCATACTGCACTTCAACTGCCCCAGTCCCCAATGCTCCCGTGCCGCAGAAATATTTCATTTCCGGCTAATTCGTATCCACTCAAACGCCGCCGGAAATCCCATTTCTATATTTCAAGTGGATCAGCAATATAGGACATATAATATAGGAATACAGGAAGTTGTGAGTGAGCTACCCGGACATTAAATTGATAATACATTTATAGACAGCATAAAGAGAGATTTACTTAAGCAATAGATCACACTTTCTATGGGTTTACCGGCGTGATAACACACGCGGGATGTTGGGAGACACGAGAAAAGCTTTTCGAGTGTTCTCCCAACGTCCCATTATAAAATAACTTTAAGTTTTCTATGAGTTTGCATAGGTTTGTAACCAATCAGAAAGCGCTTACTATCTTAGTTATTTTATAAAATGTTTTGCTTGAGTTCACTCTTCCTGTTTTGAGGTACACGTAATTCTGAAAAGGTTCTTCTGACCTAGCATTTTACTGGGGGTGCATGGAAGTTAGTTGTCCATCAAAAGCCAAATAGTACTTTAACACTTGTCTGCATGCTATAAGCTTTCTTAATCAGAATGTGGTAACCTTAAAACAGCCGCTAAAGAGGAATCTTTTTCACACTGACTTCATATCTCTATGCAAAAATGAATCACATAAGATTTAGTTCCTAGTTTAGGAAACTCGCTTTAGATAAATTCTGTGTGTATATAAAATGGCCTAGAAAACTACAGATTTTGTGTTTTTCATGAGGCTCTCAGTTATAGCGGCTGATTCCTTCGCTCGAATACACAGACTTACCTTGGATTAACTTGTTTCTTCAATAAGTGCCTTTGCTAGCTATAACTTACAGAAAAAGAAAACAGTCAAGAGATGAGAACTGGTTTTTTTTTAAATAAAAGAGAAAGTTATATTTTAGTCCAATCAAATCAAGAGCGGAAAAAATATTTTCTTGTGACGTTTAGGATGTCTATCGAGTACCTTTGAGCAGGCTTACATTTAGCACACTTTCGCTGATGTGTTACACTTCAAACGTGTTGCACTGGTTAGTTCTGGATCATGTGTTTACCGAATATGTTTATCATCAAGATCTTTCGCGACTTTTTATAGCAGCTTTTCTTTGATAGTAATATATATGTCGGCAAAACAAGCATTCGGTTTATAAGGAAAATTTAGTTCGAAATTTGTTTTGCTTGAGTTAACTCTTCCTGTTTACGGTCCAGATACGTAGTTTACTACGTAGTTTACTAACTAGAGCAAAAACCATAGTAATTATTAGTCCTCATTCAGATGTCAGATAAAATCAGTCTTTAATGGACCTAGAAGTTATCCACTGAATTTCGGTTTACTGACCAAACGGTAACAGTCCTCAGTCCTGTCTCAACCGTAGATTATTTACTTATAAGCTCGAGGGCTTCATTGATTAATTCAGTTTGTTCCGTTCTGTATCCGTCTTGTAAACTTTAGTTTCCGAATAGTCCTCTAACTTAAATGAACTCGATATAAATCACTCAAGTTATTTTCAGAGTGAGTTCCAGCCAACAAATGTTTTTCTTGTCCGCAGTTTAAATTGCCTGCATTTCCTCGTTTTCTAATTTGCCTAACGTTTTCAAAAATGACGAGTGCTCTTAGTAGCCACCTCACCGGCTTAGTCTCATCAATATGTATCCAAGGTTAAAATTCATAACACTGATCTCGAGTTCTAATCACCGCACAGTAGACACAATCGTTGAGAATGATGCAAGTCCTATTTCTCAGCTGCTAGTGTAACCGGATTAGTCTCGAAATATCGTTTCCTCCGGGTCCGCATGCAAGCTAGCCAGAGAGTGTTCGCGCCAGCGAACTATCAGCTGCAGCTTTAACCAAAGGCCGGAGTATGAAAATAGATGGCAGTGCAACAAGGAAAGCAAGCGTGATATTTTGTAGCGGGTCCTGGATGACCTTAGCCAGGTAAGAGAGATAGTTGCGTTCGTATATTAAAATATCGGCACTTTAACTGAACATGTAGGGCTTAATACGCTTGAACCCGAGTGTGTGAACAATCGCAACAATACAATAATAACAATACATTAAGAAAACCGCTTGCTGAAACACCATGGAAATAACGGAACTTCAAGGAAAAGAGTGGAAAGTTTTTAGCAAACAAAACTCTGAACGTCATGTTCATCTCTCTATTCTGTCTAGTCTCTGCACCTGGCTGTAAGTTAGACGTTTGCCTTGTATCGTGAAACTATAGCGGCTTACTTGTTTTATATAACTATTCTTTCACATATTTATGTTCAGTCGCATTAACACTCATTTTAACACTTACCTTAACAAAAGTATCAACCTTAATACAAAGCTCTTTCAGCGATGGTACAAGCAGCATAAAATAGTGATGTATCTGTTTATCTGAGAACAAGTATTAAATACCCAGGACAGTCCAATCAAACAAGAGCGGAAAAAATTCCTCCTGTGACGCACGAGAAGCAATTTATTTTGCGATGTCGTGCCAGTGCATGTATCATATAACCTTTTACTGTAATATGTCTTATGCTATGTTTACACTATCATGACCGGATAGCTCTTGCGCCGGTACGAAAACCATATCTGTTGGGGCTTTTATTTGGTCATTTTTGTGCAGTTTCTGTAACGGAGCACAGTATATGGTACTACAAGCAGATCAACAGTCACACTGTGGATACGCTACCAATAAAAACGTTTAATATTAATTCAAAATATTTCTCCCTATCTGATTAGCTCAAACACCCCGGCTAATTCTTCATAACCAGGTAGCGTTGACCAAATTTGGAAGACGTTTGCAATATCCTACAAAATGACGTCAATAATCCAGGCTCTCGTCGGAAAAAAGGCCGGGCATCCAAGAAGCCCCGTAGACGGGGTTGTGTTAGCTCAGCTGTTTTGGTAGACCTGGAGAAAAATGGCGGAAAATTTCACACGTTATGCGAAGAACAACAAAAATACAAATCGACCGATGACAACTGCTATCTGAAGAGTATCTGATAGACTAAACATCGTCCCTGTATATCCTGAATTTGCCGAGGAAACACGGGGTAGACTCCAACACAGGCGTTTTTGGGGGACTCGTTTCAAGGGGAGGGAGGAAATACGACTTCCCTATAAAGCCTGCGTTGTAGGCTAAGAAAGACGGGGGACAAATGAAGACGGAAGTAACATCTACAATCATGGACAAAAGTCTTGGGACACTTTTGCGTTTCTGGGGTGTTTTTCAATTCACACAGGTCCAACCCCTCCCCTCACCCCACAAACAATGTTGGACGCGTGTATCCAGAATTTTTTCAGAGATTCAACTTTGTATAGGGTGGGGGGAGGGAGAACTGCAAGAAAATTTCGAAAATGATGCAGTTTTCAGAGGGAGCCGAGAAATGACGGGAAAATATGCATACTGCAGTACTGTCCCAAGGACTTTTGTCCATGATTGTAGGTAAGCCTGTTTTTAAAGAAAGAACCAATTTGAATGAATAATGAGGCAATTGTTGGATTCAGCTTGCATATGATCTCAAGAATTACACAGATCAGTCTCGGAGGGTGTTATCAGCCTCGGCAAAACACCTTCCTCGACGTGCATCAGATCAAACTAAACCTCATTCATTAATTGCTAATTATTCATCTCACTATGCAGGTTTGACTGTGGTATTTGCCGGGACGAGGATACGAACAGTATTCACTAAATGCAGAAAAAAAAAGGCAAAAGGAACACACTTTGACATTTTTACAAGTCTCTTATATACAACATTTAAATAAATAGACACAATTGTTTCTGGATGGGAAGTACAAGCAAAGTTTACGTTTTGGCTTTCGTTTTATACAGTAAACGGGCGACTGTTTAAAATCACTGAATTGAAAAAACCTTTTATTCAAGAAAACAAGTAATGTCGGCTAGTGGCAGCGATTTGGGCGCTTTGGAAACAGGATGTGAATAAAGACAGTGCAGGGGGGTCCAGAGGTGTCTTGGTACACTCCGCTGACCATCTGAAAAACAGAATCACTTAAAAACCTCTCAGATTGTCTAGTCGGCGATTGGGCCGCCTCCACCGGTTAGCAACGTAATTATCCGACGTCTAAGATGTAAGTACGAAAGGTCCACACCAAGTTGATGGATGTTATCATCGCTGATTCGATTGGGATCGTAAGATCGGACCTAGTTGACGAGAGACGTAGCCGGCAAACAGCGAAACTCCCACGATCAACATTGATCAATTCTTTCTTGAAGGCTCAACAAACACAACCTGTTGGTTTTGTTGTGGTGTTTCTTCTTCGTTGATTGGTTTACGCTCTAGTTTCTTCTGTCTTTCAATTGCATAATTGTTGACCTTTCTGTTGTCGCTCCTGAAATGATGCAAAACCACTTTAGTATAATACCTTCCACTCGTTCTATGGATAAAGGCAGGTTTACACCTGGTTCATTCGGTCACCCACCACACTGTCGAGCCACGCTTAGTTTACCTTCTTACATATGCCAGCTAGCCCCTGAAAAATATAATAATGATCATGATAATAATAAAAAGATAAAGAAAAATGATGATAATGATAATACTGTGAAAGGTTTGAACGCAGGAGTCATTTCATGAGTAGGTTAAGTACGATCGCCCAGGTGAACGTAGTCCTGAATAGGACTGTTGTTGTTGATAGTGACTAACTTTTTGACAACCTGTGCGGTAGTCATTTTCAGAGTCAAAGTGAGTTGTAGCTCGTCTGTTGATGGTATTAAACTCTGGTTATTGAACTGAGTGGTCAATTAAGTCGCGATGTTATTGGTCGTCTGTCACTTAAGCCGTTATGTTATTGGCTATGAAGTTTAATACCGTATTAAGGACTTGCTTAGATCCCACGTTTAATATATTAAAATTGTAACTTTACTCCAAGGCTTTCTGGTAAGTTTTTATATTTGGTTGGGTTTTCTTTGTGTTCAAGTCTCTTCTGGGAATTGCGAGACAATAGAGCCATAAAAAATTGGCAATTTTGTCCCAAAAGCCTCGGAGTTATGTTAGCATTTTAATATATCGAACGTGGTCTATTGGAGGTAATTTTAACATCTGAGTGGGGGTGGGGTGGGGGTATATTTTAGCATGCTATTTACCGCGTCAATCAAAGCTAGGGGTCTGGTGTAGGCATCCGGAAGAGCGGTCACTCTGCAGTGAAATTTAACAGGAACCTAGAAAACAAGATCATATAATAAAAGAATAAATTTTTGAAGGTGCTGCCATGGGATAAAAAAAAGAAACGATATATGGATGGTTACACTCTTTCTGAACAAACTCAGAGAAAGTAAGAGAACTGAAGCAAGGTTTTTTTTACGTCCAAGAGCATTTTCTCCCTGTTCCTGTGAACATTCAGGATACCCTGCGAGCAGAGGCTACATTTTCGCGGTATAGGGTACATTCGGGATAGAGGTTTCAATACTTTTGTAGATAACAAGATAAAACTATCAAACCCAAGTGGCAAAGTTTGTTAGCTAGGATCCGAGCTTTTTTTCTTTAGTTTTTGATTTGAATATTTGATCTCAGGCCCGTTAGTTTCGGGCACTTTGGGGAAACGGCCACCCATTGTTCAAACGCTTAGATAAGTATTAGTGAAGCCAATTGCGCTATGGTCCAGTGGATAGCGGTTATCTGCCCTTTGTACGGGGGAGATGGGCATACAAGTATAATCATAATACAGCAAATTAGAGTACCGTTTACTATCATAAACTTACAGTAACTAAAAGACAACAATAAAGTGTGTTACCTTTTCAATGTATCTGCGTGATATTATACCTGATTCGGATCTATTGAATGTCTGCAAAGGGTGATTTAGCAGTCGCTTGAATACTAAATAGTTTCTCGTGTGACGTTGAATGTCTTTAATGGCTTTTAAAATCCTCTTGAAATTTCTGTCAGCTTTCCATCCTCGCCACACTAGAACGAAAGGATTACGTGAAGCTGTGTTTGTTAAATGATCAATCAAGCCATTAACGTTAAATTTATAAAGGCGACTGCAGAGTTCTGTTATTGGTTCATTAACAACTCAATGACGCCATCAGTCTCTGTAAGGTCTGTAACAAACAACAACGATGACGACGCCAGTGAAAACGTCGCTATAATCAACTTGCGTTTTTTCAAACTTTATCGCTTTTAATTAAAAAAAAAAAGAGATGTTGAGTGAAAATGTAACAAATTTCATCGACAATATTTCCGTTAAAGCACTTGGGCTTACGACGATTATGCGTGGTTGCAAAACCTTTAAACTGTCCGTGACGAGAGGAAGACAAGAGTACGACAATATGTTGATGATTGTTAGCTGTAGCCCCTCGCTCGTTCCTGTTAAATGAAGGGCGTTTGACCTTATGGCCTAGTTGAACTTTGTTTCATTGCAAGGGTATTTTAGAAGGAAATTTGTTATGTTTCCAGTCAAGGGATTTTTCAAATAAAGACCAACGGAAAGTGGAAAAACCTTTTTATCACTTTTATCTGAACTTGCCGTGGTTTCTTTTGGTCACATGGTCTTCAAATTATGCCGAGTGGCTATGGGGATACGAAAGAATGTAAATGATCAAAAAAGAGGCAGATTTAGCAAAAACAGCACAACGAAAGGGACCGACCATGGGTGCGGGTACATCTAAAAACTGGCTTGAACAATAAAAGAGCAGCAAGTTAAGCCGACCACAAGTCATCTTCAGTATCGTTTTCTTCCTTAAAGAAATGACGACTGAAGACCCCAAAAGGTGGTCGTTGGTCGAAAATAACGGGGTGGTCTGATTAACGGGGGTTGTTTTCAAAACAAATTTACTTGACTCCTGTTTGGGCAGAAAAACTGAGTGGGCGTAATAACGAGCCAATTTATGTAGTAGTTTTACCAGACTGAATTTTCACGGCTGCATTTGCCCTCCTACTTTGGTGACGTCTCCAATACTTCTGGATAACCAACACTGAATTTATCAGGCGTTCGTCCCGAACTTCCTCCTGTCTTTTCTTCTAAAAAAAATAAAAATAAAAAAAACATAAGGAACTATCTGCCCCTTTATGAAAGCGAGGATAAAGATTAACGGTAAGAAAAATGACATATTTAAAGAGAAGAAAGAATGAGTTCATTCTCTCTTGATTCTAGACAAAGAGTTGACCAAAAAGCGGAAACCCGCGCATGAAAGGTCTCTCAGTGGTACTCAGGGTAATGAATACCAACATTCATGCCTTATTTTATAGCCTGAGTAAATCAGATGCCATTTGCAATTTATGAAATCAGTGCTAAATTTTTTATCTTTTTAACAAGTATTGAGGATAGAGGTTTCAATAGTTTTGCAGATAACAAGATAAAATTAAACTATCAGTTAATCATGATAAAAACTCACTCAAGTGGCCAAGTTTGTTAGCTATATCTCAGCTCTTTTTCTTTCGATTTTGATTTGAATATTTGATTTCAGGCCTGTTTAGTTTTGGGCACTTTCAAGAAACGTCCCCTCATCCGCTCAGTTTTCAAACGCTGGATAGCGCTCTAGTGATTAAGTATTCATGAGTGAAGCCAATTGGATATAGCGGTTATCTACCTTTTGTATTAGATATGTATAATCATAATACAGCAAAGTTAGTCAGAGAAACGGTTACCGTATCATGAACTAACAGTAACTAAAAGACAACAGTAAAGTGTGTTACGCTTCAATACCAGGTAGTTTCTCGTGTGGTGTTGAATGACTTTAATGGCTTTTAAAACCCTCTTGAAATTTCTGATAGCATTCCATCCTCGCCACACTAAAACGAAAGGATTACGATGAAGCTGTTTGTTGAATGATTAATCAAAACATTAACGTTAAATTTATAAAGGCGACTGAGTTCTGTTATTGGTTTATTGACAAATCAATGACACCAAGATTAATCAGTCGCTAAGGTCTGTAACAAGCAATGACGACAAATGCGGCAGTGAAAACGTCGCTAGAAATAAATATGCGTTCTTTCAAACTTTATCGCATTTAATTAAAAAAATATAATTATATGTATATACATTTAGTGAAAACGTAATAAATTTTCCTCGACAGTATTTCCGTTAAAGCACTTGGGCTTACGACGATTATATATATGCGTGGTTGCAAAACCTTTAATTAAACTGTCCATGACGAGAGGAAGACGAGAGTACGACAATGTAGTTGATTGTCAGCGGTAGCCCCTCGTCCCTGTTATTTGATCGAAGGGCGTTTGACCTTTATCTTTATGGCCTAATTGATCTTTCTTTCAATGCAAGGGTCACTTCAGAAGAAAATTTGTTACGCTTCCAGTCGAGGGATTTTTCAAATAAAGGCCAAGAAAAAGTGGAAACACTTTTTTATCGCTTTTATTTGGGCTTCCTGCGGTTTCGTTTGGTCACGTGCTCTTGAAAGTAAGCCGAGTGGCTATGGGGATAAGAAAGAATGTAAACGACCAAAAGATGCAGATTTAGCAAAAACAGCACAACGACAGGGACGACGGTGCAGGTACATCTAAAAACCGGCTTGAACAATAGAAGAGCTGCAAGTGAAGCCGGCCACAAGTCATCTTCAGTACCGTTTGATATGGTATTGACTTTGTTAAATCTGCCTAAAATTTTCAACAAAATGACGACTGAAGACCCCAAAGCTGGTCGTTGGTCGAAAACAACGTGATGGTGAACGGGGTTGTTTTCAAATCAAAGTTACTGGACTCTTGTTTGGGCAGAAAAACTGAGTGGGTGTAATAACGAGTAGCAGTTTTTTAATTACCAGACTGAATTTTCACGGCTGCAGTTTCCCTCCTGCTTTCTAAGCGCTTTTGGTGACCTCTCCAGCACTTCTGGATAACTAACACTGAATTTATCAGGCGTTTGTCCCGAGCTTTCTGCTGTCTTTTCCTCTGACAAAATGAAAAACAAAAACAAAAACATAAGAAACCATCTGCCCCCCAGTTTATGAAAGCGAGGATAAAGATTAACGGTAAGAAAAATAAGATAAAAAGACATGATTATTGATAAAGACTTGGTCGAAAGCGGAAACCCGCGCATGAAAAATCTCTGGCACCCAGAGAAATGAATACCACCATTCATGCCTTATTCAATAGATAATCTTACAGTAACAGCAAAATCACAGGCGAGAAACTCAAATTTTAAATAACTTCTTATAAGAAATTCAGACCTTGGCGTCAGGTTCGGGCTTACTATTATGGGATATCTAAGGCGATGTAGCATCTAAAAAGGAAATGTCTATCCACTCAAAGGGCGTATCATAAATAAATGGTATTTTATCTATGGAATGAGACCAGCGATGCCAGTTCAGTTTCTTAGTCTAGACTTTATCATCTCAGTATAAATCAGATGCCATATGCAATTTATAAAATTATTGTCAAATTGTTACCTTTTTAACAAGTATTAAGGCCACAATTAGTATGCACAGAAGGTAGCCAACTCCAGTATGAAGGCCGATTCGATTGAAGAGCTTTTGACTATCTGGGTCAGGAACGACGGACACGACTGCATTTTCAGTGGCCAAGCAGCTCGAAAACACCAACCCAGAGAAAAAAATATAATTGTCCTGCAAAATGAAATCACGAAAAACTGATATTACAATGTTGCGAGTTGACAACTACACTGCAAAAAGCCTGTCTTACCCCTCGAAGTTTTAAGCTATGTAATCATTAAGGTGCCTAGCTCTGTGAAGGATAAGGTCAGTTTGCAACCGTGCTTGGTCTGTGATAGGACGGACAGAAATCCTTGAAGACCTTTTGGCCCTAATAAAAAATGTCATAATCAGTGCCCGAGATTTGGCCATGCCTTGACAGCTCTCTCCAGCAGCCCCTGTAATGAATACTTGCAGGCCACGCCCTAGTCGGCTTGGATCTTCTCCCTGTGATTTCCAATCACCTTTTCCACATTAAATTTTCACATTTCAGTTTTGAGTTTGTGCTCGTATAAGGGTTCTCTATCACTGCTCCGACAGAAAATATTTTACTTTTACTAAAGAATCATATGTACAAATTAAAAACGAAACAAATGCAAATGTAAAGGCCATTTATACGTTATGAAAACAAATTTATACTCGGATTAAGGATAAGAATTATTTCGGCAATAGAGAAACTGACTTTCATTTAAAACCTTAGGTTGATCAGCAGCGTGAGAGGTTACTTTGTCTTCAACTGGTAAAGGCAGATAACCTGGAGACTTAAACATACCATCAAGGAAGCAAGATAAAAAAGGGGAATTGAAGAGAAGAATTCGGCCTGATAGATAAACTGACTTTGATTTAACAGTGACCTGGTATATACTACTTTGATTTGAGTGTAAAGTCAGGCACAATTTACGCCTTACCATTGATTTAAGCATGCGTAGCTGGTAAATTCACTGAATTCTGCTCCAAAAAAAAACTGGAAACTTATCTGTTGTTGAAGCTGAGTAGGATTAAAGTTACGACCGCCAGTAGTGTCGCAAAACAAAGGGAGTTGTATCCACCGAGAATGACAGGATATAAGACTATAAGGAAACTGTAAAAAAGAGAGATATCAGAACATGTGTGAAAAAAATAAGAAACTGGCTCTTTTGGAATTACAATAAGACGCCATAAGGTTCTCTCCACCCTAAGAAAGTAACATTTCTAAATTCAATGAGATCAGGAATATAGGAACAAAGTTGTGAGTGCACTACCCGGACATTAAATTGATAATACATTTATAAACAGCATAAAGAGAGACTGACACTGTTTTGCTTGAGTTAACTCTTCTTGTTTTTAGGTACATATACTCTGCGGAAGAGCCCGGGTTCTGATGACCTAGTATTTCAATGGGGGGGGGGGGGGGGGGGGCATGGAAGTGAGTTGTCCATAAAGCAAATTAAAAAAATAGTACTTGAACACTAGTCTGCAAGCTATAAGCTCTCTTAGTCAGAACGTGGTAACCTTTAAAACGGCCACTAAAGAGGAACCTTTTTCACGCTGACTTCGAAGCTCGGTGCAAAAATGAATCACATAAGATTTAGTTCCTAGTTTAGGAAACTCGCTTTAGATAAATTCTGTGTGTATATAAAATGGCCTAGAAAACTGCAGATTTTGTGTTTACATGATCCCCGTCTTTAGTTGCACCCGAGTGCATTCCAAAATGCCTCATCTTAAACTCAATGTAAGGGGGTCTCAGTTTTACCCGCTATATATACTGTTGAACGAACCTTAGT